>JASDDO010000019.1:555808580-557008580 GCA_030015575.1 Agapanthus africanus | reverse complement strand
AATCAAAACCCTAACCATTTAAATAACCATGGTTTAATCTTTACACAAACTCAAGTAAGCATGCATCATCAAACATGATACAATCAAGTGCACAAAAGCATATCACATATACAACTTGTGAACTTCAAGTGAGAAAATCCATTTAAAGTGAACCAATAATAGTTAATGCAAAGTAATATATCAAATATATAATTATGCATTAAATCATCAAATCAATACTTGATTTAACGATCCGGTCATATCGCATATAACCGACTAGTATCCAATGTATCGGCTTATCTAATCAATCCTCGATTCGATAACTAGGTTATATCGCATACAACCATTCGATACATTCATCGCGAGAATAGAATACGATATCACATACACGTATTATTCTCGGTCCCGCACATATCTCATATGCGCTCCTATTTCGTTTCGCTTGAGCCAGGAAACCTCTGTGTAGGACTCTAAAGACTCGTCAATACGCCGGCAGCAGGTGTTGATCATATCAAACACCCACAAGCCGCAAGCGGTCTGCTAAACGTAACGGCCACCCGGGTATTGAGCGATCAGAAGATCGACGAGCAAGCCCACTCACACTCCTGTGAATCCAACCAGTAACACTTACCGTACAGTCCGGTCTCGTCGTCTGATATGTCGCATATCTCGCCTAGGGGTGGTAAACGTCAGACCCCAATAGCTTGATAAGTCGTGTCGATATGAGGTCTATAACAGTTCGAGAAACTACTGGTAACACTTACCAGTATATCTCAGCAACCCTGGCCAGGGATTTCCGGTTATAGCCAATCGAACACAGCGCAACATCAACTCCCTATACCGGGAGAGACGAATCCCCTCCTATCGCTCATTGGCTCCATGTGATTCGGGACTGTACCCAAAAACCACCGTTTTGCACACCCTCTTGGACGTGGTAAGGTGGAAATCAAAGCACAGTGGGAATCACACAAGACTCTATAACGATCTCGGGTCTACAGACTAACCTGTACCAGTGTCACCAGAGAACTGCCATCTGACGTGAGGTATAGTACCATCTGGGAGTTCTCGGCGAGTCCGTCCAGTGTACCCAGTCTCCACTGAGCACCCGTATATCATCTCTGATGTCAAACACCAATGGATATGGGATCATCCATCGCCTATCTGTATGGGTTGAGAAGGTATACGCTAGTCTACACTGGTATATCGATGCCCCGTCTCGATACACCCACGACTAGGGATCTTGAAGGATGTACTTATGGACTACCATGTCCCCACTAGTATGATCCGCATCATAGTCCAGATAGTCAAGTACACATCCTAAGGGCTTTACCAACATGTAACAGAGAGACAATCAATGTACACGTTAAGGTAAAGAGTAACAATATAGCATACTATCATGTCGAGCAAGAAAGTCCTCCCTATATATGTCCTAGCATCCACTACAATATACATCCTATGTATAGCAATGGCCTCTAGGGCATACATATAACTAACAATCTCCCACTTGCACTAGGGCCATCTGATAGCAGTGGTTGTAGTATCTCATACTCAACCATCCCATAAAAGTCTCTCTCTGGGAAAAGGCCTTTGTGAGTGGATCCGCCGTGTTGTCCTCTGAGTCTGCTCTCCTAACCTCGATCAACCTGGAGATCAACTATCTCCATGATCAGGTGATACTGCCTTAGAATAAGTCTGGATCACTGATGGGACGAATGTTCCTTGGCATGAGCCACAACTCCATTGCCACACAATGGGAGGAATGTAGTTCATCTCATGAACCAATATACACCCAAACGGCCTCTTTGGTAGCATCTTAAGTAGCGATGTATCCTGCCTTTATCGTCTAGTTAGCCACGGTATCTAGCTCGGAACTCTTCCGACATACCGTCCCTTAACCGAGGGTAAAGACAATGCCTGTGACTGACATTCAGTCGTCTTTATCACCCTGGAACCCTTCCAGTGATTCTCCCCAGGATCAATTGATACCATCTCACTTCAACTAGTGAGAATCCTAACATCCATTTAGATCTATCTCATAGATCCAAAACCTAGGATTTAGTAGGTATTACTTTGATCCTATATGGAGAATCCTAGTGATATACGGAGATTGACCGAGCGTAGCATAGGAAACTCCTTCCCTATCAAGAGTATGTCATCCACGTACTCTACGAGGATCGTCACCATACTCCCTACTACCTTTTTGTATATACAAGGTTCATCTACCATTTTGATGATGTCAAACTGTTTGACTAACTCATCAAAACAGATGTTCCAACTCCGCGATGCCTGCTTTAATCTGTAAAGCAACTTGTACAAGTTTCCGCTGCTCCCACTGTCTACGAAGCCCTCTGGCTGTGTACTTACAGACGTTCTCTTCTAAAACATCATTTTAGAAAAGCAGTCATGACACCCAACCGCCAGATATCGTAGTCATGGTATGTAGCCGTGGCAAGTAGGATCCGGATGGACTTAAGCATAGGCACTGGAAAAGGTTTCATCATTATCCACGCCTGGTCAACGACGAAAACCTTTAACAAGTCTAGCTTTGAAAGTCTCAACTTTTCCATCTACACCAAGTAATCTTCTCAACATATACTTGCTCCTGATGGGGATTTAACCTTCAGATATAGCAACCAAAGTCCATAATTTGTTGGTGTACATGGATTCCATCTCATATCACTAAGCATCCAGCCATTCTTACAGAGTCTTACTCCTGATGGCCAGCTCGAAGCTAGTTGGGTCATCATCTCATGATGCAATCCTCGCTCCCACTGTCATAGAGAAACCGAAGTAACTCTCAGGTGGGTGAGGAACCCTACTAGATCGGCGGAGAGGCTGGGGTTCGTAGGTTACTATTGAATCCTTTGGTTCTACCAAATCATTAGCTGCAATTTGTATAGCTGAAACATTTTCAGTTCTACATAACAGACCTTGCCTTGAGCTTGTCCGGATTATGCTTTTAGACATAGGCCGGACAACCCCAAATCTTAACTAACTTAAGATATGGGCTCTTCCCTTTCCATATCATATATGAAGTGGTAGGCAACTGATTTGATTTGAACCCTATTCAATAGGTATGCAGCTTCTCAAGTGCATAACCCCCAAAAGGAAAAAGGTAACTCAATAGTACTCATCATAGAGCACACCTTATCAAATAGGGTGTGATTGCTCCGCCCCGATATACCATCGTGCAATGGTGTATACGGAGGAGTAATTCTGAGAGAGAATCTCATTCTCCTTTAGAATAGTCTAGGATTTCCGTGCTCAAGTATTCTCCTCCTCGATCACATCAAAGGACATAATATTTATACCCGTATTTTGGTTCTCTACTTCTAAATCATATTCTGTGAATATCTCAAAAGGTTCGGACTTGTGTTTCAACAGGAACATATGTCTGAATCTTGAGAGATCATCAGAGATTGTAATGAAGTATAAAGAACTGGTCTTGGCATGTGCAGACAGGGGACCTACATACATCAACATGTATCATCCCAAGTGTTCACTAACTCTTTCTCTGCTTCCAGTAAACAGAGCTATGGTCATTTTATCTTTGTGACATGACTGGAAAGTTTCATAAGATGTAAATTCAAACTGATTTAAATATGCATCTTTATGTAACTTCAGCTAGTCGGGTCGCATTGATATGACCTAGTCTACAATACTTCAAGAAGAATTCGTTCATTTCTGAACTCTTCCTCTTGTGTGTGATCTGTATACTAAGAACTGTAGTTTGATTTAGAACGTCAATGCTTTTAGATAACGAGCCTGAAGCGATCAATATTTGATATAGGAAATGTTCAAAACATTATCCAACAATACAAAATTATATCCTTTCTTTATTAATAAAGAGACTGAAATGATTTCGTATATCAGGTTCGGTATCTAATAGTATTTGTTCAGAATCAATGTATTGGTAATACAGGGTGACAGTGACCAACAGACTTGGCTGCAACACTTGTCCCGTTTTCTGTCTCATGAAACTTATCACCCGTTCTCAGTTCTCTACCTGTCTGTAGCCCATGTAACAGATTACATATGTGGGATCCTGATCCGGTATCAAATACCCAGGACGTAGAGGATATTGAGAAACAGTTCTGTGTAACAAACACACCCGAAGATGATGCATCATATGCACTTTCTTCATTTGGGCGGCACGGGAAATCTGGTATTCCCCAATTTCCTGCTCTGTCTTATAACAATAATAAGTTAGAGCGAGATCAACGTTCCCCAGCTCAGTATAACAAGCGGTTTCGGTCAATAATCCGTATTATTATCTTGATTAAGGCGTGACATGGTCGCTACCTGGAGAGAGAGAGAAGAAAACACTCAGCATGCGCTCTTGCAAGAATAGATTGGTTATTATTTTATCTAATCAGGATGGCTCCCACTGCTTTTTATCAAATCTTCCTTCAAACCCTAAAAGGAAAGACTAGCCGGGATTAATTACACGCTACAAGTTCGCCAATCTTTCAGCCAGGACAGTGTCGGTACTTTGAGGGAGGTTCCTCGTGCTTTCGCACGGACCTAATTAATGTAAACCTCGTTTTCCCAGAGGCGTAACCCCGTTGACACCTTTCTAGACACCTACTTGATCGGCTAATTGTAATGTATAAAACTCTTCCAGGAGTAACAATTACTCGCAGCGGGTATCGGGATCCAACTATCTCATAGAAGGTATGCAATCTCATTGCAAATTTCAACACTTGAAATTCCCGATAATTTTGCCCCTAGCACCCTATGACCTTGACGGAGGTCAACAAACCATAGGCTACTAGTCAAGTTCAACCCGTCATTTCTTGATCGAATTAAACCCACCCGCACGACCCTTGACGGAGGTCAACAAGGCCGCACGACTACCCTAATCCAATCTGCATCATATGCATAAACAGATAAATACTAGTTAGCTACAGCACACTACGCCTTGACGGAGGTCAACAAACATAGCACGAATACTAAGTAGGACTTATCTGAAATGACGGAGGGCTACGACAGGTTTTTCTGAAAACCTATTGCGTAATGAACTTGATATCGTTGTAGGATCGAATGAATTTTGAAATGGAGTGTTTTTGAGGCTTTTCTAGTTTTGCTAAAGGAGTCACTCCCGGTGAAGGGATCGTCGGTCCTTTCCTCGTCGAATGAGGTGCGGGATATATCATATATATCACTGTGCAAAGCAAAAACTATAGAAGCTATCAAAAGACAAACCGAGTGTGTAGCATCTGCCAGTTATTGCTAAAGGAGTCACTCCCGGTGAAGGGATCTCGGTCCTTTCCTTATCGAATAAGGTGCAGGATATATCATATATACCGCTGTGCAAAGCAAGAACTGTAGCTACCTGTTTTAGTTTGAAATTCGATTCTACAACATCTTAAGGTTTCTTTTATTTTCATTAATCATATTAATGAAGTCCCATCATTTAAGTCACCTAAACATCACAGATAAATACAACGTACACTTATGCCATCCGTGTTCGCCTCAATGTCCCCTCGTGCACCGTTAGGTTAGGTGACTAACGGCAGAGTGGGGCAGGGCTAGCGCGGGTGTAAAACATAAGTAACGCCTATATAATATATCATATATACTGTATATAGTATCTATCACAGAACATCACATGATCACATCACAGATATCGCAGCAGAAGAATCATATGAAATATTGGATATACTAGGACGTCCGTGTTTTCAATACGAGCCAGTATAAAACACGGATTCCACGGTCGCGATGAATAGCCAAACCCACACCCCTAGACCCCTACGAGAGCGGCAAGCAACCCTACCAATTCTAGAGTTAGGAGACCCGGACTCGACTCCTCGAGTTGGTCTCCCACTGGACTCCAGAACCCGGTTACTTATGCCCTCCTCCTTGGGTCTATCCTAGTGCGGAAAAGTAAATAATATACATCAACGGTGACAACTTCCGCAACCTGGAAGTGCCCCAATAAAAGAATATTACATACAAGTATTTACATGAATGAAAATGAAAAACACTCATCTCACATAAAAAAAACCCGGCTATTCAAACACAACGATCCAATATAACATATCCAGCAACACATAACATCACATGTCATCAACGTAAGTAAACATGCGCATCCCAATTGTCGTTGACATATAGCAACGAAACCGGCGATTTCATATATTACACTTACGGTCACAGAAAAGAAAGTGTAAAACTACAACAGTTGGAATCCGCAACCTGCATAGACATTGCATGCCTAATCACATGAAATACTTAGACATCGCATGCCTAACAATTATAAACCCCGCATTTTAGTCTCATTATCGAAAACTCTTTTCAATATCAAGTCGGGCAATTCAACAAGATTCCCGAAAAACTGATCGAATGCTCGTCGTAAACTTTAGTAGGCGGCTGCACCCCCGACGCCGTCGACGAAGTGCACCAAGGCGGAACACCGCTGCCGCGAGCACCCGAACGGATGCTTTCGGTGACGGGGTTCTCCTACAGTCACTTGGTCAGGGCTATGGGGTGTAGCTGTCTATTAAGTTTACCCGGCATGTATCCGCGTACGCTAGGTTATTGCGACGGACTTTTGATCACATCAAAATTCCGTGGCAACCGATCAAGTGAGACTAAACTGCTATGTTTATAACATTCATTCAGTTATCTCATAACTATTTGTGGATTCCAATTATTGTATCACATTCCAGATAAATAGAAAATGTTAAACTTTCCGATCGAACAATCGAACACCCAAGTTTTCCCGAAACAGCTCAACGCATGAAATAAGTCTAAAAACATTCAGTTCGTGCCTCAGTACCAACGGTCCAGCCGTAGAAGGGTCAAGCCAACGCCTCACATGTGGCACGCCGTACTGCCCCAAACCCGAAGGTTCAAAGGGCAGTTCAAGACGGTCACATAATCGAGTTAAGGTTTGTTGTCTTCTAGAGGGTCCACTGCGTTACTTGCACTACTTAGAACGTCTTTAAACCACGGAAAAATCCAACACTTGGAAATTTTCCGGCAGGGAAAAAGGTGGGTATTTATATCCAGTCGAACCTTTTTAACATATTCCAAAATTATCTGGAAAAACACATAGACAAAGTTTGATAATCCGATCGAATTTACGAACTCCCAATACAACCCAGAAAACTCAACTCTTGAGTTAATAATAAAAATTCCCATAAAACTCAGCATTTAAATAAATAAGTTACTGTGCAAAAATGGTTGACTGAAGAGACTAAATGGGCGCGGAACCGCCGCATTAGCATGCTAATGCCGCGGTTCCGCCGCGCTTTAGAGATATCATTAGTTAATTTTTGCACCGTAATTCTTAGAATTTCCTGCTGAATTTTTAAGCATTTTTAATTTGGAAAAAACCCAGTTTTTGAAAAAAGTCCAGAGAGCATTTTGGATTTAGGGTTTCGGTTCGATCGGACTTCAAACTCCGTCAGTGCATCGCCTAAGGCTCTAGCTAGGCTCTAATACCACTGTAGGGTTCCTAGGCACACTAAGGAGGTCTCACAAGGCATCAACCATGCCAATTTGAAATTTTACAAGTGCCGAGAAACCCTAATACGGATCGTTGACGAGATTTTAGGCGACAAAAGAAACTAGTTAACAACTTAACTAAAAGAAAGAGGCTACAACCTTTGTAGATCCGGTTCTCCACTTCCTTAGCTCCACGTAGACGTCCCTCTGCTGTACAAATCGGATCTTGGACTCTAGTGTCGGTTTCATCGGAGAAATGGGCGGGCTAGGTCATCGACTACGATGCCGAAGATGATCTACGTCGAGGCATCATAAGATCAAGCTCCCACTTCACCAAGTCATGAAACTTATGAAGAAAACTCCCTATACTACTTGGCAAGAGGTAGAGGATGAAGAAATAGGAAGTGGGTTCACTTTAGAATTGGATTTCTCACTCTTTTTCTCAAGTTGCCATTGTTGGTAGCAAGCTTTTCTTCATGTTGAAGATGAAGAAGAAGAAGAAGATAATATGATAAGTATATCAAAAATAGAAAATAAAATGAATACTTATCATATAGAAACCATAGTTAAGTGTAGAGGGAGAACTATGGTTAAGTGGAATGGTTAGGGTTAAGCATGAGACAAAATGGTCACTTAGTCAAAGCTTCATGAAGCTTCAAGAACAAACAAAGAAAGCCACCATTTTTCTCTTTATCATTTCCATAATAAATAAATAAAGAAATAGATATGAAAATCAAAACCCTAACCATTTAAATAACCATGGTTTAATCTTTACACAAACTCAAGTAAGCATGCATCATCAAACATGATACAATCAAGTGCACAAAAGCATATCACATATACAACTTGTGAACTTCAAATGAGAAAATCCATTTAAAGTGAACCAATACTAGTTAATGCAAAGTAATATATCAAATATATAATTATGCATTAAATCATCAAATCAATACTTGATTTAACGATCCGGTCATATCGCATATAACCGACTAGTATCCAATGTATCGGCTTATCTAATCAATCATCGATTCGATAACTAGGTTATATCGCATACAACCATTCGATACATTCATCGCGAGAATAGAATACGGTATCACATACACGTATTATTCTCGGTCCCGCACATATCTCATATGCGCTCCTATTTCGTTTCGCTTGAGCCAGGAAACCTCTGTGTAGGACTCTAAAGACTCGTCAATACGCCGGCAGCAGGTGATGATCATATCAAACACCCACAAGCCGCAAGCGGTCTGCTAAACGTAACGGCCACCCGGGTATTGAGCGATCAGAAGATCGACGAGCAAGCCCGCTCACACTCCTGTGAATCCAACCAGTAACACTTACCGTACAGTCCGGTCTCGTCGTCTGATATGTCGCATATCTCGCCTAGGGGTGGTAAACGTCAGACCCCAATAGCTTGATAAGTCGTGTCGATATGAGGTCTATAACAGTTCGAGAAACTACTGGTAACACTTACCAGTATATCTCAGCAACCCTGGCCAGGGATTTCCGGTTATAGCCAATCGAACACAGCGCAACATCAACTCCCTATACCGGGAGAGACGAATCCCCTCCTATCGCTCATTGCCTCCATGTGATTCGGGACTGTACCCAAAAACCACCATTTTGCATGCCCTCTTGGACGTGGTAAGGTGGAAATCAAAGCACAATGGGAATCACACAAGACTCTATGACGATCTCGGGTCTACAGACTAACCTGTACCAGTGTCACCAGAGAACTGCCATCTGACGTGAGGTATAGTACCATCTGGGAGTTCTCGGCGAGTCCGTCCAGTGTACCCAGTCTCCACTGAGCACCCGTATATCATCTCTGATGTCAAACACCAATGGATATGGGATCATCCATCGCCCATCTGTATGGGTCGAGAAGGTATACGCTAGTCTACACTGGTATATCGATGCCCCGTCTCGATACACCCACGACTAGGGACCTTGAAGGATGTACTTATGGACTACCATGTCCCCACTAGTATGATCCGCATCATAGTCCAGATAGTCAAGTACACATCCTAAGGGCTTTACCAACATGTAACAGAGAGACAATCAATGTACACGTTAAGGTAAAGAGTAACCAGATAGCATACTATCATGTCGAGCAAGAAAGTCCTCCCTATATATGTCCCAGCATCCACTACAATATACATCCTATGTATAGCAATGGCCTCTAGGGCATACATATAACTAACACATCCAACGACGCTGTCGGAGATTCAGGTCCCGCTGCTGAAATATATACTTTAAGATCTTGTGATCAGTGAATATCTGGCACGACTCGCCGTATAGGTAATGTCGCCAGATCTTAAGTGCAAAGACCACTGCGGCCATCTCCAAATCGTGAGTAGGGTAGTTCCGTTCATGTCTCTTCAGCTTCCGCGAAGCATACACGATCACCCTGCCCTGCTGCATCAATACGCACCCTAGCCCACTCGTGAAGCGCCATAATAGACTGCAAATCCGCCTGATCCTGTAGGCAACGATAATACTGGCGCCGTAGTCAAACAAGTTCGTAGCTGCTGAAAGCTATGCTCGCAATCCTCTATCCAATCGAAGGGAACTCCCTTCCGGGTCAATCCGGTCAAGGGTGCAGCAATACGGGAGAAATCCTGTACAAATCGCCTGTAGTAGCCGGCCAGTCCTAGAAAGCTGCGTATCTCAGTAACGGATGTAGGTCTGTGCCTACACTGAACGGCCTCAATCTTCCTCGGGTCCACACATATACCATCCCGTGTAATCACGTGACCCAAGAAATCTACGCTGTCAAGCCAGAACGCGCACTTGGAGATTTTTGCATAAATCTGGTGCTCCCTCAAGGTCTGCAGTGTGATCCGCAGGTGCTGCTCGTGCTCCTCTCTACTCCGGGAATACCCCAAGATGTCGTCAATGAATACGATAATGAACAAGTCAAGGTACGGCCTGAATATACGGTTCATCAAATCCATAAACGCTGCTGGGGCGTTGGTGAGTCCGAATGACATCACCAAAAACTCATAGTGGCCGTAGCCCGTGCGGAAAGCTGTCCTCGGTATATCCTCCTGTCGAACTCGCAGCTGATGATAGCCTGATCGTAAATCGATCCTCGAAAAATATCCTGCCCCCTGAAGCTGGTCGAACAAGTCGTTGATGCGTGGCAACGGATATCTGTTCCGCACGGTCACCCTGTTCAGCTGCCGGTAATCGATACACAAACGTAAGCTTCCGTCCTTCTTCTTAACAAACAGGACCGGAGCACCCCAAGGAGAAACACTGGGTCGTCTAAGTCCCTTGTCCAGCAAATCTTGCAATTGACTCTTCAACTCACTAAGCTCCACCGGGGCCATCCGATAAGGTGTTATAGAAATAGGCCCCGTGCCGGGAATCAAATCAATACAAAAAGCAATGTCGCGCTCAGGCGGTAGCACAGGAAGCTCGACAGGGAACACATCAGGGAACTCACAGACAATCGGAACCTGGTCCAACGGAACATCCGTAGCTCTAGTGTCGCTAACATAGGCTAGGAATCCCTGACATCCCTTCCTCAATAGCTGTCCAGCGCGAAGAGAAGAAATCAAGATGTGAGGGGTGGCACCACGGTCCCCCTGCACGACAAAAGCCGACTCGCCGGGAAAACAAAATCTCATTGTCTTCTCGCGGCAGTCCACAGACGCAAAGCACGTGGCTAACCAATCCTTGCCTAAAAGAACATCGAAGTCCAACATCTCAAGAAGGATCAAGTCGACAGGCAGATCTCTCTCGCCAATACGGACAACGCAGGATCAGAACACGTGCTTAGCAACAAACGACTCTCCCACGGGAGTGGTCACAACAAGCGGCTGATCAAGCAGACCGGACTCTCTACCCAAACTCGGCACAAAGTGTGTGGATACGTACGAGTACGTGGATCCAGGATCGAACAATACGTGTGCATCTACAGAACATACTGATAAGGTACCTGATGTAGGGATGCTAGGCACACGCACAAGGGTCTACGAGGCATCAACCATGCCCGATTTAAAAATTATCCGTGCTGAACAACCCAAAGCCGGATCTTTAAACTAGAGTTTATGCGAAAACTAACATGTTAAACACTTTAACACTAAGTGAGAGGGATTACAACCTTTGTAGATCCGGTCCTTCACTTCTAAAGCTCCGTGTTGAATTCCCTTCGCTGCGATCATCGTGTTCCGGACTCTCGAGAGGTTCCACGAAGAGAAAGATGCAGTCTTGCTTCCGATCTTCAATACAAAGATGATCTACCATAAAGTTTCGTTAAAGATAACACTCATAATATGAAGTGAAAACCCTCATCTAAATGGCAAGGATAGATGAGGATGATGAAGTAGGATTTTTGCTCTCTTTTATTATCTTTTTCTCACACTCATTTAAGCTTTTTCATGAAAGAAAGAAGAAGGAAGAAGATGAATGAATCATGAATCATCCTTTTGTGATGAATAATGCAAAGGAGATAATGATGAATAATGCAACCATGGTTGACTAAACCATTGTAGAGACTTAACTAGGGCTAGGGTTTGGGTTAGGTCAAGGAATGAGTCATAACAAAATATCTTTTACAAAACAAAACTAAACCTTCTAGAATCATCTAGAAAGAATTAACCCAAATCAAACCCTAATCTTGTTTAATCTCTACTAAACATGTTGCATTAGTTATCATATCCTGTTCAAATATTATATATCATATATATAATATTTATTGTAACCAAATAAAATAATACAATTAACATATATCGCATATATATCAATGTATTACCCGAGTGAGAAAAAGAATCTTTTAGTGAGCAAATATTAGTTAATGTAATTTAATATATCATATATATTATTATACATTAAATTATTGAATCAACACTTGATCCGACAATTTAGCTATATCGCATATAACCGACTAATATTTATCCGTTCCTATTCATCGAATCAACACTTGATCCGATGACCCGGTTGATATCAAATATCGCGAGAATAGAATACGGTATCTCATATCGTATTATACTCGGTCCCGCACATATCACATATGTGCTCCTACTACGTTTTGCCTGAGTCAAGAAACCTCTGTGGAGGACTCTAAAGAATCGTCAATACGCCGGCAGTAGGTGATGATCATATCAAACACCCACAAGCTGCAAGCGGTCAGCTAAACGTAACAGCCACCCAGGTATTGAGCGCTCAGAAGATCAACAAGCAAGGCTGTACATTCTCCTGTGAATCCAATCAGTAACACTCCCGTACAGTCCGGTCTCGTCGTCTGATATGTCGCATATCTCGCCTAGGGGTGGTATACGTCAGACCCCAGTAGCTTGATAAGTCGTGTCGATATGAGGTCTATAACAATTCGAGAAACTACTGATAACACTTAACAGTAAATCTCAACAACCCTGGCCAGGGATTTCCGGTTATAGCCAATCGAACACAGCACAACATCAACTCTCTATACCCGGAGAGGCGAATCCCCTCCTATCGCTCATTGCCTCCATGTGATTCGGGACTGTACCCAAAAGTCACCTTTTTCCACGCCCTCTTGGACGTGGTATGATGGAAATCAAAGCACAGTGGGAATCACACAAGACTCTATGACGATCTCGGGTCAACAGGCTACTCTGTACCAGTGTCACCGGAGAACTGCCATCTGACGTGAGGTATAATACCATCTGGGAGTTCTTGGCGAGTCGTCCAGTGTACCCAGTCTCCACTGAGCACCCGTACACCATCCTTGATGTCAAACACCGATGGATATGGGATCATCCATCGCCCATCATATGGGTCAAGATGCGTATACGCTAGTCTACTTTGGTGTATCGATGCCCTGTCTCGATACACCCTCGACTAGGAACAGTTATAGGATGTACTCGTCGATTACCATGGCCCCACTAGTATGATCTCATCATAGTCCCAGTAGTCGAGTACATATCCTAAGGGCTTTATCAACATGTAACATAGAGACAATCAGAGTACATGTTAAGATAAAGTACAACCAGATAGCGTACTATCATGTCGAGCAAGAAAGTCCTCCCTATATATGTCCAAGCATCCATTACAATATACATCGTATGTACAGTAATGGCCTCTAGGGCATACATATAACTAACAATCTCCCACTTGCACTAGGGCCATCTGTTGTGGTATCACATACCCAACAATTAGCTGCGGTTGAAGTATCTCATACTCAACCATCCCATAAAAGTCTCTACTGGGAAAAAGGCCTTTGTGAGTGGATTCGCGCTGTTGTCCTCTGTGTCTACTCTCCTAACCTCGATCTCCCTGGAGATTAACCATCTCCATGATCAGGTGATACTTCCTAAGAATTATATCTGGATTTCTTATGGGACGGTAGTTCCTTGGCTAAAGCCACAACTCCATTGTCAGACAATGGTAGGTACGAAGCTTATCTCATGAACTTATATATATCCAGACTGCCTCTTTGGTAGCATCCTTGGTAAAGATGTATCTTGCCTTTAATCGTCTAGTAAGTCACGGTATCTAACTTGGAACTCTTCCAACATACCGTCTGTGAGTGCACGGCGGCGCCCCGGCCGTCAATCCGACACCGGAATGCGGAAACGAAAACTTTTCTATAAACTAGAACCGGCACCACCGCGCACAAAAATCCCGGATCGGGTCATTAACCTAACTCTAGCAAACTAGAATAAGAGTAGAGAATACCAAGCGATCCGTGTCCTTCGGTCTTCGCCTCCACTCCGATCTCCTCGCGGCATCTCCGGTCGTCGCCTCCTCGTCGAAACGGGAACCACATCGCCGGGTTCTTTTACGGGCTCCCACCTCTGGACCGAGGCAACTCGGGCACGAAGTTGGCGAGCCGACGTGCCCAAGAATTGATGTAGGCTAGTGTAGAATCACTTTGTCTCAATGGGGTGAAGTTTCCTTTGATGGAGGAATGAAACAATGAACTTTGGAGAGGAGTTAGGAATTTAGCAAGTAAGCCAATATGAGATGAATCAATTTCCTTCACCAAAATGAAAACCCCTCTCCCTCTCCTCAAAAAGTGTCCGTCCCCTTATCAAAATGGTGGAGGAAAAAGAATCAAACATGAAGGGAGGTGAGTGTAGGAAAAGCAAAAGGGTGACCACATCCAAAAGTGATGATAACAATATCAAATCAATTTCTAATCCTTTCTCATCTCATTTAATGCAAAAGAAATGATGCATGAAAAGAAAAGATGCTATCATAATCTTTCCATATTCAAATAAACCCTCCATAATAGCTAATTTGCAAACTTGCAAATTAGCCCCTCCATCAGAAAAATCCGGCCGTGAAGGAACAAAGGAAAACTGGCCGGAACGGAATGCAAACTGGCAACTTCAGAAAACTAATCCCGTAATAAATTACAGGAAAACCCCGCGACTGTATATACATACCCGCATTTGTATTCCCACTGAACACAAATGCAAAGAGACAAAATCTACACTGTACAATACTAGGATCCGGCTTAAACCAAAGCCCGCTAGTAAAATCTGTCCGATCACGATCCGTGCAATACCGCACGTATCTGATCGAACCCTGCCATATCTCTATACGTCCTATACAGCGTTTCGCCCGAAACTTGAGAAACTGGTCTGGCTCTAAAGACTCGTCAATACTTTGGTTGTGGATTTAACCACTAGCACGTCAGAGGTATTAGCCTATACGTAACGGGATACCAGGTATTGACCAAATGGGACGTCGATGAGCGAACTCATCCTGACACCCTACTGAGCCTGTTAGTGACAATATCCATACAGTCCGGTCCGTTCTTCTATGAGCATCGCATGGCGGGCCTAGGGAGTTGGTAAAAGTCAGACCACCAAAAGCGGTACAAGTCGTGTCGGAGTGTAGCCCAGAACACCCTAAGATACTACTGGAATACCTACCAGTAAATCTCCTGCCTTGGCCAAGGACTTCGTGTAATGGCTCTCCTAGACACAGCGCGACCTCACCCCCAATACCGGGAGAGACGAACCTCTGCAGATCCGCTCACTGCCTCCATGTGGCTCGGGACTGTACCCAACTAAAACCTGTTTGCACGACTCCTTTGAGCCGCGGTAGGGTAGTAATCAAAGCACAGTGGTAACTCACACGAGACAAATGACGATCTCAGGTCGATGAACTAACCAGTACACATGTCACCAGGGAACTGCTATCTGACGTCAGGTATAATACCAACTAGCAAGTTCCCGGCGAGTCCTGTCCGGTGTACTCATAACCCAATGAGCACCTATATACATCTTAGGTGAACCAACTGATACCAGTGGCTTGTGAGACTGGCCACCGCCCCTCGTCGGGGTCTCGACTGCATACACTAGTCTACTCTGGAGTATCGATGCCCTGTCTCGAAACTCCCACGACTAGGGACCTTTTAAGGATGTGCTTATAGACCCCAGCTTCCACGTATATGATCGCCCTCATACTGCTGGTAGTCAAGCAAGAATCCTAGGGGCTCTATCAATGTGCAATAGTGACTGAAAGGTCACCTAAAGCAGTACACGATGATAAATATAAACCAGATAGCATACTATCATCTTGAGTAACACTATCCTACCGGGATAGGTCCTCCCTCAATCATTGCAATCATGTTCCTGTAATCCAATAATTGACTCTGAGGGCACTATCTCCAACAATCTCCCACTTGCACTCAAGGCTAATTATTGCGATGTCGCATACTCACAGCCCGTGTGATACCGAACACCCAACTCCTCTACTAGTCAGTCTCACAAAGCTCATTTGTGAAACTATTGCGTTCGAGGAATAGCCTCATTGAGTGGATCCGCTCTGATGTTTCTTTCTATGTCTCTCTTTATCTCAATTTCGCGGAGAAAGCCATCTCCCGAAATGAGCAATACTTGTCTTAGAATATGTCTGGATGTCTGATGGGACCTAGCTCATAAATGAACTCCAAATCCAAACTTCTTAGACTGTATCGTCAACTGAACTTAATCAGTATCCTGCGCCATGCCTCCTTCAGTATCCTCCTAGACCACCTGTCCATAACACTGCCCCTCTTCAGAGGGAAAACTATAACTCCGATAGTCACTCTGTCATCCAGGTCACCTTGAAAGCCTGGAATGATAACCGTCTCTCAAAAGAGGCTGTCGTTATCATATCCCTAGAACATCCACTTATGTTCTAAAACTGCTTTCGAATGTTTCTCCAGGATTGGATTAATATCATATTGCATCTACTGCAAAAACAACATCTGGTGTGGTACTTGACATCTCATGATTGACTCAATTGCCTAAGCAAGTGATCTGCCGATCATGCACATCCCTCTCCCCTTTAGCCTATGAGACACCTTTAGAGAGGGTGACTCCATCACCTGCAGGTACACTACGGTGCCTGGAGTCGTCCATTCTAAATACTCTTAGAATGCTGTCAAAGTACCCAGATTGGGAAACCATCTAAATCTAGATCTAAAACCATAGATCTAGTAACCAGAATGTCTGATATAATATCCAATTCCTATGTGGAGAAACCACTGTGTGACAACCAAAGTATAACCGATCGTAGTATAGGAATATCACTTCCTACTCTGTGTATGTCATCCAAATACCAGGACATCACACCCTACTACCTTCTTAACAGATCCATCCCCTATTCTGATGAAGTCAAATCTATGACTGTCACATCAGAAATAGATGATCTATCTCCGTTATATCTGCATTAGTCTATAAATAGACATAAGCCACTTGTCCACCATGCTTCTGCTGCTCCCACTGACTACGACAACCCTCTGGCAGAGTCATATACACGTACACTTCTGAAGCCAGTTCAGAACGACGCTATACTCATTCTCCTGCCGGGTCTCATAGTCTGGAACAACAGCAATGGTAAGTCTGGGTAAACAAGAACCTCCCTGCCACCGTCCTTGAGCATACCGAAGTACCTCTCGATTGCCTGAGGTTACCCACCTTATCTGCGGAGTGGCCAATGGAATGTCAATCCAAATTGAATCTTTAGGTTCTTATCAAATCTTCAGTAATCGTTTTCGGTTCTGGAATCACTTCCAGTTCTACTATACTCCCACTACTGTTTTCTGAAAAAAAAATCCATTTTTATTAAAACTGTGGCGAGTTAAGAACAATATCACTATTGATCTTCCTGATGGTAGAAAGTCAACCCTCGTCATAGCCTGGGTCAACCCACAAACAGCCATTACAGAAACGTGCCTTAAGTTATCCAGAGTCTGGTTTTAAGCATAAGCCGGACAACTCCCCGTACCTTAACATCGTTAAGATATGAACTGTTCTATATCCAATATAGAAACAGAGGCACTGATTTAATTGAACCAGATTCAAATCATGCAGCTGTCTCCAGTGCATGTCAACTAAATGGAAGGAGGCCGATCAGCGTTACTCAACTTAGGAATGCTTCCAATTATGAGTAACCTGAAAGAGAAGCAAGTTCTCTTAATCATTACTATCAACTGAATACCTTTCACAAGTATCTACATCTTTGATCACCTTGAAGAATCCCGATACTTGCAATACCTGGTTCTCTACTCTATTTTTATACCTATAACTTTTCAAAACTTGGACCTTGTGTTTCTACGAAAAACTTTGTCTAAAAACTAGAGAAGTCATAAGTAAACCGAATATAGTACGAGGACCAATCCCTCTGTCCTAATGGACACTGGACAACATACAATACTCTGTACAAGTCCCTTGACTCCAATAACTCATTCCCTGTATGTCGTAGGTTGAAAACTATACTTATGGCTAAGAAGAATTACACCGCTGTTTAATGCTCCTTATAACCATCCACTGATATAGGTAAATGTCATGGACATAATTTCAAAAAGGTATATCTCACTCTATAAAAATAGACGTACAGATATATCAATTTGAAATTGATGCATAACAGCGGATATTCAAAACCAAATATTTGTCGTCCGACAAACAACCCAGGTGATTTCCTCAAATATCACTAATTACAACGAATCCGATATAAAGAGGATAATCACCTAATTCCCAATAACTTACTCCCACTCATCATCTGTAAAACCATACAAATGTGAGAATCATACCTGGTAAACACATACCCTGGAGCAAGGGCTAATTGGGAAATCAGTTTTCTTTTAACAGTACACAGTGAAACTGAAACATTGAAATGTTTCATAGGGGTATCCGGGTATTCCTAGTAATGCCTCTTCCATTATCTAGATTCACAACTGTAACCGTATATTTCTTTGCCATCTTTCCAAATCCCTTTATATGTCTTTAGTCATTACCTTCTGTACACCCCTTTAGGCCAAATGGTTTTCTTCTTTCCCTACCGTTCGGCACCAGCCTATGGTTTGGAAGAAGACTATCCAATAAGCATAATGGGTGTACTATCCTAATCCTAGGAGCACTCGCAACGCGAGAGAAGGTGAAGATAAAAGACACCTGAATAAACCTTATTCCTATTTCTCCTAAACCGGAATCCATCCCCGAACCGGAACAAGTTCCTTTCGAGTTCGTATATAACCATACGATGGAGTATCCAATAAACTGTGGATCTTCGTAGTGATACGGAGTGTCCTGGAGAAATACAAAGGTGATTTAGGATAGGCGAAGAAATACTTGGTTTGGTCGTGAATAGCAGTCACAATTTACTTTGCCCTCTTACAAATCCCTTGATATGTCTTTTCTTTATACCTTCTGTACACTATTGTTATGCTAATTAGTTTTCTTCATTCCCCACCGTTCGGCACCAGCCTAAGGTTTGTAAGAAGACTATCCAATTTGCGTAATAGGTGTACTATCTCCTAAACCAAGGAGTACTCGCAACCAGAGAGAAGGTAAAAGGAAAAGATAACTGAATAGTCCTATTCGTTTTCTCCAGAACCGGAAACCATCCTCGAATAAATTCCTTCGAGTTCGTATATAACCATACGATGGTTTTATCCAATGGAAGTGGACATTCGTAGTAATACGGGGTGTCCTGGAGAAAACGGTAAGAGTAGGAGTGGCAATGAGGTATGCAACTCTGACAATCCAAAAGCCAGTATTTAAGAAGGTTCGGTCAACTTGGTCACTGAGTCATAGTCTAGGGTCGGGTCATGGTCGCTGCCAAAGAGAGAGAGAAAAGAAACACTCAGCGTGCACTCTAACCTAGATCAGAATAGTTATCACTTTATCTAATCAGGAAACCTCCCACTGTAACGTCAAATTCTCCTCCAAACCTGAAAGAAGAATTAGTCGGGATCACCCGAGGAGTAAACCAACTCATCAGTGGGAATCGAGATCCAACTGTCATCGCATGATAACGTGACGGAATCTGCTCATGTTATCACACTCCAGAAGGTATGCGCATATCTGGCAAGTTTCAGTTTCTTTAGAAACTCCCGATGTGATTTTTACCCCATGCTCTTATGACCTTGACGAAGGCCAACATATCATAAGTCACATGTCAAGTTCAACCAGTCATTGTCCAGGTTAATTTGAACCCACCCGTACATACCCTTGACGAAGGCTAAAATAGTAGTACGACTGTCCCAAACCAACGCATCTATCTATGCTGCAGAAAAGTAACAAATAGCTACCATACACTATGCCTTGGCGAAGGCCAACATGCATAGCATGAATACTAAGTGCTCGCTCTCTGAAATGACGGAGGGCTACGAATGGTTTTTGGCGAAAAAACCTTTAACGTAATGAACTTGATATCGTTGAAGGAACCGGATAGCTTTTAAAAATATAGTGGCGAAAACCTTTGCTAAAGAGGTCACTCCCGGTGAAGGGATCTCGGCTCTTTCCCCGTAGAATGAGGTTCAGGATATTCCAACTGAATACCACGATGCAAAGTAAAAGTAATCGGCTATAGTGAAGTTATTGCCCTGACGCAAACTTCTGTCCAAGGGGTCACTCCCGGTGAAGGGATCTCGGCCCTTGCCTCGTCGACTGAGGAGCAGGATATTCCAACTGAATACCACTGTGCAAAACAAAAGTGAACGTCCTTGCAATAACAGCTTTTTGAAAAGTGTTCCAACAACATCAGAATAGGTTTGTTTAGCTTGCATTGATCCAAATCAATGCAGTCCCATCAATTGATCACACCAATAAAGAACGAAAATAATGATGTACGTATATGCCATCCACATTCGTCACTGGGTCCCGTCATCACCCGTTAGGTTACTTAACTAACGACAGAGCGGGGACTGGACTAGCGCGGATGCAAAACATATACAACATCTACTAGTATATATATATATCAATATACAATATTCGCTCAAGGCGTGATAAAATGCAACATCACAGAAATGTAATAAGCATCACAGAACAATACAGATATCTGGGATCCCCGGGTTTCATAGAGCCGCTATTGAAACCCAACGTTCCCCTGGTCATGTGGATAGCCTGTGCAATAAAATCCTAGACCCCTACGGGCGCGGCAAGTTACCCGCCAAAACCTGAAGCGAGGCAGCCCCCTTCAGCAACGTGAATGGACCATCCAGCACTTCACGGAATCCGTTAACTTGGGCACCCCTCCTTGGGTCAACCTTTACCCCCTACGTGTAAGTGCACGGCGGCGCCCCGGCCGTCAATCCGACGCCAAAATGCGGAAGCGAAAATCTTTAATTTTGCAAACTAGCAAATCGGCACCACCGCACACTAAACACCCGGATCGGGCCATTAAACTAGTCCTGGCTAACTGCAAGATAGGGAAGAGAGATATACCGAGTGATCCGAGTCCTCCGGTCTTCTCGCCGTCGTCCCGATCTCCCGCGGAATGTCCGGTCTCCACCTCGTCGCCGGAAGGGCACCACATCTTCTGCATCTTTTACGGGCTCCCGCCTCTATACCGAGGCAACTCGGGCACGAAGCTGGCAAGTCGACGTGCCCAAGATTTGCTGTAGAATGTAGTGTAGAGGCTATGTCTCATTTGGGGGTTTAGTTGCCATGGAGGATGGAGGAGGAGGTTAGGAAAATTGGTGCTTTCAATTTTCTAGCAAGAAGAATATGAGATGAAGGATAATGCCACCACAACAAAATGAATCTTTCTCATATTTCTCTCCCTCTCAAATGTGTGGCCGGCCTCTCCTAATCAAAAATGGTGGAGGGCAAAACATAATACATGAGGGAGGTGAGTGTAGTAAAAGGTGGAGGGTGACAACATCCAAAGCAATGATAACCCTCTCAAATCAATTCCTAATCAACTCTAATCACCATGAATGCAAGAAATGATGATGGAAAAGAATGGTATCAAAAGATGCTCTCATAATTAATCCATATGCAAGAAACCCCCTCCACAAATGTTATTTGCAAACTTGCAAACAACCCCCTTCCATCGAAAAGTCCGGCCGGGAAAGAACAAAGGAAAACCGGCCGGAACGGAATGCAAACTGGCAACTCCAGAAAACTGGTCCCGTAATAAATTACAGGAAAACCCCGATACTGTGCATACACACCCGCATCTGTATTCCGACCGGATACAAATGCAAAGAGACAAAATCTACACTGTACTATACTAGGATCCGGCTTAAACCAAAGCCGGCTAGTATTATCCGTCCGATCCTGATCCGTGCAATACCGCACGTATCTGATTGAACCCTGCCATATATCCATACGGCCTCTACAGCGTTTCGCCCGAAAGCTAGAGTAACTGAATGTGGGGGACTCTAAAGACTCGTCAACACTATGGCTTTGGATTTAACCACTAGCACGTCGGAGGTATAAGCCAATACGTGACGGGCCACCAGCTATTGACCAAAAGGGACGTCGATGAGCGAACTCATACTGACACCCTACTGAGCCTGTCAGTGACAATATCCGTACAGTCCGGTCCGTTCGTCTATGAGCATCGCATGGCGGGCCTAGGCGGTTGGTAAAAGTCAGACCCCCAAAAGCGGTACAAGTCGTGTCGGAGTGTAGCCCAGAACACCCTGAGATACCACTGGAATACCTACCAGTAAATTTCCTGCCTTGGCCAAGGACTTCGTGTAATGGCTCTCCTAGACACAGCGCGACCTCACCCCCAATACCGGGAGAGACGAACCCCTGAAGATCCGCTCACTGCCTCCATGTGGCTCGGGACTGTACCCAACTAAAACCTGTTTGCACGTCTCCTTTGAGCGTGGTAGGGTAGTAATCAAGGTACAGTGGGAACTCACACGAGACAAATGACGATCCTCAGGTCGATGAACTAACCTTACACATCTCACCAGGGAACTGCTATCTGACGTCAGGTATAAGACCAACTAGCATGTTCCCGGCGAGTCCTGTCCGGTGTACTCATAACCCAATGAGCACTTGTATACATCTTAGGTGATCCAACTAACACCAGTGGCTTATGAGACCGGCCACCGCCCCTCGTCTGGGTCTCGACTGTATACACTAGTCTACTCTGGAGAATCGATGCCCTGTCTCGAAACTCCCGCGACTAGGGACCATTTAAGGATGTGCTTATAGATTACCAGCTCCCACGTATATGATCGCCCTCATACTGCTGGCAGTCAAGCAAAAATCCTAAGGGCTCTATCAACGTGTAATAGCGACCTGTAAGGTCACCTAAAGCAGTACACGATGATAAAGGTAAACCAGATAGCATACTATCATCTCGAGTAAGACTGTCCTACCGGGATAGGTCCTCCCTCAATCATTGCAATCACATGCCTGTGATCCAATAATTGACTCTGAGGGCACTATCTCCAACAATCTCCCACTTGCACTCAAGGCTAATTATTGCGATGTCGCATACTCACAGCCCGTGTGATACCGAACACCCAACTCCTCTACTAGTCAGTCTCACGAAGCAAGTTTGCGAAACTATTACGTTCGAGGAATAGCCTCAGTGAGTGGATCCGCTCTGATGTTTCTTTCTATGTCTATCTATATCTCAAGTTCGCGGAGAAAGCCATCTCCCGAAATGAGCAATACCTGTCTTAGAATGTGTCTGGATGTCTGATGGGACCCAGCTCATAAATGAACTCCAAGTCCAAACTTCTTAGACTGTATCGTCAACTGAACTTAATCAGTAACCTGCGCCATGCCTCCCTCAGTATCTGCCTGGATCACCTGTCCAAAATACTGCCCCTCGTCAGAGGGAAAACTATAACTCTGACAGCCACTCTGCCATCCAGGTCACCTTGGAAGACTGGAATGATAACTGTCTCCCGAAGGAGACTGTTGTTATCATATCCCTAGAACATCCACTTATGTTCTAAAACTGCTTCAGACTGTTTCTCCAGGATTGGATCAATATCAACTTATTGCACCTAGTGCAAGAACAACATCTGGTGTGGTACTTGACATCTCATGATTGACTCAATTGCCTAAGCAAGTGATCTGCCAATCATGCACCTCCCTCTCTCCTTTAGTCTGTAAGACTCCTTTAAAGAGGGTGACTCCATTACCTGCAGGTACACCACCGTGCCAGGATTCGTTTATTCCAAATACTCTCAGAATGCTGTCTAAGTACCCAGATTGGGAAACTACCCAAATCTAGATCTAAAACCATAGATCTAGTAACCAGTATGTCTGATATAATGTCTAAGTCCCATGTGGAGAAACCACTGTGTGACGACCAAATTATAACCGATCGTAGTATTGGAATATGACATCCTGCTCTGTGTATGTCATCCAAATATCATGACATCACACCCTACTACCTTCTCAACAGATCCATCCCCTATTCTGATGAAGTCAAACCTATGACTGTTTCATCAGAAATTGATGATCTATCTCCGCTATATTTGCTTCAGTCTATAAATAGACATAAGCTACTTGTCCACCAATGCTTCCGCTGCTCCCACTGACCACGACAACCCTCTGGCAGAGTCATATAGACGTACACTTCTAAATCCAGTTTAGAACGACGCTATACTCATCCTCCTGCCGGGTCTCACAGTCTGGAACAACAGCTATGGCAAGTCTGGGTAAACAAGAACTTCCCTGTCACCGTCCTTGAGGCTACCGAAGTACCTCTCGGGTGCCTGAAGTTACCCACCTTATCTGCGGAGTGGCCAATGGAATGTCAAACAAGATTGAATCTTTAGGTTCCTATCAAATCTTCAGTAATCGTTTGTGGTTCTGGAATCACTTCCAGTTCTACCATACTTCCACTACTGTTTTTCTGAAAAAATCCATTTTTTAATAAAACTGTGGCGAGTCAAGAACAATATCACTATTGATCTTCTAGATGGTAGAAAGTCAACCCTCGTCATAGCCTGGGTCAACCCACAAACAGCCATTACAGAAACGTGCCTTGAGTTATCCAGAGTCTGGTTTTAAGCATAAGCCGGACAACTCCCTGTACCTTAACATCGTTAAGATATGAACTGTTCTATATCCAATATAGAACCAGAGGCACTGATTTAATTGAACGAGATTCAAATCATGCAGCTGTCTCCAGTGCATGTCAACTAAATGGAAAAAAGGCCGATCAGCGTCACTCAACTTAGGAATGCTTCCAATTATGAGTAACCCGAAAGAGAAGCAAGTTCTCTTAATCATTACTATCAACTGAATACCATACACAAGTATCTACATCTTCGATCACTTTGAAGAATCCCGATACTTGCAATACCTGGTTCTCTACATTATTCAAATACCAATAACTTCTCAAAATTCAGACCCTGTGTTTCACCGAAACACCTGTCTAAAAACTAGAGGAGTCATAAGTAAACCGAATATAGTACGAGAACCAACCCCTCTGTCCTCATGGATGCTGGACAACATACAATACTCTGTATAAGTCCCTTGAGTCTGATAACTCATTCACTGTGTGTCGTAGGTTGAAAACTGTACTTATGGTTAAGAAGAATTACACCGCTGTTTAATGTTCCTTACCTAACCATCCACTGATATAGGTAAATGTCGTAGACATAATTTCAAAAAGGTATATCTCACTCTATAAAAATAGACGTACAGATATATCAATTTGAAATTGGTGCATAATAGCGGATATTCAAAACCAAATAATTGCCGTCCGGCAAACAACCCAGGTGACTTCCTCAAATATCACCGATTACAACGAATCCCGATATAATGAGGATGATCACCCAATTCCCAATAACTTACTCCCACTCATCATCTGTAAAACCATACAGATGTGAGAATCATACCTGGTAAATACATACCCTGGAGCAAGTGTCTAATCGGGAAATCAGTTTTTCCTTTAACAGTACACAGTGAAACTGAAACATTGAAATGTTTCATTGGGGTATCCTGGTATTCCTAGTAATGCCTCTTCCATTATCCAGATTCACAACTGTAACCGTATAATTCTTTGCCATCTCTCCAAATCCCTTTATATGTCTTTAGTCATTACATTCTGCACAGCCCTTTAGGCCAAATGGTTTTCTTTCTTCCCTACCGTTCGACACCAGCCTATGGTTTGGAAGAAGACTATCCAATAAGCATAATGGGTGTGCTGTCCCAATCCTAGGAACACTCGCAATGCGAGAGAAGGTGAGGATAAAAGACAACCGAATAAACCTTATTCCTATTTCTCCTGAACCAGAATCCATCCCCGAACTGGAACAAGTTCCTTTCGAGTTCGTATATAACCATACGATGGATTATCCAATAAACTATGGATCTTCGCAGTGATACGGAGTGTCCTGGAGAAATACAAAGGTGAAGTGGGAGTGGTAATGAAATACCTGGTTTGGTCGTGAATATCAGTCGCAATTTACTTTGCCCTCTTACTAATCCCTTGCTTTGTCTTAACTTAATACCTTCTATACACCATTGTCAGGCTAATTGGTTTTCTTCATTCCCTACCGTTCGGCACCAGCCTATGGTTTGGAAGAAGACTATCCAATTTGCGTAATATGTGTACTATCTCCTAAACCAAGGAGTACTCGCAACCTGAGAGAAGGTAAAAGGAAAAGACAACTGAATAGTAATATCCGTTTCCTCCAGAACCGGAAACCATCCTCGAATAAATTCCTTCGAGTTCGTATATAACCATACGATGGTTTTGTCCAATGGAAGTGGACGTTCGTAGTAATACGGGGTGTCCTGGAGATAAGGGTAAAAGTAGGAGTGGCAATGAGGTTTGCAACTCTGACAATCCAAAAGCCAGTGTTTAAGAAGGTTCGGTCAACTTGGTCACTGAGTCATAGTCTTAGGGTCGGGTCAATGGTCGCTGCCGAAGAGAGAGAGAAAAGAAACACTCAGCGTGCACTCTAACCTAGATCAGAATGGTTACCAATTTATCTAATCTGGAAACCTCCCACTGTACCTCAAATTCTCCTCCAAACCTAAAAGAAGAATTAGTCGGGAATACCCGAGGAGTAAACCAACTCATCAGTGGGAATCGGGATCCAACTATCATCGCATGATAACGTGACGGAATCCGCTCACGGTATCACACTCCAGAAGGTATGCGCATATCTGGCAAGTTTCAGTTCTTTTGAAACTCCCGATGTGGATTTTTACCCCATGCTCTTATGACCTTGACGAAGGCCAACAAATCATAAGTCACATGTCAAGTTCTGCCCGTCATTGTCCAGGTTAATTTGAACCCACCCGTACAAGCCCTTGACGAAGGCCAACAAGGCTATACGACTGTTCCAAACCAACGCATCTATCTATGCAACAGAAAGGTAACAAGCAGCTACCATGCACTATGCCTTGACGAAGGCCAACAAATATAGCATGAATACTACGTGCTACCCGTCTGAAACGACGGAGGGCTACGAATGGTTTCTGGCGAAAACCTTTAACGTAATGAACTTGATATCGTTGAAGGAACGGATAGCTTTTTAGAAAATTTAGTGACGAAAACCTTTACTAAAGAGGTCACTCCCGGTGAAGGGATCTCGGCTCTTTCCCCGTAGAATGGGGTGCAGGATATTCCAAATGAATACCACGATGCAAAACAAAAGTAATCAGCTATAGAGAAGTTAATGCCCTGACGCAAACTTCTGTCCAAGGGGTCACTCCCGGTGAAGGGATCTCGGCCCTTGCCTCGTCGACTGAGGTGCTGGATATTCATAACCGAATATCACTGTGCAAAACAAAAGTGAACGTCCTTGCAATAACAGCTTTTTGAAAAGTGTTCCAACAACATCAGAATAGGTTTGTTTAACTTGCATTGATCTGAATCAATGCAGTCCCATCAATTGATCACACCACAAAGAACGAAAATATACTGATGTACGTATATGCCATCCGCATTCGCCACTGGGTCCCGTCATTACCCGTTAGGTTAGCTAACTAACGACAGAGCGGGGACTGGACTAGCGCGGATGTAAAACATATACAACATCTACTAATATATATACCAATATATAATATTTCGCTCAAGGCGTGATAAAATGCAACATCACAGAAATGTACAGTATCACAGAACAATACAGATATCTGGGACCCCCGGGTTTCACAGAGCCACTACTGAAACCCGACGTTCCCCTGGTCGTGTGGATAGCCTGTGCAATGAAATCCTAGACCCCTACGGGCGCGGCAAGTTACCCGCCAAAACCTGAAGCGAGGCAGCCCCCTTCAGCAACGTGAATGGACCATCCAGCACTTCACGGAATCCGGTAACTTGGGAACCCCTCCTTGGGTCAACCTGTACCCCCTACGAGTGCGGCGAATAGCCCGCCAATCCTAGAGTGAAGCCCCCTCCGTCTCAATGCCATGAGATGCGGGCTTGTTGCCCTCTAGAACCCGGCTATCCGTGCACCCCTCCTTGGGGTAATACTAGTACAGAATGTAAAATATACATACAACGGGTACATCGACCGCAACCTGGTCGTGCCCCAAAACAATAATACAAACAGGCAGTGACGGCAGTCCACATGTCGGACGCTCGCCCCGCAATATCAAATGTACATAATACAACAAAAACTGTACTAGCATTGCATCCAGGCTATCCTCCACGACCAATCCGCAACATCACAGCAATACATAGAACATCAACGTGAATGTCACGTTCGCAAATCCGTCTAACCGGGCTATAGCAGTTAGACAGGATTTACCGATCGAGTGACATTCACGGTCGCAGATATAATGTAAATACTGTGAACCAATGTGTTTAAAATATCCGATCGATCAAATTTTAACAAGTGGGCCCCCAAGTACTACTGTAGCACATCAAGAAATTCTGGGCCCAAACATAATATTCCAGAAACCCTAAAATCAACCCAGAAAGCAACTGCAGAAATTTGACGCAGTGATCACACTATAGTGCGGCGGAACCGCGGCCTAAAGGGGGTTTTGGCCGCGGTTCCGCGCTCCTATAGTCGACTCACTGTGTCGAATTTCTACAGAACTCTTAGAACTTCCAGTACATCACTTTTCTACAACCTGAAAAAAATTTCGAGCCAGAAAAAATTCAACAGAAAACTGATGTGAAGAAAACGCGGGTTTTCGGTATTTTGGTCGATCGGAAATGTAAAACACATTAGACAAAGCTAGACTATGTTAATGGCGAGGCTCTGATACCACTGTAAGTGCACGGCGGCGCCCCGGCCGTCAATCCGACGCTAAAATGCGGAAGCGAAAAACTTTAATTTTGCAAACTAGCAAATCGGCACCACCGCACACTAAACACCCGGATCGGGCCATTAAACTAGTCCTGGCTAACTACAAGATAGGGAAGAGAGATATACCGAGTGATCCGAGTCCTCCGGTCTTCTCGCCGTCGTCCCGATCTCCCGCGGAATGTCCGGTCTCCACCTCGTCGCCGGAAGGGCACCACATCTTCTGCATCTTTTACGGGCTCCCGCCTCTATACCGAGGCAACTCGGGCACGAAGCTGGCAAGTTGACGTGCCCAAGATTTGCTGTAGAATGTAGTGTAGAGGCTATGTCTCATTTGGGGGTTTAGTTGCCATGGAGGATGGAGGAGAAGGTTAGGAAAATTGGTGCTTTCAATTTTCTAGCAAGAAGAATATGAGATGAAGAATAATGCCACCACAACAAAATGAATCTCTCTCATATTTCTCTCCCACTCAAATGTGTGGCCGGCCTCTCCTAATCGAAAATGGTGGAGGGCAAAACATAATACATGAGGGAGGTGAGTGTAGTAAAAGGTGGAGGGTGACCACATCCAAAGCAATGATAACCATCTCAAATCAATTCCTAATCAACTCTAATCACCATGAATGCAAGAAATGATGATGGAAAAGAATGGTATCAAAAGATGCTCTCATAATTAATCCATATGCAAGAAACCCCCTCCACAAATGTTATTTGCAAACTTGCAAATAACCCCCTTCCATCGAAAAGTCCGGCCGGGAAAGAACAAAGGAAAACCGGCCGGAACGGAATGCAAACTGGCAACTCCAGAAAACTGGTCCCGTAATAAATTACTGGAAAACCCCGATACTGTGCATACACACCCGCATCTGTATTCCGACCGGATACAAATGCAAAGAGACAAAATCTACACTGTACTATACTAGGTCCGGCTTAAACCAAAGCCGGCTAGTATTATCCGTCCGATCCTGATCCGTGCAATACCGCACGTATCTGATCGAACCCTGCCATATATCCATACGGCCTCTACAGCGTTTCGCCCGAAAGCTAGAGTAACTGAATGTGGGGGACTCTAAAGACTCGTCAACACTATAGCTGTGGATTTAACCACTAGCACGTCAGAGGTATAAGCCAATACGTGACGGGCCACCAGCTACTGACCAAAAGGGACGTCGATGAGCGAACTCATCCTGACACCCTACTGAGCCTGTCAGTGACAATATCCGTACAGTCCGGTCCGTTCGTCTATGAGCATCGCATGGCGGGCCTAGGGGGTTGGTAAAAGTCAGACCCCCAAAAGCGGTACAAGTCGTGTCGGAGTGTAGCCCAGAACACCCTGAGATACCACTGGAATACCTACCAGTAAATCTCCTGCCTTGACCAAGGACTTCGTGTAATGGCTCTCCTAGACACAGCGCGACCTCACCCCCAATACCGGGAGAGAAGAACCCCTGAAGATCCGCTCACTGCCTCCATGTGGCTCGGGACTGTACCCAACTAAAACCTGTTTGCACGTCTCCTTTGAGCGTGGTAGGGTAGCAATAAAAGTACAGAGGGAACTCACACGAGACAAATGACGATCCTCAGGTCGATGAACTAACCTGTACACATGTCACCAGGGAACTGCTATCTGACGTCAGGTATAAGACCAACTAGCATGTTCCCGGCGAGTCCTGTCTGGTGTACTCATAACCCAATGAGCATCTTATACATCTTAGGTGATCCAACTGACACCAGTAGCTTGTGAGACCGGCCACCGCCCCTCGTCGGGGTCTCGACTGTATACACTAGTCTACTCTGGAGAATCGATGCCCTGTCTCGAAACTCCCGCGACTAGGGACCATTTAAGGATGTGCTTATAGATTACCAGCTCCCACGTATATGATCGCCCTCATACTGCTGGCAGTCAAGCAAGAATCCTAGGGGCTCTATCAACGTGTAATAGCGACCTGTAAGGTCACCTAAAGCAGTACACGATGATAAAGGTAAACCAGATAGCATACTATCATCTCGAGTAAGACTGTCCTACCGGGATAGGTCCTCCATCAATCATTGCAATCACGTGCCTGTGATCCAATAATTGACTCTGAGGGCACTATCTCCAACACTACGAGTGCGGCGAATAGCCCGCCAATTCTAGAGTAAAGCCCCCTCCGTCTCAATGCCATGAGATGCGGGCTCGTTGCCCTCTAGAACCCGGCCATCCGTGCACCCCACCGCGGGGTAATCCTAGTAGAGAAAGTAAAATATACAACGGGTACATCGACCTCGACCCGGTCGTGCCCCAAAAGAATAATATACAAACAGACAGTGACGGCAGTCCACATGTCGGACGCTCGCCCTGCAATATCAAATGTACATAATAAACCAAACTGTACTACCATTGCATCCAGGCTATCCCCCACGTCCAATCCGTAATATCACAGCACAACACAGAACATCAACGTGAATGTCACGTTCGCAAATCCGTCTAAAAGGGCTATAGCAGTTAGACAGGATTTACCGATCAAATGATATTCACGGTCGCAGATATAATGTAAATTCTGTGAACTAACATGTTTAAAATTTTCGATCGACTGAATTTTCCGAAGTGGGCCCCAAGCACAACTGTAGCACTCAAAAACATCTGGGCCCAAAAGGAATATACCAGAAACCCTATTTCCATGTCAGTAAACCACTGTAGAAATTTGGTACGGTTTGGCCACAAAACGGCGGTGGTTCCGCGGCCAAAACGTGGTTTTGGCCGCTAAACCGCCGCGCTACAGTAACATCAGCGTACCAAATTTTCACAGAATTCATAAAAAACCCTGCACGTAATTTTCCAATGTACCAAATAATTTTTAGAGCACAGAAAAATTCGACAGAAACTACGACATGGAAACGCGGTTTTTGGAAATTCGTTCGATCGAACTTTTAAACATGTTAGAGCAAGCTAGATTAGGTTAATGGCTTGGCTCTGATACCACTGTGAGTGTACGGCGGCGCCCCGGCCGTCAATCCGACGCCGGAATGCGGAAACGAAAACTTTTCTATAAACTAGAACCGGCACCACCGCGCACAAAAATCCCGGATCGGGCCATTAACCTAACTCTAGCAAACTAGAATAAGAGTAGAGAAGCAATACCAAGCGATCCGTGTCCTTCGGTCTTCGCCTCCACTCCGATCTCCTCGCGGAATCTCCGGTCGTTGCCTCCTCGTCGAAACGGGCACCACATCGCCGGGTTCTTTTACGGGCTCCCATCTCTGGACCGAGACAACTCGGGCACGAAGTTGGCGAGCCGACGTGCCCAAGAAATGCTGTAGGCTAGTGTACAATCACTTTGTCTCAATGGGGTGAAGTTGCCTTTGATGGAGGAATGAAACAATGAACTTTGGAGAGGTGTTAGGAATTTAGCAAGTAAGCCAATATGAGATGAATCAATTTCCTTCACCAAAACGAAAACCTCTCTCCCTCTCCTCAAAAAGTGGCCGGCCCCTTATCAAAATGGTGGAGGAAAAAGAATCAAACATGAAGGGAGGTGAGTGTAGGAAAAGCAAAAGGGTGACCACATCCAAAAGTGATGATAACAATATCAAATCAATTTCTAATCCTTTCTCATCTCATTTAATGCAAAAGAAATGATGCATGAAAAGAAAAGATGCTATCATAATCTTTCCATATCCAAATAAACCCTCCACAATAGCTAATTTGCAAACTTGCAAATTGGCCCCTCCATCAGAAAAATCCGGCCGTGAAGGAACAAAGGAAAACTGGCCGGAACGGAATGCATACTGGAAACTCCAGAAAACTAATCCCGTAATAAATTACAGGAAAACCCCGTGACTATATATACATACCCGCATTTGTATTCCCACAGAACACAAATGCAAAGAGACAAAATCTACACTGTACAATACTAGGATCCGGCTTAAACCAAAGCCCGCTAGTAAAATCTGTCGGATCACGATCCGTGCAATACCGCACGTATCTGATCTAACCCTGCCATATCTCCATACGGCCTCTACAGCGTTTCGCCCGAAACTTGAGGAACTGGTCTGTGGGGGACTCTAAAGACTCGTCAATACTTTAGTTGTGGATTTAACCACTAGCACGTCAGAGGTATTAGCCTATACGTAACGGGCTACCAGGTATTGACCAAAAGGGACGTCGATGAGCGAACTCATCCTGACACCCTACTGAGCCTGTCAGTGACAATATCCGTACAGTCCGGTCCGTTCTTCTATGAGCATCGCATGGCGGGCCTAGGGAGTTGGTAAAAGTCAGACCCCCAAAAGTGGTACAAGTCGTGTCGGAGTGTAGCCCAGAACACCCTGAGATACTACTGGAATAACTACCAGTAAATCTCCTGCCTTGGCCAAGGACTTCGTGTAATGGCTCTCCTAGACACAGCGCGACCTCACCCCCAATACCGGGAGAGACGAACCCTTGTGTTAGTGTATATGCCCTAGAGGCCATTACTGTATCATACTAGTTTGTATATTACTTAATGGAAGATTGGGATATTCACAGTTGTATAAACAATCTTGCTCAATATAGTAGTATGCTACTTGGTTTGTTTCTACTTCAATGTGTACGTGTGTTTATTTTAGTATATCACCTATACACATTAGTGGAGCCCTTAGGATCTTTGCTTGATTACCAGCGTTGTGATGGCAGTCACACTAGTGGGGGCTGGGTAATCTATAAGCACATCCTTATGCAGGTCCCTAGTCGCAGGACTATCGAGACAGGGCATCGATACTCCGGAGTAGACTAGCGTATGCGCTTCTCATCCCAGTGTGGGAGATGGTCTGTCCCACAGCCATCAGTACGTCGTACTGGAGATAGTATGCGGGTGCTCGTTTGGTTACGAGTACACTGGACAGGACTCGTTGGGAACTGTTGGTTGGTACTATACCTATCGTCAGTTATCAATTCCCAGGTGACATGAGTACAGCTTAGTCCGCTGACTTGACACTGTCACTTCTCCTCGAGTGTGTTCCCTCTGTACTTAGATTACTACCCTACCACGGCTCAAAGGAGTCGTGCAAACATGTAGTAGTTGGGTGCAGTCCCGAAGCACTTGGAGGCAGTGACGGTTAGACAGGATTCGTCTCTCCCGGTATTGGGGGTTGACATCGCGCTGTGTCTAGGAGAGCCATTACACGAGTAGTCCCTGGCCAGGGCAAGCGAGATATACTGGTAGGTTTCCAGTGTTATCTCAGGGTGTTCTGGGCTTCACTCCGACACGACTTGTACCGCTATTGGGGGACTGACGTTTACCGCCCCCTAGGCCCGCCATGCGATGTATCAGACGAACAGACCGGACTGTATGGAGATTGTCACAGTCAGACTCAGTAGGAGTTCAGATGGGTTTCACCTCGTCAGACTTCTTGTCGGCATCTACCTGGGGACTGTTACGCACAGCAAGTGCCGCTTGCGGTCTGTGGTTAAACCCACTGCCAGCGTAGTGTCGAGTATTTAGAGTCCCACACAGAAAGCTATTCGCCTTTAGGCAAAAGAGTAGAGGTCGCATGGTTTTGCGACAGGTCGCATGGTTTTCCGACAGGGTTCGGTCACATCCGTGCACTTGTGCATGTACAGTGTCCGGACAGTTAACACTAGCGGGCTTTGGTTTAAGCCAGATCCTAGTGTACGTTTTGGGGTTGGTTTTATCTCGTATGTATTCGTGTTCCTCGGAACGCGGATGCGGGTGTGTATGCACAGTTGACAGAGAGACAGAGGCAGAGTATTCTCATTGGGGTTGTTGACTGTTGACTGTTGACTGTTGACTGTTGACTGTTGACTTTTGCTTAACCCTAATGAGAATAAGATATATGATTAATATTAATATTAATTAAGTATTATAGTGACATGGTTGTTGAGGGGTTGACATTGTTGACTTGTTGACTTTGTTTACCGGTTGACTAGGTTGGACTAGTTGACCATCATCATGACAATGGCTATCATTCCATGGCAAAGACTTTTGCTTGCTTGTTTATTTATGCAAAATGAGTGCATGAAATGATACAGCCATTTTGACTTAAACCATTTACACAATACTTGATTACTATTTTTGTTATGATGGCTTTTGGATTATGAGAGGTGAGAATGAGAAGAGTATGGTTCATTCTATCATTTGCTTTCTCTCTCTTAAGCTCTCTCATTCTCAAGCTCTCCCTCTTCCTCTTGCTCTCTCTACCTCAAGGCAAACCATTCTCATGTGTTGAGACTCATTGCCTTAGAGACAAAAAGACACCAAAACATTCCTCTACTCATTCTAGTTCACAAGGCCTAGCAAGCCAAGTGATCTAGTTTCTTCAAAGTTCGAAAAAGAAGTCAAAGGTAGAAGCTTTCGGGTGGATCCATCTTCGGCGCAAGGAGACAACGAGGTGAGGCCGATCCGTACACCGGGAGGAGTCGAAGACGAAGGAGTTCAAGAAAGGTATAGCCCCCTAACCGAGCAGGTAAACTCTTGTTAGGTTGTTAGCTAGTAGTTTAACAAAGATCCGTATTGGTAGTCCATGTTACCACCCTCTTGAAAATCGTTTTTCACCAATTCCGCAACCCCGTAAGTACCGGGGAAGGGTAGCATGGACTTACACCTTGCAGATCCGCTCACTGCCTCCATGTGGCTTGGGACTGTACCCAACGAAAACCTGTTTGCATGACCCCTTTGAGCCGTGGTAGGGTAGTAATCAAAGCACAGTGGGAACTCACACGAGACAAATGACGATCTCAGGTCGATGAACTGACCTGTACACATGTCACCAGGGAACTGCTATCTGACGTCAGGTATAATACCAACTAGCATGTTCCCAGCGAGTCCTGTCCGTTGTACTCATAACCCAATGAGCACCTGTATACATCTTAGGTGAACCAACTGACACCAGTGGCTTGTGAGACCGGCTACCGCCCCTCGTCGGGGTCTGGACTGTATACACTAGTCTACTTTGGAGTATCGATGCCCTGTCTCGAAACTCCCACGACTAGGGACCTTTTATGGATGTGCTTATAGACCCCAGCTCCCACGTATATGATCGCCCTCATACTGCTGGTAGTCAAGCAAGAATCCTAGGGGCTCTATCAACGTGCAATAGTAACCTGAAAGGTCACCTAAAGCAGTACACGATGATAAAGATAAACCAGATAGCATACTATCATCTTGAGTAAGACTGTCCTACCGGGATAGGTCCTCCCTCAATCATTGCAATCACGTGCCTGTGATCCAATAATTGACTCTGAGGGCACTATCTCCAACACCGTCCATCCACTGAGGGTAAAGACAATGCCTGCGACTGACATTCAGTCGTCCTTATCACCCTGGAACCTTTCCAATGATTCTCTCCAGGATCGATTGATACCATCTCAGTACAACTAGTGAGTATCCTAACATCCAATTAGATCTATCTCATAGATCCAAAACCCAGGATATAGGAGGTATCACTTTGATCCTATATGGAGAATCCTTGTGATAAGCGGAGATTGACCGATCGTAGCATAGGAAACTCCTTCCCTATCAAGAGTATGTCATCCACGTACTCTACGAGGATCACCACCATACTCCCTACTACCTTTTTGTATATACAAGGTTCATCTACCATTTTGATGAAGTCAAACTCTTTGACTACCACATCAAAACAGATGTTCCAACTCCGCGATGCCTGTTTTATCACATAAAATATCTTGCATACGTTTTCGCTGCTCCCACTATCTACGAAGCCCTCTGGCTGTGTACTTATAGACATTCTCTTCTAAAACATCATTTAGAAAAGCTGTCTTGACACCCAACCATCAGATATCGTAGTCATGGTATGTAGCCGTGGCAAGTAGGATCTGGATGGACTTAAGCATAGCTTTGAAAGTCTTAACTTTTCCATGTACTCCAAGTTGTCTTCTAAGATATACTTGCTCCTGATGGGGATTTAACCATTCAGATAAAGCAACCAAAGTCCATACTTTGTTGGTGTATAAGGATTCCATCTCAGATCACTAAGCATCCAGCCATTCTTATAGAGTCCCACTCCTGATGGCCTGTTCGAAACATAGTTGGGTCATCATCTCATGATGCAATCCTCGCTCTCACTGTCATAGAGAAATCGAAGTATCTCTCAGGTGGGTAAAGAACCCTACTAGATCGGCGGAGAGGCCGAGGTTCGTTGGAAACTATTGAATCCTTTGGTTCTACCAAATCATCTGCTGTAGTTTGTATAGCTGGAACTCCTTCCAGTTCTACTTCATGACCACTAATTTCTTCACAAGAAATTCCCTTTCACAAAGGTGGCATGTTGAGAAACAAAAACATCTTTTGTTCCTCGGTTAGGTAGAAGATATTCCCTTGCGAATGCTTGGGATATCCAACAAACTTTCACAGATCTGACGTTGCCTCGAGCTTGTCCAGATTTTGCTTTTTAGACATAGGCCGGACAACCCCAAATCTTAACAAACTTAAGATATGGGCTCTTCCCTTTCCATATCACATATGAAGTGGTAGGCAGCTGATTTGATTTGAACCCTATTCAATAGGTATGCAGCTTCTCAAGCGCATAACTCCCAAAAGGAAATAGGAAACCCAGTAGTACTCATCATAGAGCACACCATATCACATAGGGTGTTATTGCTCCATCCCGATATACCATCGTGCTATGGTTTATTCGAAGGAGTAATGCCGAGAGAGAATCTCATTCTCCTTTAGAATAGTCCAGGAATTCTGTGCTCAAGTATTCTCCTCCCGGATCTCATCAAAGGACATAATACTTATACCCGTTTTTGGTTCTCTACTTCTAATTTATATTCTGTGAATATCTCAAAAGCTTCAGACTTGTGTTTCAACAGGAACCTATGTCTGAATCTTGAGAGATCATCAGAGAATGTAATGAAGTACAAAGAACCGGTCTTGGCATGTGTAGACATAGGACCTTCATACATCAGCATGTATCAATCCCAAGAGTTCACTAACTCTTTCTCTGTTTCCAATAAACGGAGCTGTGGTCATCTTATCTCTGTGACATGACCGGCAAGTTTCACAAGATGTAAATTCAAACTAATTTAAATATGTATCTATATGTAACTTCAGCTAGTCGGGTCGCATTGATATGACCTAGTCTACAATACCTCAAGAAGGATTCGTTCATTTCTGAACTCTTCCTCTTGTGTGTGTTCTGTACGTTAAGAACTGTGGTTTGATTTAGAACGTCTATGCTTTTAGATAACGTGCCTGAACCGATCAACTCTTGATATAGGAAATGTTCAAAACATTATCCAACAATACAAAATTATATCCTTTTTTACTAATAAACAGACTGATATGATGTTGTACATCAGGTTCGGTATCTAATAACATTCGTTCAGAATCAATGTATTCTGGTAATACAGGGTGATAGTGACCAACAGACTTGGTTGCAACACTTGCACCGTTTCTATCTCCTGAAACTTATCACCCGTTCTCAGTCCTCTACCTATCTGTAGTCCATGTAACAAATTACATATGTGGGATCCTGATCCGGTATCAAATACCCAGAACGTAAAGGATACTGAGAAACAGTTCTCTGTAATGAACACACCCGAAGATGATGCATCAGTATGCACTTTCTTCGTTTGGACGGCACGGGAATTCTGGTAATCCCCAATTTCCTGCTCTGTCTTATAACATTTATAAGTTGGAGCAGGACCAACGTTCCCCAGCTCAGTATAACAAGCGGGTTCGGTCAATTCATCCGTTTTATTATCTTGATTAAGGTGTGATATGGTCGCTACCTGGAGAGAGAGAGAAGAAAACACTCAGCGTATGCTCTTGCAAGATTAGATTGGTTATCTTATATATCTAATCAGGATGTCTCCTACTGTTTTAATCAAATCTTCTTTCAAACCCTAAAAGGAAAGACTAGCCGGGATTAATTACACGCTACAAGTTCGCTAATCTTTCAGCCAGGCCAGTGTCGGTACTTTGAGGGAGGTCCCCCGTGCTTTCGCACGAACCTAATTAAAGTAAACCTCGTTTTCCCAAGGGCGTAACCCAGTGAACACCTTTCTAGGCACCAACTTGATCGGCTAATTGTAATGTGTAAAACTCTCCCAGGAGTAACTCTTACTCGCAGCGGGTATCGGGATCCAACTATCTCAAAGAAGGTATGCAATCTCATTGCAAATTTCAACACTTGAAATTCCTAATAATATTTTGCCCCTAGCATCCCATGACCTTGACGTAGGCCAACAAACCACAGTACGCTAGTTAAGTTCAACCCGTCATTTCTTGATTGAATTAAACCCGCCCGCACGACCCTTGACGCAGGTCAACAAAGTCGCACGACTACCCTAATCCAATCTGCATCTTATGTATAAACAGATAAATACTAGTTAGCTACCGCACACTATGCCTTGACGCAGGCCAACAAACGTAGCACGAATACTAAGTGGGACTTATCTGAAATGACGGAGGGTTACGACAGGTTTTTAAGAAAACCCTTTGCGTAATGAACTTGATATCGTTGTAGAATCGAGTGATTTTAAATGGAATGTTTTTGAAGCTTTTCTAGTTTTGCTAAAGAGGTCACTCCCGGTGAAGGGATCGTCGGCTCTTTCCTCATCGAATAAGGTGCAGGATATTTTACAAATATCACTATGCAAAGAAAAAACTGTAGAAGCAATCAAAAGACAAACCGAGTATGCAGCATCTGCTAGTTCCACTAAAGAGGTCACTCCCGGTGAAGGGATCTCGGCTCTTTCCTTATCGAATAAGGTGCTGGATGTTCTACAAGGAACACCGCTATGCAAAGCAAGAACTAGAGCTACCAGTTTTTAAACAAGTTTCTACAACATCTTAGGTTTTTTTTAGTTTCATTAATCTCATTAATGAAGTCCCATTTTATTATGCTTCATAAGCATCACATTTGAAACGAAATCTGCAATATAACATATATCTCATATATATAATATAAACATTCGTTTCAGGCAGTAATATGATCTCATCACAGAACATTGCAGCAGAAGAACATATATGAAATATTGGATATACTAGGATGTCCGTGTTTTTAATACGAGCCTATATAAAATACGGATTCCACGGTCACGATGAATAGCCAAACCCACATCCCTAGACCCCTACGAGAGCGGCAAGCAACACTGCCAATTCTAGGGTTAGGAGACCCGGTCTCGACTCCTCGATATGGTCTCCCACTGGACCCTAGAACTCGGTTACTTGTGCTCCCCGCCTTGGGTCTACCTAATGCGGAAAAGTAAATAATATACAATGGTGACATCATCCTCAGCCCGGAAGTGCCCCAATTTCCTCAGAAAACTCAACACTTGAGTGGAATTAAAAACTTCCCAGAAAAAAATGACAAGAAAGGACCCAAGAATAAATATATGAAATATGAGGGACTAAGTCTAAATTTTGGCCGCGGAACCGCCGCCAAACCCTTGGTTTGGCCGCGGTTCCGCGGTCAAGTAAGCGACTTAGTGGATCGTACTTCATAGTAATTCTTAGTTTTTCCTGCTTGTTTTTCTGAGCATTTTTAATTCATAAAAAATCACATTTTTGGAAAATGTACAGAGAGGGGTATAAACCGGGTATTCGGAGTTCGATCGGACTTTAAACTTCGCCTAGACTTCGCCTAAAGCTCTAGCTTGGCTCTGATACCACTGGAGGGATGCTAGGCACACGCACAAGGGCCTACGAGGTATCAACCATGCCCGATTTAAAAATTAGCCGTGCCGAACAACCCAAAGCCGGATCTTTAAACTAGAGTTTATGCGAAAACTAACATGTTAAATACTTTAACACTAAGTGAGAGGGATTACAACCTTTGTAGATCTGGTCCTTCACTTCTAAAGCTCCGTGTTGAAGTCCCTTCACTGTGATCATCGTGTTCTGGACTCTCGAGAGGTTCCACGAAGAGAAAGATGCAGTCTTGCTTCCGATCTTCGATACAAAGATGATCTACCTTGAAGTTTCGTTAACACAACCTAAGACTCATAATATGAAGTAAACACCCTCATTTAAATGGCAAGGATAAATGAGGATGATGAAGTAGGATTTTTGATCTCTTTTATTATCTTTTTCTCACACTCATTCATCACTTGGAAAAAGCTAGTAAGCTTTTTCATGAAAGAAAGAAGAAGGAAGAAGATGAATGAATCATGAATCATCCTTTTGTGATGAATAATGCAAAGGAGGTAATGATGAATAATGCAACCATGGTTGACTAAACCATTGTAGAGAGTTAACTAGGGCTAGGGTTTGGGTTAGGTCAAGGAATGAGTCATAACAAAATATGTTTTACAAAACAAAACTAAACCTTCTAGAATCATCTAGAAAGCATTAACCCAAATCAAACCCTAATCTTGTTTAATCTATACTAAACATGTTGCATTAGTTATCATATCATGTTACAATATTATATATCACATATATAATATTTATTGTAACCAAATAAAATAATACAATTAACATATATCGCATATATATCAATGTATTACCCGAGTGAGAAAAAGAATCTTTTAGTGAGAAAATATTAGTTAATGTAATTTAATATATCATATATATTATTATACATTAAATTATCAAATCAACACTTGATCCGACAATTCAGCTATATCGCATATAACCGACTAATATTTATCCGTACCTATTCATCGAATCAACACTTGATCCGATGACCCGGTTGATATCAAATATCGCGAGAATAGAATACGGTATCTCATATCGTATTATCCTCGGTCCCGCACATATCACATATGTGCTCCTACTCCGTTTTGCCTGAGTCAAGAAACCTCTGTGTAGGACTCTAAAGAATCGTCAATACGCCGGCAGTAGGTGATGATCATATCAAACACCCACAAGCTGCAAGCGGTCAGCTAAACGTAACAGCCACCCAGGTATTGAGCGCTCAAAAGATCAACAAGCAAGCCTGTACAATCTCCTGTGAATCCAATCAGTAACACTCCCGTACAGTCCGGTCTCGTCGTCTGATATGTCGCATATCTCGCCTAGGGGTTGTATACGTCAGACGCTAGTATCTTGATAAGTCATGTCGATATAAGGTCTATAACAGTTCGATAAACTGCTGATAACACTTACCAGTAAATCTCAACAATCCTGGCCAGGGATTTCCGGTTATAGCCAATCGAACACAGCACAACATCAACTCTCTATACCGGGAGAGACGAATCCCCACCTATCGCTCATTGCCTCCATGTGATTCGGGACTGTACCCAAAAGCCACCTTTTTGCACGCCCTCTTGGACGTGGTATGATGGAAATCAAAGCACAGTGGGAATCACACAAGACTCTATGACGACCTCGGGTCAACAGACTACTCTGTACCAGTGTCACCGGAGAACTACCATCTGACGTGAGGTATAATACCATCTGGGAGTTCTCGGCAAGTCCGTCCATTGTTCCCAGTCTCCACTGAGCACCCGTACACCATCCTTGATGTCAAACACCGATGGATATGGGATCATCCTATAAGTCCACGGTAGCGCCCCGGCCGTCTAACAGACGCCAAATGAGCAACAAAAACTTTTTACGAATCCAATACGGTATCACATACCGCATTATCCTTGGTCCTGCACATATCACATATGTGCTCCTACTCCGTTTTGCCTGAGTCAAGAAACCTCTGTGTAGGACTCTAAAGAATCGTCAATACGCCGGCAGTAGGTGATGATCATATCAAACACCCACAAGCTGCAAGCGGTCAGCTAAACGTAACAGCCACCCAGGTATTGAGCGCTCAAAAGATCAACAAGCAAGCCTGTACAATCTCCTGTGAATCCAATCAGTAACACTCCCGTACAGTCCGGTCTCGTCGTCTGATATGTCGCATATCTCGCCTTGGGGTTGTATACGTCAGACGCTAGTAGCTTGATAAGTCATGTCGATATAAGGTCTATAACAGTTCGATAAACTGCTGATAACACTTACCAGTAAATCTCAACAATCCTGGCCAGGGATTTCCGGTTATAGCCAATCGAACACAGAACAACATCAACTCTCTATACCGGGAGAGACGAATCCCCACCTATCGCTCATTGCCTCCATGTGATTCGGGACTGTACCCAAAAGCCATCTTTTTGCACGCCCTCTTGGACGTGGTATGATGGAAATCAAAGCACAGTGGGAATCACACAAGACTCTATGACGATCTCGGGTCAACAGATTACTCTGTACCAGTGTCACCGGAGAACTACCATCTGACGTGAGGTATAATACCATCTGGGAGTTCTCGGCGAGTCCGTCCAGTGTTTCCAGTCTCCACTGAGCACCCGTACACCATCCTTGATGTCAAACACCGATGGATATGGGATCATCCTATAAGTCCACGGTAGCGCCCCGGCCGTCTAACAGACGCCAAATGAGGAACAAAAACTTTTTACGAACTGGCGCTATCGCGTACTATAACCCGGATCTGCCATTAAAGCTAAATTAACAAAATACAAAGTGGGTAGAATTGTTATACCGAATGATCCGAGTCCTTCGGTCTTCAACCATCATCCCACGCTTTGTTGCGGCTGCTCCGATCTCCTGAATCTCCAGTCTTCTCGTCCAGGTGGCACCACGTCGACGGATCTTTAAACGGGCTCCCTCCTCTTAACCGAGGCAATTCGATCATCAAGTTTGCTAAAAGAGACGACCAAGATGAAGTAGAGAATGATTAGAACACTTTGTCTCGTTACGTCCAAGGCTATGGACGAACGGTTAATGAAGTTGCCTTTTGGATTCAACTGAAGTGAGAAATGAATATCTTTAATTTCCATGAAGCCGAAACCCTAATCTTTTTGCAAGCAACAACCATACTTCTCACCAAGGGGTGGCCGGCCATTTATAGGAGAGGAGGGAGGTGAGTGTAGGAGCTAGGAGGTGACCACATTAAGAGAAATATCTAGTGTGAACACAAAGTATGAACACAATAAATGCGCCATTAATGAACAAGTGAGTCACAAGCCTAATCACCCTCTCTAGAACTTTCTAGAACACTGACTCACCTCATCAAGAAAAGATAAATCCGTATTTAACCAAATGTTAAATACGGCTGATAGAAAAATGGAAACTGGAAACTGGCAACTTCCAAAAGTGATCCTGAAACGAATTTCAGGATAACCCCGTAATGGTATAAACATACCCGCATTTGTATTACGACCGAATACAAATGCATCTGAGACAAACATATTATATCTACACAGTATAATACTGGGTTCCGGCTTAAACCAAAACCTACCAGTATTATCTGTCCGAAAATGGACACGTGCGAAAACGCACGTGCATTTTCCGAACCTTGCCATATCACCATACGGCCTCTACAATGTTTCGCCCGAACTTGGGAAAGTGTCTGTGGGGTACTCTAATGACTCATCAACACACTGGCACAGGGTATAACCCCTAGCACGTCAGAGGTACAAACTGTACGTAACGGTTTGCCTATGTATTGATTGGAAGGGAAGCTGACGAGCGAACTCCTCTATAAACCCTACTGAGCCTGACAGTGACAATATACATACAGTCCGGTCCGTTCGTCTATGAGTATCGCATATCTGGCCTAGGGGGCTAGTAACGTCAGACCCCCAATAGAGGTATAAGTCGTGTCAGAGAGTAGCCCAGAACACCATAAGATACTACTGGAGTACCTACCGGTAAATCTCCTGCCTCGGCCGAGGGCTTTGTGTAATGGCTCTCCTAGACACAGCGCGATCTCACCCCCAATACCGGGAGAGACGAATCCCCTGCCGATCCGCTCACTTGCCTCCAATGTGGCTCGGGACTGTACCCAACTAAAACCTGTTTGCACAACTCCTTTGAGCATGGTAGGGTAGTAATCTAAGCACAGTGGGAACTCACATGAGACAAATGACGATCTCAGGTCGATGAACTAACCTGTACACATGTCACCAGGGAACTGCTATCTGACGATATGTATAATACCAACTAGCATGTTCCCGGCGAGTCCTGTCCGGTGTACTCATATCCCAATGAGCACCTATATACATCTTAGGTGATCAAACTGACACCAGTGGCTTGTGAGACCGGCCACCGCCCCTCGTCGGGGTCTCGACTGTATACACTAGTCTACTCTGGAGTATCGATGCCCTGTCTCGAAACTCCCATGACTAGGGATACTTTAAGGATGTGCTTACAGACCCCAGCTCCCACGTATATGATCGCCATCATACTGCTGTTAGTCAAGCAAGAATCCTATGGGCTCTATCATCATGCAACAGTGAACTAAAGAATGTAAACGATGATAAAGACAAACCAGATAGCAAACTATCATCTCGAGCAAGACTGTCATATCGGTATAGGTCCTGCCTCAATCATTGTAATCACGTACCTGCGATCCAATAATTGACTTTGAAGGCACTATCTCAAGGCACTATCTCCCACTTGCACTTAAGGCTAATTATTGCAATGTCGCATACTCACAGTCCGTGTGATACCGAACATCCAACTCCTCTACTAATCAGTTTCACAAAGCTAGTTTGTAAAACTCTTGTGTTCGAGAAATAGCCTCAGTGAGTGGATCAGCCCTGATGTTTCTTTCTATGTCTCTCTTAATCTCTAGTTCACGGAGAAAGCCATCTCCCGAATCGAGTAATACCTGTCTTAGAATATGTCTGGATATCTGATGGTACCTAGTTCATAAATGAACTCCATATCCAAACTTCTTAGACTGTATCGATCACTGAACCTAATCAGTATCCAGCACCATGCCTCCCACAGTATCCTCTTGGACCACCTGTCCATAATACCGTCCCTCGTCAGAGGGAAAACTATAACTCTGACAATCACTCTGATATCCATGTTACCTTAGAAGCCAGGAATGATAACCGTCTCCCGAAGGAGGCTGCCGTCATCAAGTCTGTAGAACATGCACTTATGTTCTAAAACTGCTTCCTTATGTTTCTTCAGGATTGGATTAATATAAACTTATCGCATCAAGTGCAAAAACTACATCTGGTGTGCTACTTGATATCTCATGATTGACTCAATTGTCTAAGCAAGTGATCTGCCAATCATGCACTTCCCTCTCTCCTTTAGTCTCTAAGACACCTTTAGAGAGGGTGACTCCATCACCTGCTGGTACACCACCATGCCAGGAGTCATCTATTCTAAAATACTATTAGAATACTGTCAAAGTACCCATATTGGGAAACTACCCAAATCTAGATCTAAAAACCATAGATCTAGTAACCAGAATGTCTGATATTATATCCATGTCCTTTGTGAAGAAACAACTGTGTAACAACCATAGTACAACCGATCGTAGTTAGGAATTTTACTTCCTACTCTGTGTATGTCATCCAAATACCAGGACATCACACCCTACTACCTTCTTAACAGATTCATCCCCTATTCTGATGAAGTCAAACCTATGACTATCACATCAAAATTAGATGATCTTATCTCCGCTATATCTGATCAAATCTATAAATAGACATAAGCTACTTGTCCACTATGCTTCCGCTGCTCCCACTGACCACAAAGACCCTCTGGCAGAATAATTTATACCTATACTTCTAAAGCTAGTTTAGAACGACGCTATACTTATCCTCCTGCCGGGTCTCATAGCCTGGAACAACAGTAGTGTCAAGTCTGGGTAAACAAGAACCTCACTGTCACCGTCCTTGAGGCTACCTGAGTACCTCTCGCTGTGTCTGAGGTTACCCAGCATATCTGCGGAGTGGCTATTGGAATGTCAAACCTGATTGAATATATAGGTCCTATTAAATTTTCCATAATTGTTTGCGGTTCTGGAATCACTTCCAGTTCTACCATACTCCCACTACTGTTTTCTGAAAAAATATCCATTTTTACTAAAACTGTGGCGGGTCTAGAATAATATCACTATTGATCTTCCAGATGGTAGAAAAGTCAACCCTCGTCAAAGCCAGGGTCAACCCACAAACTGCCATTACAGAAACGTGCTTCGAGTTATCCAGTGTCTGGTTTTAAGCATAAGTTGGACAACTCCCCGTACCTTAACATCGTTAGGATATGAACCAATCTATATACAATATAGAAATAGAGGCACTGATTTAATTGGAACCAGATTCAAAAACATGCAGCTGTCTCCGGTGCATATCAACTTAATAGAGAGAGACTAATCAACATTACTCAACTTAGGAATCCATCCAATTATGAGTAACCTGAAAGAGAAACAAGTTTCTCTAAACCACTACTATCATCTGAATACCAATCACAAGTATCTACATCTTCGATCTCTTTGAAGAATACCGATACTTGCGATACCTGGTTCTCTACTTTATTCTTATACTCACAACTTCTCAAAACTTAGACATTGTATTTCTACGAAACACTTGTCTAAAAACTAGAGAAGTGATAAGTAAACAGAATATAGTACGAGGACCTACCCTTTTTGTCCTGACAGACACTGGACAACATACAATACTCTGTATAAGTCCGCTGAGTTTGAATAACTCAAAACCTGTGCATCGTAGGTTGAAAACTGTTCCCAGGCGATTTCCTCAAATATCACTAATTACAACGAATTCCGATATAATGAGGATGATCACCTTAATTCCTAATAACTTACTCCCACTCATCATCTGTAAAAACCATACAGATATGAGAATGAAACCTGGTAAGTACATACCCTGGAGTAAGTATCTAATCGGGAAAACAGTTTTCTTTTAACAATGCGCAGTAAAACTGAAACATTAAAATGTCTCGTAGGGGTATCCTGGTATTCATAGTAATTCCTCTTCCATAATCCAATTCATGACTATAACCGTATATTTCTTTGCCATCTCTCCAAATCCCTTTATTTGTCTTTAGTCATTTCCTTCTGTACACCATCATTAGGCTAAATGTTTTTCTTCCTTCCCTACCGTTCGGCACCAGCCTATGGTTTGGAAGAAGACTATCCAGTAAGCATAATAGGTGTACTCTCCTAATCCTAGGAGTACTCGCAACTTGAGAGAAGGTGATGATAAAAGACAATCTGAATAATACCTTATTCTATTTCTCCCGAACTGGGGAAAAAGCAAAGGTGAAATAGGAGTAGCGATGAAGTACGCGGTTTGGTCATGAATGATAATAGTCGCAATTTACTTTGACCTCTTTCTAATCCCTTTATTTTGTCTTTAGCTATTACCTTCTGTACACCCTACTTAGGCTAATTGGTTTTCTTCATTCCCTACCTTTCGGCACCAGCCTATGGTTTGGAATAAGACTATCCAATAAGCGTAATAGGTGTACTCTCCTAAACTAAGGAGCCCTCGCATGTGATAATAAAAGACAACTGAATAAACCAATTCTATTTCTTCTGAACCTAGATCCATCTTCGAAGAAGTCCCTTCGAGTTCGTATATAACCATACGATGGATCTATCCAATGGAAGTGGATGTCCGTAGTAATACGGGGTGTTCTGAGAAATACAAAGGGTAAAGGAAAGAGCGGCAATGACTTATGCAACTTTAGACAATCCAAAAGCCAGTATTTTAAGAAGGTTCGGTCAGCTTGGTCACTGAGTCATAGCCTAGGGTCGGTCAAAGCTCGCTGCCAAAGAGAGAGAGAAAAGAAACACTCTGCGTGCACTCTAACCTAGATCAGAATGGTTATCATTTTATCTAATCAGTAAACCTCCCACTGTAATCTCAAATTCTCCTCCAAACCTGAAAGAAGAATTAGTCGGGATCACCCGAAGAGTAAACCAACTCATCAGTGAGAATCGGGATCCAACTATCATCGCATGATAACTTGATAGAAGCCAATCAAGTTATCACACTCCAGAAGGTATGCGCATGCCTGGCAAGTTTGATGTATATTTGAAACTCCCGATATAATTTTTGCTTCATGCTCTTATGACCTTGACTTTAGTCAACAAATCATAAGTCACATGTCAATTTCTACCCGTCATTGTACAGGTTGATTTGAACCCACCCGTACATACCCTTGACTTTAGTCAACAAGGTAATACGACTGTCCCAAACCAACACATCTATCTATGCAACATACGAATACCCAGCAACTACCAAACACTATGCCTTGACTTTAGTCAACAAACATAGCTTGAATACTACTGACCACCCATAAGAAATGACGGAGGGCTACGGCTGGTTTTTGGCGAAAAACCTTTAACGTAATGAACTTGATCTCGTTGAAGGAACCTGATAGCTTTTTATAAAAATATAGTGACGAAAAACCTTTGCTAAAGAGGTCACTCCCGGTGAAGGGATCTCGGCTCTTTCCTCGTGGAATGAGGTGCAGGATATTCCAACTGAATACCGCGATGCAAAGCAACTTGTAATCGACTATAATAAAGTTACTACCCTGACGTAAACTTCTGCCCAAGGGGTTACTCCCGGTGAAGGGATCTCGGCCCTTGCCTCGTCGAATGAGGTGCAGGATATTCTAACTGAATATCACTATGCAAAACAAAAGGAAACATCTTTGTAATAACTCTTTTTTTTAAAATTTGTTTCAACAACATCAAATATAGGTTTGTTTTATCCTTGCATTGATAAGAATCAATGCAGTCCCATCAATCAATCACACCAGAAAAGAACGAAAATAAAATGTACGTATATGCCATCCGCATTCGTCACTGGGTCCCGTCATCACCCGTTAGGTTACTTAACTAACGATAGAGCGGGGACTGGACTAGCGCGGGTGTAAAACATATACAACATCTAATAGCATATATACCAATATACAATAATCGCTCCAGGCGTGATAATATGCAACATTACAGAAAAGTAATAAGCATCACAGAACAATACAGATAATCTGGGATCCCCGGGTTTCACAGAGCCGCTGCTGAAACCTGACGTTCCCCTGGTCGTGTGGATAGCCTGTGCAATGAAACCTAGACCCCTACGGGTGCGGCAAGTTACCCGCCAAAACCTGAAGCAAGGTATTCCCCCACAACATAGTGAATGGAACACCCGGCACTTCACGGAATCCGGTAAATTGAGCACCTCTTCTTGGGTCAACCTGTACCCCCTACAAGTGCGGCGAACAGTCTGCCAATTCTAGAGTGATGTCCCTCTGCCTCTCAATGCCATGAGATACGAACCCGTTGTCCTCAAGAATCCGGCTATCCGTGCACTCCTTCACGGGATAAACCTAGTACAGAAATAAAAATATATACAACGGGTATATCGACCTCAACCTGGTCGTGTCCCAAAAGAATATTATACAACATGCAGTGACGGCAGTCCACAAGTTGGACGCTCGCCCCGCAATATCAAATGTACAAATAAATACAAACTGCACTATCATTGCACCCTACTATCCACCACAACAAATCCGCAACATTACAGCACAACACAGAACATCAACACGAATGTCACGTTCGCAAACCCGTTTAAAAGAACTATAGCAATTAGACGCGGTTTACCGATCAAATGACATTCCCGGTCGGAGATATAAAGTAAGTACTGTATACTAACATGTTTAAAGTTCGATCGACAAAATATCCTAAAGTGGGCCCCTCAAACATCTGCTGTACAGTAACAAAATCTGGGCCCAAAAGATATATTCCAAAACCCACAATTTCCCAAATTCAGCTCACTGTGAAAAATTGATGCACCATTCCCACTAAAGCGCCGCGGATCCGCGGTGCTCTTGTGGGATCACGTGTCCAATTTTCATCCGTAGGCTTAAAAAACCCTGCTTTGTTTTCTGCAGCATGCAAAATAATTTTTAGACACTGTTTACAATCGACAGAAACTTAAGCACTTGAAAATTGTGATTTCGGAAATTCCGTTCGATCGATCTTTTAAACGCGTTAGCACAAGTTAGTATAGCTTAATGGTGAAGCTTTGATACCACTGTAAGTCCACGGTAGCGCCCCGACCGTCTAACAGACGCCAAATGAGGAACAAAAACTTTTTACGAACTGGCGCTATCGCGTACTATAACCCGGATCTGCCATTAAAGCTAAACTAACAAAATACAAAGTGGGTAGAATTGTTATACCGAATGATCCGAGTCCTTCGGTCTTTAACCATCATCCCACGCCTTGTTAAGGCTGCTCCGATCTTCTGAATCTCCAGTCTTCTCGTCCAGGTGGCACCACGTCGACGGATCTTTAAACGGGCTCCCGCCTCTGAACCGAGGCAACTCGATCGTCAAGTTTGCTAAAAAGGATGACCAAGATGAAGTAGAGAATGATTAGAACACTTTGTCTCGTTACGTCCAAGGCTATGGACGAACGGTTAATGAAGTTGCCTTTTGGATTCAACTGAAGTGAGAAATGAATATCTTTAATTTCCATGAAGCCAAAACCCTAATCTTTTTGCAAGCAACAACCATACTTCTCACCAAGGGGGTGGCCGGCCATTTATAGGAGAGGAGGGAGGTGAGTGTAGGAGCTAGGAGGTGACCACATTAAGAGAAATATCTAGTGTGAACACAAAGTGTGAACACAAAGTATGAACACAATAAATGCACCATTAATGAACAAGTGAGTCACAAGCCTAATCACCCTCTCTAGAACCTTCTAGAACACGACTCACCTCATCAAGAAAAGATAAATCCGTATTTAACCAAATGTTAAATACGGCTGATAGAAAACTGGAAACTGGCAACTTCCAAAAGTGATCCTGAAACGAATTTCAGGATAACCCCGTAATAGTATAAACATACCCGCATTTGTATTACGACCGAATACAAATGCATCTGAGACAAAGATATTATATCTACACAGTATAATACTGGGTTCCGGCTTAAACCAAAACCTACCAGTATTATCTGTCCGAAAATGGACACGTGCGAAAACGCACGTGCATTTTCCGAACCTTGCCATATCACCATACGGCCTCTACAACGTTTCGCCCGAACTTGGGAAAGTGTCTGTGGGGGACTCTAATGACTCATCAACACACTGGCACAGGGTATAACCCCTAGCACGTCAGAGGTACAAACTGTACGTAACGGTTTGCCTATGTATTAATTGGAAGGGAAACTGACGAGCGAACTCATCTATAAATCCTACTGATCCTGACAGTGACAATATACATACAGTCCGGTCCGTTCGTCTATGAGTATCGCATATCTGGCCTAGGGTGCTAATAACGTCAGACCCCCAATAGCGGTATAAGTCGTGTCAGAGAGTAGCCCAGAACACCATGAGATACTACTGGAGTACCTACCCGTAAATCTCCTGCCTCGGCCGAGGGCTTTGTGTAATGGCTCTCCTAGACACAGCGCGATCTCACCTCCAATACCGGGAAAGACGAATCCCCTGCCGATCCGCTCACTTGCCTCCAATGTGGCTCGGGACTGTACCCAACTAAAACCTGTTTGCACAACTCCTTTGAGCGTGGTAGGGTAGTAATCTAAGCACAGTGGGAACTCACATGAGACAAATGACGACCTCAGGTCGATGAACTGACCTGTACACATGTCACCAGGGAACTGCTATCTGACGATATGTATAATACCAACTAGCATGTTCCCGGCGAGTCCTGTCCGGTGTACTCATATCCCAATGAGCACCTGTATACATCTTAGGTGATCAAACTGACACCAGTGGCTTGTGAGACCGGCTACCGCCCCTCGTCGGGGTCTCGACTGTATACACCAGTCTACTCAGGAGTATCGATGCCCTGTCTCGAAACTCCCATGACTAGGGACACTTTAAGGATGTGCTTACAGACCCCAGCTCCCACGTATATGATCGCCATCATACTGCTGGTAGTCAAGCAAGAATCCTATAGGCTCTATCATCATGCAACAGTGAACTAAAGCATGTAAACGATGATAAAGACAAACCAGATAGCAAACTATCATCTCGAGCAAGACTGTCATATCGGTATAGGTCCTGCCTCAATCATTGCAATCACGTACCTGCGATCCAATAATTGACTTTGAGGGCACTATCTCCAACACATCCATCGCCCATCATATGGGTCAATATGCGTATACGCTAGTCTACTCTGGTGGATCGATGCCCTATCTCGATACACCCTCGACTAGGAACAGTTATAGGATGTACTCGTCGACTACCGTGGCTCCACTAGTATGATCTCATCATAATCCCAGTAGTCGAGTACATATCTTAAGGGCTTTATCAACATGTAACATAGAGACAATCAGAGTACATGTTAAGATAAAGTACAACCAGATAGCGTATTATCATGTCGAGCAAGAAAGTACTCCCTATATATGTCCAAGCATCCATTACAATATACATCGTATGTACAGTAATGGCCTCTAGGGCATACATATAACTAACACCTGAGACCACTGCATTGGACACCTGCGCGTCCTGATGCGTCAACGCGAAAACTCTTACATGTCCTCCACCTGCAACTGGCGGTCCCCTACTAGCAACTGGTTGTACTCTGCCGGTGGCTGGCTGTCCTCTGCCTCGACCGCCTCGCCCTCTAGGAACAAACCCTCCGTGACCACGGCCTCCCTGTGCATGAGTCTGACGCGGAGCAACTGTGGGTACAACAGGTAACGCCCTATGGGGCGGAGAAGGTGGAAGTGTGACATGCGGTACGGCTGGTTCCCTCCTGCGTGTCTCGGTACAATCTCTGACGCGGTGACGAAGACTACCACATCCAAAGCATCCACGGGAGGACTGCTGACCCTCCTGGGGGTATGAACTAAACATCTGACCTCGCCCCGAGTCCCTGCCACCTGTAGAACGTCTATCACGGCGTCTGAATGGATGTCTCTGAGCTGCTGTATCAGTACGAACCCTCTTCGGCCCTGGAACTACCGAAGTCTCTGCAAGGCGCTCCTCGACTAGTAGGGCTACGTCTACAGCTGCGGCATATGTCTCGTAATGCTGTGCGCTGATCTCAAGGAACAGTGGTGTAAGCAAGCCTCGGACAAATCTCTTGACTCGCAGTTCCTCAGTAGCCACTAAGTACGGAGCATAAACTGATAGCTCGGTAGACAGCACATCTTACTCTGCCACTGTCATCTCTGGCGTCTGGCGCAAGGACTCAAATCTGTGTGCTCGGGCATCCCTAACACTCTGGGGAAGGAAGCGAGCAAGGAACACCGTCACGAACTCCGTCAAGGTCATAGGAGGAAGACCTGCTGCTCTGCCCTTCTCAACTGATTCGCACCATTTCTGTGCAAGACCTTCCAGGCGAAAGTTCGCGAACTCTACCCATCTCGCATCTGCGCATCTGAGGGAACGGCATATCCGGGCCATCCTATCAATGAAAGACTGCGGGTCCTCGGCTGCATCGGTGCCTATGAAGACCGGAGGCTTCAGCCTCATGAATTCAGCTAACGATACTGTAATCACCTCCATGGCTGCAGGGGCAACTGGCTGTAAGGTAGGTACCATCACGGTCCCTGTGACTGGTGGAGCTACCTCTGGTCGCTGCGCTCGGAGCGTCTCAGCTAGCGATCCTATCATCTGGCGCATCTCCTGCATGCTGGACCCCACCGTCTGGCGTATCTCCTGCATACCATCCCCTAGCGTGGCGATCTGATCTGTCATAGGAGGAATGGTCTGATCGGGTACAATGGGTGCACTTCCCGGATCAGTCCTCGTCTCGGCCGAGTCAACACGAATCTCGGCCCTCGCGGCCGCTCTCTGCGCCCTAGTAGTCTTTGGTGGCATAGTGGCTGAAACGGAAAATAGGATTTGATAAGGATACAGAGATCGAATCGCAAGGATGTATACAATAATGAAGGAATTTCAATCAATAAGTCCTAAGGTCGCGTAGGCGGAGTACCGTGTCGTGAGTATGCAGTGGAACATACACACGCTATGCTACCCGGCTGCAGCTACCTACTCCATCATACCAGGGTCATCCTACACTCCGAAGGTAAAACCTACACTCTGATATCAACTTTGTCACGACCCAAAGTTCAGCTCGTGACCGGCACTTAACCACGTAACGTCTACAGGCGTAACGCGACTAAGTAAGCCGAAACCCAGAAATCAAAACCATTAAATATAGAGTGTTTTTAAACGTTTGTAAAACAGTTGTAAATGTTTAGAAAACTTTAATTAATTTAGTAGAAATCCTTTTTAAGTTCAAGTGTTGTTTAACAAATTTGACCACATTTTCTTTATAAGAATTTTGTCCCGAGAAGCGGGTAAAAGACAAGATGTAAGTAAAATGACATGTGGAATAAATAGAGCATCACAATGATAATGTATGAATGAATAAAAATGAAATGAAGACAGCAAGAAATATATAACTGCAAAAAAAATAAGTCGGCTCACAACGAGCTCGACACCAGAGTACAAAATAACATACGTCGTCCCCACAACTATTTCTAAGTCAATACATGTAGGTGGATGGAGAGTACTAGATACATCAATATACAACTGAAAAGTAAACAGATACCGTACAAAACCCACATAATAGCAAAAGGACTAACACGCCTCGGTAATGGTATCTGTGACAAAAGATGCGGTAAACAGCCAGCCGCGACTACTCCAAAGGTCAACCTGCAAGCACTGTGGCACAACGGGGGTGAGTTGTCAACTCGTGAGTAGTAGATAACATATAAAGGTAATCGCGAGTATGCACGTGCTGCGATACTCTAACCTATGCCAAAAGATAAACATCTATAAGATGAACCGAATGCTCAATATCATGCAACAAGTGCGATCTAATAACATCTCTATGTGATGAGCAAGATATGTGATAATCAGGCATGGCAATGCAATCTAACAACCCTATATATGATGAGAAGGGTACGCAATGATATGCAAGCATGTGTACTCTATCAGGTATGCTAGCTACAGGATGAGATGTCAAGTACTGAATGCTGAGTATGGGAAGGAATAATGTCTACACGGAATATCAACGTGGAAAATAACTGGTGTCTATCAATACACCAAAACCCAGTACAACTCAAGCGCCGTCATCCACATCGGCCCTCAAATCCTGTAATATGATAAAATCGGGAGTGCCCATTATCGGCACTCAAAATATCATAAAATCAGCCGTGTCCAGCATCGACACGCAAATCCTCCAATATGGGGCGTCCGTCCATCGGATCTGCCCACGGGCTCCGTCTGCGGAATCGGACCTCAGCTTCGGCAGTACGCATCGTCCCGTATCCATCAATCGACTCTGGTCAGTATCCTCCTGATAACCGCCAGGTCCAACCAATCACCGGTAGGTAGTAGTCCCTCTGCCGGGCTCACCGTCTAACAATACGAGTCTTCTCGCCCCAGGGTACCGTACCGGGTCCACCATGTACCCGCAATCGGTGCCTACCTCTCCTCGAATCGGGTATACTCACACAAGCTCTCTGGAACCGAGAAAACTCATGTTGGACGCACTAAAATATCATATCAAGTGAAACCGGGTTTTTAAACAGTGCGTATTTTCTTAAAATATTACTTCGGTTCCCAAATCCAGAAATCACATAAATCAAATCCAATGCGTAAATCCATGCAATGTGTCGTATGACACTAAGAGTAAAAGAAAGGTAGAACCGCTTCTTTTAAAGGATCCAGTTTTGAAATATCGCTTGCGGTCCCTTAGTTTTAAATCAAGTCAATATCATCCATGTATGTAACATATGAATATGGGTATAGGTATGGATGTGCGAATGGATAAGTACGCAAAGTGAATATAGCAATGCACATGTGCACTAATGTAGACATATGATGTATGTGTGCCCAAGTATGAATATATGTGATGTATGTGGCACAAGTATGGATATGTGATGTATAGGTGTCCAAATATGAATGTATGTGATGTATGTGGCACAAGTATGGATGTATGATGTATAGGTGTCCAAATATGAATATGTGATGTATACATGCCCAAGTATGAACATATGATAGTATGCGACAAATCATGACAACGTCAAATATGCAGAATCAATATGATATGCGGTTTATAAAAATCCTATAATGTGAGTGTCATGGCAATCACTAACGGTGTGAGTGTAGCATATAAATCGTGCTCGTGCAACTTGGACCGTTAGTGACAGTGCAGTGTTCTATACTACCATTATATCTATATGGACACACATGACTACAAATCCTATTACGCCCTGACGCTTAACGCCATACGGGAGATTTCCCCATAGATGTTAAATCTACTCACCTGGTCGTGTGCTAAGTATAGCCGACCACCTGCTTCCCTTTCCTGGCGACGTCTGACGTACCCGCCTGTGAATCTGGAATTTACACAAGGAATCCAATTATATAAGAAAGAATCTCGCAAAACGTGATATCGAAACAAAACGAGAAACTCGGGTCGCGAATTAACGCGTGTGTGTGCGATACGCTAAAACGTGTGTGCACACGTCTACGACTCATCCCGACACGCCGCGATACGCTGAATCACAGAACCCACTCGCGTATCGCGCGTATCGCGCAAACTAAAAACACCAGAAAATGATATATCGTCCCAGATTCTACCCAGGTTAAAATATTACAAAACTATATATACCATGGACCTACAAAATGTAGCAGACACCCACCCTAAAAACCCTAGCTCCCATCTCTCAAGTCTGGCCGCAATTTGCGGCCAGAACGATTATTTCGGCGGCCTGGGATTGGGGTGGTGGGGTCAGGCTCTGGTGGTGGGGTCAGGGTATCTCCAGTAGGCTACAGTCCACTCAAATTCATTCTGAACTCACTGGGGTAGCAGCAGATTTCAAAAAGCTAAGTTTTGCTTAAAAACGTCACATTTTGCACAATTTTGAAAACTCAGGGTATCTTTGTGTAATTTGGGGTTTACCTAGGTTCACTTGGCCCTAACAACACCTAACTAACTTAGCCAACCAAACTAACCTTACCTAAGCAAAGTTTACACTAAACACCACACATATCACTAAGAACACACAATCTAGCACTAACAACCACAAACTAACACTAATTAACCTAAACCGACACACAAGTCTAGCATACAAGCAAGTGGAGCTCAGAGGTTATACCTCACTTGACCCTACGATGCTGGGTCTGAAGAAGAAGAGAAGTGGAAGAAGCTGCTAGTGTTGTTGCTGCTCCTGATGCTGCCTGAGCTGCTGTTGATGTTGTTATTGCTGATGTTGCTGTTGTTGATGTTGTTGATGTGGTGCTAGGGTTGCTGCTACATGTGTTGCTGCTGCTGCTGCAAGGAGCTGCTGCTGCTGCAAGGAGCTGCTGCTGCTGCTTGGTGGTGCTGCTGCTGGGGGCTGAAGCTGCTGCTGGGGCTGAAGCGGATGCTGATGCTGGGGCTGAAGCTGATGCTGTTGCTTCAGCTGTGTGTGTGTGTGAGTGAGAGAGTGAAAGAGTGAGAAAATGAGAGTGTGTGATGCAACAAAAGAAATAATAATATAAGAGAGTCAAGCCCCCATTTCTCTCTCTCTCTCTTGCCACATTAAATGCAAGCATGGGCTTTCCATGATGCACTCCCTCTCTCTCTCATTTAATGCAAGCATGGCTTAGCCATGATGCACTCTCTCTCTCATTCTCTCTAGTCAACCAAAATACATTTTAAATCCCTTTTTCATTAAAAAAAACCTTAATTAAAATCATTTTAACTTAATAATGGTGGGGTTAACTTACCATAGTTGTTAAACATGGTTTAACCCAAATTTTTAACCCTAGTTTACATGCACAAGTTTGTGCAAGCTTAGGAAAATTCTAGAAAAATATTTATTAAATTTGAAAAATTGTTTGAAAACCAATTTGGTAAACTTTTTATTAAAATTCACATATTAAAATATAATTAGCCACTAAACACATCCTAAGGTGTTACATACAGCATGTATATTGGAACCATTTCCAACTCGAAGAGTGTGGTCACCAGTCTTCAAAACTCTACTGTTTCTCAATCCCTGCATACAATTGCAGATGTGAAAACCAGAACCGGTATCTAATACCCAAGATGCAGAGTTTATAGAAAAACAGTTTTCACTTACAAACACACCTGAAGCGGAAGCATCAGTATGCTTCTTCTTCTTGAGATCAGCAAGATACAGAGCACAATCGCGTTTCCAGTGTCCCGACTTGTGGCAGAAAAACATTCTCCTTTTCCACTTCCTGCGGCCCCATATTTGTCTTTCCCTTTCGCCTTTTCAACTCCACCTATCGGTTTGGTGGGTTTCTTCTTTTCCTTGGCCTTGGCTTTTGGGACAGAAGAGGAAGATGGCCCAGCAAGCAGAGTCGGATTTTTCGTTGTCTTAAGCGTTCTCTCTGCACTTCTCAACATATTGAGAAGTTCAGGTAGTGATTTCTCCAAATCGTTCATATTGTAGTTTACTATGAATGGAGCAAAGGCAGGGGAGAGACTGTAGAATAATATCAGTATATTGCTCGTTCTCCATGGTCTATCCTAGGTCCTCAAGTTCTTCTATAAGACCAATCAACTTAAAGACATGTTCACCTACTGATGTGCCAGAAGCCATCCGCATCTGAAACAACTTTCGAGATGCCTCGTAGCGTAAAGTCAGAGATTGCTCTCCATACAATTCCTTTGTATGGAGAAAGATGGATTGAACATCCATCTTCTCATGCTTCTTCCGATGTACATTGTCCATAGAAGCAAGCGCGAGGCACTTGGCCGTGTCACAATCAATATCCCACATTTTTCGGATCTCCTTATCTGAAATAGATGATTCAGGACATGGGATGGGTGGGGCTTTGGCAGTGAGTGTTGGATATATGTATGCCCTAGAGGCCATTATATGATAGTGGATGTATCTATACTTATATATATATATATATATATATATTCAGTATGCATTCTTGCTCGACATGATAGTATGCTATCTGGTTATTCTTTATCTGACATGTTGATTTGATCATGCTTTTATTCATTCATACATGCTGATAAAGCCCTGAGGATATCGGCTTGACTACTCTGATTATGATGGAGATCATACTAGTGGGACATCTGTAGTCTATAAGCATATCCTGGAACGTCCATAGTCGTAGGTATATCGAGACGGGGCATTGATATACCAGAGTAGACTAGCGTATATGATACTAGACCCATACGATGGGCGATGAATGCTCCCACATTCATCGATGTTTGACATCAAGACCATATACGGGTGCTCAGTGGTGACTGGGTACACTGGACGGACTCACCGAGAACTCCTATATGGAATTATATCTATCGTCGGATAGCAGTTCTCAGGTGATACTGGTACAGGTTAGTCTGTAGACCCGAGATCGTCATAGAGTCTTGTGTGTTCTCCCACTGTACTTTGATTGTCACCCTACCACGGCTCTACTGAGTCGTGCAAACAGGTGGCCGTTGGGTACAGTCCCGAGACACACGAAGGCAATGAGCGATAGGAGGGGTTTTTGTCTCTCCCGGTATTGGGAGATGATGCTGTGCTGTGCCCGACTGGTTATATCAGTAAGTCCCTGGCCAGGGCTGCTGAGAATTGCTGATAAGTGTTATCAGTAGTTTCTCGATCTGTTATAGACCATTCACCGGCACGACTTATTGAGTTATTAGGGTCGACGTGACCATCCCTAGGCTCGATATACAGCATATCTGACGAAGAGACCGGACTGTACGGTAGTGTTGCCGGTTGGCTCGACGGGAGTTGTAGCAGGTTCGCTTGTTTTCTTCTGATCGCTCAATACCCGGGTAGCCGTTACGTTTAGCTGACCGCTTGCGGCTTGGGGGACTTGATATGATCATTACCTTCTGCCGGCGTATTGACGAGTCTTAGAGTCCCACAAAGGATTTACCCAGTCCAGGCGAAACGTTGTGGTGCGCGTATGCGATATGCGCATGCACCCGATTAAAATGTGCGTATATGATATCGGACATTGATCGGGCGGCCTTCTTTTGGTGGGGTCATATGAGATATGACCGGATTGATAAATCAAGTGTTGATTTATCATTTAACCATTAGTTTTCTCACTTAAAACCTTTCATGGACATGATGGATGTATGCATGTGTGTATATGTTTCTTTCTTTCTATCTAGTTTCATGCACATGTGGATGTGCATACATGCATACACACATACACCCATCTATCATGGTTGTTAGCACATGGAAATGGTGGCAATATAAGACTCACACCATAGATTAAGTGATGGTTTTTTTATTTAATTTTGGATTTAAATCAAATTGAAAAGAAAAGGATAATCTTTGTTAGCTTCTACATTCTTCTTCTAACCTAACCTTGCTCACCTACCTCTAACCTTGGGTTATCCTTCTCTTTATCATTTAAAACTCAAGTTAAATAAACTCTCCATCACTTAACCATGGTTGGACATAAGAAGAAATAAAATATATAAAGAGATATTTCATTTCTTTTCTATGGTTATCATATTAACCCTTGTTAAAAGAAAGCCTCCATCTTCATCCTCCTTCTTCCTTTTGCTCTCTAGTTTTTTCTAGTGAGTAATAAACACTTAAAGAAAGGTTTTTGAAGTGAGAACCTTAACCACAACTTCATTCTACACAAGTTTAGCCGACTTGTTTAGAGTGTTCTCTTCGGTCTTACGAAGTTGCGAGCTTGGACGGAGAACTCCGTGGTGGGTCGTCGTGGACGCGAGAGGACTTCAAGAGGACCTCCATTCAACACCCAAGAGACCAAGGAGTCCAGCGAAAGGGAGCTACAAAGGTTGTAGTCTCGTAACCCTGGTTTAGTTCGTTTTAAATTACCGAAACCCTAATTTTCTAGGATCGATTCCATTGCATGCTTGCTTAGCACCATAAAAACTTGAACTTTGTAACATGTGATGCTTCCAAACTCATTATAGGGTGCTAGGCAAACCTAACAGTGAGGACATATGATACTTTATCATATGTAAGTGCAATGTTCAGGTTCCTCAACCATTCTTTATAATTCGGTCCTGTCAGTTTGTTTTTCTCTAACAGAAGCTTAAGTCCCGTCATTGGTATCTGCCATTAGGAGAGAGAAAAGAAAACACTCAGCGAAATGCTCTTGCAAAGATTTAGATTGGTTATTATCTTATCTAATCGATGTCTCCCACTGCTTTTATCAAATTTTCTTTCAAAACCTCAAAAAGACAACTAGCCAGGATTTAATTACATTTTACAGTTTCGCTAACAGGTCAGCCAGGCTAGTGTCGGTACTTTAAGGGAGGTTCCCCGTGCTTTCGCACGGACCTAATTAAAATAAACCTCGTTTTCCCATAGGTGTAACCCCGTTGACACCTTTCTAGACACCTACTGGATTAGCTAATTGTAAAGTGCAAAACTCTCCTGGGAGTAACTCTTACTCACAGTGGGATCGGGATCCAACTATCATATAGAAGGTATGCAATCTTATTGCAAATTTCAACTCTTGAAACTCCCGATGTAGTTTTTACCCCTAGCTGCTTATGACCTTGGCTATGGTCAACATATCATAAGCACTAGTCAAGTTCTACCCGTCATTTCGTGATTAACTAGACCCACCCATATGACCCTTGACTATGATCAACATAATCACATGAATTTCCTAACTAATCGCATCATATCTTTGTAGGAAGACATCACTTGGCTACCGTACACTACGCCTTGACTATGATCAACATACATAGCATGAATACTAAGTACTCTGCTTCCTAAAATGATGGAGGGTTGCGGATGGTTTTTATGAAAACCTTTAACGCTTTGAACTTGATCTCGTTGTAGAATCAAAATAGTTTAGAAAAAGGAATGGCTTAAGCTCCGCATCTTTTGAAACTTTCTTTTTCATAAATAGGCCGAGTCGGTTTCAAATCCGATTCTACAACATCTTTTCTTTTTCTTTACATTAATCTCATTAATGTAGTCCCATCATTTAAGTTCCTAAGCCATCACAGAAAAGAAACGAAAATAGAACGTACACTTATGCCATCCGCATTCGCCACAGTGTCCCGTTATGCACCGTTAGGTTACTTAACTAACGGCATAGCGGGGCGGGACTAGCGCGGATGTAAAACATAAGATACGTTTATTATATATCAAATATATAATAATATTCCATTCGTTTCAGATATTAAGTAATCTCGTCACAGAATAATCAGCAGCAGAAACACATATATGAAAATATAGGATATACTATGAAGTCCGTATTTTATATTTAGCCTACAATAGAAAATACGGATTCCACGGTCGTGATGAATAGCCAAGCCCACACCCCTAGACCCCTATGAGAGGGGAAAGTGACCCTACTAATTCTGGAGTTAGGAGACCCAGTCTCGACTCCTCGAAATGGCCTCCCACTGGACTCCAGAACCCGGTCACTCGTGCTCCCCTCCTTGGGTCTATCATAATGTGGAAAAGTAAATAATATACATCAATGGTGACATCATCCTCAACCCGGAAGTTCCCCAATAAAAGAATATTACATACAAATAATTTTACATGAATTAAAAGAAAAACTCTCGTCTCGCATAAAACCCCCGGCCATTCAATCGCGACGATCCTATACATCATATCACAACAACACATAACATTACATGTCATCAATGTAAGTAAATATGCGTATCCTAATTGTCGTAGCCGTATAGCAACGAAACCGGCAATACACCACATATTACACTTACGGTCGCAGAAAAGAAATGTAAAACTACAACATTTGGAATCCACACTTTTCCTTAGACATCGCAAACTTGGAATATCACATACCCCACATTTCATGCTAACACTGTAGATCTAACATTTAGGTCTTAATAATGAAATCACTTTTCAAAAGAGATTGGATAATTCAACAAGATTCCCGAAATTCAATGAGACCGAAATGTTAGATTTTAAAATAATCAATTAATTTTCACAAAACTAATTAGCGTAGATTCCAAATATTGTATCACATTGAGAAAGTTCAGACGATGTTAAATATATCAATCAACACATCAACATACCCACTATTCTCATAGATCTCAACACTTGAACCTATTTTAAAAATTCCCAGAGAGCACAACATGTACCCATAGATCAGCACAAGAAGGCACGGTCCAAGCCTCACCAACGGCGCCGCGAAACCGTCGCAAATGCCATCATCTGGCAGTTGTTCCGCGGTCGTTGTGTCGATGTCACGACCCGAAATTGGCACGTGACGGCCCTAATACTACGCAACGCCTACAGACGTAACGCAGTAAAAAAAGCCAAACCCAGAAATCTAAACCATGAAAATACGGATAAGATAATAAAAGTTTTTGAAACGTTTGAAATCACAATCCAAATTCTTTAAAAGAGTCCACTTTTTCTTTAAAATTTTGGCAGCACCCCATTTGTAAAAACTAACCCCCAAATGGGTACAACATGAATATAAAGTAAAGCATCCCAAACGGGAGCAAAAAAATCCACGCCCAACGGCGGAAAACAAACACCACAACATATATACGACGCCGTAGCGGAGAAATAAGAGGCAAAAGAAAGGAAACTGTATAAAAAGCAACAAATCCACAATAATATACAATATCGTCCTCACCAAGTCTCTAAGTCACAACATACTAGTAGTAGATGGAGAGTACAAGATACAACGAATATACAATACAAAATACAGATAACCACCAAAACCCACCTAAGCAAACGGCACACTGTGAGTCGATGCGGTATCTGGAGCAAAAGATGATAGATAGGTGAATAGCCTGCCTCGACTACTCTGGGGAAACACCTGCAATACCTGTAGCACAACGGGGGTGAGTTGCCAACTAGTGAATAGTAAATAACATATGCAGGTAATCGCAAGTATGCACGTACTGTGTGAATCTAAGATATGCAATTACCAATAATAACATATCATATGAATGCAGAATAATGGAAAGTACACTAGCAGGTACAACCAATATATATAAAGCAATAATGATAGGACAACAGTATGCAATAATCATGCGATAGGGATATGAGAATGTAAATGTGCATCACTCATGAAAGGTACTCAACAGGTACTACTAATACATGAAGCAGTGCACAAATAGATAAAGGTGAGGTATGGAGTGAAGTATGTCATTTCCACGGAATACTGACATCGTGGTAGGATCACAATCCAACACGACAATTCAAAACCCACTTCCTCAAATCAGCCCCCAAATTGGCTCTCATATCATCTAAATGTCACATCTCCTCAACTGCACAATATCAAGTATATCTCGTATATATATCGAATGTACAACATCAAGTGGATCTCACATATCTCGTATGTACAATATCAAGTATATCTCACATATATCGAATGTACAACATCAAGTAGATCTCACATATCTCGTATGTACAATATCAAGTATATCTCACATATATCGAATGTACAACATCAAGTGGATCTCACATACTCGTATGTACAATATCAAGTATATCTCACATATATCGAATGTACAACATCAAGTGGATCTCATATATCTCGAATGTACAATATCAAGTATATCTCACATATATCGAATGTACAACATCAAGTGGATCTCACATATCTCGTATGTACAATATCAAGTATATCTCACATATATCCAGTATTCAATCTCAAATGAATCTCTTATATCCCGAATCAATTCTCCAGCAAAATTCTAACATCCTAAATATAATGACATAAATAAATATGATGAGGTCAATACACATATATTAGCGTCCCATTCCACTAATATTGGTGTAAGGGTATATATAAAAGCGGCTCAATCCCCTGTTATATATACAAAGGAGTAATTAGAAATATTATGAAACCAATGTGCCAAGTATCGACACAGAAATACTGATCCATCAGGTGCTGTCTCCATGACTGGCCCCCTGATAGGTACGTATCATACGCTATCCCGAAAGCTCGAGTGCCTAGCTCTGACCCTCGCCTCTCGACGTATCCATACGTACATGACTCCCGTCGGTATCCACATGATAGCCGCTGAGTCATTGGTCCTGTCACCGGATAGTATGGTTTCCCTAAGCCTCATCGCCTGACACCACGACATCGTTCTTGCTTCGGGGTACCTCCGGGCCCCACCATGTACCCGCACACGGATCCCTCCTTTCCTCGCGTGGGGTATACACATCGTAAACGACAAATCTCATGGTGGCTGCTAAAATATCATATCAAGGAAACCGGGTTTTTCAAATAATGCATAATTTCATGAACTCCCACGGTTCCCGAATCCAAAAAAACATCATGAAAAATCCATATAACAATGCGAAAATCCATGAATAAAGTATACGCAACATAAAAACTGTAATGTAAGCGTATAAAGGAAAAGCCGCAAATTAACTGCAACCAGTTAATATAAATATCATGCGGTTCCTAATATCTCCAATTCTTAATAATACAACAATAAGGGTTAATACATAGCTATAACCAGATATATGTAAACACATGAAGGTATAGCAGAAAATATTGGTATCTACCTTTTTGTACTGATGTGATATACCTATCAGGTACAAGTGAAGTATGAAATGTAAAGCACACCTGTAGCTATGTCCTTAGGTGTGTATGTACCTATCACTAATGGTACAATACCCTATAGGTATACAGGTTACTATATGTCAAATGCGATAAGAAATATGAATTAATGTCACAATGTCCCTAACCAAGCAATATAATATCTATAAGTGGTTTGTGTGTGACATGGTAATTATTGACGGTGTGTGTAGCATACAACAGTGCTCATGCAACATAAATCGTCAATAATATGTGCAGTGTCCTACTACTACTAGTCCAGGCACACTACATCTAATTAATAGGGTAAATGCGCAATTCTAAACATGACATAGAATATGCGACAAGTTAAAATCTCTAGCCCAGACGCATAACGCCATGCGGGCGATTCCCCTGTAGATGTTAAACCTACTCACCAACGCTCCAAGCTAGGTGAAGCCTACTACCTGTTTTGCCCTTGTCGTAGCGTCCGAAGTCCCCGCTTGCGAACCTAAAATTTCAAAAACACATCACATAAGAAAAAAAATCCTACAATGACGAAAAGACAACGAAAGGCGAAGAAAACGCCCGGAAAATTACACTGCGCGCTTAGCGCATCTATCGCGCACGATACCAGCCAAAAACCCTAAATGGGGTCGCTAAACTACAAAACACCAAGTCTGGGCCCCGATCATCCCGATCGCACAACATAACACAAGAATTACGAGGAATACAATAGATATAACCTCGCAACAACCAATCGAACGCACGTCGGAAAAACCACGAAAACTAGTAAGCAACCTATCGCAATATTTCGCACTAGTTTCAAGCTAATGCATATCTAGCAATTACAAACACCTTAAAATAGCTTAACTAAGCTATCTAAACCATTCCTATATTTTTAACACTCGCTAATTATGTTTTAGAAAAAACCTAGTAAGCTAATTGCATAATTAAACAAAGTGTTCATTAGCAAAAATTAACATTTCCTACTAGCTTAATCATCTCCAAAACACAAATTAACACTTCAAATGAACACTAAACATTTAACAAAATTTAACCCTAACATGAATTTCTTAAACCAAATATATATATTAATAACAGCTACAAGACACGAACAACTACACAAACCGACACTAAAATACGATATTACACACAAACCCTAACTTTAAACATTCTAAACTGAATCTAAATAGCTAAGCTACACTAAAAACACCTAAAGAACAGATAGGGATTATTACCTAGCCAAAAGAACCCAAGGATACAAGCTATTCCAGCTCCAAAGCAAGCAAAAGGAAAAAAAGTGAAGATTTTGAAGAAGTTTGTGAAGAATTGAGAATTTGTGAAGGATTTGTGAGGAAAAGAGAGAGAGAATTGGCTAAGGACAGTAGATAGAGAGGGAGAGCTCGGCCAAAGGAAGAGGGGAGGGAATGGATGAGGTTTCCTAGCAATTTCCTAACAAATAATGCATTAAATGCATTCACATTACACATACACACATGCATGCATCTGTCTTTTCTTTTCTTTTACTCTTAAATCCTTGTCCACACAATAATCTATATATTATGTGGTTTAGGTTTACACAAGAATAATTGAAGAAAAGATCGCTTAAAGAGAAATTTCCCAAAATGTGAATACCCCTAAAATTGGGAAAAATTCAAATTGGACCAAAACCTCCCAAATACCCCTAAAGTTTGCGCACAACCTTTATTTTTGTTAAACTAGGTGTCGGTAAGTTTCTACGGAAGTTTGATCGAAATCGGGATAAAACGGGAAAAACCGACAATTTTTCCTTAAAACGGAAAAATTCGCAAAATGATTTCTGAAACGTTACAATCTCCCCCCCTTATAAAAATTCGTCCCCGAATTTAAAATTTTCACTAAGCGTACCTTCAAAAAGAAGAGTACAAAACTCCCAATTCTCGCTCGCAGCCTCCCAAGTGATCCCTTCACTATACGGCTACGTCCAAGAAAACTCTCCACAGATGGCAAGACCCTTGACCGAAGTTTCTCCACCTGCCGAGCCACTAACACACATGGCTTCTGGTGAACGAAAAGATCGAGTCCTAACTAATGGTCTGTTCTGAATCATGTGAGAAGGTCATGAAGGTAATTGCAAAGTATTAACACAAAGAAAACGGGGTGAATCATCGATAATCTAGGCGGAAGTGCCAAATTAAAGGCAACGAAAACCAACTCGCTTGAAGGATCTCAAAAGGGCCTATAATCATGGGATAAGCTTCCTAAAATTCAACATGTCATTCATCGGAAAATCCGTAGGAATACATGATCTCCCACTGCGAACTCAAGTCTGCGACCAACATGGTCGGCATAAAACCTATGTCTGCACTGGGCTACTCTCATCCTGACTGAACCAACTGGATCATCTCCGAAGTCTCTAGACTAGCTGAGATCCAAAAATCCTACTACGCAGAGTCAGAAAAACAGAATGGCGATCGACACAACCGAACAACAAAACCTAAAGGTTGCCAATTGGAGTGTCTCCTGATAACATCTATCGAAGGAGAACACTAACACTGGAGAGTGACGATCCCAACTGCCGACAACAACAAGTACGTACGCACAAGTATAACAACGAACAACTGAGCAAACTGAGAATAACCGGACAACAAATACCCGAATGGAGTCACACCCTTACTAAACTTGGGTAGATACCCCAACAAAATCATGGAGATCTGCTCCCATTCCCACTCCGGAACGGTTAAAGATTGCAACTCTCCAGCCGGTCTCAGATGCTCAACCCAAAACACACAACAAGACAAACACCTTGAAACGAAACCAGAAATTTCTCTTTACATTCCTGCCCACCCGTAACTATCTCACAAGTCACATCAATGTTGGTGGAACTTGAATGAATACAGAGAATTGACAGATGTGCCAGCTCTAGGATTTCACCTCTCTACCCGATAATATCAGGTACACAAACTCATTCCTAACTTAGCACACCCTTGTCACAATCAAAGACTCCGAATCATTACCCAGCCGAGTATGCTCAAGCATCTCTAACGAACGAGCTTTGGCGGGCAGTGTCACAACCACACACAATTGAGCAACTTTCGTGAAACATTACAGTTAAATCACAAAGTCGCCCGAACCAAAAGCAAAGAACTGATGCAGTTGCTAACCAAATCTCCAACTGCCGAAAACTCCGTACACATCCTCAGTCCAAAGAAAAGAACCTCCATTCCGGTCATTCCAGTCAACTGTGCAGCAATACGCTAGTAATCCTGCACGAAACGGTGCTAAAAACCTGCTAAGCCCAAAATCAAAGGACCTCTGTCCGTACACAAGTCTGGGCCTAAGCTGTACGGTCTCGATCTTCCTCGGAACCATACGAAACCGTCTCTCGTAACTACAAGACCTAGGAGTCAACACAAACAAGCCTAAAGGAACACTCCAAGAATCTACCAAACAGCTGGGGCTTTCCCAATGTCTGCAAAACAAATCCTCAAGTGCTGCTCATGTTCCTCAAGACACAAAGTATAGACCAGAATGTCGTCAATAACACAATAATAGCTGGTCGAGGAACGGCCTGAAGAATCTGGTTCATCATATCTACGAATGCTGCTAGGGCATTGGCGAGTCCAACGACACCACCAAGACACAAACTGCCCGTAGCACGCACAAAAACAGTATTCGGAATGCCATCACTCCGAACACGCAACGATGATGACCTGATCCCCAACAACTTAGAAAAAGTCTCGCACTTAAGAGCCGATCGAAGAAATCGTCAAAGCGAGGTAAATGATACTTAACCGCACTGTAAGTCGGTTCAATTGACGATCTATCAATTCACGACCTCAACTGTCGTCCTTCTCCTTGACGAACAGAAATAGTAGCTGTAAGTGCACGGCGGCGCCCCGGCCGTCAATCCGACGCCGGAATGCGGAAGCGATGCTTAACTTTAATTTTTCCAACCGGCACCACCACGCACTATAAACCCAGATCGTGCCATTAAACTAGTCCTAGCTAACTACAAGATGGGGAAGAGAGATATACCGAGCGATCCGAGTCCTCCGGTCTTCTCGTCGTCGTCCCGATCTCCCCGCGGAATCTCCGGTCTCCGCCTCGTCGCCGGAAGGGCACCACGTCGCCTGCTTCTTTTACGGGCTCCCGCCTCTATACCGAGGCAACTCGGGCACGAAGCTGGCGAGTCGACGTGCCCAAGATTTGCTGTAGAATATAGTGTAGAACCATGTCTCATTTTGGGGTTCATGGAGGTTGCCATTTTAGTGGAGGGATGATACATAAACTTTGTAGAGGAACTTGGGGATTTTTAGAACACAAGAGAACCAAAATCCCACCCCACAAAAATTGGGCAGCCCCTACCATATGAATGGCTGGCCATGATAGTGGGAGAGGAGAGAATGAGAGAGTGGTGAGTGTGTCAATCAAAAGAATGAGTGAGCCAACCAATAATCCAAGGGAGAGAGAGAAAAGGCTATCATGCAAAGACATGATCACTAGGAAAGTCCAACACTCAAACAACAATCATCACTTCCAAAAGTCATCTCATCATGGAGTCAAAACAAGTCAATGGGTCAAGGGATGGTGCAACCATCATGATCCAACAATATGCAATAGACCCCCTTCCAAATTGCTTATTTGCACAAATGCAAATAAGCCCTCCTCCACCAATCTTCGGCCAATGAAAGATACAAAGAAATATGGCCGAAACGGAAAGCAAACTGGCAACTCCAGAAAACTGGTCCCGTAATAAATTACAGGAAAACCCCGATACTGTGTATACACACCCGCATTTGTATTCCGACCGAAATATAAATGCAATGAGACAAAATCTACACTGTACTATACTAGGATACGGCTTAAACCAAAGCCGGCTAGTAATATCCGTCCGATCCTGATCCTGTTAGTTGTATGTATGCCCTAGAGGCCAGTATTGTACAGATGATGTATATTATATTGGATGCTTGGACATATATAGAGATGACTTTCTTGCTCGATATGATAGTATGCTATCTGGTTACTCTTTATCTTAACATGTACACTAGTCTCTTTATACTGTCTTATAGTTACATGTTGGTAAAGCCCTTAGGATTTGTACTTGACTACCTGGACTATGATGCAGATCATACTAGTGGGGACATGGTAGTCCATAAGTACATCCTTCAAGGTCCCTAGTCGTGGGTGTATCGAGACGGGGCATCGATATACCAGAGTAGACTAGCGTATACGCTTCTCGACCCATGTGATGGGCGATGGATGATCCCATATCCATTGGTGTTTGACATCAGAGATGGTATACGGGTGCTCAGTAGAGACTGGGTACACTGGACGGACTCGCCGAGAACTCCCAGATGGTATTATACCTCACGTCAGATGGCAGTTCTCAGGTGACACTTGTACAGGTTAGTCTGTAGACCCGAGATCGTCATAGAGTCTTGTGTGATTCCCACTGTGCTTTGATCTCCACCTTACCACGTCTATGAGGGCATGCAAAAAGGTGGACTTTGGGTACAGTCCCGAGTCACATGGAGGCAATGAGCGATAGGAGGGGTTTCGTCTCTCCCGGTATTGGGGGTTGATGTTGCGCTGTGCTCGATTGGCCGTAACAGGGAAGTCCCTGGCCAGGGCTGATCAGAGATTTGCTGGTAAGTGTTACCAGTAGTTTCTCAACCCGTTACGAGCCTCACATCGGCACGACTTATCGGGTTATTGGGGTCTGACGTTTACCACCCCTTGACTTGATATGCGACATATCAGACGAAGAGACCGGACTGTACGGTAAGTGTTACTGATCGGATTCGCAGGAGTGTGAGCGGGCTAGCTCGTCGATCTTCTGATCGCTCAATACCCGGGCGGCCGTTACGTTTAGCAGACCGCTTGCGGCTTGTGGGTGCTTGATATGATCATCATCTGCTACCGGCGTATTGACGAGTCTTTAGAGTCCTACACAGAGGTTTCCTAGCTCAAGCGAAACGAAATAGGAGTGCATATGAGATATGTGCGGGACCGAGAATAATGCGTGTATGTGATACCGTATTTGATTCTCGCGATTAATGTTTCGATTGGTTGTATATGATATAACCTAGTTATCGAATCGAAGATCGATTCGATAAATCGATACATTGAATACTAGTCGGTCGTGTGCGACATGACCGGATCATTGAGTTAAGTGTTGATTTAATGATTTAATGTATAATTATATATTTGATATATTACTTTGCATTAACTAGTATTGGTTCACTTTAAACGGATTTTTCTCACTTGATGCACATTGTATATGTGATATGCTTTTGTGCACATGATTGTATCATGTTTGATGATGCATGTTGACTTGACTATGTGTAAAAGAATTGAACCATGTTTATGAGAGTGGTTAGGGTTTATAATTTATTCACTTATTATTTAATCCATTCATTATTTATTAATTGGTTTTATGAAAATAAAATGGTTTCATTTATCATGAAGAATGGTGAAGCTTCATGAAGCTTTTACTAATGATGCTATTTTGTCTTCATACTTAAACCTAACCACTCCCACTAACCATGGTCAATTCTCTACACTTGACCATGGTTAGGATATGATAAATATCATTTTCTTTTCCTTTTTGATTAAGCTTTTTATCATATTCTATCATCTTCTTCATCTTCTTCTTCAAAAGAAAAGCTTGCTACTTTAATGGCAACTTGAGATCTAGTGAGAGAAATCCAAATCTAATATGAACCCACCTCCTATTTCTTCATCCTCTACCTCTTGCCAAGTGGTTTTGGGTGTTTTCTTCACAAGTTTCACTACTTGGTGAAGTCGGAGCTTGAACTAGTGCAACCTCGACGTAGATCGTCTTTGACACGAAGCCGACGAACTATTCCGCTCACTTCTCCGATGAAGCCGTCGCGAGAGTCCGAGGTTCGTGATGGACAGCGAGGGGACGACCACATGGAGCTAAGCAAGTGGATATCCGGATCTACAAAGGTTGTAGCATCTCAACTTTAGTTAAAGTGTTAACTAGTTTTTCTTTTCGCCTAAATATCTAGTCTAAGATCCGTAGTCTAGGGTTTCTCGGCACCATTTTTTTTAAATTGGCATGTTCGATGCTTTGTGAGACCTCACTAGAGTGCCTAGGAACCCTACAGTGGTATCAGAGCCTAGCTAGAGCCTTAGGCGAAGTCCCGACGGAGTTTGAAATCCGAACGAACCCGAAACCCATATTCAAAAATGCTCTCTGTCCAGATTTTAAAATTGTGGATTTTTCAAGATTAAAAATATCCAGAAAATCAAGCAGGCTTTATTATGAATTACTGTGAAAAACGGAGTGCTAACGCCGTCATAACGCCGCGGAACCGCGGCCTAAGCCCACGTGGCGCGGCGGTTCCGCGGCAGTAATGTTGACTCTTTGACTCCTCTTTCCACAGTAATTGTTATATTTGACTCCTGTGTTTTCTGGATAATTTTAATATTTTATTCTACAGAAGAGTATTTTGGGGTTGCTTTGGGGATTCAATAGTTCGATCGGATTATCAAATATCGTCTATGTGTTTTTCCGGATATTTTTTAGAATATGTTAAAAAGTTCGACCGGATGTAAATACCCAATTTTTCCCCTGTCGGGAAATTTCCAAGTGTTGGATTTTTCCGTAGTTTAACGACGTTCTAAGTAGTGCAAGTAACGTGATGGACCCTCTAGAAGACAACAAACCTTAACTCGATTATGTGACCGTCTTGAACTGCCGTTTGAACCTTCGGGTTTGGGGCAGTACGGCGTGCCACATGTGAGGCGTTGGCTTGACCCTTCTACGGCTGGACCGTCGGTACTGAGGCACGAACTGAATGTTGTTAGACTTGTTTCATGTGTTGAGCTGTATCGGGAAACCTTGGGTATTCGACTGTTCGATCGGAAAGTTTAACATTTTCTGTTTATCTGGAATGTGATACAATAATTGGAATTCACAAGTAGTTATGAGATAACTGAATGAATGTTATAAATCTAGCAATTTAGTCCCATATGATATTGAAAAGAGTTTTCGATAACAAGACTAAAATGCGGGATTTATATCTGTTAGGCATGCGATGTCTAAAGAGGTTGCGGATTCCAATTGTTGTAGTTTTACACTTTCTTTTCTATGACCGTAAGTGTAGTATGTTCATATCGCCGGTTTCGTTGCTATACGTCAACGACAATTGGGGTATGCATACTTACTTACGTTGATGACATGTGATGTTATGTGTTGCTGGATATGTTATATTGGATCGTCGTGTTTGAATAGCCGGGGGTTTTTATGTGAGATGAGTGTTTTTCATTTTCATTCATGTAAAAACTTGTATGTAATATTCTTTTATTTGGGGCACTTCCAGGTAGCGGAAGTTGTCACCCTTTGTATATTATTTACTTTTCCGCATTAGGATAGACCCAAGGAGGGGAGCACAAGTAACCGGGTTCTGGGGTCCAGTGGGAGACCAACTCGAGGAGTCGAGTCCGGGTCTCCTAACCCTAGAATTGGCAGGGTTGCTTGCCGCTCTCGTAGGGGTCTAGGGGTGTGGGATTGGCTATTCATCACGACCGTGGAATCCGTGTTTTATACTGGCTCGTATTGAAAACACGGACGTCCTAGTATATCCAATATTTCATATGATTATTCTGCTGCGATATCTGTGATGTGATTCTGTGATGGATATAGTATATAGTATATATGATATATTATATAGACGTTACTTATGTTTTACACCCGCGCTAGCCCTGCCCTGCTCTGTCGTTAGTTACCTAACCTAACGGTGCACGAGGGGACATCGAGGCGAATGCGGATGGCATAAGTGTACGTCATATCTATCTGTGATGTTTAGGTATTTAAATGATGGGACTTCATTAATGTGATTAATGAAAGATAAGAAACCTAAGATGTTGTGGAATCGAATTTTAAAATAAAACAGGTAGCTACAGTTCTTGCTTTGCATAGCGGTATATATGATATACCCCGCACCTTATTCGATGAGGAAAGGACCGAGATCCCTTCACCGGGAGTGACTCCTTTAGCAATAACTGGCAGATGCTACACACTCGGTTTGCTTTTGACTGCTTTTGGGTTTTTGCTTTGCACAGCGATATATATGATATATCCCGCACCTCATTCGACGAGGAAAAGGCCGACGATCCCTTCACCGGGAGTGACCCTTTTAGCAAAACTAGAAAAGCCTCAAAATCACTCCATTTCAAAACTTCATTCGATTCTACAACGATATCAAGTTCATTACGCTCATGGTTTTTTATGAAAGAACCCGCGTAGCCCTCCGTCATTTCAGATAGATATTATTTAGTATTCGTGCTATGTTTGTTGACTTAGTCAAGGCATAGTGTATGGTAGCTAAATTATGTTTATCTGTAACAACATGAGATGTGATTGGATTAGTGCATTCGCACGGCCTTGTTGACTCAGTCAAGGGTCGTACGGGTGGGTTTAATTCAATCGGGAAATGTACGGGTTGAACTTGACTTGCGATCTATGGTTTGTTGACTTAGTCAAGGTCATAGATCGCTAGGGGCAAAAGCATTATCGGGAATTTCAAGTGTTGAAATTTGCAATGAGATTGCATACCTTCTATGAGATAGTTGGATCCCGATACCCACTGCGAGTAAGAGTTACTCCTGGGAGAGTTTTACACATTACAATTAGCCGATCAAGTAGGTGTCTAGAAAGGTGTTAACGAGGTTACGCCTCTGGGAAAACGAGGTTTACATTAATTAGGTTCGTGCGAAAGCACGGAGGACCTCCCTCAAAGTACCGACACTGGCCTGGCTGAAAGATTGACGAACCTGTAGTGTGTAATTAATCCCGGCTAGTCTTTCCTTTTAGGATTTGAAGGAAGATTTGATAAAAAGCAGTGGGAGCCATCCTGATTAGATAAGATAATAACCAATCTGATCTTGCACGAGCTTACGCTAAAGTGTTTTCTTCTCTCTCTCTCCAGGTAGCGACCATTTCATGCCTTAATAAAGATAATAATATGGATGTATTGACCGAACCCGCATGTTATACTGTGCAGGGGAACGTTGGACCCGTTCTATCTTATAAATGTTATAAGACTGAACAGGAAACAGGAGAATATCTGGATTCTCACACCGCCCAAACGGAGAACATGCATGTTGATGCGTCATCTTCGGGTGTGTTTGTCATTGAGAACTGTTTCTCAGTTCACCCTACGTCCTGGGTATTAGATACCGGGTCAGGATCCCACATATGTAAGATGTTACATGGGCTGCGAAAAGGTAGAGAACTGAGAAAAGGTGATCATTCCGTTCATGTGGGGAATGGGGCAAATGTTGCAGCCAAAGCAGTTGGCATATATCACCTGGTATTACCAAATGGTGATACACTAGTCCTGAATGAGTGCTATTATATACCGAACATGATGTGCAACATTATATCAGTTTCTTTATTAAGTAAAGAAGGATATAATTTTGTAGTAAAGGATAATGTGATGAACATATTCCTGGATCAAAAGTTGATTGCATCAGGCTCGCTATATAATGGCATATTCATTCTCAATCAAAATACAGTCTTCAATATACAAAACACACACAAAAGGAAAAGCTCAGAAATGAACGAATCCTTCTTGTGGCACTGTAGACTTGGCCATATCAATGAGACACGACTAGCTAAGTTGCATAAGAATGGATATTTGAATTCATTCGAATTATCATCTTATGACATTTGCCATTCATGTCTCAAAGGAAAAATGACCAAAACTCCGTTTACGGGACACGGAGAAAGAGTTACTGAACTCTTGGGACTGGTGCATAGTGATGTATGCGGTCCAATGTCTACACACGCCAGAAATGGTTCTTCCTACTTCATTACATTCACTGACGATCTCTCTAGATACGGGCATGTGTTCCTGTTGAAACACAAGTCTGAAGCTTTTGAGAAATTCAAAGAATATAAGCACGAGGTAGAGAACCAAACGGGCAAAAGTATTAAGGTTCTTCGATCTGATCGAGGAGGTGAATACTTAAGCAGTGAATTCCTGGATTATCTAAAAGAGAATGGGATTCTCTCTCAGCTTACTCCTCCTTATACACCACAGCACAACGGTGTATCGGAACGAAGGAATCGCACCCTATTAGATATGGTGCGTTCAATGATGAGTAATGCTGAGTTACCTATTTCCTTTTGGGGGTATGCGCTTGAGACAGCCATATACCTATTGAATCTGGTTCCGTCTAAATCTGTACCTACCACACCATATGAGATATGGAGTGGGAAGAGACCATATTTTAAACGAATTAAGATATGGGGTTGTCCGGCCTATGTCAAAAAACAAAATCCGGACAAACTCGAGGCACGATCAGTCCTTTGCAAGTTTGTGGGATATCCTAAGAATTCTCAAGGATATTTTTTCTACCAACCTGAGAAACAAAGAGTGTTTGTTGCTCAACATGCCACCTTTTTGGAAAGGGAATTTCTTGCAAAAGAAATTAATGGCAAAGAGGTAGAGCTGGAAGAGGTTCCCGCACCACAAACTGCAACTAACGATTTGGTAGAACCAGAGGATTCAGTAGTACCCGACGAACCCCAGCCTCTCCGCCGATCTAGTAGGGTTCCTCGCCAACCTGAGAGATACTATGGTTTTCTCATTGATGGTGGCAGTGAGGAATGCATCATGGAGGATGATGACCCAACTAGCTTCGAGCAGGCCATCACGAGTGGGGACTAAGTGAAATGGCTGGATGCTATGCGGTCCGAGATGGAATCCATGTACACCAACAAAGTATGGACTTTGGACGTTGCTCCTGAAGGGGTAAAACCCATTGGGAGCAAGTGGATCTTCAAGAAGAAACTTGGTGTAGATGGGAAAGTGGAGACTTTCAAAGCTTGACTTGTAGCAAAGGGTTTTCGTCAAAGGCCAGGTGTGGACTATGACGAGACCTTTTCTCCAGTGGCTATGCTTAAATCCATCCGGATCATGCTTGCCATCGCTGCTTATCATGATTACGAAATCTGGCAAATGGATGTTAAGACCGCTTTTCTAAATGGTGATTTAGAAGAGTGCGTGTACATGACTCAGCCAGAGGGCTTCGTAGACAGTGGGAGCAGCGGGAAGGTGTGCAAGCTGCTTAAATCCATTTATGGATTAAAGCAAGCATCGCGGAGTTGGAACATCTGCTTTGACGTCGTTATCAAAGAGTTTGATTTCGTCAAAAATCCAGATGAACCTTGTATCTACAAGAAGGTGGCAGAGAGTAAGGTGGTCTTCCTCGTATTGTACGTGGACGACATACTCTTGATAGGAAATGATATTCCTATGCTGCAATCGGTCAAGCTCTTCTTATCACAAAGATTCTCAATGAAAGATCTTGGTGATGCCTCCTGCATATTGGGAATCAGGATCTATAGAGATAGATCCAAACGGATTTTGGGATTGTCCCAATCCAGGTACATTGACACCATACTAAAGAGGTTTAGTATGGAAGAGTCCAAGCGTGGGAACATGCCCACGATCTCTGGAGTCACTCTCTCCAAAGAGATGTCTCCCAAGACTGATTTGGAGAGAGCTCGCATGCAAGGGATACCCTATGCTTCGGCAGTAGGCTCTATCATGTATGCGATGCTATGTACCAGACCCGATGTAGCATACTCACTAAGTATAGTGAGCAGGTATCAAGCTGATCCTGGAGAGAGTCACTGGACAGCTGTGAAGAGCATTCTCAAGTACTTGCGAAGGACTAGAGATATGTTCTTGGTGTATGGTAACGGAGAACTCCAAGTAGAGTCCTTTACCGATTCGAGCTTCCAGAGTGATAAGGACGACTCTAAGTCGCAGTCGGGCTTTGTCTTTACCCTTTACGGAGGGGCGGTTAGCTGGAAGAGTTCCAAGCAGGAAACCGTGGCAGACTCGACAATGGAGGCTGAATACATCGCTGCCAACGATGCTGCTAAAGAGGCTGTCTGGATCAAGAAGTTCATTACTGAACTTGGAGTGGTTCCATCCATTGAGCATCCAATACCTTTGTATTGTGATAACAATGGAGCAGTGGCTTTGGCCAAGGAACCCAGGTCCCATCAGCGATCCAGGCATATTCTGAGGCGGTATCACCTAATCCGGGAGATAGTTGATCGCCGGGAGATCGAGGTCAGGAGGGTTGACACGAAGAACAACACGGCAGATCCACTCACGAAGGCCATTCCCCAGATACAGTTTGAGAGACTCTTCGGGATGCTCGGTATGAGATACTACAGCAGCTGGCCTTAGTGCAAGTGGGAGATTGTTAGTTGTATGTATGCCCTAGAGGCCAGTATTGTACAGATGATGTATATTATATTGGATGCTTGGACATATATAGAGATGACTTTCTTGCTCGATATGATAGTATGCTATCTGGTTACTCTTTATCTTAACATGTACACTAGTCTCTTTATACTGTCTTATAGTTACATGTTGGTAAAGCCCTTAGGATTTGTACTTGACTACCTGGACTATGATGCAGATCATACTAGTGGGGACATGGTAGTCCATAAGTACATCCTTCAAGGTCCCTAGTCGTGGGTGTATCGAGACGGGGCATCGATATACCAGAGTAGACTAGCGTATACGCTTCTCGACCCATGTGATGGGCGATGGATGATCCCATATCCATTGGTGTTTGACATCAGAGATGGTATACGGGTGCTCAGTGGAGACTGGGTACACTGGACGGATTCGCCGAGAACTCCCAGATGGTATTATACCTCACGTCAGATGGCAGTTCTCAGGTGACACTAGTACAGGTTAGTCTGTAGACCCGAGATCGTCATAGAGTCTTGTATGATTCCCACTGTGCTTTGATCTCCACCTTACCACGTCCATGAGGGCGTGCAAAACGGTGGTCTTTGGGTACAGTCCCGAGTCACATGGAGGCAATGAGCGATAGGAGGGGTTTCGTCTCTCCCGGTATTGGGGGTTGATGTTGCGCTGTGCTCGATTGGCCGTAACAGGGAAGTCCCTGGCCAGGGCTGATCAGAGATTTGCTGGTAAGTGTTACCAGTAGTTTCTCGACCCGTTACGAGCCTCACATCGGCACGACTTATCGGGTTATTGGGGTCTGACGTTTACCACCCCTAGACTTGATATGCGACATATCAAACGAAGAGACCGGACTGTACGGTAAGTGTTACTGATCGGATTCGCAGGAGTGTGAGCGGGCTAGCTCGTCGATCTTCTGATCGCTCAATACCCGGGTGGCCGTTACGTTTAGCAGACCGCTTGCGGCTTGTGGGTTCTTGATATGATCATCATCTGCTACCGGCGTATTGACGAGTCTTTAGAGTCCTACACAGAGGTTTCCTAGCTCAAGCGAAACGAAATAGGAGTGCATATGAGATATGTGCGGGACCGAGAATAATGCGTGTATGTGATACCGTATTTGATTCTCGCGATTAATGTTTCGATTGGTTGTATATGATATAACCTAGTTATCGAATCGAAGATCGATTCGATAAATCGATACATTGAATACTAGTCGGTCGTGTGCGACATGACCGGATCATTGAATCAAGTGTTGATTTAATGATTTGATGTATAATTATATATTTGATATATTACTTTGCATTAAATAGTATTGGTTCACTTTAAACGGATTTTTCTCACTTGATGCACATTGTATATGTGATATGCTTTTGTGCACATGATTGTATCATGTTTGATGATGCATGTTGACTTGACTATGTGTAAAAGAATTGAACCATGGTTATGAGAGTGGTTAGGGTTTATGATTTATTCACTTATTATTTAATCCATTCATTATTTATTAATTGGTTTTATGAAAATAAAATGGTTTCATTTATCATGAAGAATGGTGAAGCTTCATGAAGCTTTTACTAATGATGCTATTTTGTCTTCATACTTAAACCTAACCATGGTCAATTCTCTACACTTGACCATGGTTAGGATATGATAAATATCATTTTCTTTTCCTTTTTGATTAAGCTTTTTATCATATTCTATCATCTTCTTCATCTTCTTCTTCAAAAGAAAAGCTTGCTACTTTAATGGCAACTTGAGATCTAGTGAGAGAAATCCAAATCTAATGTGAACCCACCTCCTATTTCTTCATCCTCTACCTCTTGCCAAGTGGTTTTGGGTGTTTTCTTCATAAGTTTCACTACTTGGTGAAGTCGGAGCTTGAACTAGTGCAACCTCGACGTAGATCGTCTTTGACACGAAGCCGACGAACTATTCCGCTCACTTCTCCGATGAAGCCGTCGCGAGAGTCCGAGGTTCATGATGGACAGCGAGGGGACGACCACATGGAGCTAAGCAAGTGGATATCCGGATCTACAAAGGTTGTAGCATCTCAACTTTACTTGTTAACTAGTTTTTCTTTTCGCCTAAACATCTAGTCTAAGATCCGTAGTCTAGGGTTTCTCGGCACCATTTTTTTTAAATTGGCATGTTCGATGCCTTGTGAGACCTCACTAGAGTGCCTAGGAACCCTACAGATCCGTGTAATACCGCACGTATCTGATCGAACCCTGCCATATATCCATACGGCCTCTAGTACTAACCGTCCAATCCTGATCCGTGCAATACCGCACGTATCTGATCGAACCGTGCCATATCTCCATACGGCCTCTAGTACTAACCGTCCGATCCTGATCCGTGCAATACCGCATGTATCTGATCGAACAGTGCCATATCTCCATACGGCCTCTAAAACTAACCGTCCGATCCTGATCCGTGCAATACCGCACGTATCTGATCGAACCGTGCCATATCTCCATACGGCCTCTAGTACTAACCGTCTGATCCTGATCCGTGCAATACCACACAGATCTGATCGAACCGTGCCATATCTCCATACGGCCTCTACTACTGACCGTCCGATCCTGACCCGTGCAATACCGTACGTATCTGATCGAACCTTGCCATATCTCCATACGGCCTCTACAGCGTTTCGCCCGAAACTTGAGTAACTAAATGTGGGGGACACTAAAGACTCGTCAATACTATGGCTGTGGATTTAACCACTAGCACGTCAGAGGTATTAGCCATACGTGACGAGCTACCAGCTATTGACCAAAAGGGACGTCGATGAGTGAACTCATCCTGACACCCTGCTGAGCCTGTCAGTGACAATATCCGTACAGTCCGGTCCGTTTGTCTATGAGCATCGCATGGCAGGCCTAGAGGGTTGGTAAAAGTCAGACCCCCAAAAGCGGTACAAGTCGTGTCGGAGTGTAGCCCAGAACACCCTGAGATACTACTGGAATATCTACTAATAAATCTCCTGCCTTGGCCAAGGACTTCGTGTAATGGCTCTCCTAGACACAGCGCGACCTCACCCCCAATACCGGGAGAGACGAACCCCTGAAGATCCGCTCACTGCCTCCATGTGGCTCAGGACTGTACCCAACTAAAACCTGTTTGCACGTTTCCTTTGAGCGTGGTAGGGTAGTAATCAAAGCACAGTGGGAACTCACACGAGACAAATGACGATCCCCAGGTCGATGAACTAACATGTACACATGTCACCAGGGAACTGCTATCTGACGTCAGGTATAAGACCAACTAGCATGTTACCGGCGAGTCATGTCCGTTGTACTCATAACCCAATGAGCACCTGTATACATCTTAGGTGATCAAACTGACACCAGTGGCTTGTGAGACCGGCCACTGCCCCTCGTCGGGGTCTCGACTGTATACACTAGTCTACTCTGGAGTATCGATGCCTTGTCTCGAAACTCCTACGACTAGGGACCTTTTAAGGATGTGCTTATAGACTACCAGCTCCCACGTATATGATCGCCCTTATACTGCTGGCAGTCAAGCATGAATCCTAGGGGCTCTATCAACGTGCAATAGTGACCTGTAAGGTCACCTAAAGCAGTACACGATGATAAAGATAAACCAGATAGCATACTATCATCTTGAGTAAGACTGTCCTCCTGGGATAGGTCATCCCTCAATCTTTGCAATCACGTGCCTGTGATCCAATAATTGACTCTGAGGGCACTATCTCCAACAATCTCCCACTTGCACTCAAGGCTAATTATTGCGATGTCGCATACTCACAGCCCGTGTGATACCGAACACCCAACTCCTCTACTAGTCAGTCTCACAAATCCCGTTTGCGAAACTATTGCGTTCGAGGAATAGCCTCAGTGAGTGGATCCGCTTTGATGTTTCTTTCTATGTCTCTCTATAATCTCAAGTCCGCGGAGAAAGCCATCTCCCGAAATGAGCAATACCTGTCTTAGAATGTGTCTGGATGTCTGATGGGACCTAGCTCATAAATGAACTCCAAATCCAAACTTCTTAGACTGTATCGTCAACCGAACTTAATCAGTATCCTGCGCCATGCCTCCCTCAGTATTGCCTTGGACCACCTGTCCAAAATACTGCCCCTCGTCAGAAGGAAAACTATAACTCTGACAACCTCCTTGTCGTCCAGGTCACCTTGGAAGCCTGGAATGATAACTGTCTCCCGCATGAGGCTGTCGTTATCATATCCCTAGAACATCCACTTATGTTCTAAAACTGCTTCCGACTGTTTCTCTAGGATAGGATCAATGTCAACTTCTTGCATCTAGTGCAAGAACAACATCTGGTGTGGTACTTGACATCTCATGATTGACTCAATTGCCTGAGCAAGTGATCTGCCAATCATGCACATCCCTCTCTCCTTTAGTCTGTAAGACACCATTAGAGAGGGTGACTCCATCACCTGCAGGTACACTACCATGCCAGGAGTCGTACATTCTAAATACTCTTAGAATGCTGTCTAAGTACCCTGGTTGGGAAAGCACCCAAATCTAGATCTAAAACCATAGATCTAGTAACCAGTATGTCTGATAAAATGTCCAAGTCCCATGTGGAGAAACCACTGTGTGACGACCAAAGTATAACCGATTGTAGTATAGGAGTTTCTTTTCCTATTCTGTCTATGTCATCCAAATACCATGACATCACACCCTACTACCTTCTCAACAGATCCATCCCCTATTCTGATGAAGTCAAACTTATGACTGTCACATCAGAAATTGATGATTTATCTCCGCTACATCTGCTTTAGTCTATAAATAGACATAAGCCACCTGTCCACCAATGCTTCCGCTGCTCCCACTGACTAGACAACCCTCTGGCAGAGTCATATAAACGTACACTTCTAAAGCATGTTTAGAACGACGCTATACTCATCCTCCTGCCGGGTCTCACAGTCTGGAACAACAGCAATGGCATGTGTGGGTAAACAAGAACCTCCCTGTCACCGTCCTTGAGGCTACCGGAGTACCTCTCGGGTGCCTAAGGTTACCCACCAAATCTGCGGAGTGGCCAATGGAATGTCAAACCAGATTGAATCTTTAGGTTCCTTATCAAATCTTCAGTAATCGTTTGCGGTTCTGGAATCACTTCCAGTTCTACCATACTCCCACTACTGTTTTCTGAAAAAAAAATCCATTTTTAATAAAACTGTGGCGAGTCAAGAACAATATCACTATTGATCTTCCAGATGGTAGAAAGTCAACCCTCGTCATAGCCTGGGTCAACCCACAAACAACCATTACAGAAACATGCCTTGAGTTATCCAGAGTCTGGTTTTAAGCATAAGCCGGACAACTCCCTGTACCTTAACAACGTTAAGATATGAACTGTTCTATATCCAATATAGAACCAGAGGCACTGATTTAATTGAACCAGATTCAAATCATGCAGCTGTCTCCAGTGTATGTCTACTAAATGGAAAGAGGCCGATCAGTGTTACTCAACTTAGGAATGCTTCCAATTATGAGTAACCTGAAAGAGAAGTAAGTTCTCTTAATCATTACTATCAACTGAACACCATACACAAGTATCTACATCTTCGATCACTTTGAAGAATCCCGATACTTGCAATACCCGGTTCTCTACTTTATTCAAATACCTATAACTTCTCAAAATTCGGACCCTGTGTTTCCACGAGACACCTGTCTAGAAACTAGAGAAGTCATAAGTAAACCGAATATAGTACGAGGACCAACCCCTCTGTCCTGATGGACTCTGGACAACATACAATACTCTGTATAAGTCCTTTGAGTCTGATAACTCATTCACTGTGTGTCGTAGGTTGAAAACTGTACTTATGGTTAAGAAGAATTACACCGCCGTTTAATACTCCTTACCTAACCATCTACTGATATAGGTAAATGTCACAGACATAATTTCAAAAAGATATATCTCACTCTATAAAAATAGACTTACAGATATATCAATTTGAAATTGGTGCATAACAGCGGATATTCAAAACCAAATATTTGTCGTCCGGCAACCAACCCAGGTGACTTCCTCAAATATCACCAATTACAACGAATCCCGATATAATGAGGATGATCACCTAATTCCCAATAACTTACTCCCACTCATCATCTGTAAAACCATACAGATGTGAGAATCATACCTGGTAAATACATACCCTGGAGCAAGTGTCTAATTGGGAAATCAGTTTTCCTTTAACAGTCCACAGCGAAACTGAAACATTAAAATGTTTCGATGGGGTATCCCGGTATTCCTAGTAATGTCTCTTCCATTATCCATATTCACAACTGTAACCGTATAATTCTTTGCCACCTCTCCAAATCCCTTTATATGTCTTTAGTCATTACCTTCTGTACACCCCTTTAGACCAAATGGTTTTCTTCCTTCCCTACCGTTCGGCACCAGCTTATGGTTTGGAAGAAGACTATCCAATAAGCATAATGGGTGTACTGTCCTAATCCTAAGAGCACTCGCAATGCGAGAGAAGGTGAAGATAAAAGACAACCGAATAAACCTTATTCCTATTTCTCCTGAACCAGAATCCATCCCTGAACTGGAACAAGTTCCTTTCGAGTTCGTATATAACCATACGATGGAGTATCCAATAAACTGTGGATCTTCGTAGTGATACGGAGTGTTCTGGAAAAATACAAAGGAGATTTAGGATTGGCGAAGAAATACTTGGTTTGGTCGTGAATAGCAGTCGCAGTTTACTTTGCCCTCTTACTAATCCCTTGCTTTGTCTTAACTTAATACCTTCTGTACACCATCGTTATGCTAATTGGTTTTCTTCATTCCCCACCATTTGGCACCTGCCTATGGTTTGGAAGAAGACTATCCAATTTGCGTAATAGGTGTACTATCTCCTAAACCAAGGAGTACTCGCAACCTGAGAGAAGGTAAAAGGAAAATACAACTGAATAGTCCTATCCGTTTCCTCCAGAACCGGAAACCATCCTCGAATTCCTTCGAGTTCGTATCTAACCATACGATGGTTTTGTCCAATAGAAGTGGACGTTCGTAGTAATACGGGGTGTCCTGGAGAAAAGGGTAAAAGTAGGAGTGGCAATGAGGTTTGCAACTCTGACAATCCAAAAGCCAGTGTTTAAGAAGGTTCGGTCAACTTGGTCACTGAGTCATAGTCTTAGGGTCGGGTCAATGGTCGCTGCCAAAGAGAGAGAGAAAAGAAACACTCAGCGTGCACTCTAACCTAGATTAGATTGGTTACCAATTTATCTAATCTGGAAACCTCCCACTGTACCGTCAAATTCTCCTCCAAACCTAACAAAAGAATTAGTCGGGATCACCCGAGGAGTAAACCAACTCATCAGTAGGAATCGGGATCCAACTATCATCGCATGATAACGTGACGGAATCCGCTCACGTCATCACACTCCAGAAGGTATGCGCATATCTGGAAAGTTTCAGTTTCTTTAGAAACTCCCGATGTAGATTTTTGCCCCATGCTCTTATGACCTTGGTGTGAGGTCAAAATATCATAAGTCACATGTCAAGTTATGCCCATCATTATCCAGGTTAATTTGAACCCACCCGTACATACCCTTGACGTAGGCCAAAATAGTAGTACGACTGTCCCAAACCAACGCATCTATCTATGCAACAGATAAAAACCCGGCAGCTACCAAACACTATACCTTGGCGTGAGGTCAAAATACATAGCTTGAATACTACCGAATATTTAACTGAAATGATGGAGGGCTACGAATGGTTTCTGGCGAAAACCTTTAACGTAATGAACTTGATATCGCTGAAGGAACCGGATAGCTTTTAAAAATATAGTTACGAAAACCTTTGCTAAAGAGGTCACTCCCGGTGAAGGGATCTCGGCTCTTTCCCCGTAGAATGAGGTGCAGGATATTCCAACTGAATACCACGGTGCAAAGCAAAAGTAATCGGCTATAGTGAAGTTAATGCCCTGAAGCAAACTTCTTCCAAGGAGTCACCCCCGGTGAAGGGATCTCGGCCCTTGCCTCGTCGACTGAGGAGCAGGATATTCTAACTGAATACCACGATGCTAAACAAAAGTGAACGTCCTTGCTGTAAGTCTACGCTAGCGCCCCGGCCGTTTACAGACGCCAAATGCGGAACAAAAACTTTTTAACTGGCGCTATCGTATACTTTCACCCGGATCTTCCATTATTGCTAAACTAACAAACTGTAAAGAGTGTAGAAAGGTTATACCGAACGATCCGAGTCCTTCGTTCTTTAACCATCATCCCACGCTCCGTTGCGGCTGCTCCGATCTCGTCGATCTCCGATCTGCTCGTCCAGGTGGCACCACATCACTGATTCTTTAAACGGGCTCCCGCCTCTGACTTGAGGAAACTCGGTCGTCAAGTTTGCTAGAAGAGACGACCAAGAATGATGTAGAGAATGAGTAGATGACTTTGTCTCACTTCGTCCAAGTCCGTGGACGATCGGTTAATGAAGTTGCCCATGGAAATGAAATGGAACAATGAATGAACTATGAAATTTCCATACACTTTTAAACCATAGTCTTTTTTACCAAAAATGAAATCAATCTATTTTTTTCTCTCAAGGGTGGCCGTCCACTATATATGCAAGAGGGAGGTGATGGTAGGAGCAAGTGGTGACCATAACATGAAGCATATCATGAAGAAAAGATCTTAACCAAAACAAAATGCTTTAATGTTAAAGCATGAGTCATAAACCTAGTCATCATGCATTAATGAACCATTAAATGCATCCAATGAAAACTCAACACCAATTAATCCTAGTCACCTCATCTAGATGCTTCTAGAACACTGACTCACCTCAACTGAAGAAAAGATAAATCCGTCTTTAACCGAATGTTAAAAGACGGCTGATAGAAAAATGGAAACTGGCAACTTCCAAAAGTGATCCTGAAACGACTTTCAGGATAACCCCGTAACTGTATAAATATACCCGCATTTGTATTACGACCGAATACAAATGCAACTGAGACAAAGATATTATACCTACTCAATATAATACTCGGATCCGGCTTAAACCAAAGCCGACCAGTATCATCTGCCCGAAAAATAACACGTGCGTAAACGCACGTGCATTTTCCGAACCCTGCCATAAAACCATACGGCCTCTACAACGTTTCGCCCGAACTTGGGAAACTGTCTGTGGGGTACTCTAATGACTCGTCAGTACCCTGGTAGTGGGTTTAACCACAAACCGTCAGCGGCACTAGCTATGCATAACGGCTGCCCATGGACTGACCTCAAAGGAGGCCGATGAGCGAACTCAAGGGAGGCCGATGAGCGAACTCATCCAGAAACCCTACTGAGCCTAACAGTGACAATGTATATACATTCCGGTCCGTTCGTCAATGAGTATCGCATATCCGCCTAGGGGGCTAGTAACGTCAGACCCCCAATAGCAGTATAAGTCGTGTCGGAGTGTAGCCCAATAACACCCTGAGATACTACTGGAGTACCTACCAGTAAATCTCCTGCCATGGCCATGGACTATATGTAATGGCTCTCCTAGACACAGCACGACCTCGCCCCCAATACCGGGAGAGACGAATCCCCTGCCGATCCACTCACGTGCCTCCATATGGCTCGGGATTGTACCCAAAAGCTACCTGTTTGCACGACTCCTTTGAGCCGTGGTAGGGTAGAAATCAAAGCACAGTGGGAACTCACACGAGACAAATGACGACCTCAGGTCGATGAACTAACCTGTACACATGTCACCAGGGAACTGCTATCTGACGATAGGTATAGTACTAACTAGCAGATTCCCGGCGAGTCCTGTCCGGTGTACTCATAACCCAATGAGTACCTGTATACATCTTAGGTGATCCAACTGACACCAGTGGCTTGTGAGACTGTAAGTGCACGGCGGCGCCCCGGCCGTCAATCCGACGCCGGAATACGGAAGCGGTGAATAACTTAAAATTTTCTATGAACTGGCAAACCGCCGCGCACTAATACCCGGATCGAACCACTAACTAGTCCTAGCTATCTACAAGAAAGGGAATAGAGATATACCGACGATCCAAGTCCTCCGGTCTTCTCGTCATGGTCCCGATCTCCTGCGGAAAAGTCCCGTCTCCTCCTCGTCGCCGGAAGTGCACCACATCGCCTACTTTGTTTACGGGCTCCCACCTCAATGCCGAGGCAACTCGGGCACGAAGCCGGCTACTCGACGTGCCCAAGATTCGCTGTAGAATGCGTAGAGAAGAAGTCTCATTTGGGGTTTATGGAGATGCCTTTGTGGTGGAAGAAAAAGAACTTGGAGAGAGGTGAAGAAAAATGTGATAACAAAAGAATGAGAGTGTCATTTTTCTCCCCACTACCAAAAAGAAGCATTTCCCTCATCCTCCTAAAGTGGCCGGCCCACCCCTTTCCATGTGTGATTGGAGAGAGAAAGAACAAAGACAAGGGGGTGGGTGGAAAACAAGTGATGATGAAAAATAATCAAATGATCACAACAATTCCAACACACCAAGGCAACCATCATCTCATGCATGATGGCTTCAAAAAGTCAAGCCATCATGAAGAAGTCAAGAAGTCAAGGTCAATGGAGCAACCATCATGATCCAACCAATAAGCAAAGACCCCCTCCACAAATACCTATTTGCAACAATGCAAATAAGCCCTCCTCCACCAATCTTCGGCCAATGAACGGAACAAAGGAAATTGGCCGAAACGGAAAGCAAACTGGCAACTCCAGAAAACAGGTCCCGTAATAAATTACAGGAAAAACCCCGATACTGTGCATACACACCCGCATCTGCATTTCGACCGAAATACAAATGCAATGAGACAAAATCTACACTGTACTATACTAGGATCCGGCTTATACCAAAACCGGCTAGTAATATCTGTTCGATCCTGATCCGTGCAATACCGCACGTATCTGATCGAACCCTGCCATATATTCATACGGCCTATAGTACAGACTGTCCGATCCTGATCCGTGCAATACCGCACGTATCTGATCGGACCTTGCCATATCTCCATACGGCCTCTACAACCTTTCGCCCGAAAGCTGAGTAACAGAATGTGGGGGACTCTAAAGACTCATCAACACCTTGGTTGTGGATTTAACCACTAGCACGTTAGAGGTATAATCCAATACATAACGGGCTACCAGGTATTGACCAAAAGGGACGTCTGTGAGCGAACTCAGCCTGACACCCTACTGAGCCTGTCAGTGACAATATCCGTACAGTCCGGTCCGTTCGTCTATGAGTATCGCACGGCGGGCCTAGGGGGTTGGTAAAAGTCAGACCCCCAAAAGCGGTACAAGTCGTGTCGGAGTGTAGCCCAGAACACCCTGAGATACTACTGGAATACCTACCAGTAAATCTCCTTGCCTTGGCCAAGGACTTTGTGTAATGGCTCTCCTAGACACAGCACGACCTCACCCCCAATACCGGGAGAGACGAACCCCTGAAGATACGCTCACTGCCTCCATGTGGCTCGGGACTGTACCCAACTAAAACCTGTTTGCACGACTCCTTTGAGCCGTGGTAGGGTAGTAATCAAAGTACAGTGGGAACTCACACGAGACAAATGACGATCCCCAGGTCGATGAACTAACCTGCACACATGTCACCAGGGAACTGCCATCTGACGTCTGGTATATGACCAACTAGCATGTTCCCGGCGAGTCCTGTCCAGTGTACTCATAACCCAATGAGCACCTGTATACATCTTAGGTGATCCAACTGACACCAGTGGCTTGTGAGACCGGCCACCGCCCCTCGTCGGGGTCTCGACTGTATACACTAGTCTACTAATGGAGTATCGATGCCCAGTCTCGAAACTCCCACGACTAGGGACCTTTTAAGGATAAGCTTATAGACCCCAGCTCCCACTTATATGATCGCCCTCATACTGCTGGTGGTCAAGCAAGAATCCTAGGGGCTCTATCAACGTGTAATAGCGACGTGTCAGGTCACCTAAAGCAGTACACGATGATAAAGGTAAACCAGATAGCATACTATCATCTCGAGTAAGACTGTCCTATCGGGATAGGTCCTCCCTCAATCATTACAATCACGTACCTGTGACCTAATAATTGACTCTGAGGGCACTATCTCCAACAATCTCCCACTTGCACTCAAGGCTAATTATTGCGATGTCGCATACTCACAGCCCGTGTGATACCGAACATCCAACTCCTCTACTAGTCAGTCTCACAAAGCTCGTTTGCGGAACTATTGCGTTCGAGGAATAGCCTCAGTGAGTGGATCCGCTTAGTTGTTTCTTTCTATGTCTCTCTATATCTCAAGTTCGCGGAGAAAGCTATCTCCCGAAAAGAGCAATACCTGTCTCAGAATATGTCTGGATGTCTGATGGGACATAGCTCATAAATGAACTCCAAATCCAAACTTCTTAGACTGTATCGTCAACTGAACTTAATCAGTATCCTGCGCGCCATGCCTCCCTCAGTATTGCCTTGGACCACCTGTCCAAAATACTACCCCTCATCAGAAGGAAAACTATAACTCTGACAACCTCCTTGTCGTCCATGTCACCTTGGAAGCCTGGAATGATAACTGTCTCCTGAATGAGGCTGTCGTTATCATATCCCTAGAACATCCACTTATGTTCTAAAACTGCTTCCGACTGTTTCTCCAGGATTGGATTAATGTCAACTTATTGCATCTAGTGCAAGAACAACATCTGGTGTGGTACTTGACATCTCATGATTGACTCAATTGCCTGAGCAAGTGATCTGCCAATCATGCACGTCCCTCTCCCCTTTAGTCTGTAAGACACCTTTAGAGAGGGTGACTCCATTACCTGCAGGTACACTACCGTGCCAGGAGTCGTCCATTCTAAATACTCTTAGAATGCTGTCAAAGAACCCTGATTGGGAAACCACCCAAATCTGGATCTAAAACCATAGATCTAGTAACCAGTATGTCTGATATAAAATCCATTTCCTTTGTGGAGAAACAACTGTGTGACGACCAAAGTATAACCGATCGTAATGTAGGAGTTTCTTTTCCTACTCTGTGTATATCATCCAAATACCAGGATATCACACCCTACTACCTTCTCAACAGATCCATCCCCTATTCTGATGAAGTCAAACCCATGACTGTCATGTCAGAAATTGATGATCTATCTCCGCTACATCTGCTCTAGTCTATAAATAGACATAAGCAACCTGTCCACCAATGCTTCCGCTGCTCCCACTGACTACGACAACCCTCTGGCAGAGTCATATAGACGTACACTTCTAAAACTGGTTTAGAACGACGCTATACTCATCCTCCCGCCGGGTCTCGTAACTTGGAACAACAGCAATGGCAATTGTGGGTAAACAAGAACTTCCCTGTCACCGTCCTTGAGGCTACTGTAGTGCCTCTCGGGTGCCTGAAGTTACCCACCTTATCTGCGGAGTGGCCAATGGAATGTCAATCCAGATTGAATCTTTAGGTTCCTTATCAAATCTTCAGTAATCGTTTGTGGTTCTGGAATCATTTCCAGTTCTACCATACTCCCACTACTGTTTTCTGAAAAAATCCATCTTTAATAAAACTGTGGCGAGTCTAGAACAATATCGCTATTGTTCATCCAGATGGTAGAAAGTCAACCCTCGTCATAGCCTGGGTCAACCCACAAACAGCCATTACAGAAACGTGCCTTGAGTTGTCCAGTGTCTGGTTTTAATCATAAACCGGACAACTCCCCGTACCTTAACATCGTTAAGATATGAACTGTTCTATATCCAATATAGAAACAGAGGCACTGATTTAATCGAACCAGATTCAAATCATGCAGCTGTCCCCAGCGCATGTCAACTAAATGGAAGGAGGCCGATCAGCGTTACTCAACTTAGGAATACTTCCAATTATGAGTAACCTGAAAGAGAAGCAATTTCTCTTAATCACTACTATCAACTGAATACCATACACAAGTATCTACATCTTCGATCACTTTGAAGAATCCCGATACTTGCTACACCCGGTTCTCTACTCTATTCAAATACCTATAACTTCTCAAAATTCAGACCCTGTGTTTCCGCGAAACACCTGTCTAAAAACTAGAGAAGTCATAAGTAAACCGAATATAGTACGAGGACCAACCCCTCTGTCCTGATGGACCCTGGACAACATACAATACTCTGTATAAGTCCCTTGAGTCTGATAACTCATTCACTGTGTGTCGTAGGTTGAAAACTGTACTTATGGTTATGAAGAATTACACCGCTGTTTAATGCTCCTTACCTAACCATCCACTGATATAGGTAAATGTCACAGACATAATTTCAGAAAGGTATATCTCACTCTATGAAAATAGACGTACAGATACATCGATTTGAAATTGGTGCATAACGGCGGATATTCAAAACCAAATACTTGCCGTCCGGCAAATAACCCAGGTGACTTCCTCAAATATCACCGATTACAACGAATCCCGATACTTTGAGGATGATCACCCAATTCCCAATAACCTACTCCCACTCATCATCTGTAAAACCATACAGATGTGAGAATCGTACCTGGTAAATACATACCCTGGAGTAAGTGTCTAATCGGGAAATCGGTTTTCTTTTAATAGTACACAGTGAAACTGAAACATTGAAATGTTTCGTTGGGGTATCCTGGTATTCCTAGTAATGTCTCTTCCAGATTCACGACTGTAACCGTATAGTTCTTTGCCACCTCTCCAAATCCCTTCATATGTCTTTAGTCTTTACCTTCTGCACACCCTTTTAGGCCAAATGGTTTTCTTCCTTCCCTACCGTTCGGCACCAGCCTATGGTTTGGAAGAAGACTATCCAATAAGCATAATGGGTGTACTGTCCCAATCCTAAGAACACTCGCAATGAGAGAGGGTGAAGATAAAAGACAACCGAATAAACCTTATTCCTATTTCTCCTGAACCAGAATCCATCCCCGAACTGGAACCAGTTCCATTCGAGTTCGTATATAACCATACGATGGAGTATCCAAATAAACTGTGGATCTTCGTAGTGATACGGAGTGTCCTGGAGAAATACAAAGGTGATGTGGGAGTGGTAACGAAATATTTGGTTTGGTCGTGAATATCTGTTGCAATTTACTTTGCCCTCTTACTAATCCCTTGCTTTGTCTGAACTTAATACCTTCTGCACACCATCGTTATGCTAATTGGTTTTCTTCATTCCCTACCGGTCGGCACCAGCCTAAGGTTTGGAAGAAGACAATCCAATTTGCGTAATAGGTGTACTACCCCTAAACCAAGGAGTACTCGTAACCTGAGAGAGGGTAAAAGGAAAAGACAACTGAATAATCCTATCCGTTTTCTCCAGAACCGGAAACCATCCTCGAATAAATTCTTTCGAGTTCGTATCTAACCATACGATGGTTTTGTCCAATGGAAGTGGACGTTCGTAGTAAAACGGGGTGTCCTGGAGAAAAGGGTAAAAGTAGGAGTGGCAATGAGGTTTGCAACTCTGACAATCCAAAAGCCGGTGTTTAAGAAGGTTCGGTCAACTTGGTCACTGAGTCAAAGTCTTAGGGTCTGGTCAATGGTCGCTGCCAAAGAGAGAGAGAAAAGAAAACACTCAGCGTGCACTCTAACCTAGATCAGAATGGTCACAATTTATCTAATCTGGAATCCTCCCACTGTACCTCAAATTCTCCTCCAAACCTGAAAGAAGAATTAGTCGGGGTTACCCGAGGAGTAAACTAACTCATCAGTGGGAATCGGGATCCAACTATCATCGCATGACAACGTGACGGAATCCGCTCACGGTATCACACTCCAGAAGGTATGCGCATATCTGGCAAGTTTCAGTTCTTTTGAAACTCCCGATGTGATTTCTGCCCCATGCTCTTATGACCTTGACGAAGGCCAACAAATCATAAGTCACATGTCAAGTTCTACCCGTCATTCTCCAGGTTGATTTGAACCCACCCGCACAAGCCCTTGACGAAGGCCAACAAGGCTATACGACTGTCCCAAACCAACGCATCTATCTATGCTGCAGAAAGGCAACAAGCAGCTACCATACACTATGCCTTGACGAAGGCCAACAAACATAGCATGAATACTACGTGCTACCCGTCTGAAACGACGGAGGGCTACGAATGGTTTCTGGCGAAAACCTTTAACGTAATGAACTTGATATCGTTGAAGGAACTGATAGCTTTTTGAAAATATAGTGACGAAAACCGTTGCTAAAGAGGTCACTCCCGGTGAAGGGATCTCGGCTTTTTCCCCGTAGAATGGGGTGCTGGATATTCCAACTGAATACCACGGTGCAAAGCAAAAGTAATCGGCTATAGTGAAGTTAATGCCCTGACGCAAACTTCTGTCCAAGGGGTCACTCCCGGTGAAGGGATCTCGGCCCTTGCCTCGTCGACTGAGGAGCAGGATATTCCAAATGAATACCACGATGCAAAACAAAAGTGAACGTCCTTGCAATAACAGCTTTTTGAAAAAGTGTTCCAACAACATCAGATTAGGTTTGTTTTAACTTGCATTGATCCGAATCAATGCAGTCCCATCAATTGATCACACCAAAAAGAACGAAAATATACTGATGTACTATATGCCATCCGCATTCGCCACTGGGTCCCGTCATTACCCGTTAGGTTAGCTAACTAACGACAGAGCGGGGACTGGACTAGCGCCGATGCAAAATATATACAACATCTACTAATATATATACCAATATATTATATTCGCTCAAGGCGTGAATAAAATGCAACATCACAGAAATGTACAGCATCACAGAAACAATACAGATATCTGGGATCCCCGGGTTTCACAGAGCCACTACTGAAACCCGACGTTCCCCTGGTCGTGTGGATAGCCTGTGCAATGTAATCCTAGACCCCTACGGGTGCGGCAAGTCACCCGCCAAAACCTGAAGCGAGGCAGCCCCCTTCAGCAACGTGAATGGACCACCCAGCACTTCACGGAATCCGGTAACTTGGGCACCCCTCCTGGGTCAACCTGTACCCCCTACGAGTGCGGCGAATAGCCCGCCAATCCTAGAGTGAAGCCCCCTCCGTCCCAATGCCATGAGATGCGGGCTTGTTGCCCTCTAGAACCCGGCTATCCGTGCACCCCTCCGCGGGGCAATACTAGTACAGAAAGTAAAATATACATACATCGGGTACATCGACCGCAACCAGGTCGTGCCCCAAAATAATAATACAAACAGGCAGTGACGGCAGTCCACATGTCGGACGCTCGCCCCGCAATATCAAATGTACATAATACAACAGCACACTGTACTAGCATTGCATCCAGGCTATCCCCCACGGCCGATCCGCAACATCACAGCAAAAACAAAACATCAACGTGAAAGTCACGTTCGCAAATCCGTCTAACCGGGCTATAGCAGTTAGACCGGATTTACCGATCAAGTGACATTCACGGTCGCAGATATAATGTAAATACTGTGAAAAATGTGTTTAAAATATCCGATCGATCAAAAATTAACAAGTGGGCCCCCAATCAAAACTGTAGCACTCACAGAAATCCTGGGCCCAATTTTAATATTCCAAAACCCATATTTTAAGCCCAGAAGGCCTCTGTAAAAAATTGGTGAAGTGATCTCCACAGTGTGCGGCGGAAGGGCGGCGGGAAGGGGGTTTTCGCGGCGGTTCCGCGCTCCCACTGTGGAGTTACTTCGTCGAATTTTTACAGAGCTCTTAGATTTTCCAGTACATCAATATTTTACAACCTGAAAAATTTTTCGACACCAAAAAATTCCAACAGAAAACTGATGCTAACAAAAATGTAGTTTTGGAACATTCGATCGATCGAAACAGAAAAACACACTACACCAAGCTAGACTAAGTTAATGGCGAGGCTCTGATACCACTGTAAGTGCACGGCGGCGTCCCGGCCGTCAATCCGACGCCGGAATGCGGAAGCGGTGAATAACTTAAAATTTTCTATGAACTGGCAAACCGCCGCGCACTAATACCCGGATCGAACAACTAACTAGTCCTAGCTATCTAAAAGAAAGGGAATAGAGATATACCGACGATCCAAGTCCTCCGGTCTTCTCGTCATGGTCCCGATCTCCTGCGGAAAAGTCCCGTCTCCTCCTCGTCGCCGGAAGTGCACCACATCGCCTACTTTGTTTACGGGCTCCCACCTCAATGCCGAGGCAACTCGGGCACGAAGCCGGCTACTCGACGTGCCCAAGATTCGCTGTAGAATGCGTAGAGAAGAAGTCTCATTTGGGGTTTATGGAGATGCCTTTGTGGTGGAAGAAAAAGAACTTGGAGAGAGGTGAAGAAAAATGTGATAACAAAAGAATGAGAGTGTCATTTTTCTCCCCACCACCAAAAAGAAGCATTTCCCTCATCCTCCTAAAGTGGCCGGCCCACCCCTTTCCATGTGTGATTGGAGAGAGAAAGAACAAAGACAAGGGGGTGGGTGGAAAACAAGTGATGATGAAAAATAATCAAATGATCACAACAATTCCAACACACCAAGGCAACCATCATCTCATGCATGATGGCTTCAAAAAGTCAAGCCATCATGAAGAAGTCAAGAAGTCAAGGTCAATGGAGCAACCATCATGATCCAACCAATAAGCAAAGACCCCCACCACAAATACCTATTTGCAACAATGCAAATAAGCCCTCCTCCACCAATCTTCGGCCAATGAACGGAACAAAGGAAATTGGCCGAAACGGAAAGCAAACTGGCAACTCCAGAAAACAGGTCCCGTAATAAATTACAGGAAAAACCCCGATACTGTGCATACACACCCGCATCTGTATTTCGACCGAAATACAAATGCAATGAGACAAAATCTACACTGTACTATACTAGGATCCGGCTTATACCAAAACCGGCTAGTAATATCTGTTCGATCCTGATCCGTGCAATACCGCACGTATCTGATCGAACCCTGCCATATATCCATACGGCCTATAGTACAGACTGTCCGATCCTGATCCGTGCAATACCGCACGTATCTGATCGGACCTTGCCATATCTCCATACGGCCTCTACAACCTTTCGCCCGAAAGCTGAGTAACAGAATGTGGGGGACTCTAAAGACTCATCAACACCTTGGTTGTGGATTTAACCACTAGCACGTTAGAGGTATAAGCCAATACATAACGGGCTACCAGGTATTGACCAAAAGGGACGTCTGTGAGCGAACTCAGCCTGACACCCTACTGAGCCTGTCAGTGACAATATCCGTACAGTCCAGTCCGTTCGTCTATGAGTATCGCATGGCGGGCCTAGGGGGTTGGTAAAAGTCAGACCCCCAAAAGCGGTACAAGTCGTGTCGGAGTGTAGCCCAGAACACCCTGAGATACTACTGGAATACCTACCAGTAAATCTCCTTGCCTTGGCCAAGGACTTTGTGTAATGGCTCTCCTAGACACAGCACGACCTCACCCCCAATACCGGGAGAGACGAACCCCTGAAGATACGCTCACTGCCTCCATGTGGCTCGGGACTGTACCCAACTAAAACCTGTTTGCACGACTCCTTTGAGCCGTGGTAGGGTAGTAATCAAAGTACAGTGGGAACTCACACGAGACAAATGACGATCCCCAGGTCGATGAACTAACCTGCACACATGTCACCAGGGAACTGCCATCTGACGTCTGGTATATGACCAACTAGCATGTTCCCGGCGAGTCCTGTCCGGTGTACTCATAACCCAATGAGCACCTGTATACATCTTAGGTGATCCAACTGACACCAGTGGCTTGTGAGACCGGCCACCGCCCCTCGTCGGGGTCTCGACTGTATACACTAGTCTACTAATGGAGTATCGATGCCCAGTCTCGAAACTCCCACGACTAGGGACCTTTTAAGGATAAGCTTATAGACCCCAGCTCCCACTTATATGATCGCCCTCATACTGCTGGTGGTCAAGCAAGAATCCTAGGGGCTCTATCAACGTGTAATAGCGACGTGTCAGGTCACCTAAAGCAGTACACGATGATAAAGGTAAACCAGATGGCATACTATCATCTCGAGTAAGACTGTCCTATCGGGATAGGTCCTCCCTCAATCATTACAATCACGTACCTGTGACCTAATAATTGACTCTGAGGGCACTATCTCCAACAGAGACCGGCCACCGCCCCTCGTCGGGGTCTCGACTGTATACACTAGTCTACTCCGGAGTATCGATGCCCTGTCTCGAAACTCCCACGACTAGGGACCACAATTAAGGATATGCATATAAACTACCCAACTCTCACGTATATGATCGCCATCATACTGTTGGTAGTAAAGCAAGATCCTAAGGGCTCTATCAAAGTGTAACATGCAATCAGTCACCTGAACATGTACACGACTGATAAAGGCAAACCAGATAGCATACTATCATCTCGAGTAAGACTGTCCTACCTGTATAGGTCCTCCACAATCATTGCAATCACGTACCTGCGATCCAATAATTGACTATGAGGGCACTATCTCCAACAATCTCCCACTTGCACTCAAGGCTAATATTGCGATGTCGACTACTCACAGCCCGTGTGAAACCGAACATCCAACTCCTCTACTAATCAGTTCATAAAGCCCGTTTGTAAAACTATTGTGTTCGAGAAATAGCCTCAGTGAGTGGATCCGCCTAGATATTTCTTTCTATATCTCTCTAAAACTCAAGTTCGCGGAGAAAGCCATCTCCCGAATCGAGTAATACCTGTCTTAGAATATGTCTGGATATCTGATGGGACCTAGTTCATAAATGAACTCCAAATCCAAACTTCTTAGACTGTATCGATCACTGAACCTAATCAGTATCCGGCACCATGCCACCCACAGTATCCTCTTGGACCATCTGTCCATAATACTGTCCCTCTTGGTCAGAGGGAAAAATATAACTCTGACAATCACTCTGTCATCCATGTCACCTTTGAAGCTTGGAATGATAATCGTCTCCCGAAGGAGGCTGCCGTCATCAAATCCGTAGAACATGTACTTATGTTCTAAAACTGCTTCCTTATGTCTCTCCAGGATTGGATTAATACAAACTTATCGCATCTAGTGCAAAAACAACATCTGGTGTGGTACTTGACATCTCATGATTGACTCAATTGCCTAAGCAAGTGATCTGCCAATCATGCACATCCCTCTCCCCTTTACTCTATACGACACCTTTAGAGAGGGTGACTCCATCACCTGCAGGTACACCACTATGCTAGGAGTCAACTATTCTAAAAACCATTAGAATATCTGTCAAAGTACCCACATTGGGAAACTACCCAATTCCAGATCTAAAACCATAGATCTAGAAACCAGAATGTCAAATATTATATCCATATCCTGTCTGGAGAAACAACTGTGTGACGACCACAGTACAACCGATCGTAGTATAGGAATTTTACTTCCTACTTTGTGTATGTCATCCAAATACCATGACATCACACCCTACTACCTTCTTAACAGATCCATCCCCTATTCTGATTGAAGTCAAACCCATGACTGTCACATCAAAATTAGATGATCTATCTCCGCTATAATTGCTCTAGTCTATAAATAGACATAAGCTACTTGCCCACTATACTTCCGATGCTCCCACTGACTACGACAACCCTCCTACCGGGTCTTCATATCCTGGAACAACAGTAGTGTCAAGTCTGAGTAGATAATAACCTCCCTGTCACCGTCCTTGAGGCTACCGGAGTACCTCTCGGGTGTCCGAGGTTACCCACCATATCTGCGGAGTGGCTATTGGAATGTCAAACCTGATTGAATATATAGGTCCTATTAAATTTTCTGTAATCGTTCGCGGTTCTGGAATCACTTCCAGTTCTACCATACTCCCACTACTGTTTTCTGAAAAAGATCCATTTTACTAAAACTGTGGCGAGTCAAGAACAATATCACTATTGATCTTCTAAATGGTAGAATATCAACCCTCGTCATAGCCAAGGTCAACCCACAAACAGCCATTACAGAAACGTGCCCTGAGTTATCCAGTGTCTAGTTTTAAGCATAAGCTGGACAACTCCCCGTACCTTTACATCTTTTAAGGTACGAACTATTCTATATCCAATACAGAAACTTTGGCACTTATTTAATTGGAACCATGTTCAAATCATGCAGCTGTTTCCAGTGCATATCACTTTAATGGAAAGAGGCTAATCAGCATTACTCAACTTAGGAATCCATCCAATTATGAGTAACCTGAAAGAGAAACACGTTTCTCAAAACCATCACTATCATCTGAATACCAATCACAAGAATCTACATCTTCGATCTCTTTGAAGAATCCCGATACTTGTGATACCTGGTTCTCTACTTTATTCTTATACCCACAACTTCTCAAATCTTAGACCTTGTATTTCTACGAAACACTTGTCTAAATACTAGAGAAGTTATTGTTGGAGATAGTGCCCTCAGAGTCAATTATTGGATCACAGGCACGTGATTGCAATGATTGAGGGAGGACCTATCCCGGTAGGACAGTCTTACTCGAGATGATAGTATGCTATCTGGTTTATCTTTATCATCGTGTACTGCTTTAGGTGACCTGACATGTCGCTATTACACGTTGATAGAGCCCCTAGGATTCTTGCTTGACTACCAGCAGTATGATGGCGATCATATACGTGGGAGCTGGTAGTCTATAAGCACATCCTTAAAAGGTTCCTAGTCGTAGGAGTTTCGAGGCAGGGCATCGATACTCCATTAGTAGACTAGTGTATACAGTCGAGACCCCGACGAGGGGCGGTGGCCGGTCTCACAAGCCACTGGTGTCAGTTGGTTCTCCTAAGATGTATACAGGTGCTCATTGGGTTATGAGTACACCGGACAGGACTCGCCGGGAACCTGCTAGTTGGGATTATACCATACGTCAGATAGCAGTTCCCAGGTGACATGTGTACAGGTTAGTTCATCGACCTGAGATCGTCATTTGTCTCGTGTGAGTTCCCACTGTGCTTTGATTACTACCCTACCACGGCTCAAAGGAGTCGTGCAAACAGGTTTTAGTTGGGTACAGTCCCGAGCCACATGGAGGTAGTGAGCGGATCTGCAGGGGTTCGTCTCTCCCGGTATTGGGGGTGAGGTCGCGCTGTGTCTAGGAGAGCCATTACACAAAGCCCTCGGCCGAGGCAGGAGATTTACTGGTAGGTATTCCAGTAGTATCTCAGGGTGTTCTGGGCTTCACTCCGACACGACTTGTACCGCTTTTGGGGGTCTGATTTTTACGAACCCCCTAGGCCCGCCATGCGATACTCATAGACGAACGGACCGGACTGTACGGATATTGTCACTGACAGGCTCAGTAGGGTGTCAGGATGAGTTCGCTCATCGACGTCCCTTTTGGTCAATAGCTGGTGGCCCGTCACGTATTGGCTTATACCTCTGACGTGCTGGTGGTTAAATCCACAACCATAGTATTGACGAGTCTTTAGAGTCCACCACACTTTCAGTTACTCAAGCTTTCGGGCGAAACGCTGTAGAGGCCGTATGGAGATATGGCAGGGTCCAATCAGATACGTGCGGTATTGCACGGATCAGGATCGGACGGTTTGTACTAGTGGCCGTATGGATATATGGAAGGGTTCGATCAGATACGTGCGGTATTGCACGGATCAGGATTGGACGAATATTACTAGCCGGCTTTGGTTTAAGCCGGATCCTAGTATAGTACAGTGTAGATTTTGTCTCTTTGCATTTGTATCCGGACGGAATACAGATGCGGGTGTGTATGCACAGTATCGGGGTTATCCTGTAATTTATTACGGGACCAGTTTTCTGGAGTTGCCAGTTTGCATTCCGTTCCGGCCGGTTTTCCTTTGTTCTTTCCCGGCCGGACTTTTCCGATGGAGGGGGTTATTTGCAAGTTTGCAAATAACATATTGTGGAGGGGTTTCTTGCAAATGTTTTGATTATGACCATCATCATCACTTGCTTTTTCATGATGGTTTTTTGCATTAATGGGATTTGAAAGGGTATGGAGTGATAAGTATGGTGAGGTTTACTTTGGATGTGGTCACCATTCTCTTTATCCTACACTCACCTCCCTTAGTTGATTCCTCCCACCCATTCCCACATGATATTGGCCGGCCAGATTAGAGATGAGAAGAATGGTTCATTTCATTTTTTTGAGGGTGTGGGAAAATTAATCATTCATATCATTTTTTCCATTGCCACAAAAATCCCCAAGTTCATATCTTGTTGATTCCTCCATCAAGGCAACATATCCCCAAAGAGACAAAGCACTACACATTCTACAGCAAACCTTGGGCACGTCGACTTGCCAGCTTTGTGCCCGAGTTGCCTCGGTATTGAGGTGGGAGCCCGTAAAAGATACAGACGATGTGGTGCCCTTCCGGCAAGGAGGCGACGACCGGAGTTTCCGCGGGAGATCGGGACGATGACGAGAAGACCGGAGGACTCGGATCACTCGGTATATCTCTTACCCTTTCTCTTGTTAGCTAGTATCGGTTAATGGTTACGATCCGGGTATATTGTCCGCGGTAGCGCCAGTTTAAAAGTTAAGAAAATTTTGATTCCGCATTTTGGCCTCGGAGAGACGGCCAGGGCGCTGCCGTGGCGCAACATGGTATCAGAGCCACGCCATTAACCTTGCCTAGCTTGTTCTAATGCGTTTTACATTTCCGATCGACCAAAATTCCAAAATCTACATTTTTGTTCACATCAGTTTTCTGTTGAAAATTTTTGGTGTCAAAATTTTTTTCAGGTTACAGAAAAGTGATGTACTGGAAAATCTAAGGGTTCTGCAAAAATTCGATGCAGTGATTCAACTGTAGGAGCGCTGAACCGCGGCAAACACCCCATTCTTGCCGCGGTTCCGCCGCACCTTTATGTGATCACTGTATCATATTTCTGCAGTTGCCTCCTGAATGGAATTTAGGGTTTTTGGAATATTAATATTGGGCCCAAAATTTCCTGATCTGCTACAGTAATGCTTGGGGGCCCACTTGTTAAAATTTGATCGATCGGATATTTTAAACACATTATTTCACAGTATTTACATTATATCTGCGACCGTGAATATCACTTGATCGGTAAATCCTGTCTAACTACTATAGCCCGGTTAGACGGATTTGCGAACGTGATTTTCACGTTGATGTTCTGTGTTTATGCTGTGATGTTGTGGATCGGTCGTGGGGGATAGCCTGGATGCAATGCTAGTACTGTTTTGTTTTATATGTACATTTGATATTGCGGGGCGAGCGTCCGACATGTGGACTGCCGTCACTGCCTGTTTGTATTATTCTTTTGGGGCACGACCTGGTTGCGGTCGATGTACCCGGTGTATGTATATTTTACTTTCTGTACTAGGATTACCCCGCGGAGGGGTGCACGGATAGCCGGGTTCTGGAGGGCAACAAGCCCGCATCTCATGGCATTGGGACGGAGGGGGCTTCACTCCAGGATTGGCGGGCTATTCGCCGCACTCGTAGGGGGTACAGTTTGACCCAGGAGGGGTGCCCAAGTTACCGGATTCCATGAAGTGCTGGGTGGTCCATTCACGGTGCTGAAGGGGGCTGCCTCGCTTCAGGTTTTGGCGGGTGACTTGCCGCGCCCGTAGGTGTCACGACCCGAAAAAACGGAACATGACCGGCACTTAAACTACGAAACGTCTCGAGGCGTACGTAATCTAAGTAAGCCGAAAACCCAGAAATCCAAACCAAGAAAAGTAGTAGAGTGAAGGAAAACCAATTTAAAACAAGTAGTTTTAATAGCATAAGCCGAATTATGCGTTTTTAAAACATCAAGTATTTTCTGAAAATTTCGGCAGAGTCTCCTTTGTAAATACTGGCCCCCAAACGGGATACAACATGAATAGTATACGAAATCAATAAAAATGCATCCCCAAGCGGGAGCTAGCTCTTCGTCAATCGACGGTCACAACCACACAAGCAATATAATATACAACGCCAACGGCGAGGTTCAAAATTCAAAAGGAAACTCAAAACCATAAGAAAACCACAGAAATACAACGCGTGACTCGAAGGTCGAAAGAATAAACATCACTGGTCTCTATCTGAGATAAATACAAGTTTGGTTGATGGAACTTCTAGATACAACTGAATAATAATATACAAGTTATATAATGGGGGGTACGATACAAGTAAACCCACCTACTAGCAAATCACCCGAAGGAAACTATGCCCGCAAGCCGTAATGAAACATGTACGGCAAACCTGCAAGAAACTGGGGCACAACGGGGGTGAGTTGCCAACTCGTGAATAGAAAAACATCTACGCACAGAAATCGCATAAATAACGCAATCCTAGGTCAATGATCATAATATATCCTCCATTATATATAACATGCAGCCTATAACAAGGCTAGGGTAAATATCTAACCCGAGTGTAATCTCATGTACCCGTGTCAGTGCCTCAGGTAGCAATATATCATATGAATGAGGTATGAATGCATGAAAATAGAATACATGTAAATGAAGAACTGTTTTCATAGTTTAGTGAGATTTCCTTATTTTTAAATAGGAGGTACCATAAATGAAATCAGCATAAAACAGTGCCCAGCATCGACACAAAACAAGTATCCAAATATCTCGATATCTCTGTGTCGTAATCTCTGTACCTCAAAATCTCAAAAATCTCAATGTCTCAATCACAATATCTAGGGCGCCGTCAGTCCAGACCGGCCCCTACCATCTATCTCAAGACCACGACGGTATCCTCCGGATATCCGACGCGTCAGGTAAAATCACCGGTCGGTAGTGCTCCCCTGCCAGGCTCAACGTCATCACCATATTCATCTTGCCCCGGGGTACCGCACCGGGCCCACCATATACCCGAAACGGTTCATCCAACTCCTCGAATCGGGTCTCGAAATCCATCAGCAAACTCATGGTGGACGACTCATACATCATAGGAAAACCGCATTTTTTTATTTAAAAAGAGGGAAAGCAGTTTATATATGTTTTTGCGGTTTTCCTCCAAATCCAGAAAATATCATGGGAATCCGAATCATCAATAGCATGTAAAACCATGAATATAAATATGATAATCCATGAATACGGCATAATAATGAATAACAGTATGCATGAAGTGACAAGTAATAACTACAATATCTAAGCTGGCATATAAGGTAAGTACACTAATATTATGTCAAACTACGAGTTATCAAGCTAAGTTAAGCAATAATATTTCTAAGGTGTACGTGACATGGCAATTACCGATGAAGATGTGTGTGAGCCGGCAAGTAAGTGTATGTGGTACATACGCATCATCGGTAATGGTGCTGGTGTCCTAACAGCATGATATCAACATTTCAATAAGAAATTATAACATAAGTATGCGATGCGAAGCGAACCACAATAATAAGTGGTAGCTGAAAACTAGACGCAACTATAACTAATCTGCATTAATCTAATAAAAGTTCTACAAATGGTGCCTTTTGAAATAACACGAATCATGGGGTTTTGAAAATAGGGGCTACGGTGTTTTTATGAAAAGATACGTCTTTTGAAATATCCGTAGGATCCCTTGGGCTATCTTTTAAAATACCCACGATTCGTTAGTTTTTGAAATAGGTAAGAATCGAATCTAATCTAACAACTAAACTAAACTAAAGGGCTAAGCTAACCAACTGGACTACAGGTAAGGAAACCGCCTAACATCTGAGTCGATATATATACATACCTGTATATATATTAGTCGGTGATCCCGCCTCAATAATATCATATCCGATACCATATCTATAATTAGACATTCCAAGTCAAGAGTGCGGATCAATCATCAATAAATAGCTCGTACGTAAATCCGTCGTACGGCATCCCAAATCTGGGTACGGGTCAAAATCACATTCATCGTACTATTCATCTGGTATCCTTTTTATCAAATATCATGATCGGGGTACTGATCTATGTCTAGTACAATACTGATACCGCCTAAGTATGCATGCAGGTATAAGAATCACTACGGCAAAAGACCCGCTAAAACATCATGTCGTATATCAATACAAACCAAATCACATCACCGATCTCCTGGCCTCAAGCCCAATCTCATCGACTCATCTCAAATTCCAAATACTATTCTCAAATCCAGTATATGAACACATAGTCCCATACCTATGTGAACACATAAACTATAGAGAATCCCATGAGCACATATAAATAGGAATGTATGCAAGTATGTATGTGTGTATGTGTAGTGCAACACTACCCTAGGGTTCGCAACACTAAAATAATCCAACACACCAATATCCATCCTAAACATCGTTATTAATCCTAAGTAACATATAATAATTGTTGGTGTGTATACGCATCCGTATACACCACCACGGACTGCGGGGATGCTATACGCCATCCACCCGACTTCTCCCCGTAGATATAAATCTACTCACCTGGTCCTCGTTCGCCGTGCCGATGTCGCCATGCGCTTGCTTGTCGTCTCGAAGTCCACATGGGGTACCTACATATCATAACGCACCGTATCGTATTAAAATCCGACTCATGACCAAAACGACGCACGAATCCCTCATAGGTCAAAACCTATGGTTGCTTTCACAAATCAACCCAAAAACCCTCGACGTCGGCGTACAAACGCCAAACCATCGAGAAAAACCCAAATACACTCATTTGCACATTCACGAACACTAATTTTAATATAAAATAGGTTAAAATTCACAAAAACCCCAATTTCACTTAAAAAGTCATTTTTCCGAAAATCTAGCAAACACAATTCGCCATTTTTGTACAAAACATGATGTTCAAACAATTCTAGCGGCCATAATACTTATTAAATAACTTAAATAAGTCATAAAAACAATTCTCATAATTTAATCTCATTAAATTCCAAAAACCCTAAAATTCTAGTTTACAAAATACCTAAATTTTAACAATTTTATAGCAAAATGCACAAACCACAATTTAGGTTGGATTTCCATGAACTAAAGTGTTAAACTACACTTAATAATGTTAATGAAGTCACGAAAAATCTAATTAGATTTTTAGTCTAACATTTGCAATAAATTTTAAAAACCTAGTTTACAAATTAGCGTAATTAACACAATTTAAATTAACAAAAATGCAACTAACAACTAGATTTGCTTTAGCATAACATTAACATGTCAAAAATATCACACAACCATAATCTCACATCATAAAACCCTAAGTTGCATTCAAAACCCTTTCTTGAAAGTTAAATATTTAATATCAAAACCACAATTAACTCCTAATTAAACACATAATAGCTAGATTGAAGTAATCAAACAATAACTTATGCAAAATGCTAAGATTATACCTCACAAAATTAGAGACCTAGCACCAAAATCTTGGCCTCCAATTTGCTCTCTTGATCCATGATCCACACTAGAATAGGTCAAGAAGAAATGGGTAGGGATTAGAATTTGATTTTGTGGGATTTTTTTGAAGCATTTTGGATGGAGTTTTGAAGAGAAAAGAGGAGAAGAAATGGGGGCTGTTGTGGTGCAGATTTTCGGCTGAGGAGGGAGTGGGTAGAGGTGTGGGGGATTTGTGGAAAAGAATCCAAGTCAAAGCCCCTCCCAAATTACCATAATACCCCCACCTACTTTACTATATAAAAACCTTATTTTAACCCATTTCTCACATGATTTAAGGTCAAAAAGAGAGAAATAAAATTCTTGGGCTGATACAATAGTGTGGGGCCGGCCAAGGGGAGTGAGGGTGAGTGTGAGAGACTTTACAAAAAAATTCTACGCAAAAAGACCCCCCACAATACCATATTTGCAAGTTTTAGTTCAAAATAACTATATTTTTGTTTTCCATAAAATAAATCAATTAAAACTTGAAATAAAATACTAAAAATTTATATTACAACTAGATTTTAATTAACATGATTTTAAAGATTAAAATTAGCCCATTTAGATTTGTATTTATCGCTAATTTAATGTATTTTCTTACCGGCTTAAAATAATATTAAAATAATATTTTTTTCAGAAAATTTAAAATTTCACCAGTGGCTCAATAAACACCAAATATTAGTAATTACATAGCTAGAATATGTATATTTAATTTTATAATAAAGATATTTGCATTTTGACTTTTTACAGAAAACCCCCTTATTTTACCGTTTTTTTCGAAATTTCACCGAAACGATTTTCAAAACGTTACAGTAGGGGTCTAGGATTTCATTGCACAGGCTATCCATACGACCAGGGGAACGTCGGGTTTCAGCAGCGGCTCTGTGAAACCCGTGGCTTCCAGATATCTGTATTGTTCTGTGATGCTGCATATTTCTGTGATGTTGCATTTTATTCACGCCTTGAGCGAAATATAATATATTGGTATATATATTAGTAGATGTTGTATATGTTTTACATCCGCGCTAGTCCAGTCCCCGCTCTGCCATTAGTTAGCTAACCTAACGGGTGATGACGGGACCCAGTGGCGAATGCGGATGGCATATACGTACGTCAGTATATTTTCGTTCTTTGTGGTGTGATCAATTGATGGGACTGCGTTGATTCGGATCAATGCAAGATAAACAAACCTATTCTGATGTTGTTGGAACATTTTTCAAAAAGCTATTATTGCAAGGACGTTCACTTTTGTTTTTCATCGTGGTATTCATTTGGAATATCCTGCTCCTCAGTCGATGAGGCAAGGGCCGGGATCCCTTCACCGGGAGTGACCCCTTGGACAGAATTTTGCGTCAGGGCATTAACTTCACTATAGCCGATTACTTTTGCTTTGCATCGTGGTATTCAGTTGGAATATCCTGCACCTCATTCTACGGGGAAAGAGCCGAGATCCCTTCACCGGGAGTGACCTCTTTAGTAAAGGTTTTCGTCACTATAATTTTATTAAAAAAAAAGGGTTATCCGGTTCCTTCAACGATATCAAGTTCATTACGTTAAAGGTTTCACACCAAAAACCAGCCGTAGCCCTCCGTCATTTCAGATTAGTATTACTTAGTACTCGCGCTACGTTTGTCGTTGCTATTCGCCGAGGCGTAGTGTGCGGTAGCTCTGTAATGCTTTCTGTCGTATGGATATATGGATTGGTTAGGACAGTCGTACGACTTTGTTGATTATTCGTCAAGGGTCGTGCGGGTGGGTTTAACGCAATCAAGATAATGACGGGTTGAACTTGACTAGGACCTTTTGATTTGTTGATTATTCGTCAAGGTCACTTGGGTCCTAGGGGTAAAAACCTACATCGGGAGTTTCAAAAGAACTGAAACTTGCCAGATATGCGCATACCTTCTGGAGTGTGGTGACGTGAGTGGATTCCATCACGTTATCATGCGATGATAGTTGGATCCCGATTCCCACTGATGAGTTGGTTTACTCCTCGGGTGATCCCGACTAATTCTTCTTTCAGGTTTGGAGGAGAATTTGACGGTACAGTGGGAGGTTTCCAGATTAGATAAAGTGATAACCATTCTGATCTAGGTTAGAGTGCACGCTGAGTGTTTCTTTTCTCTCTCTCTGGCAGCGACCATTGACCCGACCCTAAGACTATGACTCAGTGACCAAGTTGACCGAACCTTCTTAACACAGGCTTTTGGATTGTCAGAGTTGCAAACCTCATTGCCACTCCTACTTTTACCCTTTTCTCCAGGACACCCCGTATTACTACGAACGTCCACTTCCATTGGACAAAACCATCGTATGTTTATATACGAACTCGAAGGACTTCGAGGATGGTTTCTGGTTCTGGAGAAAACGAATAGGACTATTCAGTTGTCTTTTCCTTTTACCTCCTCTCAGGTTGCGAGTACTCCTTGGTTTAGGAGATAGTACACCTATTATGCAAATTGGATAGTCTTCTTCCAAACCTTAGGCTGGTGCCGAACGGTGGGGAATGAAGAAAACCAATTAGCATAACGATGGTGTGCAAAAGGTATTAAGTTAAGACAAAGAAAGGGATTAGTAGGAGGGCAAAGTAAATTGCGACTGCTATTCACGACCAAACCGAGTATTTCTTCGCCAATCCTAAATCACCTTTTTATTTCTCCAGGACACTCCGTATCACTACGAAGATCCACAGTTTATTGGATACTCCATCGTATGGTTATATACGAACTCGAAAGGAACTTGTTCCAGTTCGGGGATGGATTCTGGTTCAGGAGAAATAGGAATAAGGTTTATTCGGTTGTCTTTTATCTTCACCTTCTCTCGCTTTGCGAGTGCTCCTAGGATTAGGACAGTACACCCATTATGCTTATTGGATAGTCTTCTTCCAAACCATAGGATGGTGCCGAACGGTAGGGAAGGAAGAAAACCAATTGGCCTAAAGGGGTGTGCAGAAGGTAATGACTAAAGACATATAAAGGGATTTGGAGAGGTGGCAAAGAATTATACGGTTATAGTTGTGAATCTGGATAATGGTAGAGGCATTACTAGGAATACCAAGATACCCCATCTTAACATTTCAATGTTTCAGTTCAACCGTGTACTGTTAAAAGAAAACTGATTTCCCGATTAGACACTTGCTACAGGGTATGTATTTACCAGATTGGATTCTCACATCTGTATGGTTTTACAGATGATGAGTGGGAGTAAGTTATTGGGAATTAGGTGACCATCTTTATTATATCGGGATTCGTTGTAATCGGTGATATTTGAGGAGATCATCTGGGCTATTTGCCGGTCGGCAAATATTTGGTTTTGAATATCCGCTGTTGTGCACCAATTTCAAATTGATATATCTGTACGTCTATTTTCATAGAGTGAGATATACCTTTTGATATTATGTCGATGACATTTACCTATATCAGTCGATGGTTAGGTAAGGAGCATTAAACAACGGTGTAATTCTTCTTAACCATAAGTACAGTTTTCAACCTACGACACACAGTGAAAGAGTTGTTAGACTCGGCGGACTTATACAGAGTATTGTATGTTGTCCAGTGTCCATTAGGACAGAGGGGTTGGTCCTCATACTATATTCTTTTTACTTTTAACTACTCCAATTCTTAGACATGTGTTTCATAGAAACACAGGGTCTAAGTTTTGAGGAGTTATGGGTATTTGAATAGAGTAGAGTACCAGGTGTAGCAAGTATCGGGATTCTTCAAAGTGATCGAAGATGTAGATACTTGTGTATAGTATTCAGTTGATAGTAATGATAAAGAGAAATTGCTTCTCTTTCAGGTTACTCATAATTGGAAGCATTCCTAAGTTGAGTAACGCTGATCGGCCTCCTTCCATTTAGTTGACATGCACTGGAGATAGCTGCATGATTTGAATCTGGTTCATTTAAATCAGTGCCTCTGCTTCTATATTGGATATAGAACAGTTCATATCTTAACAATGTTAAGGTACGGGGAGTTGTCCGGCTTATGATTAAAACCAGACACTGGACAACTCAAGGCACGTTTCTGTAATGGCTGTTTGTGGGTTGACCCAGACTATGACGAGGGTTGACTTTCTACCATCTGGAAGATCAATAGTGATATTGTTCTTAACTCGCCATATTTTAAAAAGGAAGTGGTTATTTTTCAGAAAACAGTAGTGGGAGTATGGTAGAACTGGAAGCGATTCCAGAACCGCAAACGATTACTGAAGATTTGATAAGGAACCTAAAGATTCAATCTGATTTGATATTCCATTGGCCACTCCGCAGATAAGGTGGGTAACTTCAGGCACCCGAGAGGTACTCCGGTAGCCTCAAGGACGGTGACATGGAAGTTCTTGTTTACCCACACTTGCCATTGTTGTTGTTCCAGGCTGCGAGACCCGGCAGGAGGATGAGTATAGCGTCGTTCTAAACTGGCTTTAGAAGTGCGCGTCTATATGACTCTGGCAGAGGGTTGTCGTAGTCAGTGGGAGCAGCGGAAGCATTGGTGGACATCAGGCTTATGTCTATTTATAGACTAAAGCAGATATAGCGGAGATAGATCATCTATTTCTGATGTGACAGTCATAGGTTTGACGTCATCAGAATAGGGGATGGATCTGTTAAGAAGGTAGTAGGGTGTGATGTCCTGGTTTTGGATGACATACACAAAGTAGGAAAGGAAACTCCTATAATACGATCGGTTATACTTTGGTTGTCACACAGTGGTTTCTCCACACAGGACTTGGATATTATATCAGACATTCTGGTTACTAGATCTATGGTTTTAGATCTAGATTTGGGTGGTTTCCTAATCTGGGTACCTTGACAGCATTCTATGAGTATTTAGAATGGACGACTCCTGGCACGGTAGTACACCTGCAGGTAATGGAGTCACCCTCTCTAAAGGTGTCTTACAGACTAAAGGGGAGAGGGATACGCATGATTGACAGATCACTTGCTTAGGCAATTGAGTCAATCATGAGATGTCAAGTACCACACCAGATGTTGTTCTTGCAGTAACTGCAATAAGCTGATATTAATCCAATCCTGGAGAAACAGTCGGAAGCAGTTTTAGGACATAAGTGCGTGTTCTAGGGATGTGATAACGACAGCCTCTTTTAGGAGACGGTTATCATTCCAGGCTTCCAAGGTGACATGGATGGCAGAGTGGCTGTCAGAGTTATAGTTTCTCCTTCTTACGAGGGGCAGTATTTTGGACAGGTGGTCCAAGGCAATACTGAAGGAGGCATGGCGCTGGGTACTGATTAAGTTCAGTTATCGATACAGTCTAAGAAGTTTGGATTTGAAGTTCATTTATGAGCTAGGTCCCATCAGATATCCAGACATATTCTAAGACAGGTATTGCTCATTTCGGGAGATGGCTTTCTCCGCAAACTTAAGATAGAGAGAGACATAGAAAGAAACATCAAGGCGGATCCACTCACTGAGGCTATTCCTCGAACGCAATAGTTTCACAAATGGGTTTTGTGAGACTGACTAGTAGAGGAGTTGGGTGTTCGGTATCACACGGGCTGTGAGTATGCGACATCGCAATAATTAGCCTTGAGTGCAAGTGGGAGATTGTTGGAGATAGTGCCCTCAGAGTCAATTATTGGATCACAGGCACGTGATTGCAATGATTGAGGGAGGACCTATCCCGGTAGGACAGTCTTACTCGAGATGATATGCTATCTGGTTTATCTTTATCATCGTGTACTGCTTTAGGTGACCTGACATGTCGCTATTACACGTTGATAGAGCCCCTAGGATTCTTGCTTGACTACCAGCAGTATGATGGCGATCATATACGTGGGAGCTGGTAGTCTATAAGCACATCCTTAAAAGGTCCCTAGTCGTAGGAGTTTCGAGACAGGGCATCGATACTCCATTAGTAGACTAGTGTATACAGTCGAGACCCCGCCGAGGGGCGGTGGCCGGTCTCACAAGCCACTGGTGTCAGTTGGTTCACCTAAGATGTATACAGGTGCTCATTGGGTTATGAGTACACCGGACAGGACTCGCCGGGAACCTGCTAGTTGGGATTATACCATACATCAGATAGCAGTTCCCAGGTGACATGTGTACAGGTTAGTTCATCGACCTGAGATCGTCATTTGTTTCGTGTGAGTTCCCACTGTGCTTTGATTACTACCCTACCACGGCTCAAAGGAGTCGTGCAAACAGGTTTTAGTTGGGTACAGTCCCGAGCCACATGGAGGCAGTGAGCGGATCTGCAGGGGTTCGTCTCTCCCGGTATTGGGGGTGAGGTCGCGCTGTGTCTAGGAGAGCCATTACACAAAGCCCTCGGCCGAGGCAGGAGATTTACTGGTAGGTATTCCAGTAGTATCTCAGGGTGTTCTGGGCTTCACTCCGACACGACTTGTACCGCTTTTGGGGGTCTGATTTTTACCAACCCCCTAGGCCCGCCATGCGATACTCATAGACGAACGGACCGGACTGTACGGATATTGTCACTGACAGGCTCAGTAGGGTGTCAGGATGAGTTCGCTCATCGACGTCCCTTTTGGTCAATAGCTGGTGGCCCGTCACGTATTGGCTTATACCTCTGACGTGCTGGTGGTTAAATCCACAACCATAGTATTGACGAGTCTTTAGAGTCCACCACACTTTCAGTTACTCAAGCTTTCGGGCGAAACGCTGTAGAGGCCGTATGGAGATATGGCAGGGTCCGATCAGATACGTGCGGTATTGCATGGATCAGGATCGGACGGTTTGTACTAGTGGCCGTATGGATATATGGCAGGGTTCGATCGGATACGTGCGGTATTGCACGGATCAGGATCGGACGAATATTACTAGCCGGCTTTGGTTTAAGCCGGATCCTAGTATAGTACAGTGTAGATTTTGTCTCTTTGCATTTGTATCCGGACGGAATACAGATGCGGGTGTGCATGCACAGTATCGGGGTTATCCTGTAATTTATTACGGGACCAGTTTTCTGGAGTTGCCAGTTTGCATTCCGTTCCGGCCGGTTTTCCTTTGTTCTTTCCCGGCCGGACTTTTCCGATGGAGGGGGTTATTTGCAAGTTTGCAAATAACATATTGTGGAGGGGTTTCTTGCAAATGTTTTGATTATGACCATCATCATCACTTGCTTTTTCATGATGGTTTTTTGCATTAATGGGATTTGAAAGGGTATGGAGTGATAAGTATGGTGAGGTTTACTTTGGATGTGGTCACCATTCTCTTTATCCTACACTCACCTCCCTTAGTTGATTCCTCCCACCCATTCCCACATGATATTGGCCGGCCACATTAGAGATGAGAAGAATGGTTCATTTCATTTTTGTGAGGGTGTGGGAAAATTAATCATTCATATCATTTTTTCCATTGCCACAAAAATCCCCAAGTTCATATCTTGTTGATTCCTCCATCAAGGCAACATAACCCCAAAGAGACAAAGCACTACACATTCTACAGCAAACCTTGGGCACGTCGACTTGCCAGCTTCGTGCCCGAGTTGCCTCGGTATTGAGGTGGGAGCCCGTAAAAGATACAGACGATGTGGTGCCCTTCCGGCAAGGAGGCGACGACCGGAGTTTCCGCGGGAGATCGGGACGATGACGAGAAGACCGGAGGACTCGGATCACTCGGTATATCTCTTACCCTTTCTCTTGTTAGCTAGTATCGGTTAATGGTTACGATCCGGGTATATTGTCCGCGGTAGCGCCAGTTTAAAAGTTAAGAAAATTTTGATTCCGCATTTTGGCCTCGGAGAGACGGCCGGGGCGCTGCCGTGGCGCAACAGTTATAAGTAAATAGAACATAGTATGAGGACCTACCCCTTTGTCCTGATGGACACTGGACAACATACAATACTCTGTATAAGTCCGCTAAGTTTGACAACTCAAAATCTGTGCGTCGTAGGTTGAAAACTGTACCCTGGCGATTTCCTCAAATATCACCAATTACAACGAATTCCGATATAATGAGGATGATCACCTAATTCCCAATAACTTACTCCCACTCATCATCTGTAAAACCTATACAGATATGAGAATGAAACCCGGTAAATACATACCCTTGGAGTAAGTATCCAATCGGGAAAACAGTTTTCCTTTAACAATGCACTGAAACATGAAAATGTTTCGTAGGGGTATCCTGGTATTCATAGCAATGCCTCTTCCATAATCAAATTCATGACTTCAACCGTATATTTTATTGCCATCTTTCCAAATCCCTTTATTTGTCTTTAGTCGTTACCTTCTGTACACCATCGTTAGGCTAAATGGTTTTCTTCCTTCCCTACCGTTCGGCACCAGCCTATGATTTGGAAGAAGACTATCCAGTAAGCAAAATAGGTGTACCCTCCTAATCCTAGGAGTACTCACATCTTGAGAGAAGGTGATGATAAAAGACAACTGAATAATACCTTATTCCTTTAAAGGTGAAATAGGAGTGGCGATGAAGTACACGGTTTTGGTCGTGAATGATATCAGTCGCAATTTACTTTGCCCTCTTTCTAATCCCTTTATTTTGTCTTTAGTTATTGCCTTCTGCACACCCTACTTAGGCTAATTGGTTTTCTTCATTCCCTACCTTTCGGCACCTGCCTATGGTTTGGAATAAGACTATCCAATAAGCGTAGTAGGTGTACTCTCCTAAACCAAGGAGCTCTCGCAACCTGAGAGAAGGTGATAATAAAAGACAACTGAATAAACCAATTCTATTTCTCCTGAACCTTGATCCATCCTCGAAGAAATTCCTTCGAGTTCGTATATAACCATACGATGGATCTATCCAATGGAAGTGGATGTCCGTAGTAATACGGGTGTTCTGAGAAATTCAAAGGGTAAAAGAAGGAGTGGCAATGACTTATGCAACATAGACAATCCAAAAGCCAGTATTTTAAGAAGGTTCGGTCAACCTGGTCACTGAGTCATAGTCTAGGGTCGGTCAAAGGTCGCTGCCAAAGAGAGAGAGAAAAGAAACACTCTGCGTGCACTCTAACCTAGATCAGAATGGTTATCAATTTATCTAATCCGGAAACCTCCCACTGTCCTGTCAAATCCTCCTCCAAACCTAAAGAAGAATCAATCGGGATCACCCGAAGAGTAAACCAACTCATCAGTGGGAATCGGGATCCAACTCTCATCGCATGATAACGTGATGGAATGCATCCACGTTACTCATACTGCAGAAGGTATGCGCATACTTGGCAAGTTTCAGTTTCTTTAGAAACTCCCGATCTGATTTTTTTGCCCCATGCTCTTATGACCTTGGCGTATGTCAACAAATCATAAGTCACATGTCAAGTTCTGCCCGTCATTATCTTGTTAATTTGAACCCACCCGTACATACCCTTGACGTATGCCAACAAGGTAATACGACTGTCCCAAACCAACTCATCTATCTATGCAATAAATGAATACCCAGCAGCTACCAAACACTATGCCTTGACGTATACCAACAAACATAGCTTGAATACTACTGACCATCCATAAGAAACGACGGAGAGCTACGACTGGTTTTTGGCGAAAAACCTTTAGCGTAATGAACTTGATCTCGTTGAAGGAACCTAATAGCTTTTTAAAATATAGTGGCGAAAACCTTTGCTAAAGAGGTCACTCCCGGTGAAGGGATCTCGGCTCTTTCCTCGTGGAATGAGGTGCAGGATATTCCACTGAATACCGCTATGCAAAGCAACATGTAATCGACTATAATGAAGTTATTACCATGACGCAAACTTCTGCCCAAGGGGTCAGTCCCGGTGAAGGGATATCGGCCCTTGCCCCGTCGAATGAGGTGCAGGATATTTCACCGAATACCGCTATGCAAAACAAATGGAAACGTCTTTGCAATAACACTTTTTAAATTTGTTCCAACAACTATAAACAGGTTTGTTTAACTTTTTGCATTGATCAGAATCAACGCAGTCCCATCAATCAATCACACCAGAAAAGAACGAAAATAAAATGTACGTATATGCCATCCGCATTCGTCACTGGGTCCCGTCATCACCCGTTAGGTTACTTAACTAACGACAGAGCGGGGACTGGACTAGCGCGGGTGTAAAACATATACAACATCTAATAGTATATAAACCAATATACAATAATCGCTCCAGGCGTGATAATATGCAACATTACAGAAAAGTAATAAGCATCACAGAACAATACAGATAATCTGGGATCCCCGAGTTTCACAGAGCCGCTGCTGAAACCCGACGTTCCCCTGTCGTGTGGATAGCCTGTGCAATGAAACCTAAACCCCTACGGGTGCGGCAAGTTACCCGCCAAAACCTGAAGCGAGGTAGTCCCCACAGCATAGTGAATGGAACACCCGGCACTTCACGGAATCCGGTAAACTTGGGCACCCCTCCTTGGGTCAACCTGTACCCCCTACGAGTGCGGCGAATAGTCTGCCAATTTTAGAGTGGGGCCCCTCTGCCTCTCAAAGCCATGAGATGCGGACCCGTTGCCCTCCAGAACCCGGCTATCCGTACACTCCGTCGCGGGGTAAAACCTAGTACAGTAATGAGAAAAAAAGTACAACAGGTACATCGACCGCAACCTGGTCGTGCCCCAAAAGAATATTATACAACAGGCAGTGACGGCAGTCCACAAGTTGGACGCTCGCCCCGCAATATCAAATGTACAAATAAACTCAAACTGTACTACCATTGCACACTGCTATCCACCACGACAAATCCGCAACATCACAGCACAACACAGAACATCAACGCGAATGTCACGTTCGCAAACCCGTCTAAAAGAACTATAGCAATCGGACGCGGTTTACCGATCAAATGACATTCCCGGTCGGAGATATAATGTAAGCACTGTAAACTAACATGTTTAAATTTCGATCGACAAAATATCATAAAGTGGGCCCCACGAACATCTGTAGAACAGTAACAAAATCTGGGCCCAAAATATATATACCAAAAACCCCAATTTCCAGAGAAGAACCCACTGAGCAAATTTGGGGGCATGATGACACAGAATGGCCGCGGATCCGCGGCCAAACCATGGGTTTGGCCGCGTTTCCGCGGCAGTCTTGTCGAATCATGATCCCAAATTTGTACGTCGTTTTTAAAAAACCCTGCACAGTTTTCTGAGATGTGTGAAATATTTTTAGGACACCATTTAAAATCAACAGAAACTGTCAAGTTGGAAAAATGCGATTTTTGATTTCCGGTTCGATCGATGTTTGAAACGCGTTAGCACAAGTTAGTATAGCAAAATGGTGAGGCTCTGATACCACTGTAAGTCTACGCTAGCGCCCCGGCCGTCTACAGACGCCAAATGCGGAACAAAAACTTTTTAACTGGCGCTATCGTATACTTTCACCCGGATCTTCCATTATTGCTAAACTAACAAACTGTAAAGAGTGTAGAAAGGTTATACCGAACGATCCGAGTCCTTCGTTCTTTAACCATCATCCCACGCTCCGTTGCGGCTGCTCCGATCTCGTCGATCTCCGATCTGCTCGTCCAGGTGGCACCACATCACTGATTCTTTAAACGGGCTCCCGCCTCTGACTTGAGGCAACTCGGTCGTCAAGTTTGCTAGAAGAGACGACCAAGAATGATGTAGAGAATGAGTAGATGACTTTGTCTCACTTCGTCCAAGTCCGTGGATGATCGGTTAATGAAGTTGCCGATGGAAATGAAATGGAACAATGAATGAACTATGAAATTTCCATACACTTTTAAACCATAGTCTTTTTTACCAAAAATGAAATCAATCTCTTTTTTTCTCTCAAGGGTGGCCGGCCACTATATATGCAAGAGGGAGGTGATGGTAGGAGCAAGTGGTGACCATAACATGAAGCATATCATGAAGAAAAGATCTTAACCAAAACAAAATGCTTTAATGTTAAAGCATGAGTCATAAACCTAGTCATCATGCATTAATGAACCATTAAATGCATCCAATGAAAACTCAACACCAATTAATCCTAGTCACCTCATCTAGATGCTTCTAGAACACTGACTCACCTCAACTGAAGAAAAGATAAATCCGTCTTTAACCGAATGTTAAAAGTTGGCTGTTAGAAAACTGGAAACTGGCAACTTCCAAAAGTGATCCTGAAACGACTTTCAGGATAACCCCGTAACTGTATAAATATACCCGCATTTGTATTACGACCGAATACAAATGCAACCGAGACAAAGATATTATACCTACTCAATATAATACTCGGATCCGGCTTAAACCAAAGCCGACCAGTATCATCTGCCCGAAAAATAACACGTGCGTAAATGCACGTGCATTTTCCGAACCCTGCCATAAAACCATACGGCCTCTACAACGTTTCGCCCGAACTTGGGAAACTGTCTGTGGGGGACTCTAATGACTCGTCAGTACCCTGGCAGTGGGTTTAACCACAAACCGTCAGCGGCACTAGCTATGCATAACGGCTGCCCATGGACTGACCTCAAGGGAGGCCGATGAGCGAACTCAAGGGAGGCCGATGAGCGAACTCATCCAGAAACCCTACTGAGCCTAACAGTGACAATGTATATACAGTCCGGTCCGTTCGTCAATGAGTATCGCATATCCGCCTAGGGGCTAGTAACGTCAGACCCCCAATAGCAGTATAAGTCGTGTCGGAGTGTAGCCCAATAACACCCTGAGATACTACTGGAGTACCTACCAGTAAATCTCCTGCCATGGCCATGGACTATGTGTAATGGCTCTCCTAGACACAGCACGACCTCGCCCCCAATACCGGGAGAGACGAATCCCCTGCCGATCCGCTCACGTGCCTCCATATGGCTCGGGACTGTACCCAAAAGCTACCTGTTTGCACGACTCCTTTGAGCCGTGGTAGGGTAGAAATCAAAGCACAGTGGGAACTCACACGAGACAAATGACGACCTCAGGTCGATGAACTAACCTGTACACATGTCACCAGGGAACTGCTATCTGACGATAGGTATAGTACTAACTAGCAGATTCCCGGCGAGTCCTGTCCGGTGTACTCATAACCCAATGAGCACCTGTATACATCTTAGGTGATCCAACTGACACCAGTGGCTTGTGAGACCGGCCACCGCCCCTCGTCGGGGTCTCGACTGTATACACTAGTCTACTCCGGAGTATCGATGCCCTGTCTCGAAACTCCCACGACTAGGGACCACAATTAAGGATATGCATATAAACTACCCAACTCTCACGTATATGATCGCCATCATACTGTTGGTAGTAAAGAAAGATCCTAAGGGCTCTATCAAAGTGTAACATGCAATCAGTCACCTGAACATGTACACGACTGATAAAGGCAAACCAGATAGCATACTATCATCTCGAGTAAGACTGTCCTACCGGTATAGGTCCTCCGCAATCATTGCAATCACGTACCTGCGATCCAATAATTGACTATGAGGGCACTATCTCCAACACTTGCAATAACAGCTTTTTGAAAAGTGTTCCAACAACATCAGAATAGGTTTGTTTTTAACTTGCATTGATCCGAATCAACGCAGTCCCATCAATTGATCACACCACAAAGAACGAAAATAATGACGTACGTATATGTCATCCGCATTCGCTACTGGGTCCCATCATTACCCGTTAGGTTAGCTAACTAACGACAGAGCGGGGACTGGACTAGCGCGGATGCAAAACATATACAACATCTACTAGTATATATATCAATATATAATATTTCGCTCAAGGCGTGATAAAATGCAACATCACAGAAATGTACAGCATCACAGAACAATACAGATATCTAGGATCCCCGGGTTTCACAGAGCCACTACTGAAACCCGACGTTCCCCTGGTTGTGTGGATAGCCTGTGCAATGAAATCCTAGACCCCTACGGACGCGGAAAGTTACCCGCCAAAACCTAAAGCGAGGCAGCCCCCTTCAGCAACGTGAATGGACCACCCGACACTTCACGGAATCCGGTAACTTGGGCACCCCTCCCGGGTCAACCTGTACCCCCTACGAGTGCGGCGAATAGCCCGCCAATTCTAGAGTGAAGCCCCCTCCATCTCAATGCCATGAGATGCGGGCTCGTTCCCCTCTAGAACCAGGCTATCCGTGCACCCCACCTTGGGGTAATCCTAGTACAGAAAATAAAATATACATACAACGGGTACATCGACCTCGACCTGGTCGTGTCCCAAAAGAATAATATACAACCAGGCAGTGACGGCAGTCCACATGTCGGACGCTCGCCCCGCAATATCAAATGTATATAATACAACCAAAACTGTACTAGCATTACATCCAGGCTATCCCCCACGACTAATCTGCAACATCACAGCACAACACAGAACATCAACGTGAAAGTCACGTTCGCAAACCCGTCTAACCGGGCTATAGAAGTTAGACAGGATTTACCGATCAAGTGACATTCACGGTCGCAGATATAATGTAAATATTGTGAACTAATGTGTTTAAAATATCCGATCGATCAAAATTTACCAAGTGGGCCCCCAAGTACTACTGTAGCACATCAAGAAATTCTGGGCCCAAAATTAATATTCCAAAACCCCTATTTTCATCACAGGAGCTTTCTGCAAAATTTTGGTACACTGAACAGTTCAAGTCGCGGCGGAACCACGGCCCAAGCATGCGTTTGGCCGCGGTTCCGCAGTCGTTTAGACTGTTCACGAGACCAAATTTTCACAGAACTCTTAAAATTCCCTGCACATCATTCTGTAACATACTGAAAAAATTTTGGAGCCAAAAAAATTTCGACAGAAAACTGATGTGTATAAAAACGCGGTTTTGGAATTTTTGTTCTATCGGAAATGTAAAACACATTAGACAAAGCTAGACTATGTTAATGGCGAGTCTCTGATACCACTGTAAGTGCACGGCGGCGCCCCGGCCGTCAATCCGACGCCGGAATGCGGAAGCGATGCTTAGCTTTAATTTTTCAAACCGGCACCACCGCGCACTATAAACCCGGATCGTGCCATTAAACTAGTCCTAGCTAACTACAAGATGGGGAAGAGAGATATACCGAGCGATCCGAGTCCTCCGGTCTTCTCGTCGTCGTCCCGATCTCCCCGCGGAATCTCCGGTCTCCGCCTCGTTGCCGGAAGGGCACCACATCGCCTGCTTCTTTTACGAGCTCCCGCCTCTATACCGAGGCAACTCGGGCACGAAGCTGGCGAGTCGACGTGCCCAAGATTTGCTGTAGAATATAGTGTAGAACCATGTCTCATTTTGGGGTTCATGGAGGTTGCCATTTTAGTGGAGGGATGATACATAAACTTTGTAGAGGAACTTGGGGATTTTCAGAACACAAGAGAACGAAAATCCCACCCCACAAAAATTGGGCAGCCCCTACCATATGAATGGCCGGCCATGATGGTGGGAGTGGAGAGAATGAAGGAGTGGTGAGTGTGTCAATCAAAAGAATGAGTGAGCCAACCAATAATCCAAGGGAGAGAGAGAAAATGCTATCATGCAAAGACATGATCACTAGGAAAGTCCAACACTCAAACAACAATCATCACTTCCAAAAGTCATGTCATCATGGAGTCAAAACAAGTCAATGGGTCAAGGGATGGTGCAACCATCATGATCCAACAATATGCAAAAGACCCCCTTCCAAATTGCTTATTTGCATAAATGCAAATAAGCCATCCTCCACCAATCTTCGGCCAATGAAAGATACAAAGAAATATGGCCGAAACGGAAAGCAAACTGGCAACTCCAGAAAACTGGTCCCGTAATAAATTACAGGAAAACCCCGATACTGTGTATATACACCCGCATTGGTATTCCGACCGAAATACAAATGCAATGAGACAAAATCTACACTGTACTACACTAGGATCCGTCTTAAACCAAAGCCGGCTAGTAATATCCGTCCGATCCTGATCCATGTAATACCGCACGTATCTGATCGAACCCTGCCATATATCCATACGGCATCTAGTACTAACCATCCGATCCTGATCCGTGCAATACCGCACGTATCTGATCGAACCGTGCCATATCTCCATACGGCCTCTAGTACTAACCGTCCGATCCTGATCCGTGCAATACCGCACGTATCTGATCGAACCGTGCCATATCTCCATACGGCCTCTAGTACCAACCGTCCGATCCTGATCCGTGCAATACCGCACGTATCTGATCGAACCGTGGCATATCTCCATACGGCCTCTAGTACTAACCGTCCGATCATGATCCGTGCAATACCACACGTATCTGATCGAACCGTGCCATATCTCCATACGGCCTCTACAGCGTTTCTCCCGAAACTTGAGTAACTGAATATGGGGACTCTAAAGACTCGTCAATACTATGGCTGTGGATTTAACCACTAGCACGTCAGAGGTATTAGCCATGCGTGACGGGCTACCAGCTATTGACCAAAAGGGACGTCGATGAGCGAACTCATCCTGACACCCTATTGAGCCTGTCAGTGACAATATCCGTACAGTCCGGTCCGTTCGTCTATGAGCATCGCATGGCGGGCCTAGGGGGTTGGTAAAAGTCAGACCCCAAAAAGCGGTACAAGTCGTGTCGGAGTGTAGCCCAGAACACCCTGAGATACTACTGGAATACCTACCAGTAAATCTCCTGCCTTGGCCAAGGACTTCGTGTAATGGCTCTTCTAGACACAGCGCGACCTCACCCCCAATACCGGGAGAGACGAACCCCTGAAGATCCGCTCACTGCCTCCATATGGCTCGGGACTGTACCCAACTAAAACCTGTTTGCATGTCTCCAATGAGCGTGGTAGGGTAGTAATCAAAGCACAGTGGGAACTCACACGAGACAAATGACGATCCCCAGGTCGATGAACTAACCTGTACACATGTCACCAGGGAACTGCTATCTGACGTCAGGTATAAGACCAACTAGCATGTTCCCGGCGAGTCCTGTCCGGTGTACTCATAACCCAATGAGCACCTGTATACATCTTAGGTGATCAAACTGACACCAGTGGCTTATGAGACCGGCCACTGCCCCTCGTCGGGGTCTCGACTATATACACTAGTCTACTCTGGAGAATCGATGCCCTGTCTCGAAACTCCCACGACTAGGGACCTTTTAAGGATGTGCTTATAGACTACCAGCTCCCACGTATATGATCGCCCTCATACTGCTGGCAGACAAGCATGAATCCTAGGGGCTCTATCAACGTGCAATAGTGACCTGTAAGGTCACCTAAAGCAGTATACGATGATAAAGATAAACCAGATAGCATACTATCATCTTGAGTAAGACTGTCCTCCTGGGATAGGTCCTCCCTCAATCATTGCAATCACATGCCTGTGGTCCAATAATTGACTCTGAGGGCACTATCTCCAACAGTAGCTCCTTAAGGCGAAACACTCAGACACACAAAACTCCCCAACAACAACTCTACAGCAGATCCTTAAGCTCCCTAAGCTTCACTAGCTCCCTTGGAACATCGTCGGAAAACTCTTGCACGATAGAAAACCGGTCCAACAAATCTACTGTGGCTTCGGTATCACGAATGAACGCCAAGAATCCACGATATCTCCTGCAAAGCTGACTAGCGGAAAAGGCTGAATTCAAGCTGTGAGAGGCGGCACAACTATCCACCTGCACAACAAGAACTGACTCGCAGAGAAAACAATTTCTGACTGTTTCCTCACGGTAGTCCACAGACGCCTAACACGTAGCTAACCAATCTGTTAGGTTTACCTAGCACCCTATGAGAGGTTTGGAAGCATCACATGTCACAAAGATTAAGTTTTTAGAGTGCTAAGTGAACATACAAAGAATCAATCCTAGAAAATTAGGGTTTCATAACTTTACAAGTAACAAAGACTAGGGATTTGAAAGTACAACCTTTGTAGCTCCCTATTCTTGACTCCTTGGCCACTTGAGAGTTGGAAAACGGTTAGCTTGAGGTCTTCTAGCATCCACGACGATCCACCCGAAGCTCTTTTGTCCAAACTTGCAACTTCACTTTATCAAGAGAATGAAACGAAGCTAACACTCTAAACAAGTGGGCAAGACTTATGTAGAATGGTGTTGTGGTTCTCTTTCTCACTTCAAAATCCTATCTTGTTGAGTATTTTGCTCACTCGAAAGATCTAGAGAGCAAAAGGAGCAAGGTTGGAGAAGAAGATGGCTTTTTTAAGAAGAAGAGAAAAAGATAATCTCATGAAAGGAAAAAGAAAATATATGTATATATATTTATTTCTTCTCATCTCAAACCATGGTTAAATGATAAAGATATTATTTAATTTGGGTTAAAACATGAAAGGAAAGTTTAATCTATGGTTTGAAAGTAGGTGAGCATGGTTAGGTCAAAGAAGAGTGTAGAAACAAACCATGAATTATCCTTTCCTTTTTCATTTTGTTTTAAAACAAAAAGAAATAATAATCCATATAAATAACCAAGGTGTGAGTCTTATATTGCCGCCATTTTCTATGTATAAACAACCATGATAGAATGATGTAAGTATGCATGTGTGCATGCACATCCATATGTGCATGAACAAGAATGAATGCATACATGCATGCATACATCCAAAAAGGACAAGATAGGATTTTTAGTGAGAAGCTAATGGTTAAATGATAAATCAACACTTGATTTATCAACCCGGTCATATCACATACGACCCGACCAAAAGCTAGCCGCCCGATTAATATACGGTATCTCATACGTGCATTTTAACCGGGTTCATGAGCATATCGCATACGTGGACCACAACGTTTCGCCTGGACTAGGTAACTCCTTTGTGGGACTCTAAGACTCATCAATACGCCGGCAGTGGGTGATGATCATATCAAGCACCCCCAAGCCGCAAGCGGTCAGCTAAACGTAACGGCCACCCGGGTATTGAGCGATCAGAAGAAAAAAAGCGAACCTGCTACAACTCCCGTCGAGCCAACCGGCAACACTACCATACAGTCCGGTCTCTTCGTCAGATATGCTGCATATCGAGTCTAGGGATGGTAACGTCGACCCCAATAACTCAATAAGTCGTGCCGGTGAATGGTCTATAACATATCGAGAAACTACTGATAACACTTATCAGTAAATCTCAGCAGCCCTGGCCAGGGACTTACTGATATAATTAGTCGAGCACAGCACAGCATCAACTCCAAATACCGGGAGAGACGAAACCCTTCCTATCGCTCATCGCCTTCGTGTGTCTCGGGACTGTACCCAACGGCCACCTGTTTGCACGACTCAGTAGATCCGTGGTAGGGTGGTAATCAAAGTACAGTGGGAGAGCACACAAGACTCTATGACGATCTCGGGTCTACAGACTAACCTGTACCAGTGTCACCTGAGAACTGCTATCCGACGATAGATATAATTCCATATAGGAGTTCTTGGTGTGTCCTTCCAGTGTACCCAGTCACCATTGAACACCCGTATATGATCTTGATGTCAAACATCGATGAATGTGGGAACATCCATCGCCCATCATATGGGTCTAGTATCATATACGCTAGTCTACTCTGGTATATCGATGCCCCGTCTCGATACACCTACGACTAGGGACATTTCAGGATATGCTTATAAACTACAGATGTCCCACTAGTATGATCTCTATCATAATCACTGTAGTCAAGCCAATATCCTCAGGGCTTTATCAACATGTATGAATGAGTTAAAGCATGATCAAATCAACATGTCAGATAAAGAAGAACCAGATAGCATACTATCATGTCGAGCAAGAATGTACACTGAATATATATATATACATGTATAAATACATCCACTATCACATAATGGCCTCTAGGGCATACATATATCCAACAATCTCCCACTTGCACTAAGGCCAGTTATTGGCGTATCTCATACCCAACATCTCAAAAAGTCGCTCATGCTGCGGCTGAGGGAGGGTCTTGGTGAGTGGATCCGCGGCGTTATTCTTTGTGTCTACTCTCTTAATCTCGATCTCGCGGCGATCTACAATCTCCCGGATCAAATGAAAGCGCCTCAGGATGTGTCTGGACCGCTGATGGGACCTGGGCTCCTTGGCTAACGCCATAGCCCCATTATTATCACAATACAATGGTATTGGATCAATAATGGTTGGAACTACTCCTAGCTCCGAGACAAACTTCTTCATCCAGACGGCTTCCTTGGCGGCATCATTTGCAGCAATGTACTCAGCCTCCATCGTAGAGTCTGCAACGGTATCCTGTTTGGAACTCTTCTAACTTACCGCCCCTCCATTGAGGGTAAATACAAACCCTGAGATAGATTTTCTGTCGTCCTTATCGCTCTGGAAGCTCGAATCGGTAAAGGCCTCCATTTGGAGATCTCCATTACCATACACCAAGAACAATTCATTAGTCCTTCGTAAGTACTTAAGAATGTTCTTCACAGCTGTCCAGTGATTCTCCCCTGGGTTGGATTGATACCTGCTTACAACACTAAGTGCATAAGCTACATCTGGGCATGTACATAACATCGCATACATTATAGATCCTATTGCCGAAGCATAGGGTATAATGCTCATTCGAGCTCTCTCTTCATCGGTCTTTGGACAAAAATCCTTGGAGAGAGTGACTCCATGGCAAGAGGGTAAGGTACCCCGCTTGGAGTCTTCCATACTAAACCTTTTTAGGATGGTGTTGATGTACCTGGTTTGGGACAATCCCAATAATTTTTTGGATCTATCCCTATAGATCCTTATACCCAGGATGTATGTGGCATCACCCAGGTCCTTCATGGAGAACCTTAGTGATAAGAAAGATTTGACCGACTGTAGCATAGGAATATCATTTCCTATCAGAAGAATGTCATCCACGTACAATACGAGGAATGTGACAGCTCTTCTTACAGCTTTCTTATAAACACAAGGTTCATCTGGATTTTTGATGAAATCAAACTCTTTGATAACATCATCGAAACAGATGTTCCAACTCCGAGATGCCTGTTTTAACCCATATATGGATTTAAGCAATCTACAAGCTTTCCCGCTGCTCCCACTGTCAAAAAAGCCCTCTGGCTGATCCATATAAATGCATTCTTCTAAATATCCATTTAGAAATGCTGTTTTAATGTCACGCCCCGCTTCCCAGTGTACGGCGAAGGGGACGCGACGAGGCCCGCTACGTATGTACTCAGAAGTATACACGCTAAGCGTATCTAAGCAATATAAATACACAAGAGACAAGAGTATAAAAGAACAGCAACTTTTATTTATTAACATTCTTTGTACAATACATGGAAAGGAAAATACAACTGAAATAAAGATGCCTAAATAGTGGCATAACAGGAAAAGGAAAGTACTGAAAAGAAAAGTGTACAATGAAATTATACAGCAGTATCTTCGGCAAAATGCTCCAAGTCTTCTTGGGTTGGCTCAACTTCTGCCGGGTCCAAGTCACCTGACGACATTCAAAGAAGAGAGAAACAGAATGTCGTCAGCGAACAGATCGCTCGGTAAGTCCCAAGGGTAAGAGGGAAGTAGAGAAGACAGAATAAGAAGATACATTTTAAAAGTGTAAACTATTGTTGTAATATTATGTTAACGCTGTTGTTTGTAGCTTGGTACAGAAGGATGCCAGTGTATACGAGGGGAGTCTCACTTGCCAGAGACTAGGGCACGTGTAGTACAAGGAACCGTTATGCCACGGTACAACAGCAATAGGATTCAGGTTAGGTGTATTAATCTGACCACCTCGTGCCACCTTTAACACCTTCCATACCAATCTACCCCTTAAACCCCGCGATGTCTTGTTTGTATTGTTATCTTGTAAAATTGTATTGATTGTAAGATTGGTTAACTGACGGACCGAAACCATGATATCAGGAAACGGCTAAAACCGTAGAGTCATGTAAATGGAATACTGGGAAACATGTAAAAGGAATATCCATGGTTCGGTTCGGTCAAGTTATATAGATTGTTAACTGGATTCTGGGATTCATGTATTCATCTTGGGTTGGAATATAAAAGAATATAGAATGACTTGAATCATTTTCAAGTCAGAAATAGTCAGACTCTAACCCGAGTCAGACTAAAAGAAAGTAAATTGAAGTTCAATAATTGTTAGGGGCCTTATTGTAATTTATAAAACTTGAGGGCGTTTTATATAAAAAGTACTTTTGTATAGATTTCAAAATACACCTCAAGTATTTAATATTCATCTTTATAGTTATAATGAGTGTGAATTTTATTTGTGTTATTCTAGAGAATATATCATAATAAAAGTATTAATTGATTTATTGGAAACTCATGGTATTTTAATGTAACTTTTAATCTTGTAATTTTAGAAACATGGAAACTTTATCTTATAATAAAATATGTGTTTAAATAATAATTAAATATATATTAATACAAGATTAATTTTAAATAATATTTTACTTTCCAAAATCTCATTTTTTTTCCTTAAATGCCGTATTTTAAACCCTTCGAGACCGAATGCTCCTTGAGGAGGTCTGAATCTCGCACTACTAGGCTCGAGGGTGCACGATAAACTGTACAATCCCTAACGAGTTCCCCAAAGGTGGGTTGTAGTGGCGCTTTGCAAAGATTTAATAAATACTATTCATTTAGAAAACGGTTTCATAAAGATAAGATATTTATTTGTAAAAGGATGTAAATTTCCGTATTTTAGTTTCTAGGGTTTCCTACGCCAGCTAGCTTATTTCTAAGGTCTAAACGACAAGTCATTAGAAGTATCAAATCGCCTCTTCACCGCCAATTGTGGCCAGGTAAGTACAAGTGAGGAGGGAGGGATCCGCTCACGAATCGTGAGGCGGGCCTTTTAAAGTTACCCAAGCTCACTTGCCTAGCCTAGACACCACAAAGTCAGTTTAGATAAACGATCGATTTCCACAACTTATCGTATTTTCCTAGTAAGAAATATTTATTTAAAAGTGTGTCAAAGCTAAAACTTCTAGAAATGATTTTATTAAGAATATGGTATTTAAAGTATTGTTTTATCGTATTCTAAGTTTTTGATGATATCGTTTTAAGGTTGTATTTGTGTGTGTGTGGAGGTAGGTCATTACCTCGTGACTTATTTTAAGGTATAGTGAAGTTTAGGGGTTAAATATGATAAATTAAACATGAGGGTATTTAAGTGAAAGAATACGGTATTTGCAAAAGTTATCATTTCATGTGTGAAAAATCATTCAAATTAATTGTTATGTGATTAATAGTCATCATGAATATGTTTAGGTATTATGGAATTTGTGACAAGTGAGATTTTGTAGAAAACCGAATCGGAAATCGGTTTGTTCCGATTTCCGTCGGGTTTCGTAATTTCGTATTATAGAGAAATGGAAAGAAGAATAGAAAGGTACTTAGTTAAATATGTCCAAGCATGAATTCATAGTTGTTTGTTACCCCGTGATTTTATCATGAATGATAACTGCTAAAAATCCGTTATATTATTATAGTTTAATATTGATTTTTAATCGTCAAAACTCGTAAAATAGATAAAGCAGTTAAAGCTTCATAATTAGGTCCCTAAATATTTTTCAAAGATAGATATTTTCATGATGAAGATAACAAGAGGTCAAGTGTTGAGAGATCTTACCTGAAATGATCTAGAAAAATAAAATTCGGTGAACGTCGGGTTGTACGAGAAACTAAATATCTTGAATCTGAGAATTTTTCCAGCTTTGAGACTTGTTCCAGAGTATAGAGAACTCCAAGAGGAAGATCTGGAAATATTTTCAGAATTTTTTGTCGAACATATATTTTATGGTGAATTTTAGAAGTTCAGGGCTATTTATAGGGATTTCTGGGATTAAAAATTATTTTGCTACAGTAGCCGATCAGATCTGACCGTTGATTTGGTCAGATCTGACGGTCCACGGTTTTCATGTGTGAACAGTGTCGGGGTTGGTGTGGATGGTTTTTGACCGTTGGATTTTGATCTGACGGTCCAGATTAAAGGCAGATAAATATATATATATTTATTTTAATAATATATATATAAATATATATATTATAATAAAAATCTGTCGGCAAGATCTGGACCTTTGATTTTTAAATCTGACGTTCCAGATTTATTTCAGATTAATAAAATAAAATAAAATTATTTTTATTATTTAAAAATATTTTAAAAATTGTTTTTGGCTTCTAGAAATTATTTTAAAATAGTAAAAAATATTTTAAAAATCTGAAAAAATTATATAAAATGTATTTTGATATTTTATATCTTTTTAAACAAATAAAATTATTTTTTTATTATTTAAAATTATTTTAAAAATTATTTGTTTGGTTCTAAAAATTATTTAAAAATAAAAAAAAATATTTTAAAAATCTGAAAAAATTATATAAATTGTATTTTGATATTTTATATGTTTTGCAACCAAATTTGGTCTAAAATAGATCTTCTCATCGGTTATAAAAAATTTCCCTTCGATAAAAAAAAAACATTTAAATTCTTAAAAATTCCCAAACATTCCTAAAAATTCCTAAAATCATATTAATTTATTTTAAACATGGAAAAATATTTTTAAAGTGTTTTCTACCAATGTAAGCAGTAAAATAATCGTTTTGATCTCGAAAAAAAATTATAAAATGTTTTTATTACGTATATAAGGTATACAGTCGTTACAATCTACCCTCCTTATAGAAATTTCGTCCTCGAAATTTACAATTATATAACGACTAATTTATAAATAAGAAAGGGTATCTTGCACGCATGTCGGCTTCCCTTTCCCAAGTGGACTCTCTCGGTGTGTCTTTCCTCCACATCACTCGGACCAAGTTAACTTCTTTGTTTCGAAGTGTCTTCACTTTCCTGTCCAAGATCTCCATAGGTTGTTGCTCACAAGACAAATCGGGCTGTATCGTGAGCTCGGAATGATCAAGTACATGGCTGGGGTCACTCACATACCTTCTGAGTTGGGATATGTGGAACACGTTATGCACTCCTTCTAATGAGGGTGGAAGCGCTAAACGATATGCCACTTCACCGACTCGTTCGAGTATATCGAACGGTCCAATGTATCTCGGACTCAACTTTCCCCGTCTTCCAAATTTGATCACTCCGCTGTTCGGAGAGATTTTCAGGAATACATGATCTCCTGGCTGAAACTCCAAGTGTCGTCTCTTCGCATCCGCCCAGTGTTTCTGTCTATCTTGGGCTATGCGCATTCTTTCCCTGATAGTACGAACCACATCAACGGTCGCTACTATCATTTCTGGTCCAAGGAGTTCTCTATCTCCGATGTCGTCCCAACTTAATGGCGATCGACACTTCCTTCTATATAATGCTGCAAAAGGTGCCATTCCTATGCTTGCTTGGTAGCTGTTATTGTACGCGAACTCCACAAGATGCAGGTGATCTTCCCACGATCCCTTGAAGTCGAGCATACATGCTCTGAGCATATCCTCCAAGATCTGAATAGTCCGTTCCGACTGACCATCTGTTTGTGGATGATAAGCCGTGCTGAAGTTCAGACTTGTTCCCAAGCTAGCTTGCAGACTCTGCCAAAATTGCGATCGGAACCTGGTGTCACGATCGGAGACAATGCAGACCGGTACTCCATGAAGTCTCACAATTTCCTGTATGAGTTCATGGGTATCAGAGATAGTACATTATGAAGAGTTTTAAATCTAAATTAGATTATTACCTCCATGTACTTCTTTGCTAGTGTCTCAGTTGATTGGCCAACTCGAAATGGGATGAAGTGAGCCGACTTTGTGAGTCGATCCACAATGACCCAAATCGCATCGTTACCCTTTGTGCTGCGAGGAAGAGCAGTTACAAAATCCATCGTGATGTGCTGCCACTTCCATTCTGGAATTGGTAACGGTTGAAGTAGTCCAGCTGTCCTGTGATATTCAGCCTTTACTTGCTGACACACCAAACATTTTGCGACACTTCTGGCTACTTCACGCTTCATTCCATGCCACCAATAATTCTAACGTAGATCCTTGTACATTTTGGTACCTCCAGGATGTACTGAATAGGGAGAGCTATGGGCTTCTTTCATTAACTCTTCCCGAACAAGACCCTTTGGTACACACAATCTGCTGCCGTATCTCAAAGATCCGTCTTCATGGATGATGAAATCTGTTCTGAGTCCATTCTCCACTTGTTCTCTGATCTTTTGTAACTTAGCATCACTGGCTTGAGCTTCCTTGATCTGGTTGACAATAGTTGATTGGACTTGTAGATTCATCAAATTTGAAGCATTACCTGGCATGACTACTTCAATCTCCATCTGATGTAAGTCTTGCTGAAGTTTCCACTGACCGGTGAGATTCATTGCTAATGGTTGGCGACTAAGAGCAGCAGGTACTACGTTCACCTTCCCTGAATGATATTGCAAGTTGATGTCAAAGTCCGCCATAAGTTCTAACCATCTTCTCTGCCGCATATTCAACTCCTTCTGAGTAAACACGTACTTCAGACTTTTATGATCTGTGTAGATGTTCACTCGTTCACCAAGTAAGTAGTGGCGCCAAATTTTGAGAGCAAAGATAACGGCTGCCAACTCCAGATCATGCGTCGGATAATTGCGCTCATGAGTCTTCAGTTGTTTTGAAGCATAAGCCACAACCTTACCGTGCTGATGTAGGACACACCCTAATCCCTTACCGGATGCATCACAATTTACTTCGAATCCTCCGGATTGATCCGGTATGACAAGAATAGGTGCAGATGTCAATCTTGACTTGAGTTCTACGAAAGCTTCCTCGCATGCTTCTGACCACACAAATTCTTCATCTTTTCTTATGAGCTTGGTCAGGGATGTTGCTATCTTCGAAAAGCTTTCAATGAATCTTCTGTAATATCCAGCTAAGCCCAAGAAACTCCGTATATCCTTCACTGATTTTGGTGTAGGCCATTCGCTGACTGCTGAAACTTTCGCTGGATCCACAGAAATTCCTTCTCCTGACACGATGTGTCCAAGAAAACCAACTTGTTTTAGCCAAAACTCGCACTTGCTGTATTTGGCATAAAGCTTATGTTGCCGAAGAGTTTCCAGGACAATTCATAAGTGCTCCGCATGTTCTTTCCGGTTCTTAGAATATACCAGGATGTCGTCGATGAAGATGACAACGAACCTGTCTAAATACTCCCGGAAAACTTGGTTCATAAGATTCATGAAGATTGCTGGTGCATTGGTCACTCCAAATGGCATTACTAGAAATTCGTAATATCCATAGCGAGTTCTAAAAGCTGTTTTGTGAATATCAGCTTCCTTGACCTTCACTTGATGATACCCTGAACGAAGATCTAGTTTAGAGAAGACGCAAGATCCACTTAGCTGATCGAATAAATCATCGATGCGCGGGAGTGGATACTTATTCTTTATAGTAACTTCGTTCAAGGCTCTATAGTCGATGCACATTCTGTATGAACCTTCCTTCTTCTTCACCAATAGTACAGGTGCTCCCCAACTTGAAGTGCTGGGACGAATCCATCCTTTCGCCAGTAATTCGTCCAACTGTGTTCGAACTTCTTTTAATCCTTCCGGACTTAGTCTATAAGGTGCTTTGATCACTGGTTGTGCTCCTGGTACTAAGTCAATACTGAATTCAAGAGCTCGATCGGGAGGCAAACCTGATATATCGTCAAGAAATACATCATCGAACTCTCGAACTACCTCCGGTCTTGATTCTTCTTCTGCTCGAGCTGCTGCAACTACTGCTTCCCTTGGCTTTGCTTTGTAAGTACTTGGCTCCAATGTCCGGTCTCTACTCTTGAAATAGAAAACCGGATGATCTGGAATCTCAAATACTACCCTCCTTTGACGACAGTCGATGGTAGCATAAAAGGTTCCAAGCCAGTCCATTCCTAGAACTACATCGAAGTTCGGTATATCCAGTACCTTGAAGTCAGCATAAAATTCTCGACTGCAGACGACGACTGGACACATGCTGTATCCCATAGTTTCTTTTAGAACACCATTTCCGGAACTGACGTTCCAGCTGGATACAAGCGGTGAGACTGGAATCGCATGGGTTCGGACAAACCGTTGCGACATAAAGCAGTGGGATGCTCCAGTATCAAACAGTGCAAGTGCAGGTAGTGAAGCTACTAGGATTGTACCTAAGGTATATGGGATAGGTTTTAGGTATAGGGAAAGTGTGTAGATAAACAAGACTAAAAGATAAGTTTGAGAAGGAAGTTTACCAATAATGACTTGGCCAGTGGCCTCAGCTTCTTCCACAGACATCATGAAAGCTTGGCGCTTCGGCATATTCCTCCTAGCCTGAGGAGCATTCCTCGGAACGTTCCTTTGAGCTTGATGGAACTGTCGAGGAGGTAGTGCAGCTTGTGATCCCCTGGGTGGTGCAGGCAGTGCAAGTCTGGGAGTAGGTGCCTGAAGAGCTGGTCGCTGCTGATAAGTAATTGCTGGCCTGGGCGCAGCAACTGGGTTCTGTCTTTGGGGACAAGATCCAATACCGTGAGTGGCTGAACCGCAGATCAAGCAAAGGCGGTTGGCTCAACGACAGTCCTTTATCATATGTCCAGTTCTCTTGCAGTAGGTGCAAAAGGCTGGGCTAGGACGATGGGTTGGTACTCCGGGTCGCCTTGGCACGAAAGATGGTCTGGACGTGGCTCCACCTGCCATTTGGTTGGCAGGGCGTTTGAATCCAACAGACTGAGGTCTGCCCCTTTCTTTTATGACTGCCTCATAACTGCGGACAGCTTCTAAAGCTTCTTCATGAGTCAAGAACTTTCCTGTGGCTAGAGCAGCCTTGATCTCTGTGTCCAAACCTTGCTGAAAACGACGGGCTCTGATCTCGTCCGTCGGTATTAGGTGTGCCGCGAATCGGCTCAATATAGTAAACTCAGCATCGTATTCATCTACCGATTTCTCCCACATTGATCCTTGCTGTAGATGAATAAACTGCTGCTCCATAGCGAACCCGGCAGTCACAGGAAAATATTTCGCGTCAAACTTCTCGCGAAATGTCTTCCATTCAATCGGCTGTACCAGACGGGTTTCTTCCGCCTTCCACCAATTGCGAGCATTATCCGTGAGCTGTAGCTTCGCTACACGGACCCAAGCGTTGTCTGGCACTTGAGCTGCTGCCAGATCGTCTTCGATACTTTGTGCCTATTCTTCTGCTTCAAGAGGGCTTCCTTTACCCGAGAATTGCTTTGGGTGCAAAGCTCTGAATTGCTTTATTCCCGGTGCATCGGTCTCAGGACGGTTCAGGAGTTGTTGCTGTCGCTCAAGAAGGCTGCGAATCGCCTCAAATAGCATTGTTTGCTCGGTGGGTGGAGCAGGAATAGTAGGAACAGTGGTTGGTGGAGGTGGAGTGTTGTTGACGTTGGTGCTGGTGTTATTTGGTGAATCCATAACCTTGAAGAAAAATTTAGGTTAGGATAGATTCAAGTACATGAAATGATAAGATTCAAGGAATAGAGATTTGTAAGATTCAAAGAACATGAATTGTAAAGAATGTTTTAGTTGCTGGTTCTTGTGTTATATTGCTTAGGTTGTTCACGCAGACCAGAACTGCATGACAGGGATTCATACAGCTCAGACCTGCATGGGCCACCAACAAAACCTGTCACGCCCCGCTTCCCAGTGTACGGCGAAGGGGACGCGACGAGGCCCGCTACGTATGTACTCAGAAGTACACACGCTAAGCGTATCTAAGCAATATAAATACACAAGAGACAAGAGTATAAAAGAACAGCAACTTTTATTTATTAACATTCTTTGTACAATACATGGAAAGGAAAATACAACTGAAATAAAGATGCCTAAACAGTGGCATAACAGGAAAAGGAAAGTACTGAAAAGAAAAGTGTACAATGAAATTATACTGCAGTGTCTTCGGCAAAATGCTCCAAGTCTTCTTGGGTTGGCTCAACTTCTGCCGGGTCCAAGTCACCTGACGACATTCAAAGAAGAGAGAAACAGAATGTCGTCAGCGAACAGATCGCTCGGTAAGTCCCAAGGGTAAGAGGGAAGTAGAGAAGACAGAATAAGAAGATACATTTTAAAAGTGTAAACTATTGTTGTAATATTATGTTAACGCTGTTGTTTGTAGCTTGGTACAGAAGGATGCCAGTGTATACTAGGAGAGTCTCACTTGCCAGAGACTAGGGCACGTGTAGTACAAGGAACCGTTATGCCACGGTACAACAGCAATAGGATTCAGGTTAGGTGTATTAATCTGACCACCTCGTGCCACCTTTAACACCTTCCGTACCAATCTACCCCTTAAACCCCGCGATGTCTTGTTTGTATTGTTATCTTGTAAAATTGTATTGATTGTAAGATTGGTTAACTGACTGACCGAAACCATGATATCAGGAAACGGCTAAAACCGTAGAGTCATGTAAATGGAATACTGGGAAACATGTAAAAGGAATATCCATGGTTCGGTTCAGTCAAGTTATATAGATTGTTAACTGGATTATAGGATTCATGTATTCATCTTGGGTTGGAATATAAAAGAATATAGAATGACTTGAATCATTTTCAAGTCAGAAATAGTCAGACTCTAACCCGAGTCAGACTAAAAGAAAGTAAATTGAAGTTCAATAATTGTTAGGGGCCTTATTGTAATTTATAAAACTTGAGGGGGTTTTATATAAAAAGTACTTTTGTATAGATTTCAAAATACACCTCAAGTATTTAATATTCATCTTTATAGTTATAATGAGTGTGAATTTTATTTGTGTTATTCTAGAGAATATATCATAATAAAAGTATTAATTGATTTATTGGAAACTCATGGTATTTTAATGTAACTTTTAATCTTGTAATTAGAAACATGGAAACTTTATCTTATAATAAAATATGTGTTTAAATGATAATTAAATATATATTAATACAAGAATAATTTTAAATAATATTTTACTTTCCAAAATCTCATTTTTTTTCTTTCTTAAATGCCGTATTTTAAACCCTTCGAGACCGAATGCTCCTTGAGGAGGTCTGAATCTCGCACTACTAGGCTCGAGGGTGCACGATAAACCGTACAATCCCTAATGAGTTCCCCAAAGGTGGGTTGTAGTGGCGCTTTGCAAAGATTTAATAAATACTATTCATTTAGAAAACGGTTTTATAAAGATAAGATATTTATTTGTAAAAGGATGTAAATTTCCGTATTTTAGTTTCTAGGGTTTCCTACGCCAGCTAGCTTATTTCTAAGGTCTAAACGACAAGTCATTAGAAGTCTCAAATCGCCTCTTCACCGCCAATTGTGGCCAGGTAAGTACAAGTGAGGAGGGAGGGATCCGCTCACGAATCGTTAGGCGGGCCTTTTAAAGTTACCCAAGCTCACTTGCCTAGCCTAGACACCATAAAGTCAGTTTAGATAAACGATCGATGTCCACAACTTATCGTATTTTCCTAGTAAGAAATATTTATTTAAAAGTGTGTCAAAGCTAAAACTTCTAGAAATGATTTTATTAAGAATATGGTATTTAAAGTATTGTTTTATCGTATTCTAAGTTTTTGATGATATCGTTTTAAGGTTGTATTTGTGGGTGTGTGGAGGTAGGTCATTACCTCGTGACTTATTTTAAGGTATAGTGAAGTTTAGGGGTTAAATATGATAAATTAAACATGAGGGTATTTAAGTGAAAGAATACGGTATTTGCAAAAGTTATCATTTCATGAGTGAAAAATCATTCAAATTAATTGTTATGTGATTAATAGTCATCATGAATATGTTTAGGTATTATGGAATTTGTGACAAGTGAGATTTTGTAGAAAACCGAATCGGAAATCGGTTTGTTCCGATTTCCGTCGGGTTTCGTAATTTCGTATTTTAGAGAAATAGAAAGAAGAATAGAAAGGTACTTAGTTAAATATGTCCAAGCATGAATTCATAGTTGTTTGTTACCCCGTGATTTTATCATGAATGATAACTGCTAAAAATCCGTTATATTATTATAGTTTAATATTGAATTTTAATCGTCAAAACTCGTAAAATAGATAAAGCAGTTAAAGCTTCATAATTAGGTCCCTAAATATTTTTCAAAGATAGATATTTTCATGATGAAGATAACAAGAGGTCAAGTGTTGAGAGATCTTACCTGAAATGATCTTGAAAAATAAAATTCGGTGAACGTCGGGTTGTACGAGAAACTAAATATCTAGAATCTGAGAATTTTTCCAGCTTTGAGACATGTCCCAGAGTATAGAGGACTCCAAGAGGAAGATCTGGAAATTTTTCAGAATTTTGTGTCGAACATATATTTTATGGTGAATTTTAGAAGTTCAGGGCTATTTATAGGGATTTCTGGGATTAAAAATTATTTTGCTACAGTAGCTGATCAGATCTGACCGTTGATTTGGTCAGATCTGACGGTCCACGGTTTTCACGTGTAAACAGTGTCGGGGTTTGTGTGGATGGTTTTTGACTGTTGGATTTTGATCTGACGGTCCAGATTAAAGGCAGATAAATATATATATTTATTTATTTTAATAATATATATATAAATATATATATTATAATAAAAATCTGTCGGCAAGATCTGGACCGTTGATTTTTAAATCTGACGGTCCAGATTTATTTCAGATTAATAAAATAAAATAAAATTATTTTTATTATTTAAAAATATTTTAAAAATTGTTTTTGGCTTCTAGAAATTATTTAAAAATAGTAAAAAATATTTTAAAAATCTGAAAAAATCATATAAAATGTATTTTGATATTTTTTATCTTTTTCAACCAATAAAATTATTTTTTTGTTATTTAAAATTGTTTTAAAAATTATTTGTTTGGTTCTAAAAATTATTTAAAAATAGAAAAAAAATATTTTAAAAATCTGAAAAAATTATATAAATTGTATTTTGATATTTTATATGTTTTGCAACCAAATTTGGTCTAAAATAGATCTTCTCATCGGTTATAAAAAAATTCCCTTCGATAAAAAAAAAACATTTAAATTCTTAAAAATTCCCAAACATTCTTAAAAATTCCTAAAATCATATTAATTTATTTTAAACATGGAAAAATATTTTTAAAGTGTTTTCTACCAATGTAAGCAGTAAAATAATTATTTTGATCTCGAAAAAAAAATTATAAAATGTTTTTACTACGTATCTAAGGTATACAGTCGTTACATTTAACGTCCATTTGCCAGATTTCATAGTCGTAGTGAGCAGCAATAGCAAGTAGGATCCGAATGGATTTAAGCATGGCTACAGGCGAAAAATTTTCGTCATAGTCCAAACCTGGTCTATGACGAAAACCCTTCGCCATAAGTCTTGCCTTATTAGTCTCTACCTGCCCATCTACACCAATCTTTCTTTTAAAGATCCATTTCCATCCCACAGGTTTTACCCCAGGGGGTACAATGTCCAAAGTCCATACTTTGTTGGTGTACATAGACTCCATTTCGGATCTCATGGCATCCAGCCACTTCACAGAGTCTCCACTCGTGATAGCTTGCTGAAAACTGGTAGGATCATCATCATCCATGATGCAGTCTTCTCCGTCACCATCAATGAGGAAACCGTAGTACCTCTCCGGTTGGCGAGAAGTCCTACCAGACCTTCGGAGTGGCCGAGGTTCCTCAGTTTCTATTGCAACAGCCGGTTCAACCAAATCGTCATTTGTAGTTTGTGTCTCTAGAACCTCTTCTAGATCCACCACCTTGCCATCATCTTTATCTGTGAAAAACTCTTTTTCCAAGAATGTGGCATACTGAGAAACAAACACCTTTTGTTCCTCTTTGTGGTAGAATAAATATCCATAAGAATTCTTTGGATACCCCACAAAATTACACATGACTGACCGTGTCTCGAGTTTGTCCGGATTCTGCTTTCTAACATAGGCCGGGCAACCCCAAATCTTAATTCTCTTAAGAGATGGTCTCTTCCCATGCCATATCTCATATGGCGTGGTAAACACGGTTTTGGTTGGAACCCTATTCAGTAGAAACGCTGCAATCTCCAATGCATGCCCCCAAAATGAGACGGGTAACTCAGCATCACTCATTATGGATCGGACCATATCTAATAGGGTCCTATTCCGTCATTATTGTTGGAGATGGTGCCCTCAGAGTCAATTATTGGATCACAGGCACGTGATTGCAATGATTGAGGGAGGACCTATCCCGGTAGGACAGTCTTACTCGAGATGATAGTATGCTATCTGGTTTATCTTTATCATCGTGTACTGCTTTAGGTGACCTGACATGTCGCTATTACACGTTGATAGAGCCCCTAGGATTCTTGCTTGACTACCAGCAGTATGATGGCGATCATATATGTGGGAGCTGGTAGTCTATAAGCACATCCTTAAAAGGTCCTTAGTCGTAGGAGTTTCGAGACAGGGCATCGATACTCCATTAGTAGACTAGTGTATACAGTCGAGACCCCGACGAGGGGCGGTGGCCGGTCTCACAAGCCACTGGTGTCAGTTGGTTCACCTAAGATGTATATAGGTGCTCATTGGGTTATGAGTACACCGGACAGGACTCGCCGGGAACCTGCTAGTTGGGATTATACCATACGTCAGATAGCAGTTCCCAGGTGACATGTGTACAGGTTAGTTCATCGACCTGAGATCGTCATTTGTCTCTTGTGAGTTCCCACTGTGCTTTGATTACTACCCTACCACGGCTCAAAGGAGTCGTGCAAACAGGTTTTAGTTGGGTACAGTCCCGAGCCACATGGAGGCAGTGAGCGGATCTTCAGGGGTTCGTCTCTCCCGGTATTGGGGGTGAGGTCACGCTGTGTCTAGGAGAGCCATTACGCAAAGCCCTCGGCCGAGGCGGGAGATTTACTGGTAGGTATTCCAGTAGTATCTCAGGGCGTTCTGGGCTACACTCTGACACGACTTGTACCGCTTTTGGGGGTCTGACTTTTACCAACCCCCTAGGCCCGCCATGCGATACTCATAGACGAACGGACCGGACTGTACGGATATTGTCACTGACAGGCTCAGTAGGGTGTCAGGATGAGTTCGCTCATCGACGTCCCTTTTGGTCAATAGCTGGTGGCCCGTCACGTATTGGCTTATACCTCTGACGTGCTAGTGGTTAAATCCACAGCCATTGTATTGACGAGTCTTTAGAGTCCACCACACTTTCAGTTACTCAAGCTTTCGGGCGAAACGCTTTAGAGGCCGTATGGAGATATGGCAGGGTCCGATCAGATACGTGCGGTATTGCACGGATCAGGATCGGACGGTTTGTACTAGTGGCCGTATGGATATATGGCAGGGTTCGATCCGATACGTGCGGTATTGCACGGATTAGGATCGAACGGATATTACTAGCCGTCTTTGGTTTAAGCCAGATCCTACTATAGTACAGTGTAGATTTTGTCTCATTGCATTTGTATCCGGTCGGAATACAGATGCGGGTGTGTATGCACAGTATTGGGGTTTTCCTGTAATTTATTACGGGACCAGTTTTCTGGAGTTGCCAGTTTGCTTTCCGTTCCGGCCGGTTTTCCTTTGTTCTTTCCCGGCCGGACTTTTCCGATGGAGGGGGTTATTTGCAATTGTGCAAATAACATTTATGGAAGGGGGTTTCTTGCAAATGTATTCATTATGATATGTTTAGCATCTTTCATCCATGATGGTGCATTAATTGTGATTTGAATGGGTATGGGTTGATTAAGGTGTTGATGTGAGCTTTGCTTTATGATATGGTCACCATATGCTTTTACTACACTCACCCCTTTGTTCATTTCCTCCTTGTTATGGCTGGCCACTTGAGATTGAGAGATGAGGGATTTTTCATTTGGTGAAATGGGGAAAATTATCATCTCATTTGGTTACACCAAAGTTCATCTCCATTTCATTCTTCACTTCCCTCCATCCAACGGCAACTTCATTACCCCATATGAGACAAGCATCATCTACACTACATTCTACAGCAAAGCTTGGGCACGTCGACTAGCCAGCTTCGTGCCCGAGTTGCCTCGGTATTGAGGTGGGAGCCCGTAAAAGATACAGACGATGTGGTGCCCTTCCGGGAAGGAGGCGACGACCGGAGTTTCCGCGGGAGATCGGGACGATGACGAGAAGACCGGAGGACTCGGATCACTCGGTATATCTCTCACCCTTTCTCTTGTTAGCTAGTATCGGTTAATGGTTTCGATCCGGGTATATTGTCCGCGGTAGCGCCAGTTTAAAAGTTAAGAAAATTTTGATTCCGCATTTTGGCCTCGGATAGACCGCCGGGGCGCTGCCGTGGCACAACATGGTATCAGAGACACGCCATTAACCTTGCCTAGCTTGTTCTAGTGTGTTTTACATTTCCGATCGATCAAAATCCCAAAAACCCCATTTTGTGTGCATCAGTTTTCTGTCGATTTTTTCCGGGCTCTAAAATTTTTTCAGGTTGTAAAAAACTAATGTACTGGAAATTCTAAGACTACTGGAAAAATTCGACACAGTCAGTCGATCACTCAAGCGCGGAACCACGGCCAAACCCCCCCTTGGGCCGCGGTTCCGCCGCGCATTGGTGTCTTCACTGTATCATATTTTTCCAGTGGGCTTCTGGGCTAATTTTTGGGGTTTTGGAATATTAATATTGGGCCTAGAATTTCTGTGAGTGCTACAGTATTACTTGGGGGCCCACTTGTTAATTTTTGATCGATTGGATATTTTAAACACATTATTTCACAGTATTTACATTATATCTAAGACCATGAATATCACTTGATCGGTAAATCCTGTCTAACTGCTATAGCCCGGTTAGACGGATTTGCGAACGTGATTTTCACGTTGATGTTCTGTGTTTATGCTGTGTTGTTGCGGATCGGTCGTGGGGGATAGCCTGGATGCAATGCTAGTACAGTTTTGTTTTATATGTACATTTGATATTGCGGGGCGAGCGTCCGACATGTGGACTGCCGTCACTGCCTGTTTGTATTATTCTTTTGGGGCACGACCTGGTTGCGGTCGATGTACCCGGTGTATGTATATTTTAGTGTGTTGTATACTGAAAACTGTGTGTTGATTTAGGACGTATATCCCGTTATTAAGTGTACCATACCCAACCAACATTTGATTAAGGTGAATGTTCATAACATTGTTCTGCAATACAAAATTATATCCTTCATTGTCTAACAAAGAAACAGATATTATATTACATAGCATACTTGGTACAAAATAACATGGGTTCAAAACCAATATACACCTAGATGGCAACCCCAAGTGATACTCTCCCACTGCGACTGTATGTACATTGGAACCATTTCCAACGTGGAGAGTATGGTTACCTATCTTCAAAACTTTGCTATTTCTCAGCCCCTGCATAGAATTGCAAATGTGAGAACCTGAACCGGTATCTAATACCCAGGAAGCAGAGTTTATTGAAAAACGGTTTTCTGTCACAAACACACCTGAAGAGGAAGCATCCCCATGCTTCTTCTTGAGGTTCAAGTACTCCGTACAGTTGCGCTTCCAATGTCCTGTCTTGTGGCAATGAAAACATTCACCTATCCCTGAGTCTCCAGCTTTGGACTTTTCCTTTCCCTTCACCTTTTTAACTCCACCCTTAGGATTGGTGGGCTTCTTCTTTTTCTTTCCCTTGGCCTTAGCCTTTGGGCGAGAAGAGTAAGATTGTCCAATAGTCATAACGGGAGTTTTTACTGATTTCATAATGCTCTCTGCACTCCTTAACATATTAAGGAGTTCAGGTAGCTCCTTCTCCATGCTGTGCATGTTGAAGTTAACTATGAATTGAGCAAAGGTGGAGGGGAGGGACTGTAGAATAATATTCGTATACTGTTCATTGTCCATTGTCCATCGAAAGTCCTCAAGCTCTTCTATAAGAGCTATCATCTTCAGAACATGGTCTCCTACCGGTTTGCCAGGGGTCATTCGCATCTGAAACAATTTCTTTGATGCTTCGTATCGTAATACGCGGGATTGCTCTCCATACAACTCCTTTGTATGGAGGAATATGGTTTGAATGTCTATATTCTCGTGCTGCTTTTGATGTGTATTGTCCATCGATGCAAGCGCGAGGTATTTGGCCGTGGCACAGTCAGTATCCCATGTCTTGCGGACTTCAATATCCGCAACTGAGGATTTTGGACCTGGAACGGGCGAGGCCGGAGCCGTGAGGACATATGATACTTTATCATAAGTCAAGGCTATTTTCAGATTCCTCAGCCTGTCTTTATAACTGGTCCCATTCAGTTTGTTTTTATCAAGTAAAAGCTTGAGTCCAGTCATTGGTATCTGCTATTAAGAGAGAGAAGAATACACTCAGCGAAAGCTCTTGCATAGATCAGATTGGTTATTATCTTGTCTAATCGATGTCTCCCACTGCTTTAATCAAGTTTTTCTTTCAAACCTTAAAAAGAAAACTAGCCAGGATTAATTACAGTCTACAACTTCGCTAACCGTTCAGCCAGGCTAGTGTCAGTACATGAGGGAGGTTCCCTGTGCTTTCGCACGGACCTAATTAAAGTAAACCTCGTTTTCCCAGAGGCGTAGCCCCGTTAACACCTTTCTAGACACCTACTGAGTTAGCTAATTGTAAACTGCAAAACTCTCCTAGGAGCAACTATTGCCCACAGTGGGATCGGGATCCAACCATCATATGGAAGGTATGCAATCTCATTGCAAATCTCAACACTTGAAATTCCCGATGTGATTTTTACCCCTAGTACTTATGACCTTAACTATGGTCAACAAATCATAAGTACCAGTCAAGTTCTACCCGTCATTTCTTGATCAATTAGACCCACCCATATGACCCTTAACTATGGTCAACAAAGTCGCATGAATGTCCTAATTAATCTGCATTATATGTAGTGTAGGAAGACATCACTTAGCTACCGTACACTACGCCTTAACTAAAGTCAACAAACGTAGCACGAATACTAAGTACTCTACTTCCTAAAATGACGGAGGGTTGCGGATGATTTTTAAGAAAATCTTTAACGCTTTGAACTTGATATCGTCGTAGAATCAAATGGTTTTGAAAAGGAGTGGCTTGTACTCCGCAGTTTTTGAAATACAGCTTTTTCATAAAGAGCCGAGTGGTTTTCAAATCCGATTCTACAACATCTCTTTAGGTTTATTTTCTTTACATTAATCATATTAATGTAATCCCATCATTTAAGTCCTTAAGCCAATCATAGAAAAGAAACAAAAATAACACGTACGCTTATGCCATCCGCATTCGCCGCAATATTCCGTTATGCACCGTTAGGTTACTTAACTAAAGGCATACCGGGACGGGACTAGCGTGGGTGTAAAACATAAGCAACGTCTACTATATATCTCATATATAATATATCATTCGTCTCAGATATCTCAGAACACAGGCAGCAGAAACATATATATAATGTGGGATATACTAGGACGTCCGTATTTAGTATTTAGCCAACATTAGAAAATACGGATTCGACAGTCGCGATGAATAGCCAAGCCTACACCCCTAGACCCCTACGAGAGCGGCAAGCGACCCTACCAATCCTGGAGTTTAGGAGACCCGGTCTCGACTCCTCGAGATGGCCTCCCACTGAACCCCAGAACCCGGTCACTTGTGATCCCCTCCTTGGGTCTATCCTAATGCGGAAAAGTAAATAATATACAACACTGGTGGCATCAACCTCAACCCGGAAGTGCCCTAAATAAAAGAATATTACATTACATTTGAATTTTACATGAATGAAAAAATAAAACTCTCATCTCACATAAAACCCCCCGGCTATTCAATCGCGACAATCCTGCACATCATATCTCAGCAACACATAATATCATATATCATCAACGTAAGTAAGTATGCGTACCCCAATTATCGTTGATGTATAGCAACGAAACCGGCGATATCGAACATGCTACACTTACGGTCACAGAAAAGAAAGTGTAAAACTACAGTATTTGGAATCCACATTCTCTTTAGACATCATAAATGCGAAATATCACATACTTCGTATTTCATGCCTAAACTATATGAATTCCACATATTGTATCACATTCCAGATAAATAGACAGTATTAAAGTTTTCGACCGAATGATCAAATACCCAAAATTCCCTAAAGCTCAACACTTGAGCGGAGTCCAAAAATCCGGAAGGTGACAAAGTAGTAGCGGACCAGCCGTAGAAAGGTCAAGCCAACGCCTCACATGTGGCACGCCGTACTGCCCCAAACCCTAAGGTTCAAAAGGCAGTTCAAGACGGTCACATAATCGAGTTAAGGTTTGTTGTGTTCTAAAGGGTCCACCACAAAACTTGCACATATATCCGAAAGATTTAAACCCCGTGAAAAGTGAGCAAACGACACTCGTTCGAACAATTCAATAATTTCTAGTTATCCGGAAAAACAAGAAGTTAAAATTCCGATCGAATCAATGAACTCAAAACAATCTCCAGAACTTCCAGTACTAAATTCAGATTAAAAATACTCCAAAAAAGATACAAGCAGATAAAAAAGTTACTGTACAAAAACGACACAATGATGCATCCGTACGGCCGCGGAACCGCGGCCCAAGCAGGCTATTGCCGCGGTTTCGTGGTGGAATGTACTGTTCATGGCATCGTTTTTTACAGTTGTCCTTAGATTTACCTGCTGAATTTTTTGCATATTTTTAATTCTGAAAAATATCAGTTTTCAAAAATGTCCAGAGAGTGTCCCGTAAATCCGTATTTCGGTTCGATCGGAGTTTATACTTCGCTAAAGTGTCGCCTAATGTTCTAGGTCGGCTCTGATACCAATGTTAGGTTTACCTAGCACCCTATGAGAGTTTGGAAGCATCACATGTCATAAAGATTATGTTTTTAGAGTGCTAAGTGAACACACAAAGAATCAATCCTAGAAAATTAGGGTTTCATAAATTTACAAGTAACAAAGACTAGGGTTTTGAAAGTACAACCTTTGTAGCTCCCTATTCTTGACTCATGGCCACTTAAGAGTTGGAAAACGGTTAGCTTGAGGTCTTCAAGCGTCCACGACGATCCACCCGAAGCTCCTTTGTCCAAACTTGCAACTTCACTTTATCAAGAGAATGAAATGAAGCTAACACTGTAAACAAGTGGGCAAGACTTGTGTAGGATGGTGTTGTGGTTCTCTTTCTCACTTCAAAATCCTATCTTGTTGAGTATTTTGCTCACTTGAAAGATTTAGAGAGCAAAAGGAGCAAGGTTGAAGAAGATGATGGCTTTTTTAAGAAGAAGAGAAAAAGATAATCTCATGAAAGGAAAAAGAAAATATATGTATATATATTTATTTCTTCTCTTCTCAAATCATGGTTAAATGATAAAGATATTATTTAATTTGGGTTAAAACGTGAAAGGAAAGTTTAATCCATGGTTTGAAAGTAGGTGAGCATGGTTAGGTCAAAGAAGAGTGTAGAAACAAACCATGAATTATCCTTTCCTTTTTCATTTTGTTTTAAAACAAAAAGAAATAATAATCCATATAAATAACCAAGGTGTGAGTCTTATATTGCCCCCATTTTCTATGTATAAACAACCATGATAGAATGATGTATGTATGCATGTGTGCATGCACATCCATATGTGCATGAACAAGAATGAATGCATACATGCATGCATACATCCAAAAAGGACAAGATAGGATTTTTAGTGAGAAGCTAAAGGTTAAATGATAAATCAATACTTGATTTATCAACCCGGTCATATCACATACGACCCGACCAAAAGCTAGCCGCCTGATTAATATACGTTATCTCATACGCGCATTTTAACCGGGTCCATGCGCATATCGCATACGTGCACCACAACGTTTTGCCTGGACTAGGTAACTCCTTTGTGGGACTCTAAGACTCGTCAATACGCCGGCAGTGGGTGATGATCATATCAAGCACCCCCAAGCCGCAAGCGGTCAGCTAAACGTAACGGCCACCCGGGTATTGAGCGATCTGAAGAAACAAGCGAACCTGCTATAACTCCTGTCGAGCCAACCGGCAACACTACCGTACAGTCCGGTCTCTTCGTCAGATATGCTGCATATCGAGTCTAGGGATGGTAACGTCGACCCTAATAACTCAATAAGTCGTGCTGGTGAATGGTCTATAACAGATCGAGAAACAACTGATAACACTTATCAGTAAATCTTTGCAGCCCTGGCCAGGGACTTACTGATATAACTAGTCGAGCACAGCACAGCATCAACTCCCAATACCGGGAGAGACGAAACCCCTCCTATCGCCCATCGCCTTCGTGTGTCTCGGGACTGTACCCAACGGCCACCTGTTTGCACACTCAGTAGAGCCGTGGTAGGGTGGTAATCAAAGTACAGTGGGAGAGCACACAAGACTCTATGACGATCTCGGGTCTACAGACTAACCTGTACCAGTGTCACCTGTGAACTGCTATCCGACGATAGATATAATTTCATATAGGAGTTCTCGGTGATTCCGTCCAGTGTACCCAGTCACCACTGAACACCCGTATATGATCTTGATGTCAAACATCGATGAATGTGGGAACATCCATCGCCCATCATATGGGTCTAGTATCATATACGCTAGTCTACTCTGGTATATCGATGCCCCGTCTCGATACACCTACGACTAGGGACATTTCAGGATATGCTTATAAACTACAGATGTCCCACTAGTATGATCTCTATCATAATCACTGTAGTCAAGCCAATATCCTCAGGGCTTTATCAACATGTATGAATGAGTAAAAGCATGATCAAATCAACATGTCAGATAAAGAAGAACCAGATAACATACTATCATGTCGAGCAAGAATGTACACTGAATATATATATATACATGTATAAATACATCCACTATCACATAATGGCCTCTAGGGCATACATATATCCAACACAATCCATGCCCAGGAGAACGTCAAATCCAACATCTCTAGAAGGATCCAATGACGGCAAAATCTCCTCACCGTTTGGCATACGACTGAAATACGTGTCGCGCAACAAAAGAATCGCTGACAGAAATTAACACAACAAAACGGCTGATCTAGCTAACACGATCCTCGTCCCAACCACGGTACAAAGAGTGAAAAACCAACTAGTACATCAAAAGAACATGTAAATTAAGGATACCTGAAAACCCTGCATTGGACGCCTGTGCGTCCCGATGAGTAGAAATTAACCCTCGTGTCTGCCTTCTACCCGGAACTGTCAAAACTCTTCCTCTGCCAGACTGACCCCTCTGAGCAAACCTTCCGCGCCCACGACCTCTGAGAACACGACTCTGACGCGGCGCTAAGGAACAATCCCTGATGAAGTGATGAAGGCTCCCGCATCGAAAATATCCATACGACGGCTGCTGGCCCTCCTGGGGATGAAAGCTGAACGACTGACCTCGTCCTAAGCCTCTGCCACTCCCACGACGGTCACGAAAACTGTCTCGACGACTGAACCTCTGTCTATAGGCTGGCATACCTGCATGAGCCCTCCTCTGATCCGAAACTCCTAAAGTCTCCGGAAGACATGTCTTGTCGACTGGGGCTGTATCCACTGGTGCTACGTAGGTGACAGACTGCTGCATGCTGATCCCAAGGAACAACTGTGTAACGTTTCAAAAATATTAAAATATTAATTTTGGGGAATTTTTATAATTTAATATTATTTTAATGAATATTTTAATATTCCGGTATAATTAAATACAAATAAATGGGGAAAATTATGGAAAATTATAAAATAGGGTATTTTATGGAATTATGCCATTTTAAAGCTTTTATGATTTGTTTGACGCTAATTTAGTGTTAATCGCGATTAAAAATCGCTAATCGGATTTTTGGCATTTTTGTGCAAAGCATGCACATATCTTTTTCTACACTTGTGTTACATTTTTCTTGCCATGGTTGTTCATTTGGGTTCACTATTGGGGTGAGAAGGAATTAGGGTTAAAGAAAAGAAAAGAAAAAGGAAAAAGGAATATATTATGAAGCATGGCGAGAGAGAGAAAGAGTAGGTGAGGTTTGTTGACTTGAACCATTCCTCCATCATTCTTCAACCCATTTCTCCCTCCCTCTTCTTCAGTTGCTGCTGCTGCTGCCCCCTTGCTCTTCCTCCTCACTAAAATCATCTCCATCACACTCAAATCAACTCTAAAACCCTATCTTCCCTTCACTAAAAAGGTGCACGACCTCGAGAGGAACGCTTTGGACTAAGGAAGAGTGGATCTTGAGGACTTTGAGCAACTCAAGAATTTTCTTGAGTTGCCAAAGGAGGTAATTTCTACACCCTCAAGTAGTATTTCAATTTACTTGTGCATCAATTCTAGTTTCATAACGATATTGTGTCGTTTTATGGACTTTGGAGAATTCATGTTAGGGTTTAGGGTTAGACATGAAATCAAAGTGAAATTGAGGCTTGTTGTGACCTTAGAACCCTTTGTGTGATGCTAATTTAGACCCAAACCTGAACATGAAACCAGAATACGGATTTACGGAATCGATATCGGGGAAAACTGTGAATCTGTGATCGTATTTAAGAATCTGCTATCACCCCGAGACCCCAAAAATAAAACTGAGTTGACAGTGAGATGTGCAGGCACCATGGAACCACCACACAAAGCCCTAGCCCCTAATTCTTTGTTTGGGCCGCAGATTTAATAACTCTGGCCGCAAATTGCGGCCAGAGCAGGTTGGAACCCTTTCGTTTTTGTTCTGTAGCCTTTTGCTCTATAAACTTGACCCTGGGTATGTCTAGTTTTGACTGATTCCAGTTAGGGTAAAATCTGGGTTGATTTTCTTGAGTTGGCGTATGATTTACGACGTTTTTAGCATGGATTTTGGTATTTGGTGATTTGTTTCTGTCGGTTGGCGTTTGGACGTCAACGACAAGTGGATATTGAACATGTTTACATGCGAGAGGATAGGTTTTTACCTATGCGAGTAGCGTGTGCTATTTTGGTTTCCGATGTGATTTTCATGTGCTTTAGCGTTGTGATATACTTGTAGGTACCCTACGTGATGTTGAGGCGAAGAAGATGAAGATGGCGACATCGGCATCGGCACTTAAGAAGCAAGGTGAGTAGATTTATATCTACGGGGAGAAGTCGGGTGGATGGCGTATAGCACCCCCGCAGTCCGTGGTGATGTATACAAATACGTATACACACATATATTTATTATGTGTTGTTAGGACTATTGACGATAAGGATGTATTGGTTTAGTAGTGTGAAACCCTAGAGTAGTGGGTGCACTCACGCATACACACATACACACATACTTGCATACATTCTTTCATTTATCTGTGCGCATATGATGGTGTGTATATCTACACATGGGTATGGGACTATGTGTTCATATACGAGATTTGAGGATGATACGTGGGATTGAGATGAGTCGATGAGATTCGATTGAGGCCGTGAGATTTGGCGACATGACAGAGTTCGTATTGGAGATGTGATATGATGGTAGTGATACCTGTTATGTGATGAGATAATGTGATATTGACTTAGATTTAGGTGGTTTTCATACCCGTCCCGATTGACTTGACTGTTGGGTCTGTAGTTCGCATAGTAGGCGTTAGACTAGACCCGAGTCATACCTATTTCAAAACTAACGAATCGGGGATATTTTAAAGATAGGCAAAATGGATTCTACGGATATTTTCAAACGACACGTCTTTTCTTAAAACACCGTAGCTCTTATTTTACCAAAAACCCTGATTCGTCTTATTTCAAAAGGCAAGGCTGCATGATATATTTATTGAGATAGATTCTTTACTGTTGCGTTGATTATTCTGTTCCGCATACTCATGCTATTTGCATTGCATTGCTTGTGTTTATCGATATATATTACAGTCATGCTGCTAGGACACCAGCACCATTATCGATGATGCGTATGTTCCACGTACACTTATTGCCGGCTCACACACTTCATCATCGATAATTGCCATGTCACTACACTGTAGTACTGTTGCATTCGGTATATGATTCTTGCATGACAGACTGATATGCTTACATTTCTTTTACATGTCATATACATCATGCTTTCTGATTATACGCATTGAAAGTTACTATTTCCATGATGTTTCTGGATTTGGGAACCGTGGGTATTTCAAAAGAAAATATGGCATTGCTTTAAAAACCCGGTTATCCTTGATATGATATTTCAGTGCGTCCACCATGTGTTTTCTCGGTGCTGAGAGCGACATGTGAAACCCGATTCGAGGAACGGACGAGCCGATTGCGGGTACATGGTGGACCCGGTATGGTTCCCCTCGGCAAGGTGATCGAAGGATTTTGCCGATTGAGCCTGGAGGCGGGTGAGTACCTACCGGTGATTGGTTGGACCTGGCGGTTATCCGGAGGATACCGACCAGAGTCGATAGATGGATATGGGCGTACTGCTGGGGCCGAGGGCCGATTCCGCAGACGGAGCCCGTGGGCTGGTCCAGACTGACGGAGCCCGATATATATGAGGATTTACGTGCCGATGCTTGGCACAGTTTTCATGATATTTTCGAGTGTCGATGCTGGGCACTCCGGTTCCATGATTTTAACGTGTCGCGAGGGACACAGGTGGTTTATATCCTCATATTTCCATGCATATGCTGATGATATTTACATGCATGATGGTTATTGTCATTGGGTGACGAGTGGACGGGATCCACGTACATGCAGATTTGATTACATTGATTATACCTCACATTTATGATATGCTATTACCTGAGGCACTGGCACGAGCACTTGGAACTACACACATGTATAGAGATTACATTGCCAGTTTAGCATTCTTCAGACTTAATCATATTGAGGTTTATTTATTTATGATCGTATTGACCTAGGATGGGTCATAATTCGATCTCTGCTTATAGATATTTTTCTATTCACGAGTTGGCAACTCACCCCCGTTGTGCCACAGTCTTTGCAGGTTTTTGCCGTACAGATTCCATAGCGGCATTTCTGGCACACTGCTTCCATATGGGTGACTTGCGTTGGTAGGTGGGTTCTTTTGTATCAGAACCGCCATTGTTCCTGTATTATTCATTGTATCTAGAAATTCAATCAACCAAAACTTGTATATTGTTTCAGACTTAGAAAACAGTGTTTATTATTTCAACCTTAGAGTCGCGCTTGTAGTATTACGGTTTTCTGGCTGTTTTGAGTTCTTTTTGGGTTTTGATCCTCGCCCTTTTGGCGTTGTATATTATTATTGCTTGCATGGTTGTGACCGTCGATTGACGAAGAGCTAGCTCCTGCTTGGGGATGACTTTATCATTTCATATATGTTATTCTTGTTGTACCCCGTTCAGGGCCAGTTTTTACAAAGGAAACTCTGCTGAAATTTTCAGGAAAGGTTACACATTTTAAAAATGCATATTCGGCTTAGTTATTTAAAAACTTTGATTTTCGAAACATGATTTCTTTACTTCCTAAACCAGTTTTCCTTATTTACTCTTTAAATGGTTTTAGATTTCTGGGCTTTTGGCTTACTTGGATCAGATGGGGTCCTATAGACTTCATATGGTTCAAGGGCCAGTCACGTGCTTTTTCGGGTTGTGACAAAGTTGGTATCAGAGCGCTAGGTTGACCTTGGTTCGAGTCTAAGTTTGACTATGTGGAGCCTAGGGCGTTAACTATATACGGAACTTAGGCTTGACCTTACGGAACTTAGACTTGGTCGAGGGGGTATTAAACCCGAACTTTCGTCGCATAGGATGACCCTTGGTTGATGGAGTAGGTAGCTTGAGTAGAGTGACGTACCGTACGTATGTTCCGCGGCATACTTACGACACGCCACTCCGCTTAAGAAACCTTAGGATGTACATTTCCTTGCACAGTATTATATTCATTCCTATAATCTATCCTCATCGATACTGGTTATGGTTTTGCTGCCGCGATTGCACGGGCAGAGTGAGCTACGGCTCGAGTTGCGTCAGCATGAGCTCGTCGTGGACGAGGACTGACCAGGGCGTGATTCCAGAGACATACGATTGCATATTGAGGCGTCGTCTTATTGTGTTTTTGCGCCATGAGCGTTGGATTGATCGCTTTTACGAGATTTCCCGGATGTGATGATCGGCACCAGAGGATTGAGCCACTGATAGAGGCCAGCCAAGATGTGATGACCGTTGATATATCGCTTATCCAGGACGATTGAGGCGCTGTTTAGCGTATATACGAATGAGCCAGTTGTTGCTGCGAATGATGAGATATCGCCCAGATGATTGGAGCTACTGCAGCATGAGCATATACTTATAGATATGACGGTGAGTCGCTAGTCACCGAAGATGAATGACTAGGACATGTGGTTCGTTCGCTTATCCCGATGCGAGGTCACCAGATAGATTGTTTCCAGCTAGAGGCGACTTCATGCAGACTCGTTAAGAGTCGATTGAGACGATCGAATGTCAGGAACCCATTTTCCAAGTTTAAAGAATTCGGAAAGACGTGCAAGCGATTCTATGGACCCTCTAGAAGAATGAAACCCTAACTCGACATAATGACCGTGTGAAAGCCTTTGAACCTTAGGGTTTACGGCAGTTCCGCTGCGCCATTAGTGAGGCTTGGGTTTGCCCTTCTACGGTTGGACCACCGATGCTGTGGTATGTACTCGATACTATTAAACTGTACCCGAGATGTTGAGCTCTTGGGGGATTATGAGGTTCTGACGAGTCGATCAAACGATTCGACATCATTCGGATATCATGTGATGGGACACTGCTTGGGAGACTCCAGATACGAGCATAGCCGTTGGAGCGCAGTCTGTGTAGCCACGATGAGATGAGTCCGGATCAGTCGATATTGAAGCAGAGTGGAGTAAAGAGTTCGCATGAGATTTCGACGAGATGACGTTCCACTCCGCTGACATCAGAGATGCGATATGCATGTTGAGGATGTGTTCGGCTAGATATCTTCTACTGAGTGATGATGATACCGAGTTCGTGATTTCGAGTCTGTGTGAGGGACTTTGGATGGACCGTGGCCGAGGGCATTGCAGTGTGCAGATAGAGACGCGACGTCGAAATGGACGATGATACAGACAAGCGGGACAAGAAGTTCGTGAGAGATGCAGACGAGCTGTTATTACACCCCATTAAGATTGAAGGTCGGATATGCATACAGAGGCGCAGGGACGCGACCATCTTTCGAGTAGATGTTGTACTAAGGACGCAGATGTCCAGAGAGCAAGGAAAGATTACGCCAGAGTACCAGCCTCCGTACAGTTTGGCTTAGGCGAGATCAAAAGAGACCTTGAGCAGGATTCCTTCCAGTACACTGCTGCAATAAGATTTTCACCAGGAGCAGATGTGTGATGTGCATTCAGAGGACCCGAGGTCGGTGCCAGAGATGTGCTGCTTTACGAGCAGTCGTGAGGATTGACCGAGAGATGACCAGAAAAGTGCCAGAACGGAATCGTTCCTGTTAGCACACCTGACCGGGCCGATGAGCCAATGGATTGCGAGATTGGTAATCCACAGGGAAGATAAGGAACCAGAGGCAGAGGACGCCAGCCGCTAGCAAGAGGTAAGTAGATATCTTGCGCCGCTAGCATTGGATGTACCGGCATCTTCTCGACTTCGAAGGAGGATATACCGACGGCGGTATTTATGATTTATGATTTTGTGATTTGACTATCATGTATCCGTCACTTTGGATTTCGGTATTTTGGGTGATCTATTTGCATGATTTAGTCTTGATGACTGAGTTCCATAGTATTTGTTTTCTTGCACCATGGTTGCACCAACTGGGTATTTATACCTTGCGCATAGTTATTACTCTTGAGATATTGATTATGATTTCATGCCTATTTTATGCCGGTGATTTGATTTACGCTTCCAGCATACTTTTCATGTACTTTTAGTGTTTTGATTTGATTTGTGCACGCTGATGCACGCGGTTGTGAGATTTTCCATCGCGGTACACCTGATTTTGATTAAGCCGCATTGTATATTGTTTCGTGCCTTGGCTGCACCTGATTATGACTTCATGGATTTCATACGGTTGATTTGAGGTTGTGCATATATTACGCACACGATTTGATTTTGCACTCGGTATAGCTTATATGTGCTTGTAGTGCATTGATATGTGTTTTGTGCACGCAGTTGCACACATTTATGATTTCATTTATACCTGGGTACACTTGGTGTTGCTGCTTACGCATTTGAGTTATTGCTTGGTATTTGTGCATGGGATGCACCAGTTCTATACTTCGTGCGTTTGTCGCACCAGTTTTATGTTTCTTGCGTTTATCGCATCAGATTTATATTTCATGCCTTTGTTGTACCGGATTTATATATTGTGCACTACGGTTGCACCTGACTTCGATTCGATGTCATTCGATATGTCGATTTTGACCCTGATATTGATGATTGATTCCTACACTCCGTACTTTGATTGGACTTACGCACGTTCGGCGTTGCTATTGGATTTTGTGATTCCGTGCATGTTGAGTGCGTAAGGTTTAGATTTTCATTCGTGCACGATGGATGCACCGACTTGGATTTTCGCTCATGCTGGGCGCATGTTTTGAGATACGATTTTGGTGCACACCAAATGCACTAAATCTGTAAGTCCATGCTACCCTTCCCCGGTACTTACGGGGTTGCGGAAGTGGTGAAAACGATTTTCAAGAGGGTTGTAACATGGACTACAAATACGGATCTTTGTTAAACAACTAACTAACAACCTAACATGAGTTTACCTACTCGGTTAGGGGCTATACCTTTCTTGAACTCCTTCGTCTTCAACTCCTCTCGGTGTACAGATCGGCTTCACCTTGTCGTCTCCTTGCGCCGAAGATGGATCCACCCGAAAGCTTCTACCTTTGGCTTCTTCTTCGATCTTTGAAGAAACTAGAACACTTGGCTTGCTGGGCCTTGTGAACTAAAATGAGTAGAGGATTGTTTTGGTGTCTTTTTATCTCTAAGGCAATGAGTCTCAACACATGAGAATGGTTTGCCTTGAGCTAGAGAGAGCAAGAGGAAGAGGGAGAGCATGAGCAAGTGATGGCAAGAGAGAGAAATGAAATGAGAGAATGAGAAAACCTTTTTCCAACCTCTCTCCCATAATCGAAAAAGAATAATAATAATAATAATAATAATAATAATAATAATAATTGAGTATTATGTGATGGTTCATATCATATCAAGTGGCATTATCATTTCATGCACTCATATTGCAAAGCAAATCAAGCAAGTAAAAGTCTTTGCCATGAAATGATAGCCAATGCAATGATGATGGTCAACTAGTCCAACCTAGTCAACCGGTCAACAAAGTCAACAAGTCAACAAAGTCAACCCCTCATCTCAACCATGACACATTAATACTTAATTAATATTATCATTAATCATATTTCTTATTATCATTAGGGTTTAGCCAAAAGTCAACAGTCAACAGTCAACAACCCCAATAAGAATCCTCTGCCTCTGTCTCTCTGTCAACTGTGCATACACACCCGTATCCGCATTCCGCGGAACACGAATACAAACGAGATAAAACCAATCCCAAAACGTACACTAGGATCTGGCTTAAACCAAAGCCCGCTAGTGTTAACTGTCTGGACACTGTACGTGCATAAGTGCACGGATGTGACCGAACCCTGTCGCAATACCATGCGACCTGTCGCAAAACCATGCGACCTCTACTCTTTTGCCTAAAGGTGAATAGCTGTCTGTGTGGGACTCTAAAGACTCGACACTACGCTGGCAGTGGGTTTAACCACAGACCGCAAGCGGCACTAGCTGTGCGTAACGGTCCCCAGGTAGATGCCGACAAGAAGACTGACGAGGTGAAACCCATCTGAACTCCACTGAGCCTGAATGTGACAATCTTTGTACAGTCCGGTCTGTTCGTCTGATACATCGCATGGCGGGCCTAGGGGGCGGTTAACGTCAGTCCCCTAATAGTGGTACAAGTCATGTCGGAGTGAAGCCTAGAACACCCTAAGATAACACTGGAAACCTACTAGTATATCTCGCTTGCCCTGGCCAGGGACTACTCGTATAATGGCTCTCCTAGACACAGCGCGATTTCAACCCCCAATACCAGGAGAGACGAATCCTGTCTAACCGTCACTGCCTCCAAGTGCTTCGGGACTGCACCCAACTACTACCTGTTTGCACGACTCCTTTGAGCCGTGGTAGGGTAATATCAAAGTACAGTGGGAACACACTCGAGGCGAAGTGACAGTGTCAAGTCAGCGGACTAAGCTGTACTCATGTCACCTGGGAACTGATAACTGACGATAGGTATAGTACCAACCAACAGTTCCCGACGAGTCCTGACCAGTGTACTCGTAACCTAACGAGCACCCGCATACTATCTCCAGTATGACGTACTGATGGCTGTGGGACAGACCATCTCCCCTACTGGGATGAGAAGCGCATATGCTAGTCTACTCCGGAGTATCGATGCCCTGTCTCGATAGTCCTACGACTAGGGACCTGTATAAGGATGTGCTTATAGATTACCCTGCCCCCACGAGTGTGACTGCCATCACAACGCTGGTAATCAAGCAAAGATCCTAAGGGCTCTACTAATACGTATAAGCGATATGCTAAAAGAAACACATGCACATATTGAAGTAGAAACAAACCAAGTAGCATACTACCATTTTGAGCAAGATTGTATTTACAACTGTGAATATCCCAAGCTTCTATTAAGTAATATACAAGCTAGTATGATACAGTAATGGCCTCTAGGGCATATACACTAACAATCTCCCAATTGCACTAAGGCCATGAACTGGCGTATCGAAGACCTATCATCTCGATCAGCCGCTCGAACTGAGTCTGGGTAAGGCCTTCGTGAGTGGATCAGCAGTGTTATCTTCTGTATTTACTCTCTTCACCTCGATCTCCCGGCGATCTACGATCTCCCTGATCAGGTGGTACCGCCTCAAAATGTGCCTGGACTTCTGATGGGATTTAGGTTCCTTCGCTAAAGCTATAGCGTCGTTGTTGTCACAATACAGTGGTATTGGATCAACACTGCCTAAAGCTCCGTGAGGAACTTCTTCATCCTGACAGCTTCCTTTGCGGCATCGCAAGCAGCTATGTACTCCGCTTCCATAATTGAGTCAGCAACGGTTTCCTGCTTGGAACTCTTCCAGCAAACCGCCCCTCCATTGAGGGTAAAGACATAACCCGACATGGACTTGGAGTCATCCCTGTCACTCTGGAAGCTGGAGTCAGCAAAGGCCTCGATCTGGAGGTCTTTTCCGCCATACACCAAGAACATCTCCTTAGTCCTTCTCAGGTACTTGAGAATGTTCTTTACTTCTATCCAATGTTTCTCCCCTGGGTTCGACTGATACCGGCTTACAACGCTCAATGCGTATGCTACATCTGGTCTGGTACACAACATCGCATACATAATAGATCTTACCGCAGATGCGTAGGGTATTGATGACATGCGAGCCCTTTCCAAATCAGTCTTGGGAGACATCTCTTTGGAGAGGGTGATTCCGTGACAAGCAGGTAGATTACCGCGCTTGGAATCTTCCATACTGAATCGTTTCAGTATGGTGTCGATGTACCTTGACTGTGAAAGTCCCAACATCCTTTTAGATCTATCACGATAGATCTGGATCCCCAGAATGTAGTTGGCATCGCCCAGGTCCTTCATGGAGAACCTCTGTGACAAGAATCTTTTGACTGACTGTAACATAGGAATATCATTTCCTATTAGGGGAATGTCATCGACGTATAAGACGAGGAATACCGCATTTCTCCCTACAATCTTACTGTAAATGCATGGTTCATCTGGGTTTTTGACAAAGTCGAATTCTTTGACAGTATCATCAAAGCAGATGTTCCAACTCCGCGATGCCTGCTTGAGTCCATAGATGGACTTGAGCAACTTGCACACTTTACCGCTGCTCCCACTCTGAATGAATCCCTCTGGCTGATCCATATAGACGCATTCTTCCAAATATCCATTTAGGAAAGCCGTCTTTACATCCATCTACCAGATTTCATAATCGTGGAAGGCAGCAATGGCAAGAAGGACCCGAATGGATTTCAGCATAGCCACTGGAGAAAAGGTTTCGTCATAGTCCAAACCAGGTGTTTGACGAAAACCCTTTGCAACAAGTCTAGCCTTATAGGTCTCACCCTGTCCATCTACACCAATCTTCCTTTTGAAGATCCACTTGCATCCTACGGGTTTTATCCCGTCTGGAGCAACGTCCAACGTCCATACTTTGTTGGTGTACATGGACTCCATTTCGGTCCGCATTGCATCCAGCCATTTTACCGAGTCACTGCTCTGAATGGCTTGCTGGAAGCTAGTAGGCTCATCATAATCGATAGTGCAATCCTCTCTATCCCCGTCTATGAGAAAACCGTAGTATCTCTCGGGCGGATGAGACTACCTACTACTCCTGCGGAGCGGCGCAGGAATGTCTGGTTCTCCTGAAACTTCTGGTTCATCCAAGCTTTCAGTAACAGCTTGTGGTTTTGGAATTTCTTTCAGTTCTATTGCGCTCCCACTTATCTGATTTTCCAAAAATTCAGTTTCCAAGAAGTGGGCATGCGGAGAAACAAAAACTTTTTGTTCTTCTGCGGAATAGAAAAGATACCCCCTGGAGTTCTTTGGGTATCCCACAAACTTACACAGTACTGAGCGTGCCTCGAGCTTGTCCGCATGCTGTTTTTTTACAAAAGCTGGACATCCCCATACCTTAAGATACTTAAGACAGGGTTTCTTCCCACTCCACATCTGATATGGGGTGGTAGGCACAGTCTTGGTTGGAGCCTTGTTCAAGAGATATGCAGCTGCTTCTAGTGCATAACCCCAGAAAGATTGCGGTAACTCAGCCTTACTCATCATGGAACGAACCATATCTAATAGGGTTCGATTCCGCCTTTCAGATACACCGTTGTGTTGTGGTGTGTATGGAGGAGTACGCTGAGAGAGAATTCCATTCTCTTTTAAGTAGTCCAGAAACTCGGCACTCAAGTATTCACCACCTTGATTAGATCTCAGTGTCTTTATACTTTTGCCTGTTTGTTTTTCAACTTCATTCTTGTATTCCCGAAATTTCCCAAAGGCCTTGGATTTGTGCTTCATTAAGAAGACATGTCCATACCTAGAGAAATCATCTGTGAAAGTAATGAAGTATGAATAACCACTTCGCGTATGTGTAGACATTGGACCACACACATCACTGTGTATGAGTCCCAAGAGCTCGCTCGCTCTTACTCCATGTCCAGTGAACGGAGTCTTTGTCATTTTTCCTATGAGACAAGATTCACAAGTGGCATAAGACTGATACTCGAACGGATTCAAGTATCCCTCTTTATGTAACTTAGTTAATCGTGTCTCATTGATGTGACCCAGTCTACAATGCCATAAGAAAGCCTGATTTATTTCCGGAGACTTTCTTTTAAGTGTGTTCTGGACACTGAATATCTGAGCTTGATTTAATACGTATATCCCGTTATTTAATGTACCTGACCCAATCATAACTTGATTTAGGTGGATGTTTACTACATCGCTTACAAAAGTAAATTCAAATCCTTCCTTAGAAAGTAAGGATACAGATATGATATTACAAGTCGCATCTGGTACATACAAATAGTTACGCAAAATCAATATCTGCCCAGTTGTCAGTCCAAGATGATATTCCCCTACGGATTCAGCATCCATGGTCATTCCGTTAGCAACCCTGAGAGTCATATCACCTTTCCTGATAACCCTACGGTTTCTCAGAGCCTGTAATGAATTACAGATGTGAGATCCTGATCCGCTATCCAATACCCAGGAAGTAGGGTTAACTGACATACAGTTCTCTATCATAAACACACCCGAAGCCGAAACCACAACATGCTTCGAATTCTGGCTACTGGCTTTGCTAGCCCTGCAATCCTTCTGCCAATGTTCATTCCCGTTACAATAGGAACGTCCCTCTTTTACTACATCCAGTCCTGAAACTTTTGCCCATGCTTCTCCTTCTTCTTTCCTGGTTTCCTTCAGGGTATAAGCAGAGGGCAGGGACTGTAGAATTAAGTCAGTACTTGACCCATTCTCCAACGTGGTCTCCAGGCCCGTGAGCTCAAAATAGCTGGTCTCTGTAAGGACGTTGTCCCCTACAGATGACCCGACAGCCAACCTCGCTTGAAGTAATTCGTTCGAGGTCTCATATCTTGCGATACGAGATTGCTCTCCATATAAATCTTTGTTATGGAGGAAGATAGAAACTGAGTCCATCTTCTCGTGCTGCCTCTGGTTTGCACCATCAACTGAGGCTAACACGAGGCACTTGGCTTTCGCACAGTCTTTTTCCGATGTCACACGGATGTAAATATCCGTGACAGGGGAAACTGGACCTGAGACGGCAGGGGTTTGATTAGTTAAGAGGTGTTCCAGCTTGTCATGGGCAATGGACATCTGGACAGACCTTTTCCAGTCAAAACAGTCAGATTCAGTCATTTTATTATCTAGATGTAACCTATGTCTGGTCACTGGGTCGCTGCAATTAAGAGAGAGAGAAGAGAACACTCAGCATGATGCTTCTTTCAAGTTTAGATTGGTTTTTAATTTATCTAAACAGGATGGCTCCCACTGTCTCTCGAATCCCTCCTCAAACCATAAAGGAAGAATTAGTCAGGATCAATCTCATCGTACAATACTTGCTTAACCGTTCGGCCAGGCTGGTGTCGGTACTTCGAGGGAGGTTTTCCAACGCTTCCGCGAAGTTCCTTAATTAAATAACCTCTTTTCCCTGTGGGCGTAGCCCCGCTAACACCTTTCTAGGCACCTACTTGGTTTATAGCATTGATCGTTAAGTGAGAAAGTTCCGGAGGAGTAGCATATACTCACAGTAGGATCGGGATCCAAATATCATCGTATGATAAACTGAAGGAATCCTACCAGAATCACATCACTCCAAATGGTATGCAACGCTAGCAAGTTTCAGTTCTTTTGAAACTCCCGATGTGGATTTTTGCCCCATGCTCTTATGACCTTGACGAAGGTCAACAAATCATAAGTCACATGTCAAGTTCTACCCGTCATTGTACAGGTTAATTTGAACCCATCCGTATATACCCTTGACGAAGGTCAACAAGGTAATACGACTGTCCCAAACCAACGCATCTATCTATGCTACATATGAACACCCAACAACTACCAATCACTATGCCCTCACGAAGGTCAACAAACATAGCTTGAATACTATTGAATATTCATATGAAACGACGGAGGGCTACGAATGATTTTGGCGAAACCTTGAACGTAGTGAACTTGATATAATCGAAGGAACCTTGATAGCTTTTAAAAGGAGTGTCTTAAGCTCCGCGTTTAAAAGTTATTTTTGAAAAGAAACCGAGTGGGTTTTTTGAAAGTGTTCCAACGACTTTTACATGGTTTATTTTTCTTGCATTAGTTCTTTTAATGCGTCCCATCATTTAATCCTACCATTGCAGAAAACAACCAAAATATGGCGTACGCTTATGCCATTCGCATTCGCCACGGGGCCCTGTCATTACCCGTTAGGTTACTTAACTAACGACAGAGCGGGGCCTGGGCTAGCGCGGCTGCAAAACATAAGCAACGCCTAAATAATATCATACATAGGTATATTGCAATGATAGCCATTTCAGATCACAGATGAATACATTGGATATACTAGGAATCCGCAATTTGTACGAACCTGTAACGAAAAACGGATTACACGGTCGCGATGAATAGCCAATACCCCACCCTAGACCCCTACAGGTGCAGCAAACTACCCGCCAAATATCCGAAGTGGAGCAACCTCCCTCAACGACGTGAGTAGGCCACTCGGCACTTCGAGATACCCGGTAGTTTGTGCACCCTACCTTGGGTCTATCCTAGGAGCAAAAACAGTAAAAGAAAATTATACAATGACGGCTACAACCCCGACCCGGTTGTACAGCCAAAAATAATATTACATCAATTTACATATTACATGAATTGAAAGATAAAAGAAAACTCTCATCTCACAACCCCACGGCTATTCATCCGCGACAATCCAATGAATTCATATACACATACCATCAACATTACAGATCACAGATATGTATAACCCCCACTAATCGACGTATAGCGATTAGCGGACGTTCAATACATATAACACATCACAGATATATACCCGTCAGCTTAAGTCTTTAGAAGTTCGATAAAAATACGGATTTTCAAGCCCCATAAACTAATTTTTCTTCCTGGAAAATCTGGGCGGAAAAGACATATTGTAAAAATCCCAAAACAACCCCAGAAATACACTGCAACAAAATTGTGCCATGGCCAAGTCAACTCGGCCGCGGAACCGCGGCGGGAGCATGCTCCCGCCGAGTTTCCGCGGCGCCTTGACCGGTTCGATGGACCAATTTTGCTGGGTGTTTAAACAAAAGCCTGAGCCAATTTTTAAGATAAGATTTATCATTTTTTGGACAGAAAAAAAATTCGGCAGAAACTTGATTTTACGGGTTCGTTTCGCGACTTTTTCTTCGATCGAACTTCTACTTACTTCGCTAACATGTTAGATAGTGTTTAACTTGGGCTCTGATACCACTGTAAGTCCATGCTACCCTTCCCCGGTGTTTACGGGGTTGCGGAAGTGGTGAAAAACGATTTTCAAGAGGGTGGTAACATAGACTACAAATACGGATCTTTGTTAAACAACTAACTAACAACCTAACTTGAGTTTACCTACTCGGTTAGGGGGCTATACCTTTCTTGAACTCCTTCGTCTTCAACTCCTCCCGGTGTACGGATCGGTTTCACCTCGTCGTCTCCTTGCGCCGAAGATGGATCCACCCGAAAGCTTCTACCTTTGGCTTCTTCTCCGATCTTTGAAGAAACTAGAACACTTGGCTTGCTGGGCCTTGTGAACTAGAATGAGTAGAGGATTGTTTTGGTGTCTTTTTATCTCTAAGGCAATGAGTCTCAACACATGAGAATGGTTTTCCTTGAGCTAGAGAGAGCAAGAGGAAGAGGGAGAGCTTGAGCAAGTGACGGCAAGAGAGAGAAATGAAATTAGAGAATGAGAAAACATTTTGCCAACCTCTCTCCCATAATCCAAAAAGAATAATAATAATAATAATAATTGAGTATTATGTGATGGTTCATATCATATCAAGTGGCATTATCATTTCATGCACTCATATTGCAAAGCAAAACAAGCAAGCAAAAGTCTTTGCCATGAAATGATAGCCAATGCAATGATGATGGTCAACTAGTCCAACCTAGTCAACCGGTCAACAAAGTCAACAAGTCAACAAAGTCAACCCCTCATCTCAACCATGACACAATAATACTTAATTAATATTATCATTAATCATATTTCTTATTCTCATTAGGGTTTAGCCAAAAGTCAACAGTCAACAGTCAACAACCCCAATGAGAATCCTCTGCCTCTGTCTCTCTGTCAAATGTGCATACACACCCGTATCCGCATTCCGAGGAACACGAATACAAACGAGATAAAACCAATCCCAAAACGTACACTAGGATCTGGCTTAAACCAAAGCCCGCTAGTGTTAACTGTCTGGACACTGTACGTGCATAAGTGCACGGATGTAACCGAACCCTGTCGCAATACCATTCGACATGTCGCAAAACCATGCGACCTCTATTCTTTTGCCTAAAGGTGAATAGCTGTCTGTGTGGGACTCTAAAGACTCAACACTACGCTGGCAGTGGGTTTAACCACAGACCGCAAGCGGCACTAGCTGTGCGTAACGGTCCCCAGGTAGATGCCGACAAGATGACTGACGAGGTAAAACCCATCTGAACTCCTATTGAGCCTGAATGTGACAATCTTTGTACAGTCCGGTCTGTTCGTCTGATACATCGCATGGCGGGCCTAGGGGGCGGTAAACGTCAGTCCCCTAATAGCGGTACAAGTCATGTCGGAGTGAAGCCCAGAACACCCTGAGATAACACTGGAAACCTACTAGTATATCTCGCTTGCCCTGGCCAGGGACTACTCGTGTAATAGCTCTCCTAGACACAGCGCGATGTCAACCCCCAATACCGGGAGAGACGAATCCTGTCTAACCGTCACTGCCTCCAAGTGCTTCGGTACTGCACCCAACTACTACCTGTTTGCACGACTCCTTTGAGCCGTGGTAGGGTAGTAATCAAAGTACAGTGGGAACACACTCGAGGCGAAGTGACAGTGTCAAGTCAGCGGACTAAGCTGTACTCATGTCACCTGGGAACTGATAACTGACGATAGGTATAGTAACAACCAACAGTTCCGGACGAGTCCTGTCCAGTGTACTCGTAACCCAACGAGCACCCGCATACTATCTCCAGTACGACGTACTGATGGCTGTGGGACAGACCATCTCCCCTGCTGGGATGAGAAGCGCATACGCTAGTGTACTCCGGAGTATCGATGCCCTGTCTCGATAGTCCTATGACTAGGAACCTGTATAAGGATGTGCTTATAGATTACCCAGCCCCCACGAGTGTGACTTCCATCACAACGCTGGTAATCAAGCAAAGATCCTAAAGGCTCTACTAATATGTATAAGCGATATGCTAAAAGAAACACATGCACATATTGAAGTAGAAACAAACCAAGTAGCATACTACCATTTTGAGCAAGATTGTATTTACAACTGTGAATATCCCAAGCTTCCATTAAGTAATATACAAGCTAGTATGATACAGTAATGGCCTCTAGGGCATATACACTAACAAAATCGAGATTCTTCGTGCATGTCAGATGCACCTGGTATTGCTGTCAGGCACACTGGTTGCCTATAACAGATACTTCGTGCACACCCGTTGCACCTAGATGTTATTTTTTGCACCTGTATGGCACGTATATGGATTTTGATTTCCGTGCGCACTAGACGCACAGGGTGGTGTTATGTGTATTTTTGGGATTTATTCCTTTTGGAGCAGTACATTTTTATGATATTGGATATTTGTTTTCATACTGAGCAGGACCAGTCAGAGAACAGTACCTAGATATATTTCGCATGCATTGATAGTTATCGAAGGGATTTCCAAAGAGCTAGCTATAGTCTCGGCATATATACCTACGTGTCCGATATGACACGAAATGTTTTAAAAACAAGGAAATCCTTCTAAATTGTTTTCAAAACGGCGGAACGTACATAGTAAACAAAGGATATATACGTATATAGTTATTTTTCTTATGAAAAACGTCCGCCACTGTGCAGTGTTACGTGCATCGCACGGCGATTTAAAAAGATTTGGCATGCATTTACATCAGCTATTGACATGTATACACTGGATGTCTACATGTATAGTTCTGATCTATATCATATTGGTTTTGTATTGGATTTGACATTTGTGTCTTTACCATAACTCCGATGATTGCGGGATGCTTGACGGAGTGTTGCATTTAAGTTATCTGCTCAGTACTCATGCGCATGCATTGCGCTATGATGTTTTATGTATAGATGATTTCGGAGCCCCGATGACTTGGAATTTGTATTGAAATATTTTAGTATTTGGGGGTTTAAATTTAAATTCGGGGACCGAATTTCTCTAAGGGGGGTAGATTGTAACGTTTCAAAATATTAAAATATTGATTTTGGGGAATTTTTATAATTTAATATTATTTTAATGAATATTTTAATATTCCGGTATAATTAAATACAAATAAATGGGGAAAATTATGGAAAATTCTAAAATAGGGTATTTTATGGAATTATGCCATTTTAAAGTTTTTATGATTTGTTTGACACTAATTTAGTGTTAATCGCGATTAAAAATCGCTAATCGGATTTTTGGCATTTTTGTGCAAAGCATGCACATATCTTTTTCTACACTTGTGTTACATTTTTCTTGCCATGGTTGTTCATTTGGGTTCACTATTGGGGTGAGAAGGAATTAGGGTTAAAGAAAAGAAAAGAAAAAGGAAAAGGGAATATATTATGAAGCATGGTGAGAGAGAGAAAGAGTAGGTGAGGTGTGTTGACTTAAACCATTCCTCCATCATTCTTCAACTCATTTCTCCCTCCCTCTTCTTCAGTTGCTGCTGCTGCTACCCCCTTGCTCTTCCTCCTCACTAAAATCATCTCCATCACACTCAAATCAACTCCAAAACCCCATCTTCCCTTCACTAAAAAGGTGCACGAGCTCGAGAGGAACGCTTTGGACTAAGGAAGAGTGGATCTTGAGGACTTTGAGCAACTCAAGAATTTTCTTGAGTTGCCAAAGGAGGTAATTTCTGCACCCTCAAGTAGTATTTTAATTTCCTTGTGCATCAATTCTAGTTTCATATCGATATTGTGTCGTTTTGTGGACTTTAGAGAATTCAAGTTAGGGTTTAGGGTTAGACCTGAAATCAAAGTGAAATTGAGGCTTGTTGTGACCTTAGAACCCCTTATGTGATGCTAATTTGGACCCAAACCTGAACATGAAACCAGAATACGGATTTACGGAATCGATATCGGGGAAAACTGTGAATCTGTGATCGTATTTAAGAATCTGCTATCACCCCGAGACCCCAAAAATAAAACTGAGTTGACAGTGAGATGTGCAGGCACCATGGAACCACCACACAAAGCCCTAGCCCCTAATTCTTTATTTGGGCCGCAGATTTAATCCCTCTGGCCACAAATTGCGGCCAGAGCAGGTTGGAACCCCTTCGTTTTTGTTCTGTAGCCTTTTGCCCTATAAACTTGACCCTGGGTATGTCTAGTTTTGACTGATTCCAGTTAGGGTAAAATCTGGGTTGATTTTCTTGAGTTGGCGTATGATTTACGACTTGTTTTAGCATGGATTTTGGTATTTGGTGATTTGTTTCTGTCGGTTGGCGTTTGGACGTCAACGACAAGTGGATATTGAACGTGTTTACATGCGAGACGATAGGTTTTTACCTATGCGAGTAGCGTGTGCTATTTTGGTTTCTGATGTGATTTTCATATGCTTTAGCATTGTGATATACTTGTAGGTACCCTACGTGATGTTGAGGCGAAGAAGATGAAGATGGCGACATCGGCATCGGCACTTGAGAAGCAAGGTGAGTAGATTTATATCTACGGGGAGAAGTCGGGTGGATGGCGTATAGCACCCCGCAGTCCGTGGTGATGTATACGAATACGTATACACACATATATTTATTATGTGTTGTTAGGACTATTGACGATAAGGATGTATTGGTTTAGTAGTGCGAAACCCTAGAGTAGTGGGTGCACTCACACATACATACATACTTGCATACATTCTTTCATTTATCTGTGCGCATATGATGGTGTGTATATCTACACATGGGTATGGAACTATGTGTTCATATACGAGATTTGAGGATGATACGTGGGATTGAGATGAGTCGATGAGATTCAATTGAGGCCGTGAGATTTAGCGACATGACAGAGTTCGTATTGGAGATGTGATATGATGGTAGTGATACCTGTTATGTGATGAGATAATGTGATATTGACTTAGATTTAGGTGGTTTTCATACCCCTCCCGATTGACTTGACTGTTGGGTCCGTAGTTCGCATAGTATGCGTTAGACTAGACCCGAGTCATACCTATTTCAAAACTAACGAATCGGGGATATTTTAAAGATAGGCAAAAGGGATTCTACGGATATTTTCAAATGACACATCTTTTCTTAAAACACCGTAGCCCTTATTTTACCAAAAACCCTGATTCGTCTTATTTCAAAAGGCAAGGCTGCATGATATATTTATTGAGATAGATTCTTTACTGTTGCGTTGATTATTCAGTTCCGCATACTCATGCTATTTGCATTGCATTACTTGTGTTTATCGATATATATTACAGTCATGCTGCTAGGACACCAGCACCATTATCGATGATGCGTATGTTCCACGTACACTTGTTGCCGGCTCACACACTTCATCATCGATAATTGCCATGTCACTACACTGTAGTACTGTTGCATTCGGTATATGATTCTTGCATGACAGACTGATATGCTTACATTTCTTTTACATGTCATATACATCATGCTTTCTGATTATACGCATTGAAAGTTACTATTTCCATTATGTTTCTGGATTTGGGAACCGTGGGTATTTCAAAAGAGAATATGTCATTGCTTTAAAAACTCGGTTACCCTTGATATGATATTTCAGTGCGTCCACCATGTATTTTCTCGGTGCTGAGAGCGACATGTGAAACCCGATTCGAGGAGCGGACGAGCCGATTGCGGGTACATGGTGGACCCGGTATGGTTCCCCTCGGCAAGATGATCGAAGGATTTTGCCGATTGAGCCTGGAGGCGGGCGAGTACCTACCGGTGATTGGTTGGACCTGGCGGTTATCCGGAGGATACCGACCAGAGTCGATAGATGGATATGGGCGTACTGCTGGGGCCGAGGGCCGATTCCGCAGACGGAGCCCGTGGGCTGGTCCGGACTGACGGAGCCCGATATATATGAGGATTTACATGCCGATGCTGGGCACAGTTTTCATGATATTTTCGAGTGTCGATGCTGGGCACTCCGGTTCCATGATTTTTACGTGTCGCGAGGGACACAGGTGGTTTATATCCTCATATTTCCATGCATATGCTGATGATATTTACATGCATGATGGTTATTGTCATTGGGTGACGAGTGGACGGGATCCACGTACATGCAGATTTGATTACATTGATTATACCTCACATTTATGATATGCTATTACCTGAGGCACTGGCACGAGCACTTGGCATTACACTCATGTATAGAGATTACATTGCCAGTTTAGCATGCTTCAGACTTATTCATATTGAGGTTTATTTATTTATGATCGTATTGATTTAGGATGGGTCATACATTCGATCTCTGGTTGTAGATATTTTTCTATTCACGAGTTGGCAACTCACCCCCATGGTGCCACAGTCCTTGCAGGTTTTTGCCGTACAGATTCCATAGCGGCATTTCTGGCACACTGCTTCCATATGGGTGACTTGCGTTGGTAGGTGGGTTCTTTTGAATCAGAACCGCCATTGTTCCTGTATTATTCATTGTATCTAGAAATTCCATCAACCAAAACTTGTATATTGTTTCAGACTTAGAAAACAGTGTTGTATTATTTCGACCTTAGAGTCGCGCTTGTAGTATTACGGTTTTCTAGCTGTTTTGAATTCTTTTTGGGTTTTGATCCTCGCCCTTTTGGCGTTGTATATTATTATTGCTTGCGTGGTTGTGACCGTCGATTGACGAAGAGCTAGCTCCCGCTTGGGGATGACTTTTATCATTTCATATATGTTATTCTTGTTGTACCCCGTTCGGGGCCAGTTTTTACAAAGGAAACTCTGCCGAAATTTTCAGGAAAGGTTACACATTTTAAAAATGCATATTCGGCTTAGTTATTTAAAAACTTTGATTTTCGAAACATGATTTCTTTACTTCTTAAACCAATTTTCCTTATTTACTCTTTAAATGGTTTTAGATTTCTGGGCTTTTGGCTTACTTGGATCAGATGGGGTCCTATAGACTTCATATGGTCCAAGGACCAGTCACGTGCTTTTTCGGGTCATGACAAACTGAGCAACTTGGGTGTCAACCTCCTGTCACTGCGCTCGAATGGCATCAACCAATGATCTCATCGTCTGGCGCAAGTCCTGCATCTCTGCCACAGGCCTAGCAAGCTGCTCTGTCGAAGGCTGATCCGTCTGTACCTGTGCAACAAGAGTGCCATCCTGGTCTGTGCTCGTCTCACCCGAGCTAACTCTGACATCGGCCATCGCCGCATCACTCTGAGTCCCCATAGTCATCGGCGGCAAGGCTATAAATAGAGATGAGATTTGATAAGGACACGGAAATCGAATCACAAGGATATGAATCATCAAAGAAGGAATTTCAAGCAATTTGTACTTAGGCACTTTAGGCGAAGTACCGCATCGTGAGCATGCTGTAGACATACACACACTACGTTACTCTGCTTAAGCTACCTACTCCATCATACCAAGGTCATCCTACACTCCGAAAGGTAAAACCTAACGCTCTGATACCAACTTTGTCACGACCCGAAATTGGCACGTGACGGCCCTAATACTACGCAACGCCTACAGACGTAACACAGTAAAAGAAAGCCAAACCCAGAAATCTAAACCATGAAAATACGGAAAAGATAATAAAAGTTTTTGAAACGTTTGAAATCACAACCCAAATTCTTTAAAAGAGTCCACTTTTTCTTTAAAATTTTGGTAGCACTCCCTTTGTAAAAACTAACCCCCAAATGGGTACAACATGAATATAAAGTAAAGCATCATAAACGGGAGCAAAAAAATCCACGCCCAACGGCGGAAAACAAACACCACAACAGATATACGACGCCGTAGCGAAGAAATAAGAGACAAAAGAAATGAAACTGTATAAAAAGCAACAAATCCACAATAATATACAATATCGTCCTCACCAAGTCTCTAAGTCACAACATACTAGTAGTAGATGGAAAGTACAAGAACGAATATACAATACAAAATACAGATAACCACCAAAACCCACCTAAGCAAACGGCACACTGTGAGTCGATGCGGTATCTGGAGCAAAAGATGATAGATAGGTGAATAGCCTGCCTTGACTACTCTGGGGAAACACCTGCAATACCTGTGGCACAAAGGGGGTGAGTTGCCAACTCGTGAATAGTAAATAACATATGCAGGTAATCGCAAGTATGCACGTACTGCGTGAATCTAAGATATGCAATTACCAATAATAACATATCATATGAATGCAGAATAATGGAAAGTATACTAGCAGGTACAACCAATATATATAAAGCAATAATGATAGGACAACAGTATGCAATAATCATGCGATAGGGATATGAGAATGTAAATGTGCATCACTCATGAAAGGTACTCAACAGGTACTACTAATACATGAAGCAGTGCACAAATAGATAAATGTGAGGTATGGAGTGAAGTATGTCATTTTCACGGAATCCTGATATCGTGGTAGGATCACAATCCAGCACGACAATTCAAATCCCACTTCCTCAAATCAGCCCCTAAATTGGCTCTCATATCATCTAAGTGTCATATCTCCTCAACTGCACAATATCAAGTATATCTCGTATATATATCTAATGTACAACATCAAGTGGATCTCACATATCTCTTATGTACAATATCAAGTATATCTCACATATATCGAATGTACAACATCAAGTGGATCTCACATATCTCGTATGTACAATATCAAGTATATCTCACATATATCGAATGTACAACATCAAGTGGATCTCACATATCTCGTATGTACAATATCAAGTATATCTCACATATATCGAATGTACAACATCAAGTGGATCTCACATATCTCGAATGTACAATATCAAGTATATCTCACATATATCGAATGTACAACATCAAGTGGATCTCACATATCTCGTATGTACAATATCAAGTATATCTCACATATATATCCAGTATCCAACCTCAAATGAATCTCTTATATCCCGAATCAATTCTCCAGCAAAATTCTAACATCCTAAATATAATGACATAAATAAATATGATGAGGTCAATACACATATATTAGCGTCACATTCCACTAATATTGGTGTAAGGGTATATATAACAGCGGCTCAATCCCCTGTTATATATACAAAGGAGTAATTAGAAATATCATGAAACCAATGTGCAAAGCATCGACACAGAAATACTGTCCATCAGGTGCTGTCTCCATGACTGGCCCCCTGATAAGTACGTATCATGCGCTATCCCGAAAGCTCAAGTGCCTAGCTCTGACCCTCGCCTCTCGACGTATCCATACGTACATGACTCCCGTCGATATCCACATGATAGCCGCTGAGTCATTGGTCCTGTCACCGGATAGTATGGTTCCCCTAAGCCTCATCGCCTGACACCACGACATCAATCTTGCTTCGGGGTACCTCCGGGCCCCACCATGTACCCGCACACGGATCCCTCCTTTCCTCGCGTGGGGTATACACATCGTAAACGACTAATCTCATGGTGGTTGCTAAAATATCATATCAAAGAAACCGGGTTTTTCAAATAATGAATAATTTCATGAACTCCCACGGTTCCCGAATCCAGAAAAACATCATGAAAAATACATATAACAATGCGAAAATCCATGAATAAACTATACGCAACATAAAAACTGTAATGTAAGCGTATAAAGGAAAAACCGCAAATTAACTACAACCAGTTAATATAAATATCATGCGGTTCCTAATATCTCCAATTCTTAATAATACAACAATAAGGGTAAATACATAGCTATAACCAGATATATGTAAACACATGAAGGTATAGCAGAAAATATAGGTATCTACCTATTTGTAATGATGTGATTTACCTATCAGGTATAAGTGAAGTATGAAATGTAAAGCACACCTGTAGCTATGTCCTTAGGTGTGTATGTACCTATCACTAATGGTACAATACCCTATAGGTATACATGTAACTGTATGTCAAATGCGATAAGAAATATGAATCAATGTCACAATGTCCCTAACCAAGCAATATAACATCTATAAGTGGTTTGTGTGTGCCATGGTAATTATTGGCGGTGTGTGTAGCATACAACAGTGCTCGTGCAACATAAATCATCTATAATATGTGCAGTGTCCTACTACTAGTCCAGGCACACTACATCTAATTAATAGGGTAAATGCGCAATTCTAAACATGACATAGAATATGCGACAAGTTAAAATCTCTAGCCCAGATGCATAAAACCATGCGGGCGATTCCCCTGTAGATGTTAAATCTACTCACCAACGCTCCAAGCTAGGTGAAGCCTACCACATGTTTTCCCCTTGTCGTAGCGTCCGAAGTCCCCGCTTGCGAACCTAAAATTTCACAAACACATCACATAAGAAAAAAATCCTACAATGACGAAAAGACAACGAAACGCGAAGAAAACGCCCGGAAAATTACACAGCGCGCTTAGCGCATCTATCGCGCACGATACCGGCCAAAAACCCTAATTGGGGTCGCTAAACTACAAAACACCAAGTCTGGGCCCCGATCGTCCCGATCGCGCAACACAACACAAGAATTACGAGGAATACAATAGATATAACCTCGCAACAACCAATCGAACGCACGTCGGAAAAACCATGAAAACTAGTAAGCAACCTATCGCAATATTTCGCACAAGTTTCAAGCTAATGCATATCTAGCGATTACAAACACCTTAAAATAGCTTAACTAAGCTATCTAAACCATTCCTATTTTTTTAACACTCGCAAATTATGTTTTAGCAAAAACCTAGTAAGCTAATTGCAAAATTAAACAAAGTGTTCATTAGCAAAAATTAACATTTCCTACTAGGTTAATCATCTCCAAAACACAAATTAACACTTCAAATGAACACTAACCATTTAACAAAATTTAACCCTAACATGAATTTCTTAAACCAAATATATATATTAATAACAGCTACAAGACACGAACAACTACATAAACCGACACTAAAATACGATATTACACACAAACCCTAACTTTAAACATTCTAAACTGAATCTAAATAGCTAAGCTACACTAAAAACACCTAAAGAACAGATAGGGATTATTACCTAGCCAAAAGAACCCAAGGATACAAGCTATCCAAGCTCCAAAGCAAGCAAAAGGAAAAAAAGTGAAGATTTTGAAGAAGTTTGTGAAGAATTGAGAATTTGTGAAGGATTTGTGAGGAAAAGAGAGAGAGAATTGGCTAAGGACAGTAGAGAGAGGGAGAGAGCTCGGCCAGAGGGGAGGGAATGGGTGAGGTTTCCTAGCAATTTCCTAACAAATAATGCATTAAATGCATTCACATTACACATACACACATGCATGCATCTCTCTTTTCTTTTCTTTTCTTTTCTTTTACTCTTAAATCTTTGTCCACACAATAATCTAGATATTATGTGGTTTAGGTTTACACAAGAATAATTGAAGAAAAGATCGCTTAAAGAGAAATTTCCCAAAATGTGAATACCGCATTAAAATAACATTAAAATTGGGAAAAATTCAAATTGGACCAAAACCTCCCAAATACCCCTAAAGTTTGCGTAAAAGCTTTATTTTTGCTAAACTAGGTGTCGGTAAGTTTCTACGGAAGTTTGATCGAAATCGGGATAAAACGGAAAAAACCGACAATTTTTCCCTAAAACGGAAAAATTCGCAAGACGATTTCTGAAACGTTACAGTCGAGTTAGTCGCTCGTTCTTCTTGGGGATCCACAGAAAACCCTGCACTATTTTCTGAATATTTTTAAACCACAAAATTCCAACATTTGAAAAAATTTCTAGTGAGCATGTAAAAATCACATTTTTAATGTTCGGTTGAGTTTTTTTAATGCCGTCTAGGTTACCCTAAAGCTCTAGCTAGGCTCTGATACCATGTTGGTCTGTAGTAGCTTCTCTAGTTAGGTTTAAACAATATATAGTGATGAACTTTTCAAATTTAGAGGGCTAATGCAAACAAACTCCGAATCGAACTAGAGATTAGGGTAAAGCATACCAAAAGAAGTCTAAACCCAAGTGATAAGAAACTACAACCTTTGTAGTCAACTCCTTCACTCTCTTTGGACTCCTACGGCTCCACTCGAAACTTAGATCGACTCCGCTCAATGTCCTTCGTCGTCTACGATGATCCACCCGGAGTTTCTTAGCTCAAGCTCTTTGCTTCACAAAACTAGGATGAATGAAGCATAACAACCTACACTAATGGGCTAGAGTAGTATAGATTGGTGAAGTGTGGATTTTTATCTCTTGAAAAACCTTTCCTTTTCTTCTCTCTCAAAACCTAGTGAGTGAAATTGAGGAAGAAGAAGAAGCAACTAGGGTTGTGTTTAACTCAAGTAAATAATCACATAATTAGCCATGGAGATATTTTAGATATTTAACTAAATAAATATGAGTGGAATGGTGAGTCATGAGAGTAGATATTTTGAGAATATTGTAGAAGCTATGACTCATTTTATTTAATTAAAAATCTAATTTAATCTCCAATGTGAGTCTTGCACACCCATGTTGTGTGTATCATCAACCATGACACTAATTATAAATACATGTATATATATATAAATAATATATATATATATATATATCTATATATATATATATATATATATATATCAATACACACACACACATATATATATATATATGTATATATATATATATGTGTGTGTGTGTGTGTGCGTGTGTGTGTGTTTAAATATAATTACTAAAGAAAGGATTTTACAAATAGAAATTAGTCATTTTATAAAATCAACAATTGATTTAATAACCCGGTCATATCAAATATAACCCGACTAATTTATCCGCTAGATTAAATTGTAAGTCTATGTTTCGCACCCAACGTGTTCGCGGGGAGGCGGAATGAGCAAAAAATGATTTTTACGGGCTTCGCAACATCGACTAGAACCACGGATCATTCATAAACCTTAGCTAGCACTAATCTTTGAGGTTTAACTACTAAGCAAGTATTTTTATACCTAAAGATACTAGTCCTTCTTGTTCTTGTTGTCCTCCTCCTCTTCTTAAGCTCCTTGTAGAGAAAATGGAAGACACCTCCTTTTCGGCTCCTCGAAGTAATAGAAGATCCACCCGAAAGTTCCTACTACAAGCTTACACCTCCAAGATGAGGTAACTAAGTGACTTAGAGTGCTAATCCAAGTAACCTAGATGATATAGAGATCGATTAAGGATTGATTAGTCTTTCTAACCCTAGGGTTCTCAACTCATGAGAGGATTAGGGTTAGGTTGAAGAGAGAGCTTGAGGAGAGAGAAGTGTTTTGTTATTATGAAATGAATCTTGACTCATTTGGATAATATGAAGCATGAAAAATATCTCATCAAATATCTAGCAACCATGCTTCATTTAATACTTGAGATGAATCATCTCATGAGTCATGGTTCATTTAATGATAATTACACCTCATCTCCTCCACCTCATTTAGTTTAAATCATAAGGATTAAAACACAAATGAGTCATCTCTTTCTAGAAGCTTCCCGACAAATTACGAAAATGCCCCCCCTTCCGTTTTTACGAAAAACACAGATATACTGAGACTAAATCAAATCCAATAATCTAATACTAGAATCTGGCTTAAACCAAAGCCCGCTAGTATAATCTGTCCGAATATCATACGTGCATAAATACACGTATATGTCCGAACCCTGTCGTAAAACCATACGACCTCTATATCGTTTCGCCTGAAGCAGGGAAACCCTCTGTGTGGGACTCTAAAGACTCGACACTACGCTGGCAGTGGGTTTAACCACAGGCCGCAAGCGGTACTAGCTGTACGTAACGGTCCCCAGGTAGATGTCGAAAAGAAGGCCGATGAGGAAACCCATCCGAACTCCTACTGAGCCTGATGTGACAATCTCCGTACAGTCCGGTCTGTTCGTCTAAGACAATCGCATATCGGTCCTAGGGGGCAGCAAGCGTCATTCCCCTAATAGCGGTATAAGTCGTGTCGGAGTGAAGCCCATTACACCTTGAGAAACTACCGGAACATCTACCAGTAAATCTCGCTTGTCTTGGCCAGGGACCTTGCGTAATGGCTCTCCAAACACAGTGCGATATCAACCCCGAATACCGGGAGAGACGAATCCTATCTAACCGCCACTGCCTCCAAGTGCTTCGGGACTGCACCCAATTGCTACCTGTTTGCACGACTCTGTCGAGCCGTGGTAGGGTAGCAATCTAAGAACAGTGGGAACACACTCGAGGCGAAGCAGCAGTGTCAAGTTTACGGACTATGTTGTACTCATGTCACCTGGGAATTGTTAACTAATGACGGGTATAATACCAACCAACAGTTCCCTGCGAGTCATGTCCGGTGTACCCGTAACCTAATGAGCACATGCATACTATCTCCAGTACAACGTACTGATGGCTGTGGGACAGACCATCTCCCCTGCTGGGATGAGAAGCGTATACACTAGTTTACTCCGGAGTATCGATACCCTGTCTCGATAATCCTACGACTAGGGACCTGAAAAAGGATGTGCTTGTTGACTACCCAACCCCCACTAGTGTGACTGCCATCACAACGCTGGTAGTCAAGCAAGATCCTAAGGGCTCTATCAATATGTATTCGTGATATGCTAAAAGAAACATATACACATATTAAGATAGATTTAAACCAAGTAGCATACTACTATGTTGAGCAAGACTGTTAATATAACTGTGAATACCCCAAGCTTCTATTAAGTAATATACAAACTAGTATGATACAATAATGGCCCCTAAGGCATATACACTAACAATCTCCCACTTGCACTAGAGCCATGTACTGGCGTATCGCAGAACTATCATCTCGAATAGCCTCTCGAACTGTGTCTGAGGTAAGGCCTTTGTGAATGGATCTGCAGTGTTCTCCTCTGTAGCAACTCTCCGAACCTCAATCTCCCGGCGATCTATAATCTTCCTGATCAGGTGATACCGCCTCAAGATGTATCTAGACTTTTGATGGAACCTGGGTTCCTTCGCTAAAGCTATAGCGCCGTTGTTGTCACAATACAGTGGTATTGGATCAACAATGGTAGGAACCACGTGAGGTTCTGTGAGGAACTTCTTCATCCAGAAAGCTTCTTTTGCGGCATCGCAAGCAGCGATATACTCTGCTTCCATCGTCGAGTCAGCAACGGTGTCCTGCTTGGAACTCTTCCAGCACGCCGCCCCTCCATTGAGGGTAAAGACATAACCTGACATGGACTTAGAGTCATCCTAGTCACTTTGGAAGCTGGAGTCAGCAAAAGCCTCGATCTGGAGGTCTTTTCCGCCGTAAACGAAGAACATATCCTTAGTCCTTCTCAGGTACTTGAGAATGTTCTTTACTGCTATCCAGTGCTTCTCCCCTGGGTCTGACTGATACCGGCTTACCATGCTTAGTGCGTAAGCTACATCTGGTCTGGTGCACAACATCGCATACATTATAGAGCCTACCGCAGAAGCGTAGGGTATAATCGACATGCGATCCCTTTCCAAATCAGTCTTGGGAAACATCTCTTTGGAGAGGGTGATTCCGTGACAAGCCGGTAAATTACCGCGCTTAGAATCTTCCATACTGAATCTTTTCAGTATAGTGTTGATATACTGGACTGTGAAAGTCCCAACATCCTCTTAGATCTATCACGACAGATCTGGATCCCCAGAATGTAAGAGGCATCACCCAGGTCTTTCATGGAGAACCTGTGTGACAAGAATCCTTTGACAGATTGTAGCATAGGAATGTCATTTCCTATCAAGAGAATGTCATCCACGTACACGACGAGGAATACGACAGTTCGTGCTACAATCTTACTATAAATACATGGCTCATCTAGATTTTTGATAAAGTCATATTCTTTGACCATTTCATCAAAACAGATGTTCCAACTCCGTGATGCCTGCTTTAGCCCATTTATGGACTTAAGCAACTTACACACTTTCCCGCTGCTCCCACTCTGAATGAAACCTTCTGGCTGATCCATATAGACGCACTCGTCCAAATTTCCATTTAGAAAAGCCATCTTTACGTCCTGCCAGATCTCATAATCATGGAAGGTAGCAATGGAAAGAATGATCCCAATGGATTTGAGCATAGCCACTGGAGAAAAAGTTTCGTCATAGTCCAAACCAGGCCTTTTGACGAAAACCCTTTGCAACAAGTCTAGCCTTATAGGTTTCCACCTGTCCATCTACACCAATCTTCTTTTTGAAGATCCACTTGCATCCTATGGGTTTTACCCCATCTGGAGCAGAGTCCAAAGTCTATACTTTGTTGGTGTACATGGACTCCATCTCGGTCCGCATTGCATCCAGCCATCTTACCGAGTAGCCACTCTGAATAGCTTGCTGGAAGCTAGTAGGTTCATCATTATCAATGATGCAATCCTTTCTATCCCCGTCTATGAGAAAACCGTAGTATCTCTCAGGCGGATGAGACGGCCTACTACTCTTGCGGAGGGGTACGGGAATGTCTTGTTCTTCTGGAACTTCTGGTTCTACCAAGCTTTCAGTAGTAGCTTGTGGTTCTGGAATTTCTTCCAGTTCTATTGCGCTCCCACTTGTTTCCTTTTCTAAAAACTGCTGTTCTAGAAAATGGGCATTACGAGAAACAAAAACCTTTTGTTCCTCTGCGTAATAGAAAAAATACCCCTTGGAGTTCTTCGGATATCCCACAAACTTACACTGTACTGAGCGTGCCTCGAGTTTTTCCGCATGCTGCTTTTTAACAAAAGCTGGACATCCCCATATATTCAGATACCGAAGATACGGTTTCTTCCACTCCACATCTGATATGGTGTGGTAGGCACAGTCTTGGTAGGAACCCTGTTCAAAAGATATGCAGCTGATTCTAGTGCATAATGTAAGTCCATGTCACGCACCCCACGTGTTCGTGGGAAGGCGGAATATATGAAAAACAATTATCAAAGCTTCGTAACACGGACTTGAGCACACGGATCGTGTCTAAACCATTACAAGCAAACTACAAGAGGTTTAACTACTCTGATTCGAAGTTATACCTCACGTTACTTGTCCTTCGGGTCTTTATCGCTGTCCTCCACACCTCGTCGGCTCTATGGAACATAGGTACCTCAACGGCCTCCTCGAGTCAAAGACGATCCACCCGAGAGTCTATAGTCCGAGCTCCTATCTCAAATCTGAGATAACTACGGCTTCTAGTTTGCTAATCTAGAAGTCCTAGAGGGTGTAAAGTATTTAGATGGATTACTTAGTCACTTAAAACCTAGGATTCTCAACTCATGAGAGCTTTTAGGGTTTGAGGAAGAAGATGAAAACTTGAGGAGAGAGAAGTGTTTTGTGATAATCAAATGAATAATTTCTCATGATAGAATATCATGAAGCATACAAATATCTCTTGATAAATATCTAGAAATATCTTGTAAGCTTCATTTAATCCTAATCGTGAATCACCTCATGAGTCATGGTTCATTTAATGAAAACCTACACCTCATCTCTCCACTTCATTTGTGTTTAATCCAAAAGAAATAAATACAAATGAGTCACCTTCTTCTAAAAGCTTCCAGACAAATTACGAGACTGCCCCTCCCATCCGTATTTCCGAAAAACACGGATAATCTTTGACTGAATAAATCCATCTGTATAATACTAGAATCTGGCTTAAACCAAAGCCCGCTAGTATTATCTGCCCGATCATAATACGTGCACAAGTGTACGTAAGTGATCGCGGCACTGCCGTAAAACCATACGGCCTCTACACCTTTTGCCCGGTGCAGGGAAACTCTCTGTGTGGGACTCTAAAGACTCGACACTACACTGACAGTGGGTTTAACCACAGGCTGCAAGCGGTTATAGCTGTACCTAACGGTCCCCAGGTAGATGTCGATAAGAAGGACGATGAGGAAACCCATCCGAACTGCTACTGAGCCTGATGTGACAATCTCCGTACAGTCCGGTCTATTCGTCTAGGACTATCGTATATCGGGCCTAGGGGGCGGTAAACGTCAGACCCCTAATAGCGGTATAAGTCATGTCGGAGTGAAGCCCATTACACCTTGAGAAACTACTGGAACCTACCAGTAAATCTCGCTTGCCCTGGCCAGGGACTTTGCGTAATGGCTCTCCATACACAGCGCGATATCAACCCCAAATACTGGGAGAGACGAATCCTGTCTAACCGCCACTGCCTCCAAGTGCTTCGGGACTGCACCCAACTACTACCTGTTTGCACGACTCCTTTGAGCCGTGGTAGGGTAGTAATCTAAGTACAGTGGGAACACACTCGAGGCGAAGTAGCAGTATCAAGTCGACGGACTAAGTTGTACTCATGTTACCTGGGAACTTCTTGTAGGGTTGCTAGGCACGCTCATAAGGTTCTATGAGGCATCAACCATGCCCGATTAAAAAATTAGCCGTGCCGAACAACCCAAAGCCGGATCTTTAAACTAGGGTTTAGGCGAAAACAAGCATGTTAAACTCTTTAACACTAAGTGAGAGAGATTACAACCTTTGTAGATCCGGTCCTTCACTTCTTAAGCTCCGTGTTGAGTTCCCTTCACTGCGATCATCGTGTTCCGGACTCTCGAGAGGCTTCACGAAGAGAAAGATGGAGTCTTGCTTCCGATCTTCGATAACAAAGATGATCCACCTTGAAGTTTCATTAACACAAGATAACACTCATGAAATGATGTGAACACCCTCATCTAAATGGCAAGGATAGATGAGGATGATGAAGTAGGGTTTTTGCTCTCATTTATAATCTTTTTCTCACTCACTTTCATCACCAAAGCAAAACTAGAAAGCTTTTTCAAGAAGGAACTCAAGGAAGAAGAAGAATGAATCCTTTTGTGATGAATAATGAATTATTGTAGTGGTTACAAATCTAACCAAGGGTTAAGCATGAAGGAGTTAACCCATGTAGAGAATTGACTAGAGTTAATGGTTTGGATTGGGTTAACAAAATATCTAGCTAAAAACAAAGTCAAAGCTTCATGGAAACTTCATGCAAAAGCTAACCCTAATCCAAACCCTAACCAAGTTTAAACCCTAAACCATTCTTAAATTTGTAACCCTAACATGTTACAATATTATATATCGCATATACAATATATTTTGTAACAATAGAAAATAATACAATTAACATATATCGCATATATATCAATGTATTATCCTGTGAGAAAATGAATCTTTTAGTGAGCTAATATTAGTTAATGTAATTTAATATATCATATATATTATTATACATTAAATTATCGAATCATCACTTGATCCGACAATCCGGCTATATCGCATATAACCGACTAATACGATGACCCGGCTATATCACATATACCCGGCCGATATCTCATATCACGAGAATCCAATACGGTATCACATACCGCATTATCCTCGGTCCCGCACATATCACATATGTGCTCCTACTCCGTTTTGCCTGAGCCAAGAAACCTCTGTGTAGGACTCTAAAGAATCGTCAATACGCCGGCAGTAGGTGATGATCATATCAAACACCCACAAGCTGCAAGCGGTCAGCTAAACGTAACAGCCACCCAGGTATTGAGCGCTCAGAAGATCAACAAGCAAGCCTGTACATTCTCCTGTGAATCCAATCATTAACACTCCCATACAGTCCGGTCTCGTCGTCTGATATGTCGCATATCTCGCCTAGGGGTGGTAAACGTCAGACCCCAGTAGCTCGATAAGTCGTGTCGATATGAGGTCTACAACAGTTCGAGAAACTACTGATAACACTTACCAGTAAATCTCAGCAACCCTGGCCAGGGATTTCCGGTTATAGCCAATCGAACACAGCACAACATCAACTCCCTATACCGGAAGAGACGAATCCCCTCTTATCGCTCATTGCCTCCATGTGATTCGGGACTGTACCCAAATGCCACCTTTTTTCAGGCCCTCTTGGACGTGGTATGATGGAAATCAAAGCACAGTGGGAATCACACAAGACTCTATGACGATCTCGGGTCAACAGACTACTCTGTACCAGTGTCACCGGAGAACTGCCATCTGACGTGATGTATAAGACCATCCGGGAGTTCTCGGCGAGTCCGTCCAGTGTACCCAGTCTCCACTGAGCACCCGTACACCATCCTTGATGTCAAACACCGATGGATATGGTATCATCCATCGCCCATCATATGGGTCAAGATGCGTATACGCTAGTCTACTCTGGTGTATCGATGTCCTGTCTCGATACACCCTCGACTAGGAACAGTTATAGGAATTACTCGTCGACTACCGTGGCCCCACTACTATGATCTCATCATAGTCCCAGTAGTCGATTACATATCCTAAGGGCTTTATCAACATATAACATAGAGACAGTCAGAGTACATGTTAAGATAAAGTACAACCAGATAGCATACTATCATGTCGAGCAAGAAAGTCCTCCCTATATATGTCCCAGCATCCACTACAATATACATCGTATGTACAGTAATGGCCTCTAGAGCATACATATAACTAACAATCTCCCACTTGCATTAGGGCCATCTGTTGTGGTATCACATACCCAATAATTAGCTGCGGTTGAAGTATCTCATACTCAACCATCCCTTAAAAGTCTCTACTGGGAAAAAGGCCTTTGTTAGTGGATCCGCGCTGTTGTCCTCTGTGTCTACTCTCCTAACCTCGATCTCCCTGGAGATCAACCATCTCCATGATCAGGTGATACTGCCTAAGAATTATATCTGGATTTCTGATAGGACGGGGGTTCCTTGGCTAAAAGCCACAACTCCATTGTCACACAATGGTAGAAACGAAGTTCATCTCATGAACTTATATATATCCAGACTGCCTCTTTGGTAGCATCCTTGGTAACGATGTATCTTGCCTTTAATCGTCTAGTAAGTCACGGTATCTAGCTTGGAACTCTTCCAACATACCGTCCCTCCACTGAGGGTAAAGACAATGCCTGCGACTGACATTCAGTCGTCCTTACCACCCTGGAACCTTTCCAGTGATCCTCCCCAGGATCGATTGATACCATCTCACTACAACTAGTGAGAATCCTAACATCCAATTAGATCTATCTCATAGATCCAAAACCCAGGATTTAGTAGGTATCACTTTGATCTTATATGGAGAATCCTTGTGATAAGCGGAGATTGACCGATCGTAGCATAGGAAACTCCTTCCCTATCAAGAGTATGTCATCCACGTACTATACGAGGATCACCACCATACTCTCTACTACCTTTTTTGTATATACAAGGTTCATCTACCATTTTGATGAAGTCAAACTCTTTGACTACCACATCAAAACATACGTTCTAACTCCGCGATGCCTGCTTTATCACATAAAACATCTTGCACACGTTTTTGCTGCTCCCACTGTCTACGAAGCCCACTGGCTGTGTACTTATAGACGCTCTCTTCTAAAACATCTTTTAGAAAAGCAGTCATGACGCCCAACCGCCAGATATCGTAGTCATGGTATGTAGCCGTGGCAAGTAGGATCTGGATGGACTTAATGAAGGGTTAGCCTAGCACCTCGTCAAGGGTTTGGTAGCATCACATATGCCATAATCAAAATTTTAGAGGTGCTAAGTTAACTCGACAAGAATCGAAACTAGAAGTTTGGGGATTCATACAACTAAGCATCACATGCACATGTAAAACTATCACTAAGAGTAGAGATTACAACCTTTGTAGATCTCTCTCGGTGACTCCTTGGCATTATGAGAGTTTGGAATGGATCGATGGAAGCCTTCCTTGTCCACGATGATCCACCCGAAGTCCCTTTGCCCAAAGCTCCTTGCCTTACTTGTTTCGCAAACGAAGTAGAGCAAACACCCTACACAAATCGGCTAGATGTGTGTAGTATGATGATGTGGTTTATATTAAACATTTAAAACCCTTTCTTTTTATCAACTTCACTCAAAAGAAAATTCAAGAGAGGAAGAAGAAGATAATGGTGGCTAAGCTTGAGCTTTCTATCATATCACATATGATAACTTATTTTCACACCCTTGTTCACAATATTTTCCCTTGTATTTTTCATTGTTTGTACACCTTGTTTCATATCACATATGAAGCCTTATATAGTGATGAGAAGGAATAATCATCATTATTCCATTCCCACTATAATTATGGGTGGAAATTCTTTTCATAAAGAATTAAGCATGGGTGGAAATTCTTTTCATTAAGTTAAATAAAGCTTACCCACTAAAGAATAAAGGAGCATGAGTGGGTTTTCTTTACATTAACTTAAAATGATAAATATAAATAAAAGCTTCAATATAAGTCTTGCATTGCCACCATTCTTGTATCATCAACCATAATACTATGTATGCATGTATGTGTCCATGCATATCATCATGTGCATACATGCATGCATACAAAAGAATTTAATTAAAGAATTAATCTAAATGTAATTTGTTAAATCAACACTTGATTTAGCAAACCGGTCATATCACATACGACCCGACAAATAGAAAATGCCTGATTAATATACGTTATCACGTAACCGTATTTAATCGGGTCCCGTGCATATCTCATATGCACACCATACCATTTTGCCTGAGCCAGGAAACTTCATTGTGGGACTCTAAGACTCGTCAATACGCCGGCAGTAGATGATGATCATATCAAACACCTACAAGCCGCAAGAGATCAGCTAAACATAACAGCCACCCGGGTATTGAAACGATCAGAAGAAAACCAGCGAAGCTGTAAAAACTCCCGTTGAGCTAACTGGCAACACTTACCGTACAGTCCGGTCTCTTCGTCAGATATGCTGCATATCGAGTCCAGGGATGGAATCGTCGACCCCAGTAACTCAATAAGTCATGCTGGTGTATGGCTCATAACAGATTGAGAAACTACTGATAACTCTTATCAGTAAATCTCAGCAGCCCTGGCCAGGGACTTCATGTTATAGCCAATCGAGCATAGCACAACATCAACTCCCAATACCGGGAGAGACGAAACCCCTCCTATCGCTCATTGCCTCCATGTGCCTCGAGACTGTACCCAAAGACCACCTGTTTGCAAGACTCAGTAGAGCCGTAGTAGGGTGGAGATCAAAGTATAGTGGGAGGACACACAAGACTCTATGACGATCTCGGGTCTACAGACTAACCTATACCAGTGTCACCTGAGAACTGCTATCCGACGATAGATATAATACCACATAGGAGTTCTCGGCGAGTCCGTTCAGTGTACCCAGTCTCCACTGAGCACCCGCATACAATCTTTGGTGTCTCCTCACCAGATAGATATGGGATCATCCATCGCCCATCATATGGGACAAGAATGGTATACGCTAGTCTACTCTGGAATATCGATGCCCTGTCGCGATACACCCTCGACTAGGAACAGTTCAAGGACATGCTTATAGACTACACGTGCCCCACTAGTATGATCCGCATCATAATCACAGTAGTCAAGCAAATATCCTTTGGGCTTTATCAACATGTGTAAATGATTAAATCTACATGTCAAGATAAAGTAAACCAGATAGCGTACTATCATGTTGAGCAAGAAAGTCATCTATCTCCATAGATATATGTCCAGGTTTCCACTATCCATATTATGGCCATTAGGGCATACATATTACTAACAATCTCCCACTTGCACTAAGGCCAGTTATTGGCGTATCTCATATCCAACATTTCAAACAGTTGCTCATGCTGCGGCTGTGGAAGTGCCTTGGTGAATGGATCCGCTGTGTTATCCTTTGTATCTACTCTCCGAATCTCGATCTCCTGGCGATCTACTATCTCCCGGATCAGATGATATCGCCTTAGGATGTGTCTGGATTTCTGATGGGACCTTGGATCTTTGGCTAACGCTATAGCTCCATTATTATCACAATACAATGGTATTGGATCAACAATGGTTGGAACTACTCCTAGTTCCGCAATGAACTTCTTCATCCAGACGGCTTCCTTAGCAGCATCACTTGCAGCAATATACTCAGCTTCCATCGTGGAGTCTGCAATGGTTAACTGTTTGGAACTCTTCCAACTAACCGCTCCTCCATTTAGGGTAAATACAAACCCTGAGATTGATTTGCTGTCATCCTTGTCACTTTGGAAGCTGGAATCGGTAAAGGCCTCCAACTGGAGATCCCCATTACCATACACCAAGAACAATTATTTAGTCCTTCGCAAGTACTTAAGAATGTTCTTCACTGCCATCCAATGTTTCTCCCCTGGGTTGGATTGATACCTGCTTACTACAGCCAGTGCATAAGCCACATCAGGGCGAGTACACAACATCGCATACATTATAGATCCTACGGCTGAAGCGTAGGGTATAACGCTCATGCGAGCTCTCTCTTCATCAGTCTTTGGACAGAAGTCCTTGGAGAGAGTGATTCCATGACTAGCAGGCAAGGCACCACGCTTGGAATCTTCCATACTAAACCTCTTTAGAATGGTGTCTATGTACTTTGATTGGGACAGTCCCAATAACCTCTTGGATCTATCTCTATAGATCCTAATGCCCAAAATGCGCTAGGCATCACCCAGGTCCTTCATGAAGAACCTTTGTGATAAGAATAGTTTGACCGATTGTAGCATAGGAACATCATTTCCTATCAGGAGAATGTCGTCTACGTACAATATGAGGAATGTGACAGTACTCCCTACAATCTTCTTATAAATACATGGTTCATCTTCATTTCTGATAAAATCAAACTCTTTGATTGTATCATCAAAGCAGATGTTCCAGCTCCTTGAGGCCTGCTTTAATCCATAAATGGATTTAAGCAATCTACATGCTTTCCCGCTGCTCCCACTATCAATGAAGCCCTCTGGCTGATCCATAAAAACGCATTCTTCTAAATCACCATTTAGAAATGCAGTTTTCACGTCCATCTGCCAGATTTCATAATCATAGTGAGCAGCAATAGCAAGTAGGATCCTAATGGATTTAAGCATTGCTACTGGAGAGAAAGTTTCATCATAGTCCAAGCCTGGTCTTTGACGAAAACCTTTCGCTACAAGCCTTGCTTTATAGGTCTCCACCTGTCCATCTACACCAATCTTTCTCTTAAAGATCCATTTGCACCCAACGGGTTTTATCCCAGGAGGCGCAACGTCCAAAGTCCATACTTTGTTGGTGTACATTAACTCCATTTCGGATCTCATTGCTTCCAGCCATTTCACTGAGTCACCACTCGTGATAGCTTGCTGAAAACTAGTAGGGTGATCATCATCCATGATACAATCTTCTCTATCACCATCTATGAGAAACCCATAGTATCTCTCTGGTAGGCGAGAAGTTCTACTAGACCTCCTGAGCGGCTGAGGTTCTTGAAGTTCTACTGCAACATCAGTTTCAACCAATTCCTCCTGAGTAATTTGTGTCTCTAGAACCTCTTCTAGTTCTACCACATTGCCATTAGTACTTTCCGTAAAGATCTCATTTTCAAAAAATGTGGCATGATGAGCAACAAACACCTTTTGTTCCTCTTTGTGGTAGAATAGATATCCATACGAATGTTTTGGACACCCCACAAATTTACACATGACCGATAGTGTCTCGAGTTTGTCTGGATTCTGCTTTTTAACAAAAGCCGGACAACCCCAAATCCTAAACCTTTTAAGAGATGGTCTCTTTCCATTCCACATCTCATATGGAGTGGTAGATACGGTCTTGGTTGGAACCCTATTCAATAGATACATTGCTGTCTCCAATGCATGTCCCCAAAAGGAAAGCGGTAACTTAGCATCACACATCATGGATCGTACCATATCCAATAGGGTACGATTCCTCCGTTCTGACACACCATTGTGCTGCGGTGTGTAAGGAGGAGTGAGCTGAGAGAGAATCCCATTCTCTTTTAAGAAGTCTAGAAACTCTGTACTCAAATATTCTCCACCTCGATCCGATCGAAGTTTCTTGATGCTCTAGCCTGTTTGCTTCTCTACTTCAAGTTTATACTCCTTGAATTTCTCAAAGGCTTCAGATTTGTGCTTTATCAAAAACACGTGTCCGAATCTTGAGAAATCATCAGTAAAAGTGATGAAGTATGAAAAACCACCTCTTGCAAGTGTAGACATTGGTCCGCATACATCACTATGTATGAGGCTTAAGAGTTCACCGACTCTCTCTCCGTGTCCACTAAACGGAGTTTTGGTCATTTTACCTTTGATACAAGACTGGCAAGTCGCATAAGATTTATATTCAAACGGATTTAAATATCCATCTTTATATAGCTTGTTTAGTCTTGTTTCATTAATATGACCAAGTCTACAATGCCAAAGAAAAGCTTCATTTATATCTTAAAACTTTCTTTTACTAGTATGTTGTATATTGAAAACTGTGTGTTGGTTCAGGACGTAAATACCGTTATTTAGTGTACCATACCCAATCAACTCTTGATTCAGGTTAATGTTCATAACATTATTTTGCAATATAAAATGATATCCTTCATTGTCCAACAAAGAAACGGATATTATGTTACACAGCATACTTGGTACTAAATAACACGGGTTCAAAACCAAAATACTTCCTGAAGGCAACCCTAGATGATACTCTCCCACAGATACAGCATGTATATTGGAACCATTTCCAACCCGTAGAGTATGATCTCCTATCTTTAAAACTCTACTATTTCTCAATCCCTGCATACAATTGCAGATGTGAGAACCAGAACTGGTATCCAATACCCAGGATGCAGAGTTTAAAGAAAAATAGTTTTCAGTTACAAACACACCTGAAGTGGAAGCATCAGCATGCTTCTTCTTTTTGAGATCAGCAAGATATTCAGCACAGTTGCGTTTCCAATGTCCTGACTTTTTACAGTAAAAACATTCTCCTTTCCTGCTTCCCACAGCCCCGGCTTTGTCTTTCCCCTTTTCCTTTCTAACTCCTCCTTTCTATGTGATAGACTTCTTCTTCTTCTTTCCCTTGGCCTTAGCTTTTGGGAATGAAGAGGAAGATGTCCCAGCAAGCAGAGTGGGAGTCCTTGCCGTTTTCAACGTGTTCTCTGCACTTCTCAACATATTGAGAAGTTCAGGCAATGATTTCTCCAAATCATTCATATTGAAATTTACTATGAACGGAGCAAAGGCAGGGGGGAGAGACTGAAAACAATATCCGTATATTGCTCATTATCCATAGTCCATCCCAGTTCCTCAAGTTCTTCAATAAGACCAATCATTTTCAAAACATGGTCTCCAACTGATGCACCAGGGGCCATTCGCATCTGAAACAGCTTTCTAGATGCCTCGTATCTCAAAGTACGAGATTGCTCTTCATACAACTCCTTTGTGTGAAGAAAGATGGATTGCACATCCATATTCTCGTGTTGCTTCTGATGGACATTGTCCATAGAAGCAAGCGCGAGGCACTTGGCCGTGTTGCAGTCATTTTCCCAAGTTTTTCGGATCTCCATATCCGAGACAGATGATTCAGGTCCTGGGACGGGTGGGGCTTCGGTATTGAGGACATATGATACCTTATCATATGAAAGTGCAATGTTTAAGTTCCTCAACCATTCTTTATAATTTGGTCCTGTCAGTTTATTTTTCTCAAGTAGTAGCTTAAGTCCTGACATCTGTAACTGCCATTCGGAGAGAGAAAAGGATACACTTAGCGAAATGCTCTAGCAAAGAATTAGATTGGTTATTATTTTATCTAATCGATGTCTCCCACTGCTTTTATCAAATTTTCTTTCAAAACCTGAAAAGAAAACTAGCCAGGAATAATTACATTCTACAGTTTCGCTAACCGGTCAGTCTATCTAGACACCCACTGGATTAGCTAATTGTAAAGTGCAAAACTCTCCTGGAAGTAACACTTACTCACAGTGAGATCGAGATCCAACTATCATATAGATGGTATGCAATCTCATTGCAAATTTCAACTCTTGAAATTCCCGATATGGTTTTTACCCCTGGTCACTTATGACCTTGGCTATGGTCAACATATCATAAGTACTAGTCAAGTTCTACCCGTCATTTCGTGATTAACTAGACCCACCCATATGACCCTTGACTATGATCAACATAATCACATGAATGTCCTAACTAATCGCATCATATGCTTTGTAGGAAGACATCACTTAGCTACCGTACACTACGCCTTGACTATAATCAACATACGCAGCACGAATACTAAGTACTCTGCTTCCTAAAATGACAGAGGGTTGCGGATGGTTTTTAAGAAAACCTTTAACGCTTTGAACTTGATCTCGTTGTAGAATCAAAACAGTTAAGAAAAGGAGTGGCTTAAGCTCCGCATCCTTTTGAAACTTGCATTTTTCATAAAAAGCCGAGTTTGTTTCAAATCTGATTCTGCAACATCATTAGGTTTCTTTTCTTTACATTAATCTCATTAATGTGATCCCATCATTTAAGTTCCTAAGCCAACACAGAATAGAACGTATACTTATACCATCCGCATTCACCACAGTGTCCCGTTATGCACCGTTAGGTTACTTAACTAACGGCATAGCGGGGCGGGACTAGCGCGGGTGTAAAATATAAGCAACGTTTATTATATATCATATATATAATAATAATCCATTCGTCTCAGATACTAAGTAATCACATTACAGAATATCAACAGCAGAAGCACATAATGTAAGTCGATGTACAACACCCCATGACTAGCGGGGAGGCGGAAATTTGAAAAACGATCTTGTTCTTTGCTTAAACATCTACTAACCGCATGAATCGAAGCTAAACGATAACTAACATGAAACATAGAAGTTCTATACTACTATGTTTAGGGATTATACCTAACGAATCGTGTCCTTCGTCTTTGCAAACTCCTCCTCCTCCTCGGCCTTCTCGAAGTAGTAGACGATCCACTGTTCATATCAGATTTTTGCATTTTCATACCGCCCAATTTTTATCACATTGCATATCGGTAGATACTCTTGAGCCGTGTTTGCTAGTCAATTGTAGGATACAGGTTCTCGGTTCTAAAACGGTGAAATTCATGAAAAACACGACAAAATCCGGGTTCCTGCCAACCACAGATAAAACACGGTCTCCGCTCTTCATCCGTATGTTGCCAGATACCAGTTTAGGAAGACAAAATGTCAAATCAATGTCACCTTCATGCACAAGGCTCAATGGCAACAACAAATTCCAAGAAATCTACGTGGAGCTCGAGGCAATCATGACAAAAACATCCACAAAAAGTCCACCTTTCCTCAACAGAAATTCTGGAAGAAATGTGAAAGTATTTTCAGAAAATACATATACCAGAAAAGAGGGGACAGAAGACCAGGAAAGTACACAAAAGAAGAAGCCCCAACTCCTCCAAATAGCCGCGGATCCGCAGCCAAAGGGGGGTCTAGGCCGCGGATCCGCGGCCGTTCTGGCGCCGCTTGTACAGTGTTTTTGGGGGCATTTTAGTCTTTTCATTTTAGTTCTGGTGGTTGCCCTAGGTTTTCATTTTTTGGCCTATAAATAGCCCAGAACTTTGTGAAGGAAAGGGTCCATTCTTGTATTTTCATTTTGCTAAGTTTAGTTGTGTTTCTTCTTCCTCTTCTCACCTCTTCTCCATTAAACTTGTAGTGAGCTTGTGAGTGAAGAGTGATGAATAAAGAAGAACCATTTATTATCATGCTTGTCTCTTTATTTTGTTAAATGTTGTAACTTTAATTCGTTAAGTAGTTGTTGTTATTTCCTTGTTGTTTCTTTCTTCTCTCTTTTTCTTTATCCTTACATACGACAATGATGCTTACGCTCGATCCTCGCCAAGGTGAGGTCGCAAATAGCTAGTCGTATTCTTCTAATCTCCTTCTTTCTATCTTCCTGTTTTGTTTTGTTTTATTTTTCCGTATTATGATGTGTGAGTAGTTCATTCTTGTTAGGGTAGGATAAGGGAAGTTTGAGAGAAGGAAATCTCTCTCACTCTTTCCTTGCCCAACAGCTTAAATCAACTCCCGTTAATTGAACCACAATCCGCTCCTTACGGCACCCTATCCTACATGATAGCGGTGATTCCGTAGTGAGACCGGTTGTGGTTGAATTAACCGAGGTTATGGCTAAGAGCCAAGAACGGACGGACAAGCACCAAAAGGAAGGACTTATGCGTTGGAAAGCCTAGCTTATACTCACAAGTTCCTTCCTAGTCGTGCTAATCCCCGTTGTTGCTGATTACCGTAACACCGATATTAAGAGGGGCAACGAAAGATGTGGAGACTCCTAACTCAAACTAACCTAATCCTAACCCTAACAAGCTCGCTTTAAATATCAACTCAACACTTAGATAATCACAAACAAAAATCTGAACAACCGGACTTAACTCGTTAAAACACATTGAAAAAGACTCCCATCTCCCTGCGGACGACCCGTACTCAACCGGCTAGCTACAAGCGAAACCGTCTTGATTGCGGTATTTAAAACTAAACTTGAACACGAACATACTCTATCAATCAAATGGCGCCGTTGCCGGGGAGACGGTAGTTTATTTCCTTGTGTAATTTCGGGATAATTTGTGAATATAAAAACAACCGAAAAACAACAAAAAAAAATATACTTTGTAAAAAAAAAATCATCTTGTTATTTTTGATTAGCTTTTGTGCAAGTGTGCAGGAAAATACAAGGTTCGAGTTCCGTGGCCAAGACGTTGAAAATACGGAGTTCAAGTACAGTGCCAAAGACGTGGGAAGATAGACCCACATTTCGCGGCTACACCGCGACGGACAAAACGAAGCATACAGTCTACTGTCAAGATCTGGAGCAGGTACAGTGAGCAAATAAAAATTCAGAAGTTCCAGACAAGCAGAGGAGACCCATACCAGCACCCACAGAAAAAATGAGGCCCCAATATCCCCTTCCTGCCGCGGATCCGCGGCAATAGAGGGCTTAGGCCGCGGATCCGCGGCCACTTGGTGCCTTTGGGCTGCCAACTTCTTTCTGGTGAGTCTCTCTCTTCTCTCCACTCCTCTGAACTCCACTGAACTGTGTTTTCTGCAGATTTCTTTGCGCAAACTCTTCTCACCTTCCAATAAACTATTCTTGTGCAGGATTCTTTGCGCCGCAAATAAAAATTGTTTGCAGTTGATTTGTTACTGCTTTGCATTTCTTTAATACGGACTTAAGGGGCTTGAAACCAATCCAGATTGGGTGGGGATTTCATCACCCTTCCCAGGACCCCAAAAATCACTAAAGCATATGCATTGTCCATTGTAAATTAAAAAATACTAGACTTCAGCCCTAAGGACTTCGCGCTCATTAGGAGAAGATAAACCTTGTTTAGAACCTCGCTTAACCGTATATTGTTTACGGGGTGTCTAGGAAAGTGTTAAAGGCGCAACCGCCGAAAGAGAAAGGGTTATTTAATTAAGGAACTTCGCGAAAGCGTTGGACAACCTCACCTTATCTCTGCACATACCTGGCCTCGTGATCAGTGTATTTTTAAGCCCGTTTCTCGACACTGTTTAACTTCGACAATCAAGTTCAGGAGCAGGTCTAGTAGACCTAGGTTACCCTAGATCTAGGTGTGATTGTGCATATCTTGTTTGTGATTGCTTAAGCCGTATTTCCGTACATATTTCTGTAAATCTCTTTCTAAAAACAAAAAAAAAGAAAAAAAAAGAAAAAAAATCAAAAACTTTTATAAAAACTTGCCCTTTTGTCGCCAAATCCATTTTCACCCACCACCCATCGCCTTTCTCCATTGACGTTTTCTTGCCCTCACCTTCTCCGCTTTGACTATACTAAACTCGTTTAGTGTATGTCCGCTTGGACTCGGGACACTAGCGCCCGTCTAGACCGCGTTACGTTAGTCGCGACCGACTACGCGATCGACTCCGAAGTCGATACTCCGTCCACTCCTCTTTCACCCCTTCCTTTGCCGGCCAACTCCGACGTTGACCGAAATTCTGTTCATACATCTTCACCTTCACCTTCACCTTCACCAACCTCTTCTTCCGCGATGTCGGGATTTAATTCGAACATCTCTTTAACCACCGCTGGATTGGCTCCACCTCCTACGGAGACCAATCTCCCACCACCTCCGCCTGTTGTAGCGCCGCAGCGAATCGCGCTCCAGGATCGTTTCTACCCCACCCGTTCTGCACTTCCCACCTGCCTTTCTCTTCCTCCGGCCAATGGGGACAACTTTGAAATTAAGCCCCATTTCATCAACATGCTTCCACGTTTTCATGGGCTTGAATCTGAAGATGCCTATATCTTCATCAACAAATTTCAAAATGTCTGTGCCATGATGAAAACCACCCAGCTGTCGGACGATGCTATACGCCTACGGGTCATTCCGTTCACTTTATGCGACCTCGCTGAAAAATGGCTGTATAGCACCGCTTCCCACTCAATCACCAGCTGGGACGAGTTTGTTAAAGCGTTTCTGAAAAAATTCTATCCTAATCATAAGACCGCAAGAATTCGAAATGAAATCAACCAATTCTCCCAGCTTCCTTCTGAACCCTTCTGGAAGTGCTTTGACCGGTACAAAGACCTTCTTGTTCAGTGTCCTCACCACGGTATAGAGAAATGGCAACTCTGCCAAACCTTATACGAGGGACTGAACCCAGCAACGAAGCAGTTGCTGGAAACCATCTGTCAGGGCCACTTCCTATCAAAATCTGACGAGGAAGCGTGGCAGTTCTTTGACGATCTTGCGGAGCAAACGCTACAGTGGGAGAGCACCAGACCGACTTCTTCTTCTTCTACCTCCACTTCTACCGGTCAGTCTAGGGTAGGAATCCACCAACTCGATGTCTCTATTGCGATGAAAGCTGAAATGGCTGCAATAACAAGGAAGCTTGAAGCGATAGAGAGCAAATTCTCTGCTCCTTCTCCTGCCCCTGTTCTCCCCCTTCGTACCATCTGCGCTTGTTGTTCCGATCCTTCCCACTTGACCGAAGAGTGTCCGTACAATCCACCCTCGTAAGGACAGGATCAGGTTAATGCTGCCTTCCAGCAAAGACCGAGGAATGATCCATACTCTTCCACCTACAATCCCAGTTGGAGGAACAACCCCAATTTCGCCTGGAATCAGAATCAGAATCAATTCCAGGGCAACAATTTCCAAAGGGCCCCTCCGCCGCAACAACAAGCGCAGCAACAAACTCAACACCAATATCAGCAGCCCTTCTAACCCCAACCTTTCCAAAATCAGACGAACAACTTTGCACCCAACAATTCTTTTCCACCAAACAACTTTGTTCCGTCAAACAACGATAAGGTTTCCTCGCTCGAACGAAGTCTGGAGGCGTTTGTTAAACAATCGACTCAATCCACCGCCAACATCCAGTCTTCCATTCAATCTTTAGTGCAACACACTGCCGCACACGGGCAAAGTATCAAGACCATCGAGGCCCAGATTGCACAGCTGAACGCGTCCTTAAGCGTGCGAGAGAAGGGGAAGCTCCCGTCCCAGCCACATCCAAATCCCGGTCACCCACATAATGCACATGTTGCTCTTGAACAACAAAACCATAATGTGAGTGCCATGACCACACTGAGATCGGGAAGGATGCTGCAAAACAACACCGGCACACGAATCAACAATGACACCCCGGCCGCCGCTTCTTCTTCTTCTTCTTCTTCTTCTTCTTCTTCGTCTTCTGAGCCTATTCTCCGTTCTTCACAAGGCTCCCCTTCCTCTTCTTCTGCTCTAAACGGACCCACTTCTCACTCTACGAAAACACCTATTCTGGGATCCGTTCCAACTCCACAATCTCCTCCTCCAGCATTAGACTCAACCAATTTTCAAAATGTTCCATTTCCAAACCGGTTGAGGTCTAATAAACAAAATCCTCAAATGGAGAAGATTCTGGAGTTATTCAAGCAGGTTAACATTAACATTCCTCTTTTAGATGCTGTCCAACAAGTCCCGTCCTACGCGAAAATCTTAAAGGACTTGTGCACGAAAAAGAGGAAGTCTCAGGTACCCAAGAAAGTTTTCTTGGCTAGTGCTGTGAGTGATGCCCTTACCCAATCTTTACCACAAAAACGGAAGGACCCTGGCTGTCCTACGATTTCAATTACTATTGGGGATAAGAACATCAACCGCGCACTATTAGATCTTGGTGCCAGTGTTAACTTGCTTCCGTATTCATTATACGAGCAATTAGGCGTCGGAGAGTTGAAACCCACACACTGCACTCTCTAAATGGCCGACCGATCGATCACCCACCCTAGGGGTGAGCTAGAGGATGTGTTGATAAGAGTCGGGGTCTTCATATTCCCCGTTGACTTCATTGTATTAGATACACAGCCTGTAGCTAACCCCCGGAATCAGATTCCGGTGATACTCGGTCGACCATTTCTCGCAACCTCAAATGCTGTGATCAATTGTCGCAATGGTTCGATGAACCTCTCTTTTGGAAATATGACGATTGAACTCAACATTTTTAGGTTAGGGAATCAGCCCGCCGAACCTAATGCTCATATACTGGATGTCTGCTCGATCCAGGAGATCACCCCAGAAGAGTGTGAATTCGAGGAGTTTCTGTTTGATCACGATAATCTTGACGCCACTAGTGCGTTTCTCTTCGAACCTGCTGCTGTTTCTGCACCCGACAACGAATACGAGTGTTTCACGTTTTCGAACGATCTTAGCCGTGCACAACCCGAGTTTGAATCCTTCGACTTTCCGGATGAGTTACCTGAACCATCCAACTCGGTTGCCTACACTCGCTTTGAACCTTTGCTGGAGTCCTTTGAGTTCGAGATCTTTGCACCAATCTTGCCTTCCATCGTTTCATCTCCAACGCTCGAACTCAAGCCTTTGCCGTCTCACCTTAAGTACGCTTACTTAGGTGAGAACGAGACCCTCCCTGTCATCATCTCGGCTTCTCTAGCTCCCGAGCAAGAGAAAGCCCTTCTCGCGGTCTTGCACAGCAACAGGCAAGCTTTTGGCTGGTCCATGGCGGACATCAAGGGGATTAGTCCCCTGATCGTTGAGCATCACATTCATCTGATGGATGATGCCAAACCAGCCCGGGATCCACAAAGACGTCTTAATCCAGTCATGAAGGAGGCTGTAAAGAAGGAGATCGTCAAATGTCTAGATAGTGGTATCATTTAACCTATCTCTGATAGCCAGTGGGTTAGCCCCATTCATGTTGTCCCCAAGAAGTCGGGCATCACGGTCATAACCAACGAGGCGAATGAGTTAATCCCTACTCGCACCCAAACTGGGTGGCGAGTTTGCATTGATTACAGAAAACTCAACGCCGCAACGCGGAAAGACCACTTTCCGCTACCTTTCATTGACCAGATGCTTGAACGATTGGCCGGACACGAGTACTACTGCTTTCTTGATGGCTACTCCGGCTATAATAAAATTCCCATCGCCGAAAAAGACCAGGACAAGACCACATTCACTTGTCCTTTAGGCACGTTTGCATATCGTCGCATGCCCTTTGGGTTATGCAATGCACCCTCTACCTTCCAGCGGTGTATGATGGGAATTTTTTCAGACATGGTGGAAAAAATTCTGGAGATTTTCATGGATGACTTCTCCATCTTCGGCGATTCCTTCAACGAGTGTTTGCTGCATCTTGACGCTGTCCTTACCCGATGTAAGGACAAGAATCTCACTTTGAACTGGGAGAAATGCCACTTCATGGTGCGCGAAGGTATTGTCTTAGGACATATCATCTCGCAAAATGGTATAGAGGTTGACAAAGCAAAGATTGAGGTCATTTCCAATCTGCCTCCTCCCCGATGCGTCAGAGATATCCGAGCCTTCCTTGGCCATGCCGGTTTCTATAGACGGTTCATCAAGGACTTTAGCAAGATTGCTAGGCCCTTGACTCTTTTGCTGGCTAAGGACACGCCATTCGACTTCAACTCGAGCTGTGTGACTGCATTCGAGTCAATGAAACGTTCACTCACTTCTGCTCCCGTTCTTTCTTCACCTGACTGGACGCACCCATTCGAGATTATGTGCGATGCATCCGACTTTGCCATCGGTGCTGTCCTTGGACAGCACATCAACAAGATGCCGCACGTAATCTATTACGCGAGCCGGACCCTGAACGACGCCCAACTTAACTATACAACAACTGAGAAGGAATTCTTAGCTGTTGTATTTGCTTTAGAAAAGTTCAGGCCCTACCTCATCGGCTCTCCAGTCATTGTTTACACAGACCATTCTGCTCTGTGCCATCTTTTTGCGAAGAAAGATGCAAAATCTCGGTTAATACGTTGGATCCTCTTGCTTCAAGAGTTTGACCTTGTCATTAAGGACAAACGAGGATGTGAAAACGTAGTTGCCGACCATCTCTCACGACTTCCTTCTTCGCCTTCGCTTCCAATTCCGATCAACGACGTTTTCCCGGATGAACAGCTCTTGACAGTATCGTGCGAACCCTGGTTCGCAGATATTGTGAACTATTTGGCCACGGGATTACTACCGACCGAATGGTCAAGTCAGGACAGACTTCGCTTCTTATCCCAAGTAAAACACTTTTACTGGGACGAACCCTACTTGTTCAAGTACTGTCCCGACCAGATTATTCGTCGGTGTGTCCCTGATGAGGAATTCAAGAGTGTGCTGTCATTTTGCCACGATCAAGCGTGTGGCGGGCATTTTGGCCCCAGAAAGACAGCTGAGAAGATCTTGCAATGTGGTTTCTACTGGCCATAACTTTTCAAAGACGCTCATGACTATTGCAAGACTTGCTCCCGGTGCCAACACATGGACCGGATATCCCGGAGGAACGAGATGCCGCTCCAACCGATCTTGGTTGTGGAGATTTTCGATGTTTGGGGGATAGATTTCATGGGGCCGTTTCCCAGCTCTTATGGGAACTTGTACATCCTTCTCGCTGTTGATTACGTCTCTAAATGGGTCGAGGCTGTGCCCAGCCGGACTAACGACAACAAGGTTCCTTAAAGAAAACATTTTTTCCCGGATTGGGCACCCCCGAGCGATCATTAGCGACAATGGAAGTCATTTCTGCAATAAAACTTTCGAAGCCTTGATGCGGAAATACTCCATTAATCATAAGCTTTCTACGCCCTACCACCCCCAAACCTGCGGGTAGGCCGAAGTTTCAAATCGGCAAATCAAGCAGATTCTGGAGAAGACGGTTTCCAAGAACCGTAAGGATTGGTCTCTGAAACTCACTGATGCCCTTTGGGCATTTAGAACCGCTTATAAGACCGACCTTGGCATATCTCCCTATCTGCTTGTGTACGGAAAAGCCTGCCACCTTCCTGTCGAAATAGAGCATCGCGCATTTTGGGCGATAAAAGAGCTGAATCTGTCTCTTGAGGATGCGGGCAGCCATCGGAAGCTGCAGTTGAACGAACTGAACGAGCTTAGGGATGAGGCTTACGATAACGCGGTTGTCGTTAAGAATCGAACGAAGGTGTTTCACGATAAACACCTTTTGCGTAAAACCTTCGTACCTGGTCAGCAGGTACTGCTTTACGACACCCGACTTCACTTCCATCCAGGAAAGCTAAGATCTCACTGGAAAGGGCCGTATTTTGTGCGGAATGTGTATCCGCAGGGCGCTGTGGATTTGGAGAATCCAAAGGACGGTTCACTTTTCAAAGTAAATGGACACCGATGCAAACCGTACCTTAGCGCCGAACCAACAGAGGAGCTCCTGTTCTTACAGGAGCCGGTTTACCCTGAATGATCTTCCTCTGCCTACCTCCAAACTTCGGTTATCCAGCCAAGAACAGTGGAAACTGTTCCAAATAAGTTTGGGGGTATGTATAAACCATTTTGTATATATTTGTGTATATTCTTTTTCTTTTCTTTAAAAACAAAAACAAATAAAAATTTGTGTATCGCTAACCGACAATTTTGACCCTTCAAATGATCTCTTCATGCAACGACAGTGAGGACACTGTCCAATTCAAGTTTGGGGGTACACTCGGTACGCATTTCTTACCTTCGCATTCATATGTATATTTTGCATCTGCATATTAAAATCCATAAAATCCATAAAAATTTGAAAATTTTATGAAAATATAAAAACTTTTCTGTCAAGTTAGCTAGTGGAAGAACTCTGATTCAACATTCGACGGTTTTTGTTTGAAAAAATAGGAATAACTAAATCTTATGTTTGGATTTTGAAAACCTGAAAGATAACTCTCCTTTGAAGTTAACTATAGCTGATATACGTCTTTACATCACACTACACGTGTCGTAAGATTTTGGGAATTAGATGACAAGTCTTTCATGTTTAAAACTTTTAAACAGATAAATGATTTTCTGAGGATCAAATAGGTTTGTTCTGAAATAAGTAATGTCAAGAATAGTTTATGAGGTAAAGCGAATATGAAGGAATGTTATTGATGCCGTAATTAGAGCTAAGTCTGAAAAATAACCCATCTGAAACTTGATTGGAATGATTACACACCGAACCCACTAAACACGTCTTTTATCCAAAAAAAATAATTGAACAGCCGGTTGTATCTCCGTTCGTATTAAATCATCTGATTTTCACGCCAAATTGTCTTTTGTTTTTGGACCTAGGTAACTTGAGTAATTAAGTCCGCTGGGGTGTTTCTACACCTAATGTTCTAAAACCAACTTGTTTGGGTGCATTGGCCCAAAGCACGCTAAGAAGCCTAGAAAGTCCAGGTTAAAACAAAGTCAAGCAAGTGTTCTCTCCGAGTTAAAATTCCTAACGGTTCTTTGTGTGAGAATAATCTTGATAAAAGACAGGCTTTTATAAAAATTTTAGCGGAGATATGAAGGTTTTATTCTATGATAAAGACTATTGCACGTTCACAGAGGTGTGTATGAAATGAAAACAAGAAAAAGGTGGAGTGAAAAATACGACTTAGTTTCCTGTTAAGGAAAATAGAAATTCTGAAGTTGAAACCTTACTGGAAAACGAAACTTGAAAAATGCTTAACTCTCTATAAAACTTATGTGATCCTTTTAAAATTGTTATCTGGGCTTTATTGTGCGACATGATGACTTTAATCGATCCTTCTGGAACTTAACGACACTATTTGCACTGCACGTAAAGACATATAAAATCTGTAGTTAAATAAGAAGCGATGTGTGAAAAATAAAGGTTCGATGGTCTACACTTAGGATAATAGAATTGTTATTTTCTGAAACAAAACTTTAGGGTTTGAATCTTAGTTATTTTACAAAACCAACTTGACCGGATTTTGTGGGTAGTATCCGCTGAAAACCCTCAGGAGACAACACTCCTCCTACTAGGGACACCTAGAGGTTTAACGGCTTGTTGCACATGCTCAGTGCAATAGCGTTCCCTGCGAAAGTGAGGTTAGGAAATTTTTTGTGAATAAATGGGCTTTGCTCGGGACGAGCAAATGATAAGTTTGGGGGTATTTGTTCATATCAGATTTTTGCATTTTCATACCGTCCAATTTTTATCACATTGCATATCGGTAGATACTCTTGAGCCGTGTTTGCTAGTCAATTGCAGGATACAGGTTCTCGGTTCTAAAACGGTGAAATTCATGAAAAACACGACAAAATCCGGGTTCCTGCCAACCACAGATAAAACACGGTCTCCGCTCTTCATCCGTATGTTGCCAGATACCAGTTTAGGAAGACAAAATGTCAAATCAATGTCACCTTCATGCACAAGGCTCAATGGCAACAACAAATTCCAAGAAATCTACGCGGAGCTCGAGGCAATCATGACAAAAACATCCACAAAAAGTCCACCTTTCCTCAACAGAAATTCTGGAAGAAATGTGAAAGTATTTTCAGAAAATACATATACCAGAAAAGAGGGGACAAAAGACCAGGAAAGTACACAAAAGAAGAAGCCCCAACTCCTCCAAAGAGCCGCGGATCCGCGGCCAAAGGGGGGTCTAGGCCGCGGATCTGCGGCCGTTCTGGCGCCGCTTGTACAGTGTTTTTGGGGGCATTTTAGTCTTTTCATTTTAGTTCTGGTGGTTGCCCTAGGTTTTCATTTTTTGGCCTATAAATAGCCCAGAACTTTGTGAAGGAAAGGGTCCATTCTTGTATTTTCATTTTGCTAAGTTTAGTTGTGTTTCTTCTTCCTCTTCTCTATTAAACTTGTAGTGAGCTTGTGAGTGAAGAGTGATGAATAAAGAAGAACCATTTATTATCATGCTTGTCTCTTTATTTTGTTAAATGTTGTAACTTTAATTCGTTAAGTAGTTGTTGTTATTTCCTTGTTGTTTCTTTCTTCTCTCTTTTTCTTTATCCTTACATACGACAATGATGCTTACGCTCGATCCTCGCCAAGGTGAGGTCGCAAATAGCTAGTCGTATTCTTCTAATCTCCTTCTTTCTATCTTCCTGTTTTGTTTTGTTTTATTTTTCCGTATTATGATGTGTGAGTAGTTCATTCTTGTTAGGGTAGGATAAGGGAAGTTTGAGAGAAGGAAATCTCTCTCACTCTTTCCTTGCCCAACAGCTTAAATCAAGTCCCGTTAATTGAACCACAATCCGCTCCTTACGGCACCCTATCCTACATGATAGCGGTGATTCCGTAGTGAGACCGGTTGTGGTTGAATTAACCGGAGGTTATGGCTAAGAGCCAAGAACGGACGGACAAGCACCAAAAGGAAGGACTTATGCGTTGGAAAGCCTAGCTTATACTCGCAAGTTCCTTCCTAGTCGTGCTAATCCCCGTTGTTGCCGATTACCGTAACACCGATATTAAGAGGGGCAACGAAAGATGTGGAGACTCCTAACTCAAACTAACCTAATCCTAACCCTAACAAGCTCGCTTTAAATATCAACTCAACACTTAGATAATCACAAACAAAAATCTGAACAACCGGACTTAACTCGTTAAAACACATTGAAAAAGACTCCCATCTCCCTGCGGACGACCCGTACTCAACCGGCTAGCTATAAGCGAAACCGTCTTGATTGCGGTATTTAAAACTAAACTTGAACACGAACATACACTATCAATCATCCACCCGAGAGCTTTACTCCAAGCTTAGCCTCTAAACTTGAGGCAACTAACCTTCTTTAAGTGCTAATCAAAGAAGCTAGGTGATATAGAGTGAGGGTTATGATTTAGTTAGTCTAACTAATCCTTGTACTCAACACATGAGAGGGGAGGATTAGGGTTTGAAGAGGGAGAGCTTGAGGAGAGAGAAGATGATAATAATAATGAAGTGAGAATAATGAGTTATGATAATATATATCAAGCATTTCTTTTTATCAAGAAAAGAAAAAGAAATCATTTAACAACCATGCTTGATAAATATCTAGTGATGATTCACATCCATGAGTCATTAAGCAATTATGAAGCATTAATGACATGGATGAATCATCCATATGACTCACTAATCACATTCATTGTATATGCCACCTAAACCCCCTTAGTCACCATCTTCTAGAAGCTTCTCGCGCAATTACGAGAACGCCCCTCCTTTCCGCAAAAATACGGAAAAACTTTAGACTGTATAAATCCAATAACCGGATACCAGTAACTGGCTTAAACCAAAGCCGACTGGTAAAAACTGTCCGAAAGTCGTACGTGTGTAAACACACGTATGCGTCCGAACCCTTGTCGTAAAACCATACGACCTCTATATCGTTTCGCCTGGAGTAGGGAAACTCTCTGTGTGGGACTCTAGAGACTCGACTACTACGCTGGCAGTGGGTTTAACCACAGACCGCAAGTGGCACTAGCTGTACATAACGGTCCCCAGGTAGATGTCGATAAGAAGGCCGATGAGGAAACCCATCCGAACTCCTACTGAGTCTGATGTGACAATCTCCGTACAGTCCGGTCCGTTCGTCTAAGACTATCGCATATCAGGCCTAGGGGGGCGGCAAGCGTCAGTCCCCTAATAGCGGTATAAGTCGTGTCGGAGCGAAGCCCATTACACCCTGAGAAACTATTGGAACCTACCAGCAAATCTCGCTTCCCCTGGCCAGGGACTTTGCGTAATGGCTCTCTGACACAGCGCGATATCAACCCCCAATACCGGGAGAGACGAGTCCTATCTAACCGCCACTGCCTCCAAGTGCTCGGGACTGCACCCAACTGCTGCCTGTTTGCACGACTCCTTTGAGCCGTGGTAGGGTAGTAATCTAAGAACAGTGGGACACACTCGAGGCGAAGTAGCAGTGTCAAGTCTGCGGACTATGCTGTACTCATGTCACCTTGGAACTGTTCACTGACGACTGGTATAAAACCAACCAACAGTTCCCTGTGAGTCCTGTCCGGTGTACCCATAACCTAACGAGCACCTGCATACTATCTCCAGTACGACGTACTGAAGGCTGTGGGACAGACCATCTCCCCAACTGGGATGAGAAGCATACACACTAGTCTACTCCGGAGTATCGATGCCCTGTCTCGATAATCCAACGACTAGGGACCTGAATAAGGATGTGCTTGTAGACTACCCAGCCCCCACTAGTGTGACTGCCATCACAACGCTGGTAGTCAAGCAAGATCCTAAGAGCTCTATCAATACGTATACTCACATATTAAGATAGAAAAAACCAAGTAGCATACTACCATGTTTAGCAAGACTGTTATATACATGTGAATATCCCAAGCTTCCATTAAGTAATATACAAACTAGTATGATACAATAATGGCCCCTAGGGCATATACACTAACACATAAAAGGATATCTAGGATGTCCGTATTTTGTATCGAGCCAACAATAAAAAAATACGGATTCCACGGTCGTGATGAATAGCCAAGCCCACACCCCTAGACCCCTACGAGAGCAGCAAGTGATCCCGCCAATTCTAGAGTTTAGGAGACCCGGTCTCGACTCCTCGAGATAGCCTCCCACTGAACCCTAGAACCCGGTCACTTGTGCTCCCCTCCTTGGGTCTATCCTAATGCGGAAAAGTAAATAATATACAATTGATTTATACATGAATGAAAATAAAACTCTCATCTCAAATAAAAACCCCCGGCTATTCATTCGCGACAATCCTACTCATCATATCTCAGCAACACATAATATCTCATATCATCAACGTAAGTAATTATGCGTATCCCGATTGTCGTTGACGTATAGCAACGAAAACGGCGATACACCACATACTACACTTACGGTCACAGAAAATAAAATGAAAAACTACAACATTTGGAATCCACAATCACCTTAGACATCATAAATTCGAAATATCACATACTTCGTATTTCATTCCTAACTATATGAATTCCACATATTGTATCACATTTCAGATAAATAGACAATGTTAAACTTTTCGATCGAATAAACAAACACCCAAGATTTCCCAAACTGCACAACACTTGAGCCGAGTTCAAAAATTTCTAGAACATGTCACAGCCCCTTATGGACCAACCGTAGAAGGGTCAAACCAACGCCTCACATGTAGCAACGCTAAACTACCACAAACCCTAAGGTTCAGTGACAGTTTTGACGGTCACATAATCGAGTTAAGGTTATGTTCTTCTAGAGTGTCCATAGATACGCTTGCATGTTTTTCAAAAGTTTCGAACTCGGGAAAAATCCAACACTTGGAATTTTTCGAATACGGGAAAAAATGTGTTTCTAATATTCGTTCAAACATTTTAACACGTTCTAAATAATCTAAAAATCTGAACGAAGTTAAACTTTCCGATCGAATCACCAAAAACAATTTATCTCCAGAAAACTCAACACTTGAGTAAGTTTAAAATATCTCAGAGGCATGTACTATTACATACGGGTCTACTGTAGAAAACACTATTCCTAATTCCACAAAACGGCAGCGGAACCGCCGCAAAAAGCATGGTTAGGCCGCTGTTCCGCGGCGTTTTAGTGAGATCGTTGAAAAATTTTTATACAGTAATTCATAGAATAGCATGTTGAATTTTTTAAGAATTTTTAATTTGGAAAAATCCAATTTTCAAAAAATTTCTAGAGAGCGGTCTAAATTGGTGTTTCGTGGTTCGATCGGACTTTTAACATCGCCTACGCATCGCCTAAAGCTCTAGCTTGGCTCTGATACCACTGAAGGGTTAGCCTAGCACCTCGTCAAGGGTTTGGTAGCATCACATATGCCATAATCAAAATTTTAGAGGTGCTAAGTTAACTCGACAAGAATCGAAACTAGAAGTTTAGGGATTCATACAACTAAGCATCACATGCAAATGTAAAACTATCACTAAGAGTAGAGATTACAACCTTTTTAGATCTCTCTCGGTGACTCCTTGGCACTATGAGAGTTTGGAACGGATCGATGGAAGCCTTCCTTGTCCACGATGATCCACCCGAAGTCCCTTTGCCCAAAGCTCCTTGCCTTACTTGTTTCGCAAACGAAGTAGAGCAAACACCCTACACAAATCGGCTAGATGTATGTAGTATGATGATGTGGTTTATATTCAACAATTAAAACCCTTTCTTTTTATCAACTTCACTCAAGAGAAAAATCAAGAGAGGAAGAAGAAGATAATGGTGGCTAAGCTTGAGCTTTCTATCATATCACATATGATAACTTATTTTCACACCCTTGTTCACAATATTTTCCCTTGTATTTTTCATTGTTTGTACACCTTGTTTCATATCACATATGAAGCCTTATATAGTGATGAGAAGGAATAATCATCATTATTCCATTCCCACTATAATTATGGGTGGAAATTCTTTTCATAAAGAATTAAGCATGGGTGGAAATTCTTTTCATTAAGTTAAATAAAGCTTACCCACTAAAGAATAAAGGAGCATGAGTGGGTTTTCTTTACATTAACTTAAAATGATAAATATAAATAAAAGCTTCAATATAAGTCTTGCATTGCCACCATTCTTGTATCATCAACCATGATACTATGTATGCATGTATGTGTCCATGCACATCATCATGTGCATACATGCATGCATACAAAAGGATTTAATTAAAGAATTAATCTAAATGTAATTTGTTAAATCAACACTTGATTTAGCAAACCGGTCATATCACATACGACCCGATAAATAGAAAATGCCTGATTATTATACGTTATCACATAACCGTATTTAATCGGGTCCCGCGCATATCTCATATGCACACCACACCATTTTGCCTGAGCCAGGAAACTTCATTGTGGGACTCTAAGACTCGTCAATACGCCGGCAGTAGATGATGATCATATCAAACACCTACAAGCCGCAAGAGATCAGCTAAACATAACAGCCACCCGGGTATTGAAACGATCAGAAGAAAACCAGCGAAGCTGTAAAAACTCCCGTTGAGCCAACTGGCAACACTTACCGTACAGTCCGGTCTCTTCGTCAGATATGCTGCATATCGAGTCCAGGGATGGAATCGTCGACCCCAGTAAATCAATAAGTCATGCTGGTGTATGGCTCATAACAGATTGAGAAACTACTGATAACTCTTATCTGTAAATCTCAGCAGCCCTGGCCAGGGACTTCATGTCATAGCCAATCGAGCATAGCACAACATCAACTCCCAATACCGGAAGAGACGAAACCCCTCCTATCGCTCATTGCCTCCATATGCCTCGAGACTGTACCCAAAGACCACCTGTTTGCAAGACTCAGTAGAGCCGTGGTAGGGTGGAGATCAAAGTATAGTGGGAGGACACACAAGACTCTATGACAATCTCGGGTCTACAGACTAACCTATACCAGTGTCACCTGAGAACTGCTATCCGACGATAGATATAATACCACATAGGAGTTCTCGGCGAGTCCGTTCAGTGTACCCAGTCTCCACTGAGCACCCGCATACAATCTTTGGTGTCTCCTCACCAGATGGATATGGGATCATCCATCGCCCATCATATGGGACAAGAATGGTATACGCTAGTCTACTCTGGAATATCGATGCCCTGTCTCGATACACCCTCGACTAGGAACAGTTCAAGGACATGCTTATAGACTACACGTGCCCTACTAGTATGATCCGCATCATAATCACAGTAGTCAAGAAAATATCCTTTGGGCTTTATCAACATGTGTAAATGATTAAATCTATATGTCAAGATAAAGTAAACCAGATAGCGTACTATCATGTTGAGCAAGAAAGTCATTTATCTCCATAGATATATGTCCAGGTTTCCACTATCCATATAATGGCCTTTAGGGCATACATATTACTAACACTTAAGCATAGCTTTGAAAGTCTTAAATTTTCCACGTACACCAAGTAATCTTCTCAAGATATACTTGCTCCTGATGGGGATTTAACCCTTCAGATAAAGTAACCAAAGTCCATACTTTGTTGGTGTATAAGGATTCCATCTCAGATCGATAAGCATCCAGCCATTCTTACAGAGTCCCACTCCTGATGGCCTGCTCGAAACATAGTTGGGTCATCATCTCATGATGCAATCCTCGCTCCCACTGTCATAGAGAAACCGAAGTATCTCTCTGGTGGGTGAGGAACCCTACTAGATCGGCGGAGAGGCCGAGGTTCGTTGGTTACTATTGAATCCTTCGGTTCTACCAAATCATCTGCTGTAGTTTGTATAGCTGGAACTCTTTCCGGTTCTACCTCATGACCACTAATTTTTCCACAAGAAAATCTTTTTCACAAAGGTGGCATGTTGAGAAATAAAACACTTTTGTTTCTCGGTTTGGTAGAAGATATTCCCTTGCTAATGCTTGGGATATCCAACAAACTTCCACAGATCTGACTTTACGTCGAGCTTGTCCGGATTTTGCTTCTCAGACATAGCCCGGACAACCCCAAATCTTAACATACTTAAGATATGGGCTCTTCCCATTCCATATCACATATGAAGTGGTAGGCAACTGATTTGATTTGAACCCTATTCAATAGGTATGCTGCTTCTCAAGTGCATAACTCCCAAAAGGAAATAGGAAACTCAGTAGTACTCATCATAGAGCACACCATATCACATAGGGTGTAACACTTTGGATTTCCGTTTGAATGTCTTTCGTGATAATTTGTGATCGTACGTGTTATTATATATATGCGTTCCTAGGATTATTAGTCACATTTAGTAGTGTTTGCATATTGGGAATTTTCTTGTGCTAGTGCACACTTGCACACTTAGCTTTTTTTTGAGACTTAGGGTTTTTGGTAGCATGTTAACCACTTTCTTGTGTTGCATGGTTGTTATTTTTCCCCACCATTTAAACCTAAACAAAACCCTTTTTCATAATTCAAAATCCAATAAACAATGAAGCATGGTGTTAGGTAGAAAAGAATTGACTTTTGACCCCTTTTCTTTTCCTCTTCTCTCTCTTTTCCCCCTTTCCAGAATTCTGCTGAAATTCCAGCAGCAAACCCCCATTTTTCCTCTATATTCTCTTCTCTTTTCATTCCCCTTTGATCCATACACAAAACCCTATACATATCAACTCATTTTCTTCACAAAATGATGGAAAAGTGAGGTTCTTGAGGTGTTAAAAGGCAAATCTGCACACTAGAGGGGAAAGCTGAAAGTTTTGGTGTTTTGCAAGGCTCTTAGAAGGTATTAACTCATATTTGCACTTCTTTTCCTTAGACTTGTTGTATTCTTTAGTAAAAATCTCATTTTTGTGCATTTTTAGTGATATTAAAGGATATTTGTGATTCACATGTTAGATTAGGGTTTTGTTAGTTGTGTTAGCTCTATTAGGTGTTATTAGAGCTATCTTAGGCCAAGTTTTGTTTCAGTTTGCACAAAAATACCCTAAAGTTTGATTTTAGTGCAAAAGTGTGGATTTTAACTAGAAATAAGGCTCTGTAGGATCTGCTGCTACCCGTGACATTTCAGAGTAAAACTAGATGTTACTGTAGCATGTATGGGGGGTATAGAGAGCACACACCAAACCTGGGAGCCCAATTCCCATTTGGGGCCGCCAAAATATTCATTCTGGCCGCAATTTGCGGCCAGATGGGGGAGATTTGGGTTGGGGTTTGGGGTGTGGGTGTCTGCTGCTATGTGGGTTATTTTGATATATATAGTTTTACAATATCTTTTCTATATCAAAATCTGGAGGTGATTACCTATTTTCTCGTATTTTTAATCCTTCGCGACACGCGTGATACGTGTGTATGGGTTTTGGGTTTCTGCGTATCGCGACGCGTCGGAGTGACTTCAGGCGCGTAATCACACGTTTTAGCGTATCGCGCACACGCTTGCTTGGTTCACGACACGAGTTACTAGTTTGGCCTTAATGTCGTGTTTGTGTGACTTCAAGCTTATGTATGATGTATGGTGTGATTCTAGGTTCGCAGGCGAGTACGGCGGACGCCGCGCAGAAGGGAAAGCAAGTTGTTGGCTATACCTAGCGAGAGACTACGGTGAGTAGATTTAACATCTACGGGGATATCGCCCGCATGGCGTTCTACGTTAGGGCTGATAGGACCTTATAGTTTCCTTTGTATACATTGACTATTCATGGCTACTATTTAGTGCATACTGCATTCTCTGCTATATGTATATAAACTAGAATTGATGGAACACCGCACCCTTACTGGCAGTTCATGTTGCACGAGCACTACCCTGACATGATATTCATACTTGATGCATACATCACATCGGATCGTTATGCTATCGCTCACCTTTTATGTGACTTGACATGATATTCATACTTGATGCGCATATCACATCACATTTACTTGCATATTGGTAGGGATTACATGTGTTTTCCGGATTTGGGAACCGTGGCCTTTTCAAATAAGTAATCATTTAAAAACCCGGTTCCCTTGATATGATATTTTGGGGCGCCACCCTGTGTTTTCTCGGTGCTAGAGTGGCTTATGCTGAGAGAGGGCTGACCCGGACTGACGGATGCCCGATATATTGAGAGAGGGCTGATCCGGACTGACGGATGCCCGATATATTGAGAGAGGGCTGACCCGGACTGACGAATGCCCGATATATTAAGAGAGGGATGATCCTGCCGTGACGGATTCCCGATATATTGAGAGAGGGCTGACCCGGACTGACGGGGCCCGATGGATGAGGATTTGCGTGTCGATGCTGGACATGAGTATTTATGATATTTGGGTGCCGATGTTGGGCACTCGGGATTCTCAGAGATGTACAGGATTTGAGGGCCGATGAGAGTGCCGGCGCCTGAGCTATTTGAGGGATCTGGGTGCATTGATGGGCACCGATTATATATTCCATGTTGACATTCCGTGTAGATATTATATTGCCCATGCTCAGCATTTATTATTGTACCTTACCCTGTAGTTACATTACCTGATAGAGCACTTGCATGATTACTGCACATACTGCTTATCACATATTGATATCATCTGTTGGCATATGATAGAGTAGCGTAGTACGTGCATGCTCGCGATTACTTTTATATGTTATCTCTATTCACGAGTTGGCAACTCACCCCCGTTGTGCCACAGTGTTTGCAGGTTGCCCTTCGGAGTAGTCGCGGCAGGCTGCGGTTGCATCTTTTGACACAGATACCCCCATAGTTGGTGCACTAGCTCTTTTGCTGATAGGTGGGTTTTGTGCGGTATCTGTTTATCTTTCAGTATGTACATTGTTGTATCTATTATTCTCCATCTACCATGTATGTATTTGACTTAGAGACAGTGTGAGGACGATGATGTATTATATTTGTATTCTGGTGTCGAGCTCGTTGTGAGCCGACTGTACTTGCAGTTTATCCTTTCTGTGATGTTCCCACTTGTGGATCTTGATCTTCGCTACGGCGTCGTATATTACTATCTTGGTGATTGATTACTTAGATTTCTTATCATGTTAGTAAGTGGTTTCATTTTAAACTTATAAAACTCTTTACTTTAACTGGTTTGATTTCTGGGTTTTCGGTTCACTTAGTCGCGTTACGCCTGTAGACGTTACGTGGGTAAGTGCCGGTCACGGGCCAAAATTTAGGTCATGACAAAGTTGGTATCAAAGCGTAGGTTTTACCTTTCGGAGTGTAGGATGACCCTGGTATGATGGAGTAGGTAGTTGCAGCAGGGTAGCGTAACGTGTGTATGTTCCGCGGCATACTCACGACACGGTACTCCGCCTACGCGACCTTAGGACTCGTTGATATAAAATTCCTTCTTGAGTATATACATTCTTGCGATTCGATTTCCGTATCCTTATCGAATCCTATTGTTCCTTTCAGCCAATATGCCGCCAAAGACTACGAGGGCGCAGAGAGCGGCCGCGAGGGCCGAGATTCGAGTTGACTCGTCCGAGACGAGGACTGGTCCGGGTAGTACACCGGTTGTGCCCGAGCAGGTTGTTCCTGCCGTGACAGATCAGATTGCTATGTTAGGGGCTGGTGTGCAGGAGATACACCAGACGATGGGATCCAGTATGCAGGAGATGCGCCAGATGATGGGATCTCTAGTTGAGACACTTCGAGCGCAGCGACCAGAGGTAGTCCTACCCGTTGCGGAGACTGCGGTGGTACCCACAGTTCAGGCAGTTGCACCTGCGACTACAGAGGTTATTACAGTATCGCTGTCAGAGTTTATGAGGCTGAAGCCTCCAGTTTTCACAGGCACCGATGTGGCCGAGGACCCACAGTCTTTCATTGATAGGATGGCGCGGATATGTCGTTCACATAGATGCACAGATGCGGGGTGGGTTGAGTTCGCGAGCTTTCGCCTGGAAGGTCTTGCGCAGAAATGGTGCGAATCAGTCGAGAAGGGTAGAGCAGCAGGTCTTCCTCCTATGACCTGGATAGAGTTCGTGGCGCTATTCCTTGCCCGTTTTCTTCCCCAGAGTGTTAGGGATGCCCGAGCACGCAGATTTGAGTCCTTACGCCAGACACCGTAGATGTCAGTGGCAGAGTATGACGTGCTGTTCACCGAGCTATCAGTTTATGCTCCGTACTTAGTGGCTACCGAGGAGTTGCGAGTCAAGAGATTCGTCCGAGGCTTGCTTACCCCGCTATTCCTTGCTATCAGCGCGCAGCATTACGAGACATACGCAGCAGCAGTAGATGCAGCATTATTAGTTGAGGAGCGCCTTGCAGAGACTTCGGCAGTTCCAGAGCCGAAGAGAGTTCGTGCGGATACATCAGCGCAGAGACAGCCTTTTCGGCACCGTGATAGACGTATTGCAGGCAGCAGAGATTCAGGGCGGGGCCGGTTATTCAGTTCCTATTCCCAGGATGGTCAGCGGTCATCTTCGGGATGTTTTCGCTGTGGGAGTTCTTATCATCGTGTACGAGATTGTCCTGAGTTACCCCGGAAGAAGGCGACAGCACCGCACGTCACATTACCACCTTCACCACCCCAGACGGCATTGCCGATAGTACCTACCGTTACTCCGCGTCAGACGCATACACAGAGAGGTCGTGGTCGCGGAGGATTTGCTCATAGATGACAAGGTGGCCGAGGTAGAGGGCAGCCAGCGGCCGACAGGGGACAGTTAGTTGCAGGTGGAGGACAGGCGCGAGTTTTAGCATTGACGCATCAGGACGCGCAGGTGTCCAATGCGGTGGTCTCAGGTATCCTTTTTGTATGTTCGGTTGATGCACACGCGTTATTCGATCCCGATCCACGCACTCGTACATATCCACACACTTTGTGCCAAGTTTGGGTAGAGAGTCTGGCTTGCTTGACCAGCCGCTTGTTGTGACTACTCCTGTGGAAGAGTCGTTTGTTGCTAGGCACGTGTTCCGATCCTGTACCCTGTAGGGTTCCTAGGCACACTAAGGAGGTCTCACAAGGCATCAACCATGCCAATTTCAAAATTTACAAGTGCCGAGAAACCCTAATACGGATCGTTAACTAGATTTTTAGGCGAAAGATGCAACTAGTTAACAATTTAACTAAAAGAACGGAAATACAATCTTTGTAGATCCGGTCCTCCACCTCCACGGCTCCGTGATGAAGTCCTCTCTGCTGTCCAAATCGAATCCATGACTCTAGCGTCGGCTTCATCGGAGAAATGGGCGGGCTTGGTCGTCGGTTCGATGCCGAAGATGATTTACGTCGAGGCATCACAAGATCAAGCTCCAACTTCACCAAGCCTTGAAAACTTGTGAAGGAAACACCCTATACTACTTGGCAAGAGGTAGAGGATGAAGAAATAGGAAGTGGGTTCACTTTAGAATTGGATTTCTCACTCTTTTCATCAAGTCACCATTGATGAAGCAAGGTTTTCTTCAAGTGAAGAAGAAGAAGAAGATGAATATTATGATAAGTTCTTTTCAAATAGAAAAGAAAATCAATACTTATCATAATCCAACCATGGTCAAGTGTAGAGAATAGACTAGGGTTAAGTGGAATGGTTAGGGTTAAGCATGAGACAAAATGGTGACTTAGTCAAAGCTTCATGAAGCTTCAACATGCATCCAAAGTTAGCCACCATTTTCTCTTTATGCTTATCATTTTCCAAAATGAATAAACAAATAAATAAATGAATAAGAAAATGAAAAACCCTAACCATTACACAACCATGGTTTAATCTTTACACAAACCCAAGTAAGCATGCATCATCAAACATGATACAAACTTGTGCACAAAAATATATCACATATACAATGTGCACAAACAAGTGAGAAAAACCATTTAAAGTGAACCAATACTAGTTAATGCAAAGTAATATATCAAATATATAATTATACATTAAATCATTAAATCAACACTTGATTTAACGATCCGGTCATATCGCATACAACCGACTAATATCCAATGTATCGGCTTATCGAATCAACCCTTGATTCGATAACTAGGTTATATCGCATACAACCAATCAATACATTCATCGCGAGAATAGAATACGGTATCACATACACGCATTATTCTCGGTCCCGCACATATCTCATATGCGCTCCTATTTCGTTTCGCTTGAGCCAGGAAACCTCTGTGTAGGACTCTAAAGACTCGTCAATACGCCGGCAGCAGGTGATGATCATATCAAACACCCACAAGCCGCAAGCGGTCTGCTAAACGTAACGGCCACCCGGGTATTGATCGATGAGAAGATCGACGAGCAAGCCCGCTCACCCTCCTGTGAATCCAACCAGTAACACTTACCGTACAGTCCGGTCTGATCGTCTGATATGTCGCATATCTCGCCTAGGGGTGGTAAACGTCAGACCCCAATAGCTCGATAAGTCGTGTCGATTTGAGGTCTATAACAGTTTGAGAAACTACTGGTAACACTTACCAGTAAATCTCAGCAACCCTGGCCAGGGATTTCCGGTTATAGCCAATCGAACACAGCGCAACATCAACTCCCTATACCGGGAGAGAAGAATTCCCTCCTATCGCTCATTGCCTCCATGTGACTCGGGACTGTACCCAAAAACCACCGTTTTGCACTCCCTCTTGGACGTGGTAAGGTGGAAATCAAAGCACAGTGGGAACCACACAAGACTCTATGACGATCTCGGGTCAACAGACTACTCTGTACCAGTGTCACCAGAGAACTGCCATCTGACGTAAGGTATAATACCATCTGGGAGTTCTCGGCGAGTCCGTCCAGTGTACCCAGTCTCCACTGAGCACCCGTATATCATCTCTGATGTCAAACACCAATGGATATGGGATCATCCATCGCCCATCTGTATGGGTCGAGACGGTATACGCTAGTCTACTCTGGTATATCGATGCCCCGTCTCGATACACCCACGACTAGGGACCTTGAAGGATGTACTTATGGACTACCATGTCCCCACTAGTATGATCCGCATCATAGTCCAGATTGTCAAGTACACATCCTAAGGGCTTTACCAACATGTAACAGAGAGACAATCAGTATACACGTTAAGGTAAATAGCAACCAGATAGCATACTATCATGTCGAGCAAGAAAGTCCTCCCTATATATGTCCCAGCATCCACTACAATATACATCCTATGTACAGTAATGGCTTCTAGGGCATACATATAACTAACAATCTCCCACTTGCACTCGGGCCATCTGATAGAAGTGGTTGTTGTATCTCATACTCAACCATCCCATAAAAGTCTCTCTCTGGGAATAGGCCTTCGTGAGTGGATCCGCCGTGTTATCCTCTGAGTCTGCTCTCCTAACCTCGATCACCCTGGAGATCAACTATCTCCATGATCAGGTGATACTGCCTTAGAATAATTCTGGATCACTGATGGGAAGGACGTTCATTGGCATAAGCCACAACTCCATTGTCACACAATGGGAAGAACGTAGTTCATCTCATGAACCAATATACACCCAAACAGCCTCTTTGGTAGCATCTTAAGTAGCGATGTATCCTGCCTTTATCGTCTAGTATGACACGGTATCTAGCTTGGAACTCTTCCAACATACCGTCCCTTTACTGAGGGTAAAGACAATGCCTGTGACTGACATTCAGTTGTCTTTATCACCCTGGAACACTTCCGGTGATTCTCCCCAGGATCTTTTGATACCATCTCACTACAACTAGTGAGAATCCTAACATCCAATTAGATCTATCTCATAGATCCAAAACCCAGGATTTAGCAGGTATCACTTTGATCCTATGTGGAGAATCATTGTGATAAGCTGAAATTGACCGAGCGTAGCATAGGAAACTGCTTCCCTATCAAGAGCATGTCATCCATGTACTCTACGAGGATCGTCACTATACTCCCTACTACCTTTATTGTTTATACAAGGTTCATCTACCATTTTGATGATGTCAAACTCTTTGACTAACTCATCAAAACAGATGTTCCAACTCCGCGATGCCTGCTTTATCCTATAAAGCATCTTGTACACGTTTCCGCTGCTCCCACTGTCTACGAAGCCCTCTGGCTGTGTACTTATAGACGTCCTCTTCTAAAACATCATTTAGAAAAGTAGTCATGGCACCCAACCGCCAGATATCGTAGTCATGGTATGTAGCCGTGGCAAGTAGGATCTGGATGGACTTAAGCATAGCCACTTGAAAAGGTTTCATCATTATCCACGCTTGGTCGATGACGAAAAGCTTTAACAAGTCTAGCTTTGAAAGTCTCAACTTTTCCATCTACACCAAGTAATCTTCTCAAGATATACTTGCTCCTGATGGGGATTTAACCCTTCAGATATTGCAACTAAAGTCCATACTTTGTTGGTGTATATGGATTCCATCTCAGATCACTAAGCATCCAGCCATTCTTACAGAGTCCTACCCCCGATGGCCAGCTCGAAACTAGTTGGGTCATCATCTCATGATGCAATCCTCGCTCCCACTGTCATCGAGAAACCAAAGTATCTCTCAGGTGGGTGAGGAACCCTACTAGATCGGCGGAGAGGCCGAGGTTCGTTGGTAACTATTGAATCCTTTGGTTCTTTCAAATCATCAGCTGCAGTTTGTATAGCTGGAACATTTCCAGTTCTACATAACTGACCTCGCCTCGAGCTTGTCCGGATTTTGCTTTTAGACATATCCCGGACAATCCCAAATCTTAACCAACTTAAGATATGGGCTCTTCCCTTATCATATCACATATGAAATAGTAGGCAACTGATTTGATTTAAACCCAATTCAATAGGTATGCAGCTTCTCAAGTGCATAACTCCCAAAAAAGGAAATAGGTAACTCAGTAGTACTCATTATAGAGCACACCTTATCGTATAAGGTGAGATTGCTCCGCCCCGATATACCATCTTGCTATGGTGTATACGGAGGAGTAATCCTGAGAGAGAATCTCATTCTCCTTTAGAAAAGTCCAGGAATTCCATACACAAGTATTCTCCTCCCTGAACTCATCATAGGACATAATACTTATATCCTTATTTTGATTCTCTACTTCTAAATTATATTCTGTGAATATCTCAAAAGGTTCGGACTTGTGTTTCAACAGGAACATATGTCTGAATCTTGAGAGATCATCAGAGAATGTAATGAAGTACAAAGAACCGGTCTTGGCATGTGTAGACAGGGGACCTTTATACATCAACATGTATCATCCCAAGAGTTTACTAACTCTTTCTCTGTTTCCAATAAACAGAGCTGAGGTCATTTTATCTTTGTGACATGACTCGCAAGTTTCATAAGATGTAAACTCAAACTAATTTAAATATGCATCTAAATGTAACTTCAACCAGTCGGGTCGCATTGATATGACCTAGTCTACAATGCCTCAAGAAGGATCTGTTCATTTCTGAACTCTTCCTCTTTTGTGTGTTCAGTATACTAAAGAACTGTAGTTTGATTTAGAACATCAATGCTTTTAGATAACGTGCCTGAACCGATCAACTTTTGATATAGGAAATGTTCAAAACATTATCCAACAATACAAAATTATATCCTTTCTTTACTAATAAAGAAACTGATATGATTTTGTATATCAGGTTCGGTATCTAATAACATTCGTTCAGAATCAATGTATTTGGAATACAGGGTGACAGTGACCAACAGACTTGGCTGCAACACTTGCCCCGTTTTCTGCCTCATGAAACTTATCACCCGTTCTCAGTTCTCTACCTTTCTGTAGCCCTATGTAACAGATTACATATCTGGGATCCTGATCTGGTATCACATATCCAGGACGTAGAGGATACAGAGAAACAGTTCTTTGTAATGAACACACCCGAAGATGATGCATCAGCATGCACTCTCTTCGTTTGGGTGGCACGGGAATTCTGGTAATCCCCTATTTCCTGCTCTGTCTTATAACAATTATAAGTTGGAGCGGGACCAACGTTCCCGAGCTCAGTATAACAAGCGGGTTCGGTCAATAATCCGTATTATTATCTTGATTAAGGTGTGATATGGTCCCTACCTGGAGAGAGAGAGAAGAAAACACTCAGCGTATGCTCTTGCAAGATCAGATAGGTTATTATTTTATCTAATCAGGATGGCTCCCACTGGTTTTTATCAAATCTTCCTTCAAACCCTAAAACGAAAGACTAGCCGGGATTAATTACACACTACAAATTCGCCAATCTTTCAGCCAGGCCAGTGTCGGTACTTTGAGGGAGGTCCCCCGTGCTTTCGCACGAACCTAATTAATGTCAACCTCGTTTTCCCAGAGGCGTAACCCCGTTGACACCTTTCTAGACACCTACTTGATCGGCTAATTGTAATGTGTAAAACTCTCCCAGGAGTAACAATTACTCGCAGTGGGTATCGGGATCCAACTATCTCATAGAAGGTATGCAATCTCATTGCAAATTTCAACACTTGAAATTCCCGATAATATTTTGCCCCTAGCGTCCTATGACCTTGACGGAGGTCAACAAACCATAGGCTACTAGTCAAGTTCAACCCGTCATTTCTTGATCGAATTAAACCCACCCGCACGACCCTTGACGGAGGTCAACAAGGCCGCACGACTACCCTAATCCAATCTGCATCATATGCATAAGCAGATAAATACTAGTTAGCTACCGCACACTACGCCTTGACGGAGGTCAACAAACGTAGAACGAATACTAAGTAGGACTTATCTGAAATGACGGAGGGCTACGACAGGTTTTTCTGAAAACCTATTGCGTAATGAACTTGATATCGTTGTAGAATCAAATGATTTTAAAATGGAGTGTTTCTAAGGCTTTTCTAGTTTTGCTAAAGGGGTCACTCCCGGTGAAGGGATCGTCGGCCCTTTTCTCGTCGAATGAGGTGCGGGATATATCATATATATCACTATGCAAAGCAAAAACTCTTAAAAGCAATCAAAAGAAAAACCGAGTGTGTAGCATCTGCCAGTTATTGCTAAAGGAGTCACTCCCGGTGAAGGGATCTCGGTCCTTTCCTCATCGAATAAGGTGCAGGATATATCACATATACCTCTGTGCAAAGCAAGAACTGTAGCTACCCCTTTTATTTTGAAATTCGATTCTACAACATCTTAGGTTTCTTTTTCTTTCATTAATCACATTAATGAAGTCCCATCATTTAAGTACCTAAACATCACAGATAAATACGACGTATACTTATGCCATCCGCATTCGCCTCGATGTCCCCTCGTGCACCGTTAGGTTAGGTAACTAACGGCAGAGCGGGGCAGGGCTAGCGCGGGTGTAAAACATAAGTAACGCCTATATAATATATCATATATACTATATACAGTATCTATCATCGAACATCACATGATCACATCACAGATATCGCAGCAGAAGAAACATATGAAATATTGGATATACTAGGACGTCCGTGTTTTTAATACGAGCCAGTATAAAACACGGATTCCACGGTCGTGATGAATAGCCAAACCCACACCCCTAGACCCCTACGAGAGCGGCAAGCAACCCTACCAATTCTAGAGTTAGGAGACCCGGACTCGACTCCTCGAGTTGGTCTCCCACTGGACTCCAGAACCCGGTTACTTGTGCTCTCTTCCTTGGGTCTATCCTAGTGCGGAAAAGTAAATAATATACAAAGGGTGACACCTTCCGCAACCTGGAAGTTCCCCAATAAAAGAATATTACATACAAGTTTTTACATGAATAAAAATAAAAAACACTCATCTCACATAAAAACCCCGGCTATTCAAACACAACGATCCAATATAACATATCCAGCAACACATAACATCACATGTCATCAACGTAAGTAAATATGCGCATCCCAATTGTCGTTGACATATAGCAACGAAACCGGCGATATCACATATTACACTTACGGTCACAGAAAAGAAAGTGTAAAACTACAACAGTTGGAATCCGCAACCTTTATAGACATCGCATGCCTAATCAAATGAACTCCTTAGACATCGCATGCCTAACAATTATAAACCCCGCATTTTAGTCTCATTATCGAAAACACTTTTCAATATCAAGTTGGGTAATTCAACAAGATTCCCGACATCCTGATCGAATGCTCGTCGCAAACTTTAGTAGGCGGCCGCACCCCCGATACCGTCGACGAAGCGCACCAAGGCAGAACACCGCTGCCGCGAGCACCCTTACGGATGCTTTCGACGACGGGGTTCTCCTACAGTCACTTGGTCGGGGCTATGGAGTGAGGTTGTCTATTAAGTTTACCCGGTGAGTATTCGCGTACGCTACGTGATTGCAACGGACTTTTGATCGCATCAAAATTCCGTAGCAACTGATCAAGTGAGACTAAACTACTATGTTTATAACATTCATTCTGTTATCTCATAACTAATTGTGAATTCCAATTATTGTATCACATTCCGAATAAGATAGAAAATGTTAAACTTTCCGATCGAACAATCGAACACCCAAGTTTTCCCGAAACAGCTCAACTCATGAAATAAGTTCAAAGACATTCACTTCGTGCCTCAGTACCAACGGTCCAGCCGTAGAAGGGTCAAGCCAACGCCTCACATGTGGCACGCCGTACTGCCCCAAACCCTAAGGTTCAAAAGGCAGTTCGAGACGGTCACATAATCGAGTTAAGGTTTGTAGTCTTCTAGAGGGACCATCGCGTTACTTGCACTACTTAGTGTAGGGTTCTTAGGCACCCTAAGGAGGTCTCACAAGGCATCGATCATGCCAATTTCAAAAATTCTAGGTGCCGAGAAACCCTAATACGGACCGTTGGCTAGATGTCTAGGCGAAACAATAAACTAGTTAACACTTAACTAAGTGATACGGAAATACAACCTTTGTAGATCCGGTTCTCCACCTCCATAGCTCCGCAATGAAGTCTCCTCGCTGTCTATAACAAGTCCCGGGCTCTAGCGTCGGCTTCATCGGAGAATGGACGGGCTAGGTCATCGATGTCCATGCCGAAGATGATCTACTTCGAGGCATCGCTAAATCAAGCTCCGACTTCACCAAGTCAAGAAACTTGTGAAGAAAACACACTCTACTACTTGGCAAGAGGTAGAGGATGAAGAAATAGGAAGTGGGTAGACTTTAGAATTGGATTTCTCACTCATTTCATAAATCTACCATTGATGTAGTCAAGCTTTTCTTCTTGAGTTCAAGGAAGAAGAAGAAGAAATGATATGATAAGTTCTTTTAAAAAAGAATAGAAAAACAATACTTATCATATCATTAACTATAGTCAAGTGTAGAGAATTAACCAAGGTTAGTTAAAGGGTTAGGGTTAGGAGAAGAAGACAAGAATGGTAGCTTTGGTCAAACCTTCATGAAGTTTCAACTAGAAACAAAGAAAGCCACCATTCTTCTCTTTAATCTTTTCCTTAATAAATAAATAAATAAATAAGATAAGGAAAACCCTAATCATTAACTTAACTATGGTTTAAACTTTACACTTAACCAAGTTCACATGCATCATCAAACATGATACAATCAAGTGCACAAAAATATATCGCATATACAATGCGCACATCCGAGTGAGAAAATATATCTTAAGTAAACCAATACTAGTTAATGCAAAGTAATATATCAAATATATATTTAAGCATTAAATCATTAAATCAATACTTGATTTAACGATCCGGTCATATCGCATACAACCGACTAGTATTGAATGTATCGGCTTATCGAATCAACGCTTGAATCGATAACTAGGTTATATCGCATACAACCATTCGATACATTCATCGCGAGAATGGAATACGGTATCACATACACGCATTATTCTCGGTCCCGCACATATCTCATATGCGCTCCTATTTCGTTTCGCTTGAGCCAGGAAAACTCTGTGTAGGACTCTAAAGACTCGTCAATACGCCGGCAGCAGGTGATGATCATATAAAGCACCCACAAGCCACAAGCGGTCTGCTAAACGTAACGGCCACCCGGGTATTGAGCGATCAGAAGATCGACGAGCAAGCCCGCTCACACTCCAGTGAATCCAACCAGTAACACTACCGTACAGTCCGGTCTGATCGTCTGATATGTCGCATATCTCGCCTAGGGGTGGTAAACGTCAGACCCCAATAGCTCGATAAGTCGTGTCGATATGAGGTCTATAACAATTCGAGAAACTACTGGTAACACTTACCAGTAAATCTCAGCAACCCTGGCCAGGGATTTCCTGTTATAGCCAATCGAACACAGCGCAACATCAACCCTCTATACCGGGAGAGACGAATCCCCTCCTATCGCTCATTGCCTCCATGTGACTCGGGACTGTAGCCAAAAACCACCGTTTTGCACGCCCTCTTGGACGTGGTAAGATGGAAATCAAAGCACAGTGGGAACCACACAAGACTCTATGACGATCTCGGGTCAACAGACTACTCTGTACCAGTGTCACCAGAGAACTGCCATCTGACGTGAGGTATAATGCCATCTGGGAGTTCTCGGCGAGTCCGTCCAGTGTACCCAGTCTATACTGAGCACCCGTATATCATCTCTGATGTCAAACACCAATGGATATGGGATCATCCATCGCCCATCTGTATGGGTCGAGAAGGTACACGCTAGTCTACTCTGGTATATCGATGCCCCGTCTCGATACACCCACGACTAGGGACTTTGAAGGATGTACTTATAGACTATCTGTCCCCACTAGTATGATCTGCATCATAATCCAGGTAGTCAAATACACATCCTAAGGGCTTTACCAACATGTAACAGAGAGACAATCAGTATACACGTTAAGGTAAAGAGCAACCAGATAGCATACTATCATGTCGAGCAAGAAAGTCCTCCCTATATATGTCCCAGCATCCACTACAATATACATCCTATGTACAGTAATGGCCTCTAGGGCATACATATAACTAACACTTAGAACGTCTTTAAACCACGGAAAAATCCAACACTTGGAAATTTCCCGACAGGGAAAAAATTGGGTATTTATATCCGGTCGAACTTTTTAACATATTCAAAAAATTATCCGGAATCCACATAGACAAAATCTGATAATCCGATCGAATCATCGAATCCCCAAAACAACCCCAGAAAATTCAAATCTTGAATAATATTTAAAAATACCCAGAGAACTCAGCACTGAATAAAGGAAGTTACTGTGCAAAATTAGGAGGGTGACGTCACACTTTTGCCGCGGAACCGCTGCATAAGCTAGGCTTCTGCCGCGGTTCCGCCGTAATCTTGAAGGAACGTTTGTCAAATTTTGCACCGTAATTCTTATAATTCCCTGCTGAATTTTTCAAGCATTTTTAATCTGGAAAAAACCCAGTTTTTGAAAAAAGTCCAGAGAGCATTTTTTGTGTTAGGGTTTCGGTTCGTTCGGGTTTCAAACTTCGTCTACGCATCGCCTAAGGCTCTAGCTAGGCTCTGATACCACTGTAGGGTTCCTAGGCATACTAAGGAGGTCTCACAAGGCATCAACCATGCCAATTTCAAAATTTACAAGTGCCGAGAAACCCTAATACGGATCGTTAACTAGATTTTTAGGCGAAAGATGCAACTAGTTAACAATTTAACTAAAAGAACGGAAATACAACCTTTGTAGATCCGGTCCTCCACCTCCACGGCTCCGTGATGAAGTCCTCTCCGCTGTCCAAATAGAATCTATGACTCTAGCGTCGGCTTCATCGGAGAAATGGGCGGGCTTGGTCGTCGGTTCGATGCCGAAGATGATCTACGTCGAGGCATCACAAGATCAAGCTCCAACTTCACCAAGCCTTGAAAACTTGTGAAGGAAACACCCTATACTACTTGGCAAGAGGTAGAGGATGAAGAAATAGGAAGTGGGTTCACTTTAGAATTGGATTTCTCACTCTTTTCATCAAGTCACCATTGATGAAGCAAGGTTTTCTTCAAGTGAAGAAGAAGAAGAAGATGAATATTATGATAAGTTCTTTTCAAATAGAAAAGAAAATCAATACTTATCATAATCCAACCATGGTCAAGTGTAGAGAATAGACTAGGGTTAAGTGGAATGGTTAGGGTTAAGCATGAGACAAAATGGTGACTTAGTCAAAGCTTCATGAAGCTTCAACATGCATCCAAAGTTAGCCACCATTTTCTCTTCATGCTTATCATTTTCCAAAATGAATAAACAAATAAATAAATGAATAAGAAAATGAAAAACCCTAACCATTACACAATCATGGTTTAATCTTTACACAAACCCAAGTAAGCATGCATCATCAAACATGATACAAACTTGTGCACAAAAATATATCACATATACAATGTGCACAAACAAGTGAGAAAAACCATTTAAAGTGAACCAATACTAGTTAATGCAAAGTAATTATCAAATATATAATTATACATTAAATCATTAAATCAACACTTGATTTAACGATCCGGTCATATCGCATACAACCGACTAATATCCAATGTATCGGCTTATCGAATCAACCCTTGATTCGATAACTAGGTTATATCGCATACAACCAATCGATACATTCATCGCGAGAATAGAATACGGTATCACATACACGCATTATTCTCGGTCCCGCACATATCTCATATGCGCTCTTATTTCGTTTCGCTTGAACCAGGAAACCTCTGTGTAGGACTCTAAAGACTCGTCAATACGCCGGCAGCAGGTGATGATCATATCAAACACCCACAAGCCGCAAGCGTTCTGCTAAACGTAACGGCCACCCGGGTATTGATCGATGAGAAGATCGACGAGCAAGCCTTCTCACCCTCCTGCGAATCCAACCAGTAACACTTACCGTACAGTCCGGTCTGATCGTCTGATATGTCGCATATCTCGCCTAGGGGTGGTAAACGTCAGACCCCAATAGCTCGATAAGTCGTGTCGATTTGAGGTCTATAACAGTTTGAGAAACTACTGGTAACACTTACCAGTAAATCTCAGCAACCCTGGCCAGGGATTTCCGGTTATAGCCAATCGAACACAACGCAACATCAACTCCATATACCGGGAGAGACGAATCCCCTCCTATCGCTCATTGCCTCCATGTGACTCGGGACTGTACCCGAAAACCACCGTTTTGCACGCCCTCTTGGACGTGGTAAGGTGGAAATCAAAGCACAGTGGGAACCACACAAGACTCTATGACGATCTCGGGTCAACAGACTACTCTGTACCAGTGTCACCAGAGAACTGCCATCTGACGTAAGGTATAATACCATCTGGGAGTTCTCGGCGAGTCCGTCCAGTGTACCCAGTCTCCACTAAGCACCCGTATATCATCTCTGATGTCAAACACCAATGGATATGGGATCATCCATCGCTCATCTGTATGGGTCGAGACGGTATACGCTAGTCTACTCTCGTATATCGATGCCCCGTCTCGATACACCCACGACTAGGGACCTTGAAGGATGTACTTATAGACTACCATGTCCCCACTAGTATGATCCGCATCATAGTCCAGGTAGTCAAGTACACATCCTAAGGGCTTTAGCAACATGTAACAGAGAGACAATCAGTATACACGTTAAGGTAAAGAGCAACCAGATAGCATACTATCATGTCGAGCAAGAAAGTCCTCCCTATATATGTCCCAGCATCCACTACAATATACATCCTATGTACAGTAATGGCCTCTAGGGCATACATATAACTAATAGTACCGTCCGTATTGGTGAGAGAGAGTTGCCGGTCGATTTGATCCTTCTTGAGATGTTGGACTTCGACGTTCTTTTGGGCATGGATTGGTTAGCCACGTGCTATGCTTCTGTTGACTGCCGCGAGAAGACAGTTCGATTTTGTTTTCCCGGCGAGTCGGTGGTTGTTGTGTTGGGGGACCGTGGTGCCACCCCTCACAGTGTGATTTCTTCTTTTCGCGCTGGACAGCTTTTGCGGAAGGGATGTCAGGGATTTCTCGCCTATGTTTGCGATACTAGAGCTACAGAGGTTTCGGTGGATCAGGTTCCGGTTGTTAGCGAGTTCCCTGATGTGTTCCCTGACGAGCTTCCTGGGCTACCGCCCGAGCGTGATATTTCCTTCTGTATTGACTTGGTTCCTGGCACGGGGCCTATTTCTGTACCGCCTTATCGGATGGCCCCGGCGGAACTTCGAGAATTGAAGGGTCAGTTGCAGGACTTGCTGGATAAGGGAATTATTCGACCCAGTGTTTCTCCTTGGGGTGCTCCAGTCCTGTTTGTCAAGAAGAAGGACGGCAGTATGCGTTTGTGTATCGATTACCGCCAGCTGAACAGGGTGACAGTGCGGAACAGATATCCTTTGCCACGCATCGATGATTTGTTCGACCAGCTTCAGGGGGCAGGATACTTTTCGAGGATCGATTTGCGATCGGGATACCATCAGCTGGGGGTTCGACAGGAGGACATTCCTAAGACAGCCTTCCGCACACGTTACGGCCATTATGAGTTTTTGGTGATGTCGTTCGGACTCTCCAACGCACCAGCAGCATTTATGGATTTGATGAACCGTATTTTCCGGCCGTATCTTGATCTGTTCATCATAGTGTTTATTGACGATATCTTGGTGTATTCTCGGAGTAGAGAGGAGCACGAGCAGCACCTGCAGATTACGCTGCAGGCCTTGAGGGAGCATCAGCTTTTCGCCAAATTTTCAAAGTGTGCCTTCTGGCTAGACAGCGTAGACTTCTTGGGGGACGTGATTACACGAGATGGTATATGTGTCGACCCGAGGAAGATAGAGGCAGTTCGGAGTTGGCCTAGACCCACGTTAGTGACGGAGGTTCGCAGCTTTCTAGGGCTGGCAGGCTATTACCGGCGATTCATGCAGGACTTCTCTCACATTGCTACACCTTTGACCGGGTTGACCCGGAAGGGAGTTCGCTTCGATTGGACGGAGGAGTGTGAGCACAGTTTCCAGCGGCTACGGGCTCTACTGACTACGACACCAGTGCTATCATTGCCTTCAGGATCAGGCGGATTTGTGGTCTACTGCGATGCTTCGCGAGTAGGACTAGGGTGCGTTTTGATGCAGCATGACAGGGTGATCGCGTATGCTTCGCGGCAATTAAAGAAACATGAACATAATTACCCCACTCATGATCTGGAGATGGCTGCAGTGGTCCTTGCACTCAAGATCTGGCGACATTATCTGTATGGAGAGTCATGCCAGATATTTACTGACCACAAGAGCTTAAAGTATATATTTCAGCAGCGAGATCTGAACCTTAGACAGTGCCGATGGATGGAGTTAGTGAAGGACTACGATTGTGAGATCTTATATCACCCGGGCAGGGCGAATGTAGTGGCGGATGCTTTGAGCAGGAGGCCCGGGGGTAGTCTATCCTGTTTGAGCGCAGTGCAGAGGCAGTCATCGGTAGATTGGCAGATCTTATGCGACAGCCGGGTACAGTTTGAGTTTACGCCGATCGGAGGACAGATGGCGCATGTTCGTGCATGCCCACAGTTGCTTGACCGTATACATGAGGCACAACATAGTGATGACCGCTATTCAGAGATCAGGACACAGATAGGACAGGGCAGATTTTCCGAGTTCGTGATCGATAATCAGGGGACACTACGATTTGGAGCTAGACTGTGCGTACCAGAAGCTGAGGGATTGCGGCGCGAGATTCTTGAGGAGGCACATCGGTCGGTATATAGTGTTCATCCCGGTTCCACCAAGATGTACCACGATATGAGAGATGTTTATTGGTGGGACGATATGAAGAGGGATATTGCAGATTTTGTGTCGAGATGCCTGACTTGTCAGCAAGTCAAGCCTGAGCACCAGAGGTCCGCGGGAGAGCTACAGCCGTTACCCATTCCGGAGTGGAAATGGGAACAGATATCTATGGATTTCATTGTGGGTCTACCCAGGACTAGTCGAGGGTATGACTCCATCTGGGTGATCATGGATCATTTGACGAATGCGGCTCACTTCCTTCCGGTGAGACGACTTTCAGATTTGCTCAGTATGCTCAGATTTACATTGATGAGATTGTACGACTGCACGGAGTTCCGACATGCATCGTGTCCGATAGAGGCACCCAGTTTACCAGCCGGCTATGGTAGAGGCTTCAGGAGGCTTTGGGCACTCGCTTGAGTTTCAGCACAGCATTCCATCCGCAGACCGACGGACAGTCAGAGCAGACTATTCAGACTCTCGAGGACATGCTCAGAGCATGCGTTTTAGACTTCGGAGGTAGCTGGGATCATCATTTGCCCTTAGTAGAGTTCTCCTACAACAACAGCTACCAGGAGACCATTCAGATGGCACCGTTTGAGGCTCTTTATGGGAGGAGATGCAGATCGCCCACCTGTTGGACGGAGCTCAGTGAGAGCAGTATCTTAGGGCCGCAGATTGTGGAGGAGACGACCGCGAAGATCCAGCTGATTCGCGATAGGATGAGAGTAGGCAGAGATATTATGCGGACCGTGTCGGTGCAGACTTGTGTTTTCTGTTGGTGATCATGTTTTCTTGAGGGTCTCCCCAATGAAAGGTATGATGAGGTTTGGGAAGAAGGGGAAGCTTAGTCCCAGATATGTGGGGCCCTTCGAGATCCTCGAGCGTGTTGGTGTGGTTGCGTATCGATTAGCCCTTCCGCCCAGTTTTCCAGACGTGCACCCCGTATTTCACGTTTCGATGCTCCGCAGATATCTTCATGATCCTTCGCATGCGATTCAGCACCCGACGATCCAGCTTGAGCACGACCTTTCCTATGCAGAGCAGCCGGTGATGATCTTGGATCGGCAAGTGAAGAAATTAAGGTCGAAAGAGATACCGTCCGTCAAGGTACTTTGGCGTGGCCAGAGCGGCGAGGAAGTCACTTGGGAGACCGAGAGCGAGATGAGGAGGAGGTATCCCCATCTTTTTGAAGGTGCGTATAGTTAGATTTTTTAAATTCGGGGACCGAATTTCTTTAAGGGGGGTAGATTGTAACACTTTGGATTTCCGTTTGAATGTCTTTCATGATAATTAGTGATCGTACGTGTTATTATATATATGTGTTCCTAGGATTATTAGTCACATTTAGTAGTGTTTGCATATTGGGAATTTTCTTGTGCTAGTGCACACTTGCACACTTAGCTTTTTTTTGAGACTTAGGGTTTTTGGTAGCATGTTAACCACTTTCTTGTGTTGCATGGTTGTTATTTTCCCCCACCATTTTAACCTAAATAAAACCCTTTTTCATAATTCAAAATCCAATAAACAATGAAGCATGGTGTTAGGTAGAAAAGAATTGACTTTTGACCCCTTTTCTTTTCCTCTTCTCTCTCTTTTACCCCTTTCCAGAATTCTGCTGAAATTCCAGCAGCAAACCCCCATTTTTCCTCTATATTCTCTTCTCTTTTCATTCCCCTTTGATCCATACACAAAACCCTATACATATCAACTCATTTTCTTCACAAAATGATGGAAAAGTGAGGTTCTTGAGGTGTTAAAAGGCAAATCTGCACACTAGAGGGGAAAGCTGAAAGTTTTAGTGTTTTGCAAGGCTCTTAGAAGGTATTAACTCATATTTGAACTTCTTTTCCTTAGACTTGTTGTATTCTTTAGTAAAAATCTCGTTTTTGTGCATTTTTAGTGATATTAAAGGATATTTGTGATTCACATGTTAGATTAGGGTTTTGTTAGTTGTGTTAGCTCTATTAGGTGTTATTAGAGCTATCTTAGGCCAAGTTTTGTTTCAGTTTGCACAAAAATACCCTAAAGTTTGATTTTAGTGCAAAAGTGTGGATTTTAACTAGAAATAAGGCTCTGTAGGATCTGCTGCTACCCGTGACATTTCAGAGTAAAACTAGATGTTACTGTAGCATGTATGGGGGGTATAGAGAGCACACACCAAACCTGGGAGCCCAATTCCCATTTGGGGCCGCCAAAATATTCATTCTGGCCGCAATTTGCGGCCAGATGGGGGAGATTTGGGTTGGGGTTTGGGGTGTGGGTGTCTGCTGCTATGTGGGTTATTTTAATATATATAGTTTTACAATATCTTTTCTATATCAAAATCTGGAGGTGATTACCTATTTTCCCGTATTTTTAATCCTTCGCGACACGCGTGATACGTGTGTATGGGTTTTCGGTTTCTGCGTATCGCGATGCGTCGGAGTGACTTCAGACGCATAATCACACGTTTTAGCGTATCGCGCACACGCGCGCTTGGTTCACGACACGAGTTACTAGTTCGGCCTTAATGTCGTGTTTGTGTGACTTCAAGCTTATGTATGATGTATGGTGTGATTCTAGGTTCGCAGGCGAGTACGGCGGACGCCGCGCAGAAGGGAAAGCAAGTTGTTGGCTATACCTAGCGAGAGACTACGGTGAGTAGATTTAACATCTACGGGGATATCGCCCGCATGGCGTTCTACGTCAGGGCTGATAGGACCTTATAGTTTCCTTTGTATACATTGACTATTCATGGCTACTATTTAGTGCATACTGCATTCTCTGCTATATGTATATAAACTAGAATTGATGGAACACCGCACCCTTACTGGCAGTTCATGTTGCACGAGCACTACCCTGACATGATATTCATACTTGATGCATACATCACATCGGATCATTATGCTATCGCTCACCTTTTATGTGACTTGACATAATATTCATACTTGATGCGCATATCACATCACATTTACTTGCATATTGGTAGGGATTACATGTGTTTTCCGGATTTGGGAACCGTGGCCTTTTCAAATAAGTAATCATTTAAAAACCCGGTTCCCTTGATATGATATTTTGGGGCGCCACCCTGTGTTTTCTCGGTGCTAGAGTGGCTTATGCTAAGAGAGGGCTGACCCGGACTGACGGATGCCCGATATATTGAGAGAGGGCTGACTCGGACTGACGGATGCCCGATATATTGAGAGAGGGCTGACCCGGAGTGACGGATGCCCGATATATTGAGAGAGGGATGATCCTGCCGTGATGGATTCCCGATATATTGAGAGGTGGCTGACCCGGACTGACGGGGCCCGATGGATGAGGATTTGCGTGTCGATGCTGGACACAAGTATTTTTGATATTTGGGTGCCGATGTTGGGCACTCGGGATTCTCAGAGATGTACAGGATTTGAGGGCCGATGAGAGTGCCGGCGCCTGAGCTATTTGGGGGATCTGGGTGCATTGATGGGCACCGATTATATATTCCACGTTGACATTCCGTGTAGATATTATATTGCCCATGCTCAGCATTTATTATTGTACCTTACCCTGTAGTTACATTACCTGATAGAGCACTTGCTTGATTACTGCACATACTGCTTATCACATATTGATATCATCTGTTGGCATATGATAGAGTAGCGTAGTACGTGCATGCTCGCGATTACTTTTATATGTTGTCTCTATTCACGAGTTGGCAACTCACCCCCGTTGTGCCACAGTGTTTGCAGGTTGCCCTTCGGAGTAGTCGCGGCAGGCTGCGGTTGCATCTTTTGACACAGATACCCCCATAGTTGGTGCACTAGCTCTTTTGCTGATAGGTGGGTTTTGTGCGGTATCTGTTTATCTTTCAGTATGTACATTGTTGTATCTAGTATTCTCCATCTACCATGTATGTATTTGACTTAGAGACAGTGTGAGGATGATGATGTATTATATTTGTATTCTGGTGTCGAGCTCGTTGTGAGCCGACTATACTTGCAGTTTATCCTTTCTGTGATGTTCCTACTTGTGGATCTTGATCTTCGCTACGGCGTCGTATATTACTATCTTGGTGATTGATTACTTAGATTTCTTATCATGTTAGTAAGTGCTTTCATTTTAAACTTATAACACTCTTTACTTTAACTGGTTTGATTTCTGGGTTTTCGGTTCACTTAGTCGCCTTACGCCTGTAAACGTTACGTGGGTAAGTGCCGGTCACGGGCCAAACTTTGGGTCGTGACATAGGGTGCTATTGCTCCTCCCCGATACACCGACGTGCTGTGGTGTATACGGAGGAGTAATGCTGAGAGAGAATCTCATTCTTCTTTAGAATAGTCCAGGAATTCCGTGCTCAAGTATTCTCCTCCTTGATCTCATCAAAGGACATAATACTTATACCTGTATTTTGGTTCTCTACTTCTAACTTACATTCTGTGAATATCTCAAAAGGTTCGGACTTGTGTTTCAACAGGAACATATGTCTGAATCTTGAGAGATCATCAGAGAATGTAATGAAGTACAAAGAACCGGTCTTGGCATGTGTTGACGGGAGACTTTCATACATCAGCATGTATCAATCCTAAGAGTTCACTAACTCTTTCTCTGTTTCCAATAAACAGAGCTATGGTCATCTTATCTTTGTGACATGACCAGCAAGTTTCATAAGATGTAAATTTAATCAGATTTAAAAATGCATCTAAATGTAACTTAGCTATTCGGGTCGCATTGATATGACCTAGTCTACAATGGCTCAAGAAGGATTCGTTCATTTATGAACTCTTCCTCTCGTGTGTATTCTGTATACTAAGAACTGTAGTTTGATTTAGAACGTCAATACTTTTAGATAACGTGCCTGAACCGATCAACTCTTGATATAGGAAATGTTCAAAACATTATCCAACAATACAAAATTATATCCTTCTTTACTAATAAAGAGACTGATATGATGTTGTATATCAGGTTCGGTATCTAATAACATTTGTTCAGAATCAATGTATTCTGGTAATACAGGGTGATAGTGACCAACAGACTTGGCTGCAACACTTGCATCGTTCCTATCTCATGAAACTTATCACCCGTTCTCAGTTCTCTACCTATCTGTAGCCCATGTAACAGATTACATATGCGGGATCCTGATCCGGTATCTCATACCCAGGACGTAAAGGATACTGAGAAACAGTTCTATGTAATGAACACACTCGAAGATGATGCATCAGCATGCACTTTCTTCGTTTGGACGGCACGGGAATTCTGGTAATCCCCAATTTCCTGCTCTGTCTTATAACAATTATAAGTTGGAGCGGGACCAACGTTTCCCAGCTCAGTATAACAAGCTGGTTCGGTCAATACATTCGTATTATTATCTTGGTTAAGGCGTGATATGGTCGCTACCTGGAGAGAGAGAGAAGAAAACACTCAGCGTATACTCTTGCAAGATTAGATTGGTTATTTAATATATCTAATCAGGATTTCTCCCACTGTTTTAATCAAATCTTCCTTCAAACCCTAAAAGAAAAGACTAGCCGGGATTAATTACACGCTACAAGTTCGCCAATCTTTCAGCCAGGCCAGTGTCGGTACTTTGAGGGAGGTTCCCCGTGCTTTCGCACGGACCTAATTAAAGTAAACCTCGTTTTCCCAGAGGCGTAACCCCGTTAACACCTTTCTAGACACCTACTTGATCGGCTAATTATAATGTGTAAAACTCTCTCAGGAGTAACTCTTACTCGCAGCGGGTATCGGGATCCAACTATCTCATAGAAGGTATGCAATCTCATTGCAAATTTCAACACTTGAAATTCCCAATAATATTTTGCCCCTAGCGTCCCATGACCTTGACGCAGGCCAACAAACTACAGTGCGCTAGTCAAGTTCAACCCGTCATTTCTTGATTGAATTAAACCCACCCGCACGACCCTTGACGCAGGCCAACAAAGTCGCACGACTACCCTAATCCAATATGCATCATATGCATAAACAGATAAATAATAGTTAGCTACCGCACACTACGCCTTGACGCAGGCCAACAAACGTAGCACGAATACTAAGTAGGACTTATCTGAAATGACGGAGGGCTACGACAGGTTTTTATGAAAACCCTTTGCGTAATGAACTTGATATCGTTGTAGAATCGAGTGATTTTAAATGGAGTGTTTTTTAGGCTTTTCTAGTTTTGCTAAAGGGGTCACTCCCGGTGAAGGGATCGTCGACCATTTCCTCATCGAATAAGGTGCGGGATATTTCACAAATATCACTGTGCAAAGCAAGAACTATAGAAGCAATCAAAAGACAAACCGAGTTTGTAGTATATGCTAGTTTCACTAAAGTGGTCACTCCCGGTGAAGGGATCTTGGCTCTTTCCTTATCGAATAAGGTGCTGGATGTTCTACAAGGAACATCGCTATGCAAAGCAAGAACTAGAGCTACCAGTTTTTAAACAAGTTTCTACAACATGTTAGGTTTCTTTTATTTCATTAATCTCATTAATGAAGTCCCATTTTATTATGCTTCACAAGCATCAGATATGAAACGAAATCAACAATATATAATATATATTTCATATATATAATATAAATATTCGTCTCAGGCAGTAATATGATCTCATCACAGAACATTGCAGCAGAAGAACATACATGGAATATTGGATATACTAGGACGTCCGTTTTTTAATACGAGCCAGTATAAAACACGGATTCCATGGTCGCGATGAATAGCCAAACCCACATCCCTAGACCCCTACGAGAGCGGCAAGCAACTCTGCCAATTCTAGGGTTAGGAGACCCGGTCTCGACTCCTCGAGATAGTCTCCCACTGGACCCCAGAACCCGGTTACTTGTGCTCCCCGCCTTGGGTCTACCTAATGCGGAAAAGTAAATAATATATAATGGTGACATCATCCTCAGCCCGGAAGTGCCCCAATAAAAGAATATTACATACAAATGAATTTTACATGAATGAAAAAGAAAAAACTCTCATCTCACATAAACCCCCGGCTATTCAAAACGCGACGATCCAATATAACATATCACAGCAACACATAATATCTCATATCATCAACGTAAGCAAGTATGCGTATCCCGATTGTCGTTGATGTATAGCAACGAAGCCGGCGATACACCACATACTACGCTTACGGTCACAGAAAAGAAAGTGTAAAACTAAAACAGTTGGAATCCGCAACCTCCTTAGACATCGCATGCCTAACCAAATGAATTCCTTAGACATCACATGCCTAACAATTATAAACCCTGCATTTTAGTCTCATTAACGAAAACTCTTTTCAATATCAAGTCGGGCAATTCAACAAGATTCCCGACATCCTGATCGAATGCTCGTCGCAAACTTTAGTAGACGGCCGCACCCCCGGATGCCGTCGACGAAGTGCACTAAGCCGAAACACCGCTGCCGCGAGCACCCGAACGGATGCTTTTGGCGACGGGGTTCTCCTACAGTCACTTGGTCGGGGCTATGGGGCGTGGCTGTCTGTTAAGTTTACCCGGCGAGTATCCGCGTACGCTACGTGATTGCGACGGACTTTTGATCACATCAAAATTCCGTGGCAACCGATCATCTGAGACTGAACTGCTAGATTTATAACATTCAAATTAGTTTTCTCATAACTACCTGTGGATTCCAAATATTGTATCACATTCCAGATAAATAGATAATGTTAAACTTTCCGATCGAATAATCAAACACCCAAGATTTCCCCAATATATCTCAACACTTGAAATCAGTTTAAAAACATCCATCACATGCCACAGTACCAATGGTCCAGCCGTAGAAGGGTCAAGCCAACGCCTCACATGTGGCACGCCATACTGCCCCAAACCCTAAGGTTTAGAGGCAGTTCAAGACGGTCACATAATCGAGTTAAGGTTTGTTGTCTTCTAGAGGGTCCACCGTGTTACTTGCATGACTTTACCAAAGTTTCAAACACGAGAAAAAATCCAACTTTTGAAAATTTTCCGACAGGGGAAAAAGTGAGTTATTGATATCCGTTCGAACTTTTTAACAGTTTCTAAAAATTATCCGGAAAAAACTTAAACGAAGTTAAATTACCCGATCGAATCAACGAGTCCCCAATAAAACCCTAGAAAACTCAACACTTGAGTGGAATTAAAAAATTCCCAGAAAAAAATGACAAGAAAGGACCTAAGAATAAATATATGAAGTTACAGGGACTAAGTCATAATTTTGGCCGCGGAACCACCGCCAAACCCTTGGTTTGGCCGCGGTTCCGCGGTCATATTAGAGAATTAGTGGGCCGTACTTCACAGTAATTCTTAGTTTTTCCTGCTCTATTTTCTGAGCATTTTTAATTCATAAAAAATCACATTTCTGAAAAATGTCCAGAGAGGGGTAAACATCGGGGTTTCCGGGTTCGATCGGACTTTAAACTTCACTCAGACTATGCCAAAAGCTTTAGATTGGCTCTGATACCACTGCAGGGTTGCTAGGCACGCTCATAAGGTTCTATGAGGCATCAACCATGCCCGATTAAAAAATTAGCCGTGCCGAACAACCTAAAACCGGATCTTTAAACTAGGGTTTAGGCGAAAACAAGCATGTTAAACTCTTTAACACTAAGTGAGAGGGATTACAACCTTTGTAGATCCGGTCCTTCACTTCTTAAGCTCCGTGTTGAGTTCTTTTCGCTGCGATCATCGTATTCCGGACTCTCGAGAGGCTTCACGAAGAGAAAGATGCAGTCTTGCTTCCGATCTTCGATAACAAAGATGATCTACCTTGAAGTTTCATTAACACAAGCTAACACTCATGAAATGATGTGAACACCCTCATCTAAATGGCAAGGATAGATGAGGATGATGAGGTAGGATTTTTTCCCTCATTTATAATCTTTTTCTCACTCACTTTCATCACAAAAGCAAAACTAGAAAGCTTTTTCAAGAAGGAACTCAAGGAAGAAGAAGAATGAATCCTTTTGTGATGAATAATGAATTATTGTAGTTGTTACAAATCTAACCAAGGGTTAAGCATGAAAGAGTTAAACCATGTAGAGAATTGACTAGAGTTAATGGTTTGGATTGGGTTAACAAAATATCTAGCTAAAAACAAAGTCAAAGCTTCATGAAGCTTCATGGAAGCTTCATGCAAAAGCTAACCCTAATCCAAACCCTAACCAAGTTTAAACCCTAAACCATTGTTCAATTTGTAACCCTAATGTCACGACCCGCAAGGTACGGAACGCGACTGGCACTTAAGTTTACGAAACGTCTCAAGACGTCCGTAAAATAAGTAAGCCAAAGCCCAGAAACCAAAACCAAATAAGCAAAAGAGTGAAGAAAACCCAATCAATTGAAAGCGAGTTTATCAAATAAGTCATGTAAAACCCTTTTTAAAAACAATACCAATTTTTCCGAAAGTTTCGGCAGAGTCTCCTTTGTAAATACTGGCCCCCAAAATGGGTACAACAAGAATATATATGAATCTAACAAATAAGGCATCCCCAAGCGGGAGCTAGCTCTTCGCCACAAGGCGGTCACAAATCCCACGCAATATAAAGCAACAACATGCGAAATAATCATAAGGAAGCATGAGAAAAACAGCATGTCGACTCAAGTGAGCTCGACCCCAAAATACAGCATAAAAAGTCCACAATCTCACAGTCTCATCTCTAGGTCAATATACAACAACACTGGTAGATACAGTAAATGGAGTGCACTAGATACAAAGAATATACAAGGTGGTACAAAAAAACTAATAATATAACCCACCTAAGAGCAAAATCTCAAGTCCAGGCAAAGGAGGCAAAAGAAACAAGGGCGCCCGCCGCTACTGTACTGACGGAGCGGACCTGCAAAAGGCTGTGGCACAACGGGGGTGAGTTGCCAACTCGTGAGTAATAAATAACATCTATAGAGGCTATCGCAAGTATGCACACAAGCATCCTAGCATCTACAATACAGGTATGGCAGGATATAATAGCAGATATGTATGCAATATGAATATACTAACAGGTATGTATGCAATATGAATATACTCGTGATCTGCATGTGTAAATATAAGAAATCATCTTTTTCCTTTAGGCATCTCCTTTGAAATATTAGCACAATACCAATAGAATCAACCAGAATCCGTGTCCAGCAACGACACCTCAAAACTGTCTCAAATCTCATATCAATGTATCTCTGGCCTCAGCCGTCCGGCTGACCCATCTCAAATATCAATATCTCATCATCTCGCGGCCACGGTCGGTATCCTCTCGATATCCGCCGTGCCAAAACAGTCACCGGTAGGTAGTCCATCCCCTGCCAGGCTCAACGTCAACAACACATTCCTCTTACCCCGGGTACCTTACCGGGCCCACCATGTACCCGTGACGGTTCCTCCAATCCTCGACACGGATCTCGAAAACCACAGCAAACTCATGGTGGACGACACTTTACATCACTAGAAAACCGCAATTTTGCATATTTTAAAAAAGGTAATAAGTTTTAGAAATTTTGCGGCTTTCCCCCGAAATACAGAAATATCATAAATCTCAAGAATCATCATGAATGCATACGTCAATGATAATGAATGCATATGGTATTAATGTTCAAGTTACAATGTATGATTAATAGACTAGGCATGAGCAAATGATATAATGATATACATGCACATGAATAGCAATTCTACGATGTTATTTTAAGGATTTATTGCAATAGTACAGGTTTAGATATCAAATAGGGTGACAATATTCTAGATTATAAGTTATCTAGTGTCGTGGCATGGCAATTACCAGGGCGTGTGTGTACGCATGAATAGTGCTCGTGCTGCATATAAAAACCCTGGCAATAGTGCAGGTGTCCTATAGAATGGTTTCGCATATGTATGTCAATATAAGGCATGAATGTAGCAAAAATCATACAAGTATTACACCCCTAATTACTAACATTACTAAGAATCTTTTTAAGCTACTAAAACTATCGGGCGACTTGCGCCATCCAACGATAGTCCCCCGTAGATGTTACATCTACTCACCGGAATCCCTAGCTAGTCACGTCCAATCACCGCTTTCCCCTTTCGAGCCGCGTCCGACGTCTCCGCGACCGAACCTGGAATTTACATCAATACCAAACATAAGGTTACATATCAAGAACGACGCAAAACCCAAACGAAGATACTAACGTTCACAAGCTAGGTACAACGTGCACAGGTGCGCGGAACGCACGCGAAAATCGCAAAACTAACTAGAATCGTCGATTTGGTCGCCTGGAAAAACTAAAACCCGAACACTCAAAAATCCGCACTCACACATCCTAAAAGTCATAGGATACGCTAAAAATGTCATCAATGTTAGTGTATATGCCCTAGAGGCCATTACTGTATCATACTAGTTTGTATATTACTTAATGGAAGCTTGGGATATTCACCTTGTATAAACAATCTTGCTCAATATAGTAGTATGCTACTTGGTTTGTTTCTACTTCAATGTGTACATGTGTTTATTTTGCGATATCACCTATACGCATTAGTGGAGCCCTAAGGATCTTTGCTTGATTACCAGCGTTGTGATGGAAGTCACACTAGTGGGGGATGGGTAATCTATAAGCACATCCTTATACAGGTCCCTAGTCGCAGGACTATCGAGACAGGGCATCGATACTCCGGAGTAGACTAGTGTATGCGCTTCTCATCCCAGTGTGGGAGATGGTCTGTCCCACAGCCATCAGTACGTCGTACTGGAGATAGTATACGGGTGCTCGTTGGGTTACGAGTACACTGGACAGGACTCGTCGGGAACTGACAGGTTGGTATTATACCTATCGTCAGTTATCAGTTCCCAGGTGACATGAGTACAGCTTAGTCCGCTGACTTGACACTGGCACTTCGCCTCGAGTGTGTTCCCACTGCACTTTGATCACTACCCTACCACGGCTCAAAGGAGTCGTGCAAAAAGGTAATAGTTGGGTGCAGTCCCGAAGCACTTGGAGGCAGTGACGGTTTGACAGGATTCGTCTCTCCCGGTATTGGGGGTTGACATCGCGCTGTGTCTAGGAGAGCCATTACACGAGTAGTCCCTGGCCAGGGCAAGCGAGATATACTGGTAGGATTCCAGTGTTATCTCAGGGTGTTTTGGGCTTCACTCCGACACGACTTGTACCGCTATTAGGGGACTGACGTTTTACCGCCCCCTAGGCCCGACATGCGATGTATTAGACGAACAGACCGGACTGTACGGAGACTGTCACATTCAGACTCAGTAGGAGTTCAGATGGGGTTCACCTCGTCAGCCTTCTTGTCGGCATCTACCTGGGGACCGTTACGCACAGCTAGTGCCGCTTGCGGTCTGTGGTTAAACCCACTGCCAGCGTAGTGTCGAGTCTTTAGATTCCCACACAGAGGGTTATTCGCCTCTGGGCAAAACAGAGTAGAGGTCGCATGGTTTTGCGATAGGGTTCGTTCTCATCCGCGCACTTGTGCACGTTTGGAGTCCGGACGGATATTACTGGCTGGCTCTGGTTTGAGTCAGATACTGGTATATGTTTTGGGGTTGCTTTTATCTCTCAGTATTCTTGTTCCTCGGAACGAGAATGCAGGTGTGTATGCACAGTTGTTTGAGGCGGAGGAAGAGGTTTTTCATTAGGGTTTCGGAACGGGTGCGTATGCACAGTTGACAGTCGTCTTTTTCCAAACCCTAATGGATTTATGAAATATCAATTAATAATAGTAATTAAATGAAATTGTGTCATGGTTGATTTTGTTGACTTGTTGACCATGGTTGACTTGTTGACCATGGTTGAATGTTTGACCATCATCATTGCTTTGCAAGGATACTCCTTGATTCTAGCTTACATTCATTTAATGAAGTGATGATAATGGTCATTCCAAATACAACCATCAACTATTTCATTTGAATTATTATTATTAATTAGATAATTCTTTTTCCTTTTGTTATGGTTGCAAGAAGGAAAAGAGCTCATTCTATCATATTCATTCTCTCTCCTCACTTCATCTTCTTCTTCCTCAAGCTCAAGGAGAATCCTTCTCATGTGTTGAGAATCCCTCTTCTTGAAAAGAAAACACCCCTTAGACACTCTCTACTCACTCTAGGATCAAAGGTTTAGCAAGCCGAAGATTCTAGTTCTCTCAAAGTTCGAGAAAGAGCCCGAAAGTTGAACCCTCAGGTGGATCCATCTTTGACGGAAGAATGCTACGAGGAAAGAACCATCAACCTCTACTAGGTTTCAAGAAGAAGGAGTTCAAGTTAGGTATAACCACTTTGCCGAGTAGTTAACTCTCCTTTGCATGTTTGCTAGTTTAGTTTAGACGCGATCCCGACCTTGTTTAGTCCATGTTGCCCCATGCGCCAAAAATTTGATTTTTATACCGTTTCCGCCTCCCCGTAAGAACCGGGGGTCGCAACGTGGACTTACAGTGGTATCAGAGCCTAACTAAACTTAAACTAGCTTGGTAGCGAAGTGTATGGAAGTTCGAAACCGAAAAATCACAAAAACCGGAAATCTAAAACCCTAAGTTTCTGTTGAAATTTTTTGTGCTCTAAAAGTAAAAAGTTTTACTCCTAAAATCGGCTCAGGGTTTTGTGAGAACACCCACAAAAAACGATCCCATGAATCCTTCAAACCGCCGCGAATCCGCGGCCTCAGCTATTCTCTTCGCCGCGGATCCGCCGCCGTTTAGGCACTTCATGTGATCGTGTTTTGTGCAGTGTTCTTCTGGTAGGGTTTTGGGATTTTTCAAATATGTTATATGTGCCCAGATTTTCCAGGAAAGAAATTTACTTTTGGGGTCCTATAAATCCGTATTTTTTTTCGAACTTCGCTACACTTTGGCTATGTTGGTTATATCTGTGATGTTTGCATGTATTGAACGTCGGCTAATCGCTATAAGTCGATTAGTCGGGGTTATACATCTCTGTGATCTGTGTTTGATTTATGAATGTGTTGGACTGTCGCGGGTGAATAGCCGGGGTGGATGTGAGATGAGCTTTTGTTTTTCTTTCATTCATTTGTAATATGTAAATTGATGTAATAATATTATTTGTATGGCCGCACAACCGGGTCGGGGTTGTAGCCGTCATTGTATAATTCTTTTTACTGTTTTTGCTCCTAGGATAGACCCATGGAGGGGTGCACAAACTACCGGGTACTTGGCGGGTAGTTTGCCGCACCCGTAGGGGTCTTGGGTGGGGTATTTGCTATTCACCGCGACCGTGTAATCCGCTTTTCGTTGCAGGCTCGAACGGATTGCGGATTGCTAGTATATCCAATGTATTCATCTGTGATCTGTAATGTCTATCATTGCTTTATATTTAGGCGTTGCTTATGTTTTACAGCCGCGCTAGCCCAGCCCCCGCTCTGTCGTTAGTTAAGTAACCTAACGGGTGATGACGGGACCTCGTGGCGAATGCGAATGGCATAAGCGTACGTCATATTTTGGTTGTTTTCTGCAATGGTAGGATTAAATGATGGGACGCATTAAAAGAACTAATGCAAGAATATCACGCATTAAAAGAACTAATGCAAGATAATAAACCAAGTTAAAGTCGTTGGAACACTTTCGAAAAACCACTCGGTTCTTTTCAAAACTAACTTTTAAATGCGGAGCTTGAGCCACTCCTTTTAAAAGCTATCTCGTTCCATCGATTATATCAAGTTCACTACGTTCACGGTTTTACCAAAACCATTCGTAGCCCTCCGTCGTTTCACATGAATAGTCAATAGTATTCAAGCTGTGTTTGTTGGCCAAAGTCAAGGCATAGTGATTGGTAGCTATTGGATATTCATGTGCAGCATAGATAGATGCGTTGATTTGGAACAGTCGTACTGCCTTGTTGGCCAAAGTCAAGGGTATGTACGGGTGGATTCAAATTAACCTGGAGAACGACGGGAAGAACTTGACATGTGACTATGATTTGTTGGCCAAAGTCAAGGTCATAAGAGCATGGGCAGAAATCCACATCGGGAGTTTCATAAGTACTGAAACTTGCTAGATTTGCATACCATTTGGAGTGTGGTGATACTGGTAGGATTCCTTCAGTTTCGTCACTCAATGATATTTGGATCCCGATCCTACTGTGAGTATATGCTACTCCTCGGGAAATTTCTCACTAAACGATCAATGCTATAAACCTAGTAGGTGCCTAGAAAGGTGTTAGCGGGGCTACGCCCTCAGGGAAAAGAGGTTCTTAAATTAAGGAACTTCGCGAAAGCGTTGGAAAACCTCCCTCGAAGTACCGACACTGGCCTGGCTGAACGGGTAAAGCAAGTATTGTGCGGTGGGATTGATCCCGGCTAATTCTTCCTTTGTGGTTTGAGGAGGGATTCGAGAGACAGTGGGAGCCATCCTGTTTAGACAAATTAAAAACCATTCTAAACTTGCAAGAGCATCGTGCTAAAGTGTTTCTTCTCTCCCCCCTGCAGCGACCAAATTGAAATGACTGGACTTATGTTACTTCTAGATAAAAACATACTGACAGGGCCAAACTACAAAGATTGGCTCAGGAATGTCAAAATGGCAATCACTTACGACAAGCTGGGGTATCTTCTTACCACTAAAGCTCCCCCCGTCCCAGGTCCCACCTCCAGCGTCGCGGATAAGGAAATCCGTAAGACTTGGGAGATTGATTGCGCGAAGGCCAGGTGCCTCGTGCTTGCCTCTATGGACAACGAACATCAGAGGAGGCACGAGAATATGGACTTAGAATCCATATTTCTTCATACAAAAGAACTGTATGGAGAGCAGTCTCGTGTCGCAAGATACGAAGTGTCGAAGAAGTTATTTTCGGCAAAGTTGGCCGTCGGATCATCGGTAGCGGACCACGTGCTTAAGATGATTGGCTACACTGAGGAGCTCGCGGAACTTGGGACCACGTTGGACAGTGATCTTTATACGGATTTAATTCTCCAGTCCCTTCCATCCACTTACGCCCAGTTTATACTGAACTTCAACTTACAAGAAAAGGAAGTTGAACTTTCAGAACTCCTCAACATGCTGAGGAGCGCAGAGGGCACCCTACAGAAGGGTAGGGAAACACCCGCTTTGTTTGTAGGAGGATCTTCTTCCTCTAGGTCCAAGGCGAAAGCCAAGGGAAAGAGGAAGAAAGCCCCAGCCAAACCAAGAGGCGGTGTTAGTAAAGTGGGTGCGAAGGGAAAGGAAAAGGCAACAAGGATTGCGGGGAAGCTTGTTGGAAAGGAAGAATGCTTCTATTGTCATAAGAGTGGACACTGGAAGAAAGATTGCAGGGCTTGGAAGGCCAGGACACAGGAACTGAAGCAGGTTGCGGCTTCAGCTTCAGGTGTGTATGTTATTGAAAACTGTCTTTCTATAAACTCTACTTCCTGGGTATTGGATACCGGATCAGGATCTCATATCTGTAATTCTTTGCAGGCGTTGAGAAACCGTAGGGTTTTGAAGGCAGGTGACATGACCCTCAGAGTTGCGAACGGAGCTGGCATGGATGCTAAAGCCGTGGGGGACTATCACCTGGGAATGTCAGATGGGCATGTTTTGGTTTTGCGTAATTGCTTTTTTGTACCCAACGCAACTTGTAATATCATTTCTGTATCTTTGGTTTCTAAAGAAGGTTATGAATTTGCGTTTGTAAGTAATGTTGTAAACATTCACCTTAATCAAGTTCTGATTGGGTCAGGTACACTGAGCAATGGTATATACGTATTAAACCAACCACAGATTTTCAATGTCCAGAATACACACAAAAGAAAGTCTCCAGATATCAATCAGACTTTCTTATGGCATTGTAGACTGGGTCACATCAATGAGAGAAGGTTGACTAAGTTACATACAGAAGGATATTTGGATCCGTTCGAATATCAATCGTATGCCACTTGTCAATCCTGTCTCAAAGGAAAGATGACAAAGACTCCGTTCACTGGACACGGAGTAAGAGCGAGCGAGCTCTTGGGACTCGTACACAGCGATGTGTGCGGTCCAATGTCTACACATGCGCAAAGCGGTTATTCTTACTTCATTACTTTTACGGATGATTTTTCAAGGTATGGTTATGTCTTCTTAATGAAACATAAGTCCGAAGCCTTTGAAAAGTTCCAGGAATATAAGAATGAAGTAGAAAAACAGACCGGCAAAAGTATCAAGATTCTAAGATCGGATCGAGGTGGAGAATACTTAAGTGCCGAGTTCCTGAATTATTTAAAAGAGAACGGAATTCTCTCTCAGCTTACTCATCCATACACTCCGCAACACAACGGTGTATCGGAGAGACGGAACCGAACCCTATTGGATATGGTACGGTCCATGATGAGTAACGCTGAGTTACCGCGATCATTCTGGGGGTATGCGCTAGAATCAGCTGCGTACCTTTTGAACGGAGTTCCTACTAAGACTGTGCCTACTACACCATATGAGATGTGGTGTGGGAAGAGGCCCCATCGCAGCCACATTAAGACTTGGGGAAGTCCAGCTTTTGTTAAAAAGCAGCATGCGGACAAGCTCGAGGCACGCTCAGTACTGTGTAAGTTTGTGGGATATCCAAAGAATTCCAAGGGATATCTCTTCTACTACGAGGAGGAACAAAAAGTTCTTGTTTCTCATCATGCCCACTTTCTACAACACCAGTTCTTAGAAAAAGAATTAAGTGGGAGCGCAGTAGAACTGGAAGAAATTCCAGAACCACAGACTATTACTGAAAGCTTAGTGGAACCAGAGGGTTCAAATGAACAGGACATTCCTACGCCGCTCCGCAGGAGTAGTAGGCAGTCTCATCCGCCCGAGAGATACTACGGTTTTCTCATAGACGGGGATAGAGAGGATTGCATCATAGATTATGATGAGCCTACTAGCTTCCAGCAGGCCGTTCAGAGCGTTGACTCGGTAAAATGGCTGGATGCAATGCGGACCGAAATGGAGTCCATGTACACCAACAAAGTATGGACGTTGGACATTGCTCCAGACGGGGTAAAACCCGTAGGATGCAAGTGGATCTTCAAAAGGAAGATTGGTGTAGATGGACAGGTTGAGACCTATAAAGCTAGACTTGTAGCAAAGGGTTTCCGTCAAAGACCTGGCTTGGACTATGACGAAACCTTTTCTCCAGTGGCTATGCTGAAATCCATTCGGATCCTTCTTGCCATTGCTGCCTTCCACGATTATGAGATTTGGCAGATGGACGTAAAAACCGCTTTTCTAAATGGAAATTTAGAGGAGTGTGCCTATATGGATCAGCCAGAGGGTTTCATTCAGAGTGGGAGCAGCGGAAAGGTGTGCAAGTTGCTTAAGTCCATCTATGGACTAAAGCAGGTATCGCGGAGTTGGAACATCTGTTTTGATGAGACGGTCAAGGAATTTGGCTTTATCAAAAATCCAGATGAACCATGCATCTATAGTAGATTTGTAGCGAGAACTGTAGTATTCCTCGTTTTATACGTGGATGACATTCTCTTAATAGGAAATGACATTCCTATGCTACAATCTGTCAAGGGGTTCTTGTCACAAAGGTTCTCCATGAAAGACCTGGGTGATGCCTCATACATCCTGGGGATCCGGATCCATCGTGATAGATCCAAGAGGATATTAGGACTTTCACAGTCCAGGTACATCGACACCGTACTGAAAAGATTCAGTATGGAAGATTCCAAGCGCGGTAACCTACCGGCTTGTCACGGGATCACCCTCTCTAAAGAGATGTCTCCCAAGACTTATTTGGAGAGGGATCGCATGTCTATTATACCCTAATCTTCTGCTGTAGGCTCTATAATGTATGCGATGTTGTGTACCAGACCGGATGTAGCTTATGCACTGAGTGTAGTAAGCCGGTATCAGTCAAACCCTGGGGAGAAACACTGGATAGCAGTAAAGAACATTCTCAAGTACCTGAGAAGGACTAAGGAGATGTTCTTGGTGTATGGCGGAAAAGACCTCCAGATCGAGGCCTTTGCTGACTCCAGCTTCCAGAGTGACAAGGATGATTCCAAGTCCATGTCGGGTTTTGTCTTTACCCTCAATGGAGGGGCGGTGTGTTGGAAGAGTTCCAAACAGGAAACCGTTGCAGACTCGACTATGGAAGCGGAATACATCGCTGCATCTGATGCCGCAAAAGAAGCTGTCTGGATGAGGAAGTTCTTGAAAGAACTTCAGGTGGTTCCGTCTATTGTTGACCCAATACCTCTGTATTGCGACAACAACGGGGCTATAGCTTTAGCGAAGGAACCCAGGTCCCATCAGAGATCCAGGCACATCTTGAGGCGGTATCACCTGATCAGGGAGATCGTGGATCGCAAGGAGATGGAGGTTCGGAGGGTTGCTTCAGAAGAAAACACTGCAGATCCATTCACCAAGGCCCTACCCCAGACTCAGTTCGAGCGGCTGATCGAGATGATAGGTCTTCGATACGCCAGTACATGGCCTTAGTGCAAGTGGGAGATTGTTAGTGTATATGCCCTAGAGGCCATTACTGTATCATACTAGTTTGTATATTACTTAATGGAAGCTTGGGATATTCACCTTGTATAAACAATCTTGCTCAATATAGTAGTATGCTACTTGGTTTGTTTCTACTTCAATGTGTACATGTGTTTATTTTGCGATATCACCAATACGCATTAGTGGAGCCCTTAGGATCTTTGCTTGATTACCAGCGTTGTGATGGCAGTCACACTAATAGGGGCTGGGTAATCTATAAGCACATCCTTATACAGGTCCCTAGTCGCAGGACTATCGAGACAGGGCATCGATACTCCGGAGTAGACTAGCGTATGCGCTTCTCATCCCAGTGTGGGAGATGGTCTGTCCCACAGCCATCAGTACGTCGTACTGGAGATAGTATACGGGTGCTCGTTGGGTTACGAGTACACTGGACAGGACTCGTCGGGAACTGACAGGTTGGTATTATACCTATCGTCAGTTATCAGTTCCCAGGTGACATGAGTACAGCTTAGTCCGCTAACTTGACACTGGCACTTCGCCTCGAGTGTGTTCCCACTGCACTTTGATCACTACCCTACCACGGCTCAAAGGAGTCGTGCAAACAGGTAATGGTTGGGTGCAGTCCCGAAGCACTTGGAGGCAGTGACGGTTTGACAGGATTCGTCTCTCCCGGTATTGGGGGTTGACATCGCGCTGTGTCTAGGAGAGCCATTACACGAGTAGTCCCTGGCCAGGGCAAGCGAGATATACTGGTAGGATTCCAGTGTTATCTCAGGGTGTTTTGGGCTTCACTCCGACACGACTTGTACCGCTATTAGGGGACTGACGTTTTACCGCCCCCTAGGCCCGACATGCGATGTATTAGACGAACAGACCGGACTGTACGGAGACTGTCACATTCAGACTCAGTAGGAGTTCAGATGGGGTTCACCTCGTCAGCCTTCTTGTCGGCATCTACCTGGGGACCGTTACGCACAGCTAGTGCCGCTTGCGGTCTGTGGTTAAACCCACTGCCAGCGTAGTGTCGAGTCTTTAGAGTCCCACACAGAGGGCTATTCGCCTCTGGGCAAAACAGAGTAGAGGTCGCATGGTTTTGCGACAGGGTTCGTTCTCATCCGTGCACTTGTGCACGTTTGGAGTCCGGACGGATATTACTGGCTGGCTCTGGTTTGAGTCAGATACCGGTATATGTTTTGGGGTTGCTTTTATCTCTCAGTATTCTTGTTCCTCGGAACGAGAATGCAGGTGTGTATGCACAGTTGTTTGAGGCGGAGGAAGAGGTTTTTCATTAGGGTTTCGGAACGGGTGCGTATGCACAGTTGACAGTCGTCTTTTTCCAAACCCTAATGGATTTATGAAATATCAATTAATAATAGTAATTAAATGAAATTGTGTCATGGTTGATTTTGTTGACTTGTTGACCATGGTTGACTTGTTGACCATGGTTGAATGTTTGACCATCATCATTGCTTTGCAAGGATACTCCTTGATTCTAGCTTACATTCATTTAATGAAGTGATGATAATGGTCATTCCAAATACAACCATCAACTATTTCATTTGAATTATTATTATTAAATAGATAATTCTTTTTCCTTTTGTTATGGTTGCAAGAAGGAAAAGAGCTCATTCTATCATATTCATTCTCTCTCCTCACTTCATCTTCTTCTTCCTCAAGCTCAAGGAGAATCTTTCTCATGTGTTGAGAATCCCTCTCCTTGAAAAGAAAACACCCCTTAGACACTCTCTACTCACTCTAGGATCAAAGGTTTAGCAAGCCGAAGATTCTAGTTCTCTCAAAGTTCGAGAAAGAGCCCGAAAGTTGAACCGTCAGGTGGATCCATCTTTGACGGAAGAATGCTACGAGGAAAGAACCATCAACCTCTACTAGGTTTCAAGAAGAAGGAGTTCAAGTTAGGTATAACCACTTTGCCGAGTAGTTAACTCTCCTTTGCATGTTTGCTAGTTTAGTTTAGACGCGATCCCGACCTTGTTTAGTCCATGTTGCCCCATGCGCCAAAAATTTGATTTTTATACCGTTTCCGCCTCCCCGTAAGAACCGGGGGTCGCAACGTGGACTTACAATCAAGACATCGCAATTAATTCATCACAATATTTTAATAAAAACTAGTAAGCTAGAATTTGCAATTTGGTGCAAACATCGACAACTAGCGACAAAGTTATCACAGTCCAACACAACCATCCAACCACACAACTAGTTAGCCACAATAACACAATTTTAACTCATTTACCATGCTACAAAACCCAATATCCAAACACAACCCTTTCTTGAATTTGGTAATTAGCAATCTTAATGAAAATATCACACAAGATTAACTTGGATTAGCATAACATCAAGCCACTTAAGCAAAGTAACCTTATAGATTGGTTAAGTAAACAACTAGATAGCTAATTAGCTTTAATTAACTAAATAATGGTTTCTAAAAACCCTAGTTTAACTCTAACCATAAACCTTTAAAAACTAGATTAGAAACTAACACTAAATTAACACTAGATTTTAGCCCAATTAGCAAGTTAACCACTTAGATTAAGCTAACAAAATAACTAGGTAACAAAATAGCTTAATAAATCTCTTAATGGTGTTCTAAATCCTAAATTAATTTCAAACCACAAACTTTAAAAAAACTAGTATGCAAATAGCACTAAAATTAACACTAAAACAATTTTCAAAGTTCTAATTAGCACACTTTAAACTACAATTTAACCAAAGATTGAAATTATACCTCACAAGCCCAAACCCTATGTTGCTAAAGCCTCCCAAGATGCCATCTTTCTCCAAGATTTGAACCAATTTGGGTTTGAGAAGAGAGGGAATAAGGTTTTGTGTTGAAATAGTGAAGGATTTGTTGAATTTTATTGGATTTTGATGCAATTTTTTTTGAAGAAAAAGAGAGAAAAGAGAAGGAAAATAATGGAATGGGGGGGGGGGAGCTGGTCTCGGCCAGAGGAGGGAGAGGGGAGTGGTGTGGGGTGTGTGGAAAAAGTCATGGTCAACCCCCTCAAAGTCAATACACCATACCTCCAAATACTATATTTTAAAACCTACACAAAACACCTCCTTTCTTCACATGAAAAAAAAACAAAGTGAGGCAAGGAATTTCTGGACCTGATGATGGTGGGACCGGCCTAAAGGGAGTGGGGGTGAGTGTGAGTGGATACAAAAAGGTTTTATGCAAAAAGACACCCCACAAGTCCAAAATTGCAAGTTTTAGCTTAAAATTCAATAAATTTCGTTTTCCATAATAAAAATTTGTTAAAACTTAAAATAAAATACTAAAAATTTATGTTACAACTAGATTTTAATTAACATGATTTTAAAGCTTAAATTTAGCCCATTTAAATTTGTATTTATCGCTAATTTAATGTATTTTCTTACCGGCTTAAAATAATATTAAAAATTGAAAAATTAGGGAAAAATTTTAAACGACCAGAATTTCATAATTAACTCATTTTCTACTAAAAACGAGCAATTACCTATCCAAATTAGGTATAATTAGTCCTAAACTGCAAAATAACAAAAAGGACGGTTTTCGGAAAAATACCGAATTTTCACCGATTTTCAGGAAAACACCAAAACGACTTTTCAAGGCGTTACAATCTTCCCCCCTTAAAGAAATTCGGTCCCCGAATTTAAAAATATAACTACGCGTACCTTCAAAGAGATGGGGATATTTCTTCCTCATCTCGCCCTCGGTCTCCCAGGTGACCTCCTCGCTGCTCGGGCCACGCCAAAGGACCTTGACGGTCGGTATAACTTTCGATCTCAACTTCTTCACCTGCCGATCTAGGATAGCCACCGGCTGCTCTGCAAACGAAAGGTCGCGCTCTAGCTGGACTGTCGGGTGCTGAATCGCATGCGAAGGGTCGTGAAGGTACTTGCGGAGCATCGAAACATGGAAGACAGGGTGAATATCGGGAAAGATGGGTGGAAGGGCCAAACGATATGCAACAGCGCCGACACGCTCAAGGATCTCGAAGGGACCTACGAATCTAGGGCTAAGCTTCCCCTTTCGCCCAAAACGCATCACGCCCTTCATCGGAGAGACTCTCAGAAAAACATGGTCGCCAACTGCGAACTCTAATCTGCGACGGCGCCTGTCCGCATACGATTTCTGCTTGCTCTGAGCCGCTCTCATCCGGTCTCGGATCAACTGTATCTTCGCTGTCGTCTCCTCAACAAGCTGCGGCCCCAAAATGCTGCTCTCGCTGAGCTCTGTTCAACAGACGGGCGATCTGCATCTCCTCCCATACAATGCCTCGAAAGATGCCATCTGAATAGTATCCTGGAAGCTGTTATTGTAGGAGAACTCCACTAGAGGTAAATGACGATCCCAGCTACCGCCGAAGTCTAAAACGCACGCTCTGAGCATGTCCTCGGGAGTCTGAATGGTCCGCTCTGACTGTCCGTCGGTCTGCGGATGAAACACTATGCTGAAGCTCAAACGAGTGCCCAAAGCCTCCTGAAGTCTCTGCCAAAGTCGGCTGGTGAACTGGGTGCCTCGATCTGACACGATACAAGTCGGTACGCCATGCAACTGCACGATCTCGTCGATGTAAAGCTGGGCATACTGAGCGAAGCTGAAAGTCGTCTTCACTAGCAGGAAGTGAGCCGCTTTCGTCAATCGATCTATGATCACCCAGATGGAGTCATACCCTCGACTGGTCCTGGGTAGACCCGCAACGAAATCCATCGAAATCTGCTCCCATTTCCACTCCGGAATGGGTAACGGCTGTAGCTCTCCTGCAGGCCTCTGGTGCTCGGCCTTAACTTGCTGACAAGTCAGGCATCTCGATACAAACTCCGCAATGTCCCTCTTCATCCCGTCCCACCAGTAGATCTCTCTCATATCATGGTACATCTTGGTGGAACCGGGGTGGACACTATACACTGATCGGTGTGCCTCCTCAAGAATGTCGCGCCGCAATCCATCAGCATCTGGTACGCACAGTCTAGATCCATATCGTAAAATCCCCTGATCATCAATCACGAACTCGGAAAATCTGCCCTGTCCTATCTGTGCCATGATCTCTGAGCAATGGTTGTCTCTGCGCTGTGCCTCATATACACGGTCAAGCAACTGTGGGCGTGCACGAACATGCGCAAGCTGCCCCCCTGTCTGAGTGAACTCGAACTCAACTCGGCTGTCGCGTAAAATCTTCCAATCTACTGACGACTGCCTCTGCACTGCGCGCAAAAAGGATAGACTACCCCCGGGCCTCCTACTCAACGCATCTGCCACCACATTCGCCTTGCCTGGGTGATATAAGATCTCGCAGTCGTAGTCCTTCACCAACTCCATCCAACGACGCTGTCTGAGGTTCAGGTCTCGCTGCTGAAATATGTATTTTAAGCTCTTGTGGTCTGTGAATATTTGGCACGACTCGCCATATAGGTAATGTCGCCAAATCTTCAATGCAAAGACCACTGCAGCCATCTCCAAATCATGAGTGGGGTAGTTCTGTTCATGCTTCTTCAACTGCCGAGAAGCATAAGCGATCACCCGGCCATGCTGCATCAATACGCATCCTAACCCCACTCGCGAACCATCACAGTAGACCACAAATCCGCCAGATCCCGAAGGCAAAGATAATACCGGCGCCGTAGTCAAACGAGTCCGTAGCTGCTGAAAACTGTGCTCGCACTCCTCCGTCCAAACGAAAGGAACTCCCTTCCGGGTCAAACCGGTCAAAGGTGCAGCTATACGGGAGAAGTCCTGAACAAAACGCCTGTAGTAGCCTGCCAGGCCTAGAAAACTACGGATCTCAGTAACCGATGTAGGTCGGGGCCACTGCTGAACAGCCTCAATCTTCTCGGGTCCATACATATGCCGTCTCTCGTAACTACGTAACCCAAGAATCCGACGCTGTCCAGCCAGAATGCACACTTGGAGAACTTTGCGAACAACTGGTGCTCCCTCAGAGTCTGTAATGTAATCTGCAAGTGCTGCTCGTGCTCCTCTCTGCTCCGGGAGTACACCAAGATATCGTCGATAAACACGATGATGAACGAGTCAAGATACAGCCTGAATGTACGGTTCATCAAATCCATGAATGCTGCTGGGGCGTTGGTGAGTCCGAACGATATCACCAAAAACTCGTAGTGGCCGTAGCGCGTGCGGAAAGCTGTCCTCGGTATATCCTCCTGTCGAACTCGCAGCTGATGGTATCCTGATCGCAAGTCGATCCTCGAAAAATACCCCGCACCCTGAAGCTGGTCGAACAAATCATCAATGCGTGGCAACGGATATCTGTTCCGAACGGTATCTTTGTTCAGCTGGCGGTAGTCGATGCATAAGCGCAAACTTCCATCCTTCTTCTTGACAAACAGGACCGGAGCACCCCACGGAGAAACACTAGGTCGAATAAGCCCCTTATCTAACAAATCCTGCAACTGATCCTTCAGCTCTCGAAGCTCTGCCGGGGCCATCCGATAAGGCGGTATAGAAATAGGCCCCGAGCCGGGAATCAAATCGATGCAGAACTCAACGTCGCGCTCAGGTGGTAGCCCAGGTAGATCATTAGGGAAAACATCAGGGAACTCACAAACAACCGGGACCCGGTCCAACGGAACCTCTGCAGCTCGAGTATCACAAATAAACGCTAAGAATCCCTGACATCCCTTCCGCAAGAGCTGACCAGCGCGAAGAGACGAAATCAAGCTGGGAAGGGTGACGCTGCGGTCACCCTGAATAACAAGGACTGGCTCTCCTGGAAAGCTAAATATGACTGCCTTCTCACGGCAGTTCATCGAAGCATAACAAGTGGCTAGCCGATCCATGCCTAGAAGCACATCAAAGTCCAACATATCGAGGAGAATCAAATCAACTGAAGAATCCCTCTCCCGGATACGAACGGAACACAAACGAAATACAAAACGAGCGACAAATGACTCGCCTACCGGAGTACTAACAACAAGCGGAAGATCTAACGACGACGACTCACGGCCCAACATCGGTGCAAAGTGTGTAGACACGTACGAATGTGTGGAACCTGGGTCAAATAACACCCGTGCGTCGAAAGAACAAACTGGCAAGGTACCTGTCACAACGGCATTGGATGCCTGCGCATCCTGCGGTGTCAAAGCAAATACTCGGGCCTGTCCTCCACCGATAGCGGGCTGACCTCGACCTCGGCCTCTGCCTCCTCGTCCTTTCTGAATAGGACCACCGCGTCCACGGCCTCTGGGTGCACCTAACTGGCGTGGAGCATCGCCGGTGGTAGGAAGTAGGGCTCTCTGAGGAGGGGGTGGTGATGGTGGTAGGGTCACATGCGGAACTGTCGCTGCTCCCTGTCGTCTCGCCGGACAGTCTCTGACAAGATGGTGCGGACTCCCGCAACCAAAACACCCTGGTGACGGCTGCTGTCCCTGGGGATAAGAACCATATAGCTGTCCCCGTCCAAATCCTCTGCCAGGCCTATCTCTCGGAAAGAATCTGGCTTGCTGCCTCTGAGACGGTACATCGGTGCGAATCCTCTTCGGCCCAGAAACGACCGAAGTCTGTGATATGCGTGCCTCCATCCGTAATGCCGTATCCATAGCAGCTGAATAAGTGTCGTAGTGCTGGGAGCCAATGGCAAGATATAGCTAGGTATCAAGTCCCTGTACGAACCTCTTCACCATCTTCTCTTCGGTATCCACCAAATACGGAGCATATCGGGATAACTGTGTAAACTGGATGTCATACTCAGACACCGTCATCCCAGGTGTCTTGACTAAGGCCTCAAAGCTACGAGCTCTGGCGTCACGAACGCTCTCTGGGAGGAAACGAGCTAGAAAGACCGCTGTAAACTTGGCCCACGTCATAGGCGGTAGACCTACAACTCGACCTCTTAAGACTGACTCCCACCATGTCTGCGCGAGACCCTCTAGTCGGAAACTCGCAAGCTCTACCCATCGATCATCCGAACATCTCAACGAACGGCAGATCCTAGCTAAACTGTCAAGGAACGTCTGTGGGTCCTCCGCTGCCTCGGTGCCGGTGAATACTGGAGGTCTCAGCCTAATGAAATCCTGTAGTGAAACCGGGATGGTCACGGCGGTAGTAGTAGGAGCAGGTATCATAGCAGTCTGGGATGTAGTAGGTGCGTCATCCGGCCTCGGTGTACGACTGGCTGCAACTAGGGATCCTACCATCTGACGTAGCTCCTGCATGCCCCCCATCATCTGTCGCAACTCCTCCATACCAGTCTCGAGCCTATCCATACGGCCTGGGGAAGGTGGATCGGCCTGTCCCTGCGGCGTAGGCATACCACCCTGCTCAGTCCTAGTCTCGGACGAGCCAGCTCGAATCTCGTCTCGGGCGGCAGCCCTCTGTGCCCTCGTAGCCTTCGGCGGCATAGTGGCTGTTACAGGAAAACGGCTATTAAGAATAGTGCAATAGGATCATAGGATACACGGAATTGAAGAAGGAATTTTCAAGCAAGTATATCCTAAAGTCACTTAGGCGGAGTACCGTATCGCAAGTATGCCGCGGACATACACATGCTACGTTACCCTACTTAAGTCACTTACTCCATCTACCAAGGGTCATCCTACACTCAAAAAGGTAAAACCTATCGCTCTGATACCAACTTTGTCACGACCCGCAAGGTACGGAACGTGATTGGCACTTAAGTTTACGAAACGTCTCAAGACGTCCGTAAAATAAGTAAGCCAAAGCCCAGAAACCAAAACCAAATAAACAAAAGAGTGAAGAAAACCCAATCAATTGAAAGCGAGTTTATCAAATAAGTCATATAAAACCCTTTTTAAAAACAATACCAATTTTTCCGAAAGTTTCGGCAGAGTCTCCTTTGTAAATACTGGCCCCCAAAATGGGTACAACAAGAATATATATGAATCCAACAAATAAAGCATCCCCAAGCGGGAGCTAGCTCTTCGCCACAAGGCGGTCACAAATCCCACGCAATATAAAGCAACAACATGCGAAATAATCATAAGGAAGCATGAGAAAAACAGCATGTCGACTCAAGTGAGCTCGACCCCAAAATACAGCATAAAAAGTCCACAATCTCACAGTCTCATCTCTAGGTCAATATACAACAACACTGGTAGATACAGTAGATGGAGTGCACTAGATACAAAGAATATACAAGGTGGTACAAAAAAAATAATAATATAACCCACCTAAGAGCAAAACCTCGAGTCCAGGCAAAGGAGGCAAAAGAAACAAGTGCGCCCGCCGCTACTGTACTGACGGAGCGGACCTGCAAAAGGCTGTGGCACAACGGGGGTGAGTTGCTAACTCGTGAGTAATAAATAACATCTATGAGGCTATCGCAAGTATGCACACAAGCATCCTAGCATCTACAATACAGGTATGGCAGGATATAATAGCAGATATGTATGCAATATGAATATACTAACAGGTATGTATGCAATATGAATATACTCGTGATCTGCATGTGTAAATATAAGAAATCATCTTTTTCCTTTAGGCATCTCCTTTGAAATATTAGCACAATACCAATAGAATCAACCAGAATCCGTGTCCAGCAACGACACCTCAAAACTGTCTCAAATCTCATATCAATGTATCTCTGGCCTCAGCCGTCTGGCTGACCCATCTCAAATATCAATATCTCATCATCTCGCGGCCACGGTCGGTATCCTCTCGATATCCGCCGTGCCAAAACAGTCACCGGTAGGTAGTCCATCCCCTGCCAGGCTCAACGTCAACAACACATTCCTCTTGCCCCGGGTACCTTACCGGGCCCACCATGTACCCGTGACGGTTCCTCCACTCCTCGACACGGATCTCGAAAACCACAGCAAACTCATGGTGGACGACACTTTACATCACTAGAAAACCGCAATTTTGCATATTTTAAAAAAGGTAATAAGTTTTAGAAATTTTGCGGGTTTCCCCCGAAATACAGAAATATCATAAATCTCAAGAATCATCATGAATGCATACGTCAATGATAATGAATGCATATGGTATTAATGTTCAAGTTACAATGTATGATTAATAGACTAGGCATGAGCAAATGATATAATGATATACATTCACATGAATAGCAATTCTACGATGTTATTTTAAGGATTTATTGCAATAGTACAGGTTTAGATATCAAATAGGGTGACAATATTCTAGATTATAAGTTATCTAGTGTCGTGGCATGGCAATTACCAGGGTGTGTGTGTACGCATGAATAGTGCTCGTGCTGCATATAAAACCCTGGCAATGGTGCAGGTGTCCTATAGAATGGTTTCGCATATGTATGTCAATATAAGGCATGAATGTAGCAAAAATCATACAAGTATTACACCCCTAATTACTAACATTACTAAGAATCTTTTTAAGCTACTAAAACTATCGGGCGACTTGCGCCATCCAACGATAGTCCCCCGTAGATGTTACATCTACTCACCGGAATCCCTAGCTAGTCACGTCCAATCACCGCTTTCCCCTTTCGAGCCGCGTCTGACGTCTCCGCGACCGAACCTGGAATTTACATCAATACCAAACATAAGGTTACATATCAAGAATGACGCAAAACCCAAACGAAGATACTAACGTTCACAAGCTAGGTACAACGTGCACAGGTGCGCGGAACGCACGCGAAAATCGCAAAACTAACTAGAATCGTCGATTTGGTCGCCCGGAAAAACTAAAACCCGAACACTCAAAAATCCGCACTCACACATCCTAAAAGTCTTAGGATACGCTAAAAATGTTATCAAGACATCGCAATTAATTCATCACAATATTTTAATAAAAACTAGTAAGCTAGAATTTGCAATTTGGTGCAAACATCGACAACTAGCGACAAAGTTATCACAGTCCAACACAACCATCCAACCACACAACTAGTTAGCCACAATAACACAATTTTAACTCATTTACCATGCTACAAAACCCAATATCCAAACACAACCCTTTCTTGAATTTGGTAATTAGCAATCTTAATGAAAATATCACACAAGATTAACTTGGATTAGCATAACATCAAGCAACTTAAGCAAAGTAACCTTATAGATTGGTTAAGTAAACAACTAGATAGCTAATTAGCTTTAATTAATTAAATAATGGTTTCTAAAAACCCCAGTTTAACTCTAACCATAAACCTTTAAAAACTAGATTAGAAACTAACACTAAATTAACACTAGATTTTAGCCCAATTAGCAAGTTAACCACCTAGATTAAGCTAACAAAATAACTAGGTAACAAAATAGCTTAATAAATCTCTTAATGGTGTTCTAAATCCTAAATTAATTTCAAACCACAAACTTTAAAAAAACTAGTATGCAAATAGCACTAAAATTAACACTAAAACAATTTTCAAAGTTCTAATTAGCACACTTTAAACTACAATTTAACCAAAGATTGAAATTATACCTCACAAGCCCAAACCCTATGTTGCTAAAGCCTCCCAAGATGCCATCTTTCTCCAAGATTTGAACCAATTTGGGTTTGAGAAGAGAGGGAATAAGGTTTTGTGTTGAAATAGTGAAGGATTTGTTGATTTTTATTGGATTTTGATGCAATTTTTTTTGAAGAAAAAGAGAGAAAAGAGAAGGAAAATAATGGAATGGGGGGGGAGCTGGTCTCGGCCAGAGGAGGGAGAGGGGAGTGGTGTGGGGTGTGTGGAAAAAGTCATGGTCAACCCCCTCAAAGTCAATACACCATACCTCCAAATACTATATTTTAAAACCTACACAAAACAGCTCCTTTCTTCACATGAAAAAAAAACAAAGTGAGGCAAGGAATTTCTGGACCTGATGATAGTGGGACCGGCCTAGAGGGAGTGGGGGTGAGTGTGAGTGGATACAAAAAGGTTTTATGAAAAAAGACCCCCTACAAGTCCAAAATTGCAAGTTTTAGCTTAAAATTCAATAAATTTCGTTTTCCATAATAAAAATTTGTTAAAACTTAAAATAAAATACTAAAAATTTATGTTACAACTAGATTTTAATTAACATGATTTTAAAGCTTAAATTTAGCCGATTTAAATTTGTATTTATCTCTAATTTAATGTATTTTCTTACCGGCTTAAAATAATATTAAAAATTGAAAAATTAGGGAAAAATTTTAAACGACCAGAATTTCATAATTAACTAATTTGCTACTAAAAAATAGCAATTAACTATCCAAATTAGGTATAATTAGTCCTAAACTGCAAAATAACAAAAAGGACGGTTTTCGGAAAAATACCGAATTTTCACCGATTTTCAGGAAAACACCAAAACGACTTTTCAAGGAGTTACACCTGATTGGAATATTTTCTGACGTGTATATGTAAAAAGTAACGACAATCAAAAAATTATATTTGACCGCAATCAACTACGGTGTCGGATGTAGATTGTTAGTGAGTGCGGATCGTCCACAGGGATTGTGCAATTCAATTGTATTATGATACGTTTGAAATGAAATGTTAGGCAACAATAAACGAAAACATGATTCAAGATGTGATTTGTATTCGAGTGTCACTAATCTTTACTCAAGAATCAAGAAACTATAAACACTCAAGAATCGGTTGTTTTGATAATATTTCCAATCAACAATCAAGAATATAAGAGAGGCTCGTAGGAATCGATCGGATCTTTAGACGTGATGCAATCTAAAGGGTTTCGTGTTCTTGTCCTTCGAAGAATTGATACTAGATCAATGGTGATCGACGAGAGTTAGGGTTTCTTGATGAAATTAGGGTTTCATCTCTTAACCCTTGTTCTTTCGAGGATACCATTTATATTCTAGCCTCTAGCAATTCCAAGAAACGATCGGAACTCCCCAATCTCGAGCGATGTCGATCAAGAAAGCATCGCAACGAATTGGGTCGTCGATTCTTGAACTTGCTAGGGTTTACAAACTCGTGGGATTCAAGAATCGATTACAAATTTGTTACATCATCATACTAAAGATCGTTTCGACTCCCCGACGAGCGGAGTTTTATTCACACATCACCACAAAGACAATATTCAAGAATAGTAATGATAACATGATGCGGAATTTAAAGAAAACAAGATAAAATAATATCACCTTTTATTTAATCAACAATTTCAATACATTCTTTCAAGAATCTACAAGAAGAAGAAATCGATCGTTGACTCGGCTTCGCTCGTCTCCGTGGATCGTGGATCTACTTTGATCTCTTGCCCGATTGAAGATCGGCTCGGCTCAAAAAAGGGTTGAAGGCATCTTGCTTGGCTTGCACTCAAGATCTTGAATTGTGGTTGGATTTAGGGTTAGGGTTTCCTACAAGCTCTCTCACTAAACTTGAGGAAGAAGAAGATGAAGAATGGGATTGAATTTCTAAACTTCAATCAATTTTGCCAACTTATGAAATGAGTGAGCCTAGGGTCTTATTTATAGAACTCTCAAACCCTAGGTTAGATTTGAATTAGAACTTTCCCTCCCAAAGTTTGTTGAAGAGTTTCTAGAAGGAGTTTGTTAGGAGTTAGCTTAGGGTTTAAGCTAGGGTTTAGGGAAAGTTCTAGAAAGATTAGGCTAGTTTGGGTGTTTGCTGATCTGGAGGAAGTATCTGGAATATTCTGGAAGTTTGTGTGCATTATTGAGCTGTAGCCATTGAAACAGGAGTTTTAGTGAAATTTGAGAGCCTGAACACTTGGACCCGCCGCGCAACCGCCGCATGAGGTGGGCATTGGCCGCTTTTCCGCCGCACATTGATGAGGTTGGGATCTGTGCTTTCTTCTGTTGCTTGGTACTGCTGTTTGGGCTTTTCTCTGATGTTTAGAATTTCAGTTTCCCTTCTGTGTTGATACCAGATTTGAGTTGAGTGAGTTTACGAGCAATTGTAATGGTCGAGCAAGCTTCTCTTTTCCTGCACAGACTTCGAAACACGGGTTGCAAGATATAGAAAATATGCTATGTAATGCAATGCAGTCAATTTCCCTAGAAATGCCGGTTTTAAGGTCGAATACATGTAATCTGATATTTTGCGACCGATTTGCTAATATGTGAATTATGAATACCGTACACTTCTATATGGATGCAAATGATGAGGAAATTGCCGACTAAAATATGCAATATTTTCGACTGATCAAATACCCCCAAACTTAATTTCGATCGTCTCGAGAGAATGTTTTATTAAAAAGAGAAGGAGAAAATAAAGAAAGAGAAAAACTAACTAGCACACTTTCGTAGGCAACACGATTGCACTGAGCACGTGCAACAAGCCTTTAAACCTCTAGGTGTCCCTAGTAGGAGGAGTGTTGTCTCCTGAGGGTTTTCAGCGGATTGCACCCACAAAATCCAATAATAAAAGCAAGATCATGAATATTACATTTAGAGAAAAGAATCGTAAAAGAAAGACTTTGAAAATTAGGGTTTCCAACTAAGCTAGCTTTTCGGTTGTCATGAGCCCTATCTTAATGGTCATGAAAAGATGTCAGAAATCACATCCTCCCTCAATAAAACATCATCTTATTCTTCATTCCTATCTTTCTTCCAAACATCGATCATATCACCCTGCGTGTGTGTAAAGACATCCCTACACCCGGAGAATTCAATTCAAGCTATCATACCCTTGCCCATCAGCCTCAGTACTTCTTGGCAAACGAGATTGCTTACACACTTTCATGCGACCGTTAATACTTCTTGAGGTACTAACCGACCGATTACTAATGTGCTTGCATGCTTGGTGTATTTTCCTCGTCTTGCACCACCTCAGGCATAGCAGTGACTCCCAGACCAGTTGACCTTGGGGCACTAGGTGAAGAAGCACCCTTTTGCTATATATTTTTATTGCCCTCGGTGATAACAAAACCAGTATCCATTTTTTTTTTCACCATTTTTTTTTATACCCTTTTTTTATACATCGGCTTTAAGACAAGAGCATTTCAAGGTATCCTCTACTATCCCAGGCTTCAAGACGTGTGTAAGTGCGAATAGCAGGGTAGCCACGTTCAAAATGTTTGGCTTCCAGAATAGAAACTATTTTTCAGACTTATTTTTATCCTCAGATTAGTGACGTCCTTCATCTTACTAACCCTTGGGACAACGGCTCATAACTACTTATTACTAGTTCGCATAAGAAAACTTCTAATTTTCTTAGTTTTCTAAAATTTTTCCAATCTCATGGATGCAATTTTTCACTATCTAAACTTTCATTATCTTATTTATATACAAAAAGTGTAAATATTAAAATTATTTTTATATTTGAAAATTTTTAAATTTTTATGGGTTTTGAAAATTTTTCAATTTTTATAGATTTTTCTAAAGAAATGTTTTGTGCTTATGCAGATGATATGCAAATGATGCGAAAATAAGCACAAACCTCCCCCAAACTTGTTTTCAACAGTGTCCTCACTGTTGCCGACAGCTATACCTACAAAAATCTGTAAATCTGGGGGAAATTATTAGTGGGGGCAAAATATATAAGTGAAGAACTTCCCCCAAACTTATCTTTCACTCACCTTCATTCAAAAGATGATGCAATGATATACAGGATATGAAGATGAGACGGAGGAATTTTAATCCAAATAAACTGGCTCTTGTAAGAACAAGAGCTCCTCCGTGGGGTCAGTGGAAAAATACGGCTTTAGTCTATGTCCATTTACTTTAAAAACTGTGCCGTTTTTAACATTTTCAACTTCTACTGCCCCGTGCGGGTATACAGACCGCACAACAAAAGGTCCCTTCCAACGAGATCGGAGCTTACCCGCATGAAGGTGTAATCGTGAATCATAAAGAAGGACTTGTTGACCAGGTAAAAATGTTTTCCTTAAAATGCTTTTATCGTGAAAAACCTTAGTCCTATTCTTTGTGATTACAGCATTATCATAAGCTTCATCGCGGAGTTCGCTTAGCTCGTTAAGTTGCAGCTTCCGAAAGATGCAAGCAAGGTTTAGATCAAAATTTATTTCCTTTATAGCCCACAATGCTTTATGTTCTATTTCAACAGGTAGATGACATGCTTTACCAAAAACTATCCTATATGGAGACATTCCTAGGTCGGTCTTATATGCAGTCCTGAATGCCCAAAGAGCATCCGTCAATTTGGTCGACCAGTCTTTTCTATTCTTAGCAACAGTTTTCTCCAGGATAAGTTTGATTTGTCTGTTTGAGATCTCAGCCTGCCCGCTTGTTTGTGGATGATAGGGTGTAGAAAGGCGGTGGTTGATTGAGTATTTTCGCATCAGAGTCTCGAAAGATCTGTTGCAGAAATGTGTCCCATTATCGCTAATGATAGCGCGTGGGTGTCCAAATCGCGAAAAGATATTCTCTTTCAAGAACTTAATGACAACTTTCCTGTCATTAGTGCGACATGGAATGGCTTCTACCCACTTTGAGACATAATCAACCGCCAGCAAAATGTACAGATTCCCAAAAGAGTTGGGAAAAGGACCCATAAAATCTATGCCCCAAACATCAAACATTTCAACAACCAAGATGGGTTGCTGAGGCATTTCATTTCTCTGGGATATTCTACCCGTATACTGACATTGTGTACAGGTTTTGCAATACTCAAATGCGTCCTTGAATAAGGTCGGCCAGTAAAATCCACATTGCAAAACCTTTTCCGCTGTCTTTCTAGGACCAAAGTGACCCCCACAGGCCTGATCATGACAAAATGAAAGAACACTCTTGAACTCTTCATTCGGAACGCACCGGCGAATGATCTGATCAGGACAATATTTAAACAAATAGGGCTCGTCCCAGTAAAAGTGTTTTACTTGGGAAAGAAAACGATATTTGTCCTGTTTTGACCAATCGCTCGGTATAAGTCCTGTGGCATGATAGTTCACAATATCCCTGAACCATGGTTCAGCGGATATGCTCAAGAGTTGTTCATCAGGGAATGAGTCATTAATCGGCAGGGTCACAGGGGAAGAAACGATGCGTGAAAGGTGGTCGGCTACTACGTTTTCACATCCTTTCTTATCTTTGATAACAAGATCAAATTCTTGTAACAGTAGGATCCAACGTATTAGTCGACCTTTTGCATCTTTCTTCGCCAGAAGATGTTTTAAAGCGGAATGGTCAGTATATACAACTATAGGTGAGCCGATTAAGTAAGGCCTGAATTTTTCTAACGCAAATACAACCGCTAAAAGCTCTTTCTCGGTGGTTGTATAATTGATTTGCGCATCATTCAAGGTCTTACTAGCATAGTAAATCACGTGTGGCATCTTATCAATGTGCTGTCCTAAGACTGCACCTACTGCAAAATCAGATGCGTCACACATCAGCTCAAAGGGGTAGTCCCAATTTGGTGATGATAAAACGGGGGCTGTGGTGAGTGAGTGTTTAAGTGAGTCGAAAGCTGTCTCGCAATCCGAGTCAAAATGGAAGGTCGTATCCTTGGCCAGAAGTAGTGTTAAAGGTCTAGCAATTTTGCTAAAGTCCTTTATGAATCTCCTATAAAAGCCCGCATGGCCAAGGAAAGAGCGAATATCTTTGACGCTTTTGGGATGAGGCAGGTTTTGAATGACATCTACTTTAGCTCTGTCAACCTCAATGCCTTTCTGTGAAATGACATGTCCAAGGACTATTCCTTCTTGGACCATAAAATGGCATTTTTCCCAGTTCAAAGTCAAGTTCTTCTCTCTGCAACGAGTAAGAACAGCGTCCAGATTCGCTAGGAAATCAGAAAAAGAGTCTCCAAAAATCGAGAAGTCGTCCATAAAGATCTCCAAAAAATTCTCTACCATATCAGAGAATATCCCCATCATACACCGCTGAAAGGTAGCGGGAGCATTGCATAGCCCAAAGGGCATGCGACTGTAAGCAAAGGTACCAAAAGGACAAGTAAAAGTGGTTTTATCTTGATCCTTTTTGGCAATGGGGACCTGATTGTAGCCTGAGTATCCGTCCATAAAACAATAAAACTCTCGTCCCGCTAAGCGTTCCAGCATCTGATCAATAAATGGTAGAGGAAAATGATCTTTCCTCGTAACAGCGTTGAGTTTTCTATAATCGATGCATACACGCCACCCAGTTTGGGCGCGTGTCTGAATCAACTCATTCGCTTCATTTGTGATAACTGTGATGCCGGATTTCTTAGGAACGACATGTATAGGACTCACCCACTGGCTATCGGAGATCGGGTATATAATACCACTATCTAAGCACTTGACGATTTCTTTCATGACAGCTTCCTTCATGACGGGATTCAACCGTCTCTGAGGTTCTCGGGTCGGTCTGGCATCATCCATCACATGTATATGATGTTCAACTATCAAGGGACTAATCCCTTTGATGTCCGCCATACTCCAACCAAACGCCTCTTTGTTAGATCTCAATACCGATAAAAGGGCATTCTCTTGCTCTGATGCAAGAGAAGCGGAAATGATAACCGGTAATGACTCGTTCTCACCAAGATATGCATATTTCAGGTGAGAAGGTAAAATTTTGAGATCTAACTCAGGCGGAGAAATGATAGAAGGAAGGGTCATAGATTGATTTTTGGATCTACAAAGAAGCTCAGAGCCTGTGAAAGATACAGACTCGGGTGGAGAAAAGTCAGAAGTGCAGGACTCATGTGTAGCTAAAGTGTCCTCACTAAGATCATGTGTGAAATCAAACAGAGATGTGCTAATGTCATCGAGATCAGTCAAGCAAAGATCCTCAGCTCCACAACTATCGGGAGCGATCTCATGGACAGAGCACACATCTAAAATATGAGCACTAGGTTCTGACGGCTGACTTCCAACTCTATAGATATTTAGTTCAATGGTCATATTTTCAAATGATAAATTCATTGAACCATTTCTACAGTTTATAACAGCGTTGGAAGTGGCAAGGAAAGGACGACCTAGAATCACCGGAATTTGGCCCCGGGGGTTTGCTACAGGATGTGTGTCGAGCACAATGAAGTCTACAGGGAAAACAAATTCCCCGACCTTTATTAACACATCCTCTAATTCACCCCTTGGTTTGGTGATAGATCGGTCTGCCATCTGGAGAGTGCAATGAGCAGGTTTCAGCTCTCCAATCCCTAATTGCTCATAGACAGAATAAGGTAACAGGTTAACACTAGCGCCAAGGTCTAAAAGAGCACGATTTATGTTTTTACCCCCAATCGAAATCGATATTGTAGGACAACCTGGGTCCTTTCTTTTCTTTGGAAGCTGGGGTATAAAAGCAGTGCTGATATTGTTAGACATAAAGACCTTCTTCGGCACTTGGGTCTTCCTCTTCCTAGTGCACAAGTCCTTAAGAATCTTCGCATAAGCGGGGACTTGCTGAATTGCATCTAGGAGAGGGATATTGATGTTAACCTGTTTGAACATCTCTAAAATTTTCTCCATATGAGGACTCGTTCTATTAGCCCTAAGCCGGTTCGGGTAAGGTGCTTTCGCAATAAGCGCAGGGTCCATCACAGGAGAAGGAAAGGCGGGTAGACAAGGTCCCAAAGGAGGTGTGGGGACCGTCTGTGGAGAACTATAAGGGTTGGGTGAAGGTGTTGAGCCTAAGGGGAAATGGAGAATAGGCTCGTGCGAAAGTGGTTTGGTAGAAGAAGAAGGATCAGAAGGTGAAGTGTGTGTGTGTGGGAAAGACTCAGCCGGGGTGTTGATATGATTTTCAGTATCATCAATACCTTCCCCGACATGATTGTTCAGCACTCTTCCCGATCTCAACGTTGTAATGGCATTTACATTGTAATGCCCAGGATTCTGTAGGGGTTGAGAGGGAAGTTTCCCTTTTTCTCTCGCACTCATTTCGGCTTTTAAGCGTGCGATTTCAGCTTCCATCATGCGGATACTCTCAGCTTGGGACGCTGAGTTTTTCTTTATTTCACTGACGGAAGATCTAACCTCAGTCGAAACATCCATGAAATTTGCTAAAAGTGATTTCATGGTTTGAGTGAATTGAGAGAAATCGTCAGCACAGGGCTGCATAGGATTAGACTGTGCAGGAGTGTTGCCCTGGTTTTGGAAATTTTGTGACTGATAGGGGTGCTGAGTGAGTTGTAGGGGTTGCTGTTGTGGTGGAGGAAGAGCCCGTTGAAATTGATTCGTGTTTGGAACCGTGTTTTGAGATTGGTTTTGGTTCCAAGCAAAATTCGGGTGGTTCCTCCAACCCTGATTGTACGTGGAAGAATATGGATCGTTTCGAGGTCTTTGAAATGCGGCATTAGAATGCTCGTGACCTTGAAACGCAGAGTTTAATGGACATTCTTCCGTTAAATGTGACGGATCAGAACAGCACCCACAAACAGTTTTGGGGAGCGACATTGGGTTTAGGGAGGCTGCTGCAAATTTGTGTTCCATAGCGTCGAGCTTCTTTTGCATTGCTGCCATTTCAGCTCGGACACCTATGGACACATCTATTTGGTGTACGCCACCCCTATTCAATGGTTGTGTTCCACTCTCCCAAATTAGTGACTTTTCAGCGAACTCTTCTAAGTATCGCCAGGCTTCCCCGTCATCTTTGGTCATAAAAGTACCTTGACACATGTTTTCAAGGCTCTGTTTAGTGCTAGGGTTACTGCCCTCATATATGATTCGGCAAAGCTCCCATCTCGGGATGCCATGGTGAGGACATTGAACCAATAGATCCTTGAAACGTTCAAAGTATTTTGAAAATGGTTCGGCAGGGAGCTGGGCAAATTGGTTCAGTTCGCTACGGATTCGAGCCGTCTTTTGGACTGGGTAAAATTTCTTAAGGAATGCGGCGACGAATTCTTCCCAATTCGTAATAGAGTGTGCGGTGGTGTTATATAGCCACTTCTCGGCTATATCGCACAAAGTAAATGGAAGAAGTCGTAGACGCATCGCATCCACTGAAAGTTGTGACGTACCCATCATTGCGCATACGTTTTCAAATTTGGTAATGAAAACGTAAGCGTCCTCGGTCTCGAGTCCGTGGTATTTGGGTAAAAGATTGATATACTGGGGCTTTATTTCAAAGTTGTCCCCATTGGCTGGTGGTGTGGATAAGCAGGTCGAAAGAGGACCTCTATGTGGATAGCATCTTTCCTGGAGAGAAATGTGGGGTGGAGTAGGATTCTGCGCACCAACGGACGGTGGCAGATTAGGGTTAAAGAAATTTGATGGATTCGGATCCATCGGTGTGGGTGTGGTAGTGGGTAAAGAAAAGGTAAATGGAGAATTATCGACTTCGGAGTCGATAAAAGGTACGCGGACTAAACGGGCACTAGAATCCCGTGTCCAGCCTATCTTGCACTAAAAAGGGTTAGTACAAGTGGCAGCGTTGACTTATAATTAGGGATGAATGAATGCGGTGCTTGCTTTGAAAAAGGGACGGATTTTGAAAAAATGATGCGACAAAACAAATGCAGCACACAACCCTAGAATCTAATGGTCACCTAGGTCCGATCTCTAGACCGCTCCTAACTGCCAAAAGACAAGCCGCAGGATAGAATCCTCCACTGCCTCTTTGTCCCCCTGTGGCCGGATAAGTGCCAGGTAAGTGGGAAGGAACCACCACTACAGTGGACCTAATTAATAACCACTAGCCTTAGACACACTCGCCTTAGGCACCACAAGAAAACGCGGATAAGCAATGAATTACCCACGACCTTCTCTTGTCCTATTGAGCGCGACAGTCCTTAGAGTCTTCTCTAGATTTCTTTTAGTTAATGGAGGTAATGTGGATGCAAGTTTGACGATTTTCGGGGCCTAGGAAGGGTAATGAAATCCCCACCTAATTTGGATTTGGCCGTGCCCCTTAAATTTCCGTATTAGAATGCAAACAACCAAGAAATCAAAATCACACACAATTTTAATTTTGCTTTTGCGCGCTGCGATTTATTTGCAAAGAATCCTGCAGAAAAGGGTTAGTTGGAGCTAAAAAGGGTGAGAGGAGAGAGCAAGAAAATACCTGCTGGAAAATTTTCCAGAGAACCCTCAAGTATGCGGCGCTTCCGCCGCAAGAACCATATATATGCCGCGGATGAGCGGTCAGTTCTTAGGAACAGTGAACAATTTTTCTTCAGCAAGATGCTGTTGCTATCTACAGCTCTCTGATATATTCAAACAAATTTTTCCACAGAACAGAATGCTCCAGATCACCTTGCAATCAAATCACAACACACGTGTAAGAGTTTGTACGAATTTTGATTTCAAGAAGTAAAACGTAATAATTCTTTCACTTCAAACTAAAAATGCAAATGAATTAGCGCGATCCCCGGCAACGGCGCCATTTTGATTGGAATATTTTCTGACGTGTATATGTAAAAAGTAACGACAATCAAAAAATTATATTTGACCGCAATCAACTACGGTGTCGGATGTAGATTGTTAGTGAGTGCGGATCGTCCACAGGGATTGTGCAATTCAATTGTATTATGATACGTTTGAAATGAAATGTTAGGCAACAATAAACGAAAACATGATTCAAGATGTGATTTGTATTCGAGTGTCACTAATCTTTACTCAAGAATCAAGAAACTATAAACACTCAAGAATCGGTTGTTTTGATAATATTTCCAATCAACAATCAAGAATATAAGAGAGGCTCGTAGGAATCGATCGGATCTTTAGACGTGATGCAATCTAAAGGGTTTCGTGTTCTTGTCCTTCGAAGAATTGATACTAGATCAATGGTGATCGACGAGAGTTAGGGTTTCTTGATGAAATTAGGGTTTCATCTCTTAACCCTTGTTCTTTCGAGGATACCATTTATATTCTAGCCTCTAGCAATTCCAAGAAACGATCGGAACTCCCCAATCTCGAGCGATGTCGATCAAGAAAGCATCGCAACGAATTGGGTCGTCGATTCTTGAACTTGCTAGGGTTTACAAACTCGTGGGATTCAAGAATCGATTACAAATTTGTTACATCATCATACTAAAGATCGTTTCGACTCCCCGACGAGCGGAGTTTTATTCACACATCACCACAAAGACAATATTCAAGAATAGTAATGATAACATGATGCGGAATTTAAAGAAAACAAGATAAAAGAATATCACCTTTTATTTAATCAACAATTTCAATACATTCTTTCAAGAATCTACAAGAAGAAGAAATCGATCGTTGACTCGGCTTCGCTCGTCTCCGTGGATCGTGGATCTACTTTGATCTCTTGCCCGATTGAAGATCGGCTCGGCTCAAAAAAGGGTTGAAGGCATCTTGCTTGGCTTGCACTCAAGATCTTGAATTGTGGTTGGATTTAGGGTTAGGGTTTCCTACAAGCTCTCTCACTAAACTTGAGGAAGAAGAAGATGAAGAATGGGATTGAATTTCTAAACTTCAATCAATTTTGCCAACTTATGAAATGAGTGAGCCTAGGGTCTTATTTATAGAACTCTCAAACCCTAGGTTAGATTTGAATTAGAACTTTCCCTCCCAAAGTTTGTTGAAGAGTTTCTAGAAGGAGTTTGTTAGGAGTTAGCTTAGGGTTTAAGCTAGGGTTTAGGGAAAGTTCTAGAAAGATTAGGCTAGTTTGGGTGTTTGCTGATCTGGAGGAAGTATCTGGAATATTCTGGAAGTTTGTGTGCATTATTGAGCTGTAGCCATTGAAACAGGAGTTTTAGTGAAATTTCAGAGCCTGAACACTTGGACCCGCCGCGCAACCGCCGCATGAGGTGGGCATTGGCCGCTTTTCCGCCGCACATTGATGAGGTTGGGATCTGTGCTTTCTTCTGTTGCTTGGTACTGCTGTTTGGGCTTTTCTCTGATGTTTATAATTTCAGTTTCCCTTCTGTGTTGATACCAGATTTGAGTTGAGTGAGTTTACGAGCAATTGTAATGGTCGAGCAAGCTTCTCTTTTCCTGCACAGACTTCGAAACACGGGTTGCAAGATATAGAAAATATGCTATGTAATGCATTGCAGTCAATTTCCCTAGAAATGCCGGTTTTAAGGTCGAATACATGTAATCTGATATTTTGCGACCGATTTGCTAATATGTGAATTATGAATACCGTACACTTCTATATGGATGCAAATGATGAGGAAATTGCCGACTAAAATATGCAATATTTTCGACTGATCAACACCTAATATGTTACAATATTATATATCACATATACAATATATTTTGTAACAATAGAAAATAATACAATTAACATATATCGCATATATGTCAATGTATTATCTCGTGACAAAATGAATCTTTTAGTGAGATAATATTAGTTAATGTAATCATATATATTATTATACATTAAATTATCAAATCAACACTTGATCCAACAATCCGGCTATATCGCATATAACCGACTAATACGATGACCCGGCTATATCACATATACCCGGCCGATATCTCATATTGCGAGAATCCAATACGGTATCACATACCGCATTATTCTCGGTCCCGCACATATCACATATGTGCTCCTACTCCATTTTGCCTGAGCCAAGAAACCTCTGTGTAGGACTCTAAAGAATCGTCAATACGCCGGCAGTAGGTGATGATCATATCAAACACCCACAAGCTGCAAGCGGTCAGCTAAACATAACAGCCACCCAGGTATTGAGCGCTCAGAAGATCAACAAGCAAGGCTGTACATTCTCCTGTGAATCCAATCAGTAACACTCCCTTACAGTCCAGTCTCGTCGTCTGATATGTCGCATATCTCGCCTAGGGGTGGTAAACGTCAGACCCCAGTAGCTCGATAAGTCGTGTCGATATGAGGTCTATAACAGTTCGAGAAACTACTGATAACACTTACCAGTAAATCTCAGCAACCCTGGCCAGGGATTTCCGGTTATAGCCAATCGAACACAGCACAACATCAACTCCTTATACCGGGAGAGACGAATCCCCTCCTATCGCTCATTGCCTCCATGTGATTCGGGACTGTACCCAAAAGCCACATTTTTGCATGCCCTCTTGGACGTGGTATGATGGAAATCAAAGCACGGTGGGAATCACACAAGACCTTATGACGATCTCGGGTCAACAGACTACTCTGTACCAGTGTCACCGGAGAACTGCAATCTGACGTGATGTATAATACCATCTGGGAGTTCTCGGCGAGTCCGTCCAGTGTACCCAGTCTCCACTGAGCACCCGTACACCATCCTTGATGTCAAACATCGATGGATATGGGATCTTCCATCGCCCATCATATGGGTCAAGATGCGTATACGCTAGTCTACTTTGGTGTATCGATGCCCTGTCTCGATACACCCTCGACTAGGAACAGTTATAGGAAGTACTCGTCGACTACCGTGGCCCCACTAGTATGATCTCATCATAGTCCCAGTAGTCGAGTACATATCCTAAGGGCTTTATCAACATGTAACATAGAGACAAACAGAGTACATGTTAAGATAAAGTACAACCAGATAGCATACTATCATGTCGAGCAAGAAAGTCTTCCCTATATATGTCCTAGCATCCACTATAATATACATCGTATGTACAGTAATGGCCTCTAGGGCATACATATAACTAACACTTCTATCTGACGATGGGTATAGTACCAACCTGCAGTTCCCGGCGAGTCCTGTCCGGTGCACTCGTAACCTAACGAGCACCTGCATACTATCTCAAGCACAACGTACTGATGGCTGTGGGACAAACCATCTCCCCAGATGGGATGAGAAGCGTATACACCAGTCTACTCCGGAGTATCGATGCCCCGTCTCGATAATCATACGACCAGGGACCTGTATAGGACGTTGCTTATAGACTACCCAGCCCCCACTAGTGTGATTGCCATCACAACGCTGGTAATCAAGCAAAGATCCTAAGGGCTCTACTAATATGTATAAGCGATGCGTTAAAAGAAACATATGCACATATTAAAGTAGAAACAAACCATGTAGCATACCACCATTTTTAGCAAGACTGTCAATACAACTGTGAATATCCTATGCTTCCATTAAGTAATGTACAAACTAGTATGATACAGTAATGGCCTCTAGGGCATAAACACTAACAATCTCCCACTTGCACTAGGGCCATGTACTGGCATATCACAGACCTATCATCTCGAATAGCCTCTCGAACTGCGTCTGAGGAATGGCCTTTGTGAATGGATCAGCAGTGTTATTCTCCGTATCTACTCTCTTCACCTCGATCTCCCGGCGATCTACGATCTCCCTAATAAGGTGATACTGCCTTAAGATGTGTCTGGACTTCTGATGGGACCTGGGTTCCTTCGCTAAAGCTATAGCGCCGTTGTTGTCGCAATACAGTGGTTATGGATCAACACTGGTAGGAACCACCTGAAGTTCTGTGAGGAATTTCTTCATCCAGACAGCTTCTTTTGTGGTATCGCAAGCAGCTATGTACTCCGCTTCCATCGTCGAGTCGGCAACGGTGTCCTGCTTGGAACTCTTCCAACAGACCGCCCCACCATTGAGGGTAAAGACATAACCCGACATGGACTTGGAGTCATCCTTGTCACTCTGGAAGCTGGAGTCTGCAAAGGCCTCGATCTGGAGGTCTTTTCCGCCATACGGTACATAACATCGCATACATTATAGAGCCTACCGCAGAAGCGTAGGGTATAATCGACATGTGAGCCCCTTCCAAATCAGTCTTGGAAGACATCTCTTTGGAGAGGGTGATTCCGTGACAAGCCGGTAGGTTACCGCGCTTAGAATCTTCCATACTGAATCTTTTCAATATGGTGTCTATGTACCTGGACTGCGAAAGTCCCAACATCCTCTTTGATCTATCACGATAGATCTGGATCCTCAGAATGTAGGTGGCATCACCCAGGTCCTTCATGGAGAACTTCTGTAACAAGAATCCTTTGACTGACTGTAGCATAGGAATATCATTTCCTATTAGGAGAATGTCATCCACGTATAAGACGAGGAATACTACAGCTCTCCCTACAATCTTACTATATATGCATGGTTCATCTGGATTCTTGATAAAGTCGAATTCTTTGACAGTATCATCAAAACAGATGTTCCAACTCCGCGATGCCGGCTTTAGTCCATAAATGGACTTAAGCAACTTGCACACTTTACCGCTGCTCCCACTCTAAATGAATCCCTCTGGTTGATCCATATAGACGCATTCTTCCAAATTTCCATTTAGAAAAGCCGTCTTTACGTCCATCTGCCATATCTCATAATCGTGGAAGGCAGCAATGGCAAGAAGGACCCGATTAAATTTGAGCATAGCCACTAGAGAAAAGGTTTCGTCATAGTCCAAACCAGGTCTTTGACGAAAGCCCTTTGCAACAAGTCTAGCCTTATAGGTTTCAACCTGTCCATCTACACGAATCTTCTTTCTGAAGATCCATTTCCATCTACGGGTTTTACCCCATCTGGAGCAATGTCAAAAGTCCATACTTTGTTAGTGTACATAGACTCCATTTCGGTCAGCATTGCATCCAGCCATTTTACCGAGTCGCCGCTATGAATGGCTTGCTGGAAGCTAGTAGGGTCATCATTATCAATGATGCAATCTTCTCGATCCCCGTCTATGAGAAAATCGTAGTATCTCTCGGGCGGATGAGACTGCCTACTACTTCTGCGGATAGGCGCTGGGATGTCCTTTTCTTCTGAACCTTCTTATTCTACCAAACTTTCAGTAACAGCTTATGGTTCTGGAATTTCTTCCAGTTCTATTACGCCCCCACTCTTCTGATTTTCTAAAAATTCAGCTTCCAAGAAGTGGGCATGACGAGAAACAAAAACCTTTTGTTCCTCTGCGTAATAGAAATAATACCCCTTGGAGTTCTTTGGATATCCCACAAACTTACACTGTACTGAGCGTGCCTCGAGCTTGTCCGCATGCTGCTTTTTAACAAAAGTTGGACATCCACATGTCTTCAGGTACTGAAGATAGGGTTTCTTCCCACTCCACATCTGATATGGTGTGGTAGGCACAGTCTTGGTTGGAATCTTGTTCAAAAGATATGCAGCTGATTCTAGTGCATAACCCTAGAAAGATTGCGGTAACTCGGCCTTACTCATCATGGAACGAACCATATCCAATAGGGTTAGATTCCGCCTTTCCGATACACCGTTGTGTTGTGGTGTGTATGGAGGAGTAAGCTGAGAGAGAATTCCATTCTATTTTAAGTAACCCGGGAACTCGGCACTTAAGTATTCACCACCTCGATCAGATCTCAGTGTCTTGATACTTTTGCCTGTTTGGTTTTCCAATTCATTCTTGTATTCCCGGAATTTCTCAAAGGCCTCGGATTTATGCTTCATCAAGAAGATATGTCCATACCTAGAGAAATCATCCGTAAAAGTAATGAAGTAGGAATAACCACCTCGCGCATGTGTAGACATTGGATCACACACATCGCTGTGTATGAGTCCCAAGAGCTCGCTCGCTCTTAGTCCGTGTCCAGTAAACGGAGTCTATGTCATCTTTCCCATGAGACAAGATTCACAAGTAGCATAAGATTGATATTCGAACGGATTCAAATATCCTTCTCTATGTAACTTAGTCAACCATGTTTCATTGATGTGACCTAGTGTACAATGCCATAAGAAAGCCTGATTTATTTCCGGAGACTTTCTTTTAAGTGTGTTCTGGACATTGAAAACCTGAGCTTGATTCAATACATATATACCGTCATCTAATATACCGGACCCAATCAGAACTTGATTTAGGTGGATGTGAACCACATCGCTTACGAATGTAAAATCGTATCCCTCCCTCGAAAGTGAGGACACTGATATGATATTGTTAGTGTATATACCCTAGAGGCCATTACTGTATCATACTAGCTTGTATATTACTTGATGGAAGCTTGGAATATTCACAGTTGTATTGACAATCTTGCTCAAAATGGTAGTATGCTCCTTGGTTTGTCTCTACTTCAATATGTGCATGTGTTTCTTTTAGCATATCGCTTATATACATATTAGTAGAACCCTTAGGATCTTTGCTTGATTACCAGCGTTGTGATGGCGCTCACACTCGTGGGGGCTGGGTAATCCATAAGCACATCCTTATACAGGTCACTAGTCATAGGACTATCGAGACAGGGCATCGATACTCGGAGTAGACTAGCGTATGCGCTTCTCATCCCAGTGGGGGAGACGGTCTATCCCACAGCCGTCAGTACGTCGTACTTGAGATAGTATGCGGGTGCTCGTTAGGTTACGAGTACACTGGACATGACTCATCGGGAACTGTTGGTTGGTATTATACCTATCGTCAGTTATCAGTTCCCAGGTGACATGAGTACAGCTTAGTCCGCCGACTTGACACTGTCACTTCGCCTCGAGTGTGTTCCCACTGTACTTAGATTACTACCCTACCATGGCTCAAAGGAGTCATGCAAACAGGTAGTAGTTGGGTGCAGTCCCGAAGCACTTGGAGGCAGTGACGGTTAGACAGGATTCGTCTCTCCCGGTATTGGGGGTTGACATCGCGCTGTGTCTAGGAGAGCCATTAAACAAGTATTCCCTGGCCAGGGCAAGCGAGATATACTGGTAGGTTTCCAGTGTTATCTCAGGGTGTTCGGGGCTACACTCCGACACGACTTGTACCGCTATTAGGGGACTGACATTCACCGCCCGCTAGGCCCGCCATGCGATGTATCAGACGAACAGACCGGACTGTACGGGGATTGTCACATATAGGCTCAGTAGGAGTTCGGATGGGTTTACCTCATCGGCCTTCTTATCGACATCTACCTGGGGACCGTTACGTACAGCTAGTGCCGCTTGCGGTCTGTGGTTAAACCCACTGCCAGCGTAGTGTCGAGTCTTTAGAGTCCCATACAGAGAGTTTCCCTGCATTGAACGAAACGTGTAGAGGCCGTATGGTTTTACGGCAGGGCTACGATCACTTACGCGCACTTGTGTGCGTATGCTGTTCGGGCAGGCAATACTAGTGGGCTTTGGTTTAAGCCAGATCCTAGTATTGCACAGATGGATTTGATTTGTCTTCTGTGCATTCGCATTTTACGGAATGCGGATGCGGGTGTGTATGCACAGTTTTGAGGAGCGATGAAGGAGTAGGTGCCCCATTAGGGTTTTGGCAGTTGGTTCGGCCAAAACCGTAATGTGGCACACTCATTAGGGTTTTGACAGTTCGTTTGGTCAAAACCGTTATTAGCCGGAAACATTGTTTACTAATCCTTTTAGTGATAGATTTGTGATGGCTAATTGCATTGACCACTTAGACCTCTCTTGACTTTGTTGACCCGTTGACCGTGTTGACCATTGACCTTCAAGAGAGATCTACACTCTTCTTTCATTTTCTTTTTAATTCTTGAGTTATGATAATGGTCAATTCAATGTGCCATCAACTCTATCATGATAGGATTAGTAATGATGATTTTAGTGTATTATTGCAACCATGGTTCATTTCATTTGGCTTAATATTTTTCATTATTCTCTTCTCATTCTCTCTCTTGAAATGAGAAGAAAAGAAAAGCTCCATGGTTGCTAAGCTTTCTCCTTCTTCTTCCTCCTCTTGATCTCATCTTTTGATCTCATGTGTTGAGAGAAAAAGATTCCACAAAGACAAATACATCCATACATCTCCTTTACACATCCTAGGGCTTCTTGACTAGCAATCTCTTTGCTCTAGTTGCCTCGGCTCTAGGTGGAGCTCGGTGTACATCTCTCGGGTGGATCGTCTTCGACTTAAGAAGGCCGCGGACGTGCCCAAGGTCCGGATCGACGCTTGGAGCTTGGATGGACGAGCGGGACAGCGGAATGAAGACCCGAAGGACCGGTTCCGTGAGGTATACTTTCTACAGCATAGTAGTTAAAGCCTCTTATAGTTTACTAGTTACTAGTTTAGCAATGATCCGTGCTTTGAGTCCATGTTGCCTTGCGCCAAATCATTGTTTTTCGTCGTTTCTGCCTCCCCGTAAGAACCGGGATGAGCAATGTGGACTTACAGAGGTATCAAAGCCTAGCTAAACATAAACTAGTAAGTTGGCAAAGTGTTTAGAATATCGATCGAAAAAAAGTCGCAAAACACATCCGACAAAAACCAAGTTTCTGTCGAATTTTTATACTGCTCTAAAATTTTTTTAACATACATGAAAATTCGACTCAGGGTTTTTTAAAACCACAGAAGAAAATCGGTCCACTGAACCGACCAAACCGCCGCGGTTCCGCGGCCGATTTGACTCGGTCGTGGACCGGGTTTATTGCAGTGTTTTTATTTTGGAGTTTTGGGATTTTTTTTGTACATGTTGTTTCTGCCCAGATTTTCCAGAGAGCAAATTGACTTTTGGGGGGGTTATAAATCCGTATTTTGATCGATATTCCGTACTCTTTGGCTAATGAATATTATCTGTGATGTGATATATGTATTGAACGTCCGCTAATCTCTATACGTCGATTAGTGGGGGTTATACATATCTGTGATCTGTAATGTTGTTGGTTTGTGTATATGAACTCGTTGGATTGTCGCGGATGAATAGCCGGGAATAGGTGTGAGATGAGAGTTTCTTTTTCTTTCATTCACTGTAAAAGTTGTAAATTGATGTAATATTATTTGTTTGGCCGCACAACCGGGTCAGGGTTGTAGCCGTCATTGTATAATTTCTTTTTACTGTTTTTGCTCCTAGGATAGACCCAAGGTGGGGTGCACAAACTACCGGGTATCTTGAAGTGCCGAGTGGCCTACTCACGGTGTTGAGGGAGGTTGCTTCGCTTCGGGTACTTAGCGGGTAGTTTGCCGCACCCGTAGGGGTCTAGGGTGGGGTTTGGCTATTCATCGCGACCGTGTAATCCGCTTTTCGTTGCAGGCTCGAACGAATCGCGGATTCTTAGTATATCCAAAGTGTTCATCTGTGATCTGTAATGGCTATCATTGCTATATATCTATATATAATAACTATTTAGGTGTTGCTTATGTTTTGCATCCGCGCTAGTCCAGCCTCCGCTCTGTCGTTAGTGAAGTAACCTAACGGGTGATGACGGGGCCCCGTGGCGAATGCAGATGGCATAAGCATACACCATATTTTGGTTGTTTTCTGCAATGGTAGGATTAATTGATGGGATGCATTAAAAGAACTAATGCAAGAAAAATAAACCAAGTAAAAGTCGTTGGAACACTTTGAAAACCACTCGGTTCTTTTCAAAAACCAGCATTTTAAACGCGGAGCTTGAACCACTCCTTTTAAAAGCTATCTCGTTCCATCGATTATATCAAGTTCACTATGTTCACGGTTTCGCCAAAACCATCCGTAGCCCTCCGTCGTTTCGTATGGATAGTCAATAGTATTCAAGCTGTGTTTGTTGGCCAAAGTCAAGGCACAGTGTTTGGTAGCTATTGGGTATTCATATGTAGCATAGATAGATGCGTTGGTTTGGGACAGTCGTACTGCCTTGTTAGCCAAAGTCAAGGGTATGTGCGGGTGGGTTCAAATTAACCTGGATGATGACGGGTAGAACTTGACATGTGACTTATGATTTGTTGGCCAAAGTCAAGGTCATAAGAGCATGGGGCAAAAAAAAATCCACATCGGGAGTTTCATAAGTACTGAAACTTGCTAGCGCTGCATACCATTTGGAGTGTGTTGATTCTGGTAGGATTCCTTCGGTTTTATCACGCGATGATATTTGGATCCCGATCCTACTGTGAGTATATGCTACTCCTCCGGAACTTTCTCACTTAACGATCAATGCTATAAACCAAGTAGGTGTCTACAAAGATGTTAGCGGGGCTACGCCCACAGGGAAAAGTGGTTACTTAATTAAGGAACTTCGCGAAAGCGTTGGAAAACCTCCCTCGAAGTACCAACACTGGCCTGGCTGAACGGTTAAGCAAGTATTGTACGGTGAGATTGATCCCGACTAATTCTTCCTTTATGGTTTGAGGAGGGATTCGAGAGACAGTGGGAGCCATCCTGTTTAGATAAATTAAAAACCAATCTAAACTTGCAAGAGCATCATGCTAAGTGTTTTCTTCTCTCTCTCTTAATTGCAGCGACCCAGTGACCGCACCTAGGTTACATCTAGATAATAAAATGATTGAATCTGACTGTTATGACTGGCAAAGGTCTGTCCAGATGTCCATTGCCCATGACAAGCTGGGACACCTCTTGACTGATCCAACCCCTACCGTCTCAGGTCCAGTTTCCCCTGTCATGGATATTGATATCCGTAGGACATCGGAAGAAGACTGTGCGAAAGCCAAGTGCCTCGTGTTAGCCTCAGTTGATGGTATATACCAGAGGCAGCACGAGAAGATGGACTCAGCTTCTATCTTCCTCCATAACAAAGTTTTATATGGAGAGCAATCTCATATCGCAAGATATGAGACCTCGAACGAATTGCTTCCAGCTAGGTTGGCTATCGGGTCATCTGTAGGGGGCAACGTCCTTACAGAGACCAGCTCTTTTGAGCTCTCGGACCTGAAGACCACGTTAAAGAACGGGTCAGATGCTGACTTAGTTCAACGGTCTCTACCTACTACCCTGAAGGAAACCAGGGAAGTAGAAAGAAAGAGAAGGGCAGAAGTTTTCGGAACGGATGTAGTAAAAGTGGGATGTTCCTATTGTTACGGGAATGAACATGGGCAGAAGGATTGCAGGGCTTGCAAAGCCAGTAGCCAGAATTTGAAGCATGTTGTGGCTTCGGCTTCGGCTGTGTTTGTAATAGAGAACTGTATGTCAGTTAACCCTACTTCCTGGGTATTGGATACCGGATCAGGATCTCATATCTATAATTCATTACAAGCTCTGAGAAACCGTAGGGTTATCAGGAAAGGTGATATGACTCTCAGGGTTGCTAACGGAATGAGCATGTATGCTGAATCCGTAGGGGAATATCATCTAGGACTGACAACTGGGCAGATATTGATTCTGCATGACTGTTTTTATGTACCAGGTGCGACTTGTAACATCATATCTGTATCCTTACTTTCTAAGGAAGGATATGATTTTACTTTTGTAAGCGATGTAGTAAACATCAACCTAAATCAAGTACTGATTGGGTCAGGTACATTAAAATACAGTATATACGTTTTGAATCAAGCTCAGGTCTTCAGTGTCCAGAACACACTTAAAAGAAAGTCTCCGGATTTAAATCAGGCTTTCTTATGGCATTGTAGACTGGGTCACATTAATGAGACACGGTTGATAAAGTTACATAAAGAATGATACTTGGATCCGTTCGAGTACCAGTCTTATGCCACTTGTGAATCTTGTCTCATGGGAAAGATGACAAAGACTCCGTTCACTGGACACGGAGAAAGAGCGAGCGAGCTCTTGGGACTCATACACAGTGACGTGTGTGGTCCAATGTCTACACATGCGCGAAGTGGTTATTCATACTTCATTACTTTCACAGACGATTTCTCTAGGTATGGATATGTCTTCTTGATGAAGCACAAATTCAAGGCCTTTGAGAAATTCCAGGAATACAAGAATGAAGTTGAAAAACAAACAGGAAAAAGTATCAAGGCACTGAGATCTGATCGAGGTGGTGAATACTTGAGTGCCGAGTTTCTGGGCTACTTAAAAGAGAATGGAATTCTCTCTCAGCTTACTCCTCCATACACACCACAACATAATGGTGTATCGGAAAGGAGGAATCGAACCCTATTGGATATGGTTCGTTCCATGATGAGTAAGGCTGATTTGCCGCGATCCTTCTGGGGTTATGCACTAGAATCAGCTGCATACCTTTTGAACCGAGTTCCAACTAAGACTGTGCCTACTACACCATATCAGATGTGGTGTGGGAAGAAACCCTATCTTAATCACATTAAGACATGGGGATGTCCAGCTTTTGTAAAAAAGCAGCATGCGGACAAGCTCGAGGTACGTTCAGTACAGTGTAAGTTTGTGGGATACCCAAAGAACTCCAAAGGGTATCTTTTCTATTACGCAGAGGAACAAAAGGTTTTTGTTTCTCGTCATGCCCGCTTCTTGGAAACTAAGTTTTTGGAAAACCAGATAAGTGGGAGCGCAATAGAACTGGAAGAAATTCCAGAACCACAAGCTATTACTGAAAGCTCAGTAGAACCAGAGGGTTCGAAAGAACAGGACATCCCAGCGCCACTCCGCAGGAGTAGTAGGCAGTCTCATCCGCCCGAGAGATACTACGGTTTTCTCATTGACGGGGATAGAGAGGATTGCACTATGGATTATGGTGAACCTACTAGCTTCCAGCAAGCCATTCAGAGCGACGACTCGGTAAAATGGCTGGATGCAATGCGGGCCGAGATGGAGTCCATGTACACCAACAAAGTTTGGACTTTGGACTTTGCTCCAGAAGGGGTAAAACCCGTAGGCTGCAAATGAATCTTCAGAAAGAAGATTGGTGTAGATGGGCAGGTTGAGACCTATAAAGCTAGACTTGTTGCAAAGGGTTTTCGTCAAAGACCTGGTTTGGACTATGACGAGACCTTTTCTCCAGTGGCTATGCTGAAATCCATTCGGATCCTTCTTGCCATTGCTGCCTTCCACGATTATGAAATCTGGCAGATGGACGTAAAGACGGCTTTCCTAAATGGAAATTTGGAAGAGTGCGTTTATATGGATCAGCCGGAGGGATTCATTCAGAGTGGGAGTAGCGGTAGAGTGTGCAAGTTGCTCAAGTCCATTTATGGACTTAAGCAGGCATCGCGGAGTTGGAACATCTGCTTTGATGATACTGTCAAGGAATTCGACTTTATCAAAAACCCAGATGAACCATGCATTTACAGTAAGATTGTAGGGAGAACTATGGTATTCCTCATCTTGTACATGGATGACATTCTCCTAATAGGAAATGATATTCCTATGCTATAGTCAGTCAAAGGATTCTAGTCGCAGAGGTTCTCCATGAAGGACCTGGGCGATGCCAACTACATTCTGGGGATCCAGATCTATCGTGATAGATCTAAGAGGATGTTGGGACTTTCACAGTCAAGGTATATTGACACCATACTGAAAAGATTCAGTATGGAAGATTCCAAGCGCGGTAATTTACCGGCTTTTCACGGGATCACCCTCTCCAAAGAGATGTCTCCCAAGACTGATTTGGAAAGGGATCGCATGTCTATTATACCCTACGCTTCTGCGGTAGGCTCTATAATGTATGCGATGTTGTGTACCAAACCAGATGTAGCATAAGCATTGAGCATTGTAAGCCGGTATCAGTCAAACCCAGGGGAGAAACACTGGATAGCGGTAAAAAACATTCTCAAGTACCTGAGAAGGACTAAGGAGATGTTCTTGGTGTATGGCGGAAAAGACCTCCAGCTCGAGGCCTTTGCTGACTCCAGCTTCCAGAGTGACAAGGATAACTCCAAGTCCATGTCAGGTTATGTCTTTACCCTCAATGGAGGGGCGGTTTGCTGGAAGAGTTCCAAGCAGGAGACCGTTGCAGACTCGACTATGGAAGCGGAGTACATAGCTGCTTGCGATGCCGCAAAGGAAGCTGTCTGGATGAAGAAGTTCCTCACGGAGTTTCAGGTGGTTCCTACCATTGTTGATCCAATACCGCTGTATTACGACAACAACGGCGCTATAGCTTTAGCGAAGGAACCCAGGTCCCATCAGAAGTCCAGGCACATTTTGAGACGGTACCACCTGATCAGGGAGATCATAGATCGCCAGGAGATCGAGGTGAAGAGAGTAGATATGGAGAACAACACTGCTGATCCATTCACAAAGGCCCTTCCCCAGACTCAGTTCGAGCGGCTGATCAAGATGATAGGTCTTCGATACGCCAGTACATGGCCTTAGTGCAAGTGGGAGATTGTTAGTGTATATGCCCTAGAGGCCATTACTGTATCATACTAGCTTGTATATTACTTGATGGAAGCTTGGGATATTCACAGTTGTATTGACAATCTTGCTCAAAATGGTAGTATACTACTTGGTTTGTCTCTACTTCAATATGTGCATGTGTTTCTTCTAGCATATCGCTTATATACATATTACTAGAACCCTTAGGATCTTTGCTTGATTACCAGCGTTGTGATGGCGCTCACACTCGTGGGGGCTGGGTAATCCATAAGCACATCCTTATACAGGTCCCTAGTCGTAGGACTATCGAGACAGGGCATCGATACTCCGGAGTAGACTAGCGTATGCGCTTCTCATCCCAGCGGGGGAGACGGTCTGTCCCACAGCCGTCAGTACGTCGTACTTGAGATAGTATGCGGGTGCTCGTTAGGTTACGAGTACACTGGACAGGACTCGTCGGGAACTATTGGTTGGTATTATACCTATCGTCAGTTATCAGTTCCCAGGTGACATGAGTACAGCTTAGTCCGCCGACTTGACACTGTCACTTCGCCTCGAGTGTGTTCCCACTGTACTTAGATTACTACCCTACCACGGCTCAAAGGAGTCGTGCAAACAGGTAGTAGTTGGGTGCATTCCCGAAGCACTTGGAGGCAGTGACGGTTAGACAGGATTCGTTTCTCCCGGTATTGGGGGTTGACATCGCGCTGTGTCTAGGAGAGCCATTACACAAGTAGTCCCTGGCCAGGGCAAGCGAGATATACTGGTAGGTTTCCAGTGTTATCTCAGGGTGTTCTGGGCTACACTCCGACACGACTTATACGGCTATTAGGGGACTGACGTTCACCGCCCCCGTAGGCCCGCCATGCGATGTATCAGACGAACAGACCGGACTGTACGGAGATTGTCACATACAGGCTCAGTAGGAGTTCGGATGGGTTTACCTCATCGGCCTTCTTATCGACATCTACCTAGGGACCGTTACGTACAGCTAATGCCGCTTGCGGTCTGTGGTTAAACCCACTGCCAGCGTAGTGTCGAGTCTTTAGAGTCCCACACAGAGAGTTTCCCTGCATTGAGCGAAACGTGTAGAGGCTGTATGGTTTTACTGCAGGGCTACGATCACTTACGCGCACTTGTGTGCGTATGCTGTTCGGGCAGGCAATACTAGTGGGCTTTGGTTTAAGCCAGATCCTAGTATTGCACAGATGGATTTGATTTGTCTTCTGTGCATTCGCATTTTACGGAATGCAGATGCAGGTGTGTATGCACAGTTTTGAGGAGCGATGAAGGAGGAGGTGCCCCATTAGGGTTTTGGCAGTTGGTTCGGCCAAAACCGTAATGTGGCACACTCATTAGGGTTTTGACAGTTCGTTTGGTCAAAACCGTTATGAGCCAGAGACATTGTTTATTAATCCTTTTAGTGATAGATTTAGGATGGCTAATTGCATTGACCATTTGACCACTTAGACCTCTCTTGACTTTGTTGACCCGTTGACCGTGTTGACCATTGACCTTCAAGAGAGATCTACACTCTTCTTTCATTTTCTTTTTAATTCTTGAGTTATGATAATGGTCAATTCAATGTGCCATCAACTCTATCATGATAGGATTAGTAATGATGATTTTAGTGTATTATTGCAACCATGGTTCATTTCATTTGGCTTAATCTTTTTCATTATTCTCTTCTCATTCTCTCTCTTGAAATGAGAAGAAAAGAAAAGCTCCATGGTTGCTAAGCTTTCTCCTTCTTCTTCCTCCTCTTGATCTCATCTTTTGATCTCATGTGTTGAGAGAAAAAGATCGCACAAAGACAAATACATCCATACATCTCCTCTACACATCCTAGGGCTTCTTGACTAGCAATCTCTTTGCCCTAGTTTCCTCGGCTCGAGGTGGAGTTCGGTGTACATCTCTCAGGTGGATCATCTTCGACTCAAGAAGGCCGCGGAGGTGCCCAAGGTCCGGATCGACGCTTGGAGCTTGGATGGACGAGCGGGACAGCGGAACAAAGACCCGAAGGACCGGTTCCGTGAGGTATACTTTCTACAGCATAGTAGTTAAAGCCTCTTATAGTTTACTAGTTACTAGTTTGGCAAAGATCCGTGCTTTAAGTCCATGTTGCCTTGCGCCAAATCATTGTTTTTCGTCGTTTCCGCCTCCCCGTAAGAACCGGGATGAGCAACGTGGACTTACAGATATTACAAGTCAAACTAGGTACATACAGACAGTTACGTAGAATCAATATCTGCCCACTTGTCAGTCCTAGGCGATATTCACCCACGGATTCAGCGTCCACGCTCATTCGCAACTCTGAGAGACAAATCACCTACCCTGATAACTCTACGGTTTCTCAAAGCATGTAATGAATTGCAGATATGAGATCCTGCTCCAGTATCTAGTACCCAAGAAGTAGAGTTAATTGACAAACAGTTCTCAATCACAAACACACTCGAGGCCGAAGCCACAACATGCTTCGAATCCTGGATACTGGCTTCCAAAGCCCTGCAATCCTTCTGCCAATGCCCGTTCCCATAACAATAGGAACATCCCTCCTTCCCTGCACCAAGTCCTGAAACTTTTGCTCTTCCCTTTCCTTCTACTTCACTGACACCGTATATGTGGAAGTCTTCTTCTTTTCACCCCTTGCTTTCGCCCTGGATGCAGAAGAAGAAGGTACCCCATTAAGCAGAGCGGGTGTCTCCCTGGTTTCTTTCAGGGTGTAAGTAGAGGGTAAGGACTGTGGAAATAAGTCAGCATATGACCTGTTTCCTAATGTGGTCTCCAGGTCCGTGAGCTCATCAATATAGCTAGTCATCGTAAGGACGTCGTCTCCTACAGATGACCCGACAGCCAACCTAGCTTGAAGCAATTCGTTCGAGGTCTCATATCTTGCGATACGAGATTGCTCTCCATATAAATCTTTTTTATGGAGGAAGATGGAAACTAAGTCCATATTCTCGTGCTGCTTCTGGTATACACCATCAACTGAAGCCAACACGAGGCACTTGGCATTCGCACTCTCCTTTTCCCTTGTCTGACGGATATCCATATCCGCGACGGTGGAAACTGGACCTGGGACGGCGGGGGCTTGAGTAGTAATAGGGTGGTCCAGCTTGTTATAGGCAATGGACATCTGGACAGACCTTTGCCAGTCATAAAAGTCAGATTCAGTCAACTTGTTATCTAGATGTAACCTAGTCATGGTCACATGGTCGCTGCAGTTGAGAGAGAGAAGAAAACACTTTAGCATGATACTCTTGCAAGTTTAGATTGATTTTTAGTTTATCTAAACTGGATGGCTCCCACTATTTCTCGAATCCTTCCTCAAACCATAAAAGAAGAATTAGCCAGGACAGATCTCACCGTACAATTCTTGCTTAACCGTTCAGCCAGGCTAGTGTCGGTACTTCGAGGGAGGTTTTACGACGCTTTCGCGAAGTTCCTTAATTAAATAACCTCTTTTCTCTGGAGGCGTAGCCCCGCTGACACTGTTCTAGACACCTACTTGGTTTATAGTATTGATCGTTAAGTGACGAATCTCCTGATGAGTAGCGGATACTCACAGTAGGATCGGGATCCAAATATCATCGTGTGATAATGCTGAAGGAATCCTCCCAACATTATCAAACTCCAAATGGTATGCAACACTAGCAAGTTTCAGTTTCTTTAGAAACTCCCGATGTGTATTTTTTCCCCATGCTCTTATGACCTTGACGAAGGCCAACAAATCATAAGTCACATGTCAAGTTTTGCCCATCATTATCCCTGTTAATTTGAACCCACCCGTACATACCCTTGACGAAGGCCAACAAAGTAATACGACTGTCCCAAACCAACGCATCTATCTATGAAACATGTGAATACCCCAGCGGCTACCAAACACTATGTCATGACGAAGGCCAACAAACATAGCTTGAATACTACTGACCATCCATATGAAATGACGGAGGGCTACGACTGGTTTTGGTGAAACCGTGAACGTAGTGAACTTGATATAACCGAAGGAACCTGATAGCTTTTTAAAGGGAGTGGTTAAAGCTCCGCAATTAAAAATTCTGCTCTTTTAAAATAACCGAGTGGTTTCTTTTAAATTTGTTCCAACGATTCAGCTTTGGTTTGTTTTCTTTGCATTAATATAATGCGTCCCATCATTTATCCTATCATTGCAGAAAACAACGAAAATACAACGTCCGCTTATGCCATCCTCATTCGCCACTGGGTCCCGTCATTCACCCGTTAGGTTACTTAACTAACAACAGAGCGGGGGCTGGGCTAGCGCGGAAGCAAAACATAAGCAACGCCTACTAGATATCATATATAGATATTGTACATTCGTCAGACGCAATAATAGGCATTCCAGATCACAGATGAACATATAGGATATACTAGGAATCCGTGTTTCGTTTGAGCCTGCAATAAAAGACGGATTACACTGTTGGGATGAATAGCCAAACCCCACCCTAGACCCCTACGGGTGCGGCAAACTACCCGTCTAGTACCAGAAGTGAAACAGTCTCCCTCAACGACGTGAGTAGGCCATTAAACACTTCAAAGTACCCGGTAGTTTGTGCACCCCATCTTGGGTCTATCCTAGGAGCATAAAACAGTAAATGAAATAATACAACGGTGGCTACAACCTCAACCCGGATATGCCCCGCAAAAGAATATTACAACAAATTACAATTTACATCCATTGAAAGATAAAAACTCTCATCTCACATCCCCGTCTATTCATCCACGACAATCCAATGAAATTCATATCCACAAACCAATATCCATTACAGAAATGTGCAACCCCCAACTAACCGACATACTAGACATTAGGGGAGGTTTACGAACACATTAAACATCACAGATAAAACCTGATTAGCAAATAACTTAGAATTTCGATCGACAACCTTTTTCCGTGTCTACCCCAAATGCAAGCCAGCACTGAAAAAACCTAGGCAGAAACAAAATATACAGGAAAACAGAACACCCAAAACTAAAAGTTACTGTGTAAATACGAGTCAACTCGGAGTTGACTCGGCCGCGGATCCGCGGCGGATTGCACTAATCCGCCGCGCTTCCGCGGTCGTCTAACCGAGTTAGCACCTCGTATTTCTCCAGTATTCTTAGAATTCCCTACTGTGAATTTTCATACCTCTGAAATAATTTTTTTGACAGATTTAAAATCGACAGAAACTTGAGGGGTCCGGGGTTAAGTTTTCGTGTTTTTTCGACGATCGAAGTTCTAATTAGTTGCTAACAAGCTAGTAAAGGTTTAGTAGGCTCTAATACCACTGTAAGTCTATGTCATGCACCCCACGTGTTCGCGGGGAGGCAGAATATATGAAAAACAATTATCAAAGCTTCGTAACACTGACTTGAGCACACGGATCGTGTCTAAACCATTACTAGCAAACTACGAGAGGTTTAACTACTCTGATTCGAAGTTATACCTCACGTTACTGTTAGTTACGTATATGCCCTAGAGGCCATTGTTGTACATATGATGTATATTATAATGGATGCTTGGATATATATAGAGAGGACTTTTTTGCTCGTCATGATAGTATGCTATTTGGTTTCACTTTATCTTAACATGTTGACATATATTAGTTTATTGTCTTACTCTCACATGTTGATAAAGCCCTTAGGATCTGTACTCGACTACTGGGACTATGATGAGATCATACTAGTGGGGCCACGGTAGTCGATGAGTACATCCTATAACTGTTCCTAGTAGAGGGTGTATCGAGACAGGGCATCGATACACCAGAGTAGACTAGCGTATACGCATCTTGACCCATATGATGGGCGATGGATGATCCCATATCCATCGGTGTTTTGACAACAAGGATGGTGTACAGGTGCTCAGTGGAGACTGGGTACACTGGACGGACTCGCCGAGAACTCCCAGATGGTATTATACCTCACGTCAGATGGCAGTTCTCCGGTGACACTGGTACAAGGTAGTCTGTAGACCCGAGATCGTCATAGAGTCTTGTGTGATTCCCACTGTGCTTTGATTTCCACCTTACCACGTCTAAGAGGGCGTGCAAAACGGTGGCTTTTGGGTGCAGTCCCGAATCACATGGAGGCAATGAGCGATAGGAGGGGATTCGTCTCTCCCGGTATAGGGAGTTAATGTTGTGCCGTGTTCGATTGGCTATAACTGGAAGTCCCTGGCCAGGGCTGATATAGAGATTTACTGGTAAGTGTTACCATTAGTTTCTCGACCTGTTATGAGCCTCACATCGACACGACTTATCGGTTACTGGGGTCTGACGTATACCATCCCTAGACTAGATATGTGACATATCAGACGAAGAGACCGGACTGTACGGGAGTGTTACTGATTGGATTCACAGGAGAATGTACAGGCTTGCTTGTTGATCTTCTGATCGCTCAATACCTGGGTGGCCGTTACTTTTAGCTGACCGCTTGCAGCTTGTGGGTGTTTGATATGATCATCACCTGATACCGGCGTATTGACGATTCTTTAGAGTCCTACACAGAGGCTTCTTGACTCAGGCAAAACGGAGTAGGAGCACATATGTGATATGTGCAGGACCAAGGATAACACGGTATGAGATACCGTATTCTATTCTCGCGATATTTTGATATGATCCGGATCATCGGATCAAGTGTTGATTCGATGAATCGACACATGATAAATATTAGTCGGTTATATTCGATATAGCCGGATTGTCGGATCAAGTGTTGATTCGATAATTTAATGTATAATTATATATATGATATATTTCATTACATTATCTAATATTGGCTCGCTTTATTGATTCATTTTCTCACCGGGTAATACATTAATATATATGCGATATATGTTAATTGTATTATTTTCTTTTGTTACAAAAATATATTATATATATGATATATATTATTGTAACATGTTATGATTACTAATGAAACATGATTAGGAGAGATTAAACATGGTTAGGGTTTGATTTGGGTTAGCTCTTTCATGAAGCTTCAAGAAGCTTTTATTTTGTTTTGAGCTAAGATATTATATGTTGATATTTTGTGAGATATTTCGTAACCCAAACCACACCCTTAATCCTAGTAAACTCTCTACAATGGTTAGCCTTTTCATCTTTGACCATGGTTGCATTTGTAATCATATATCTTTTTTCATTATTCATCACAAAAGGATATTCATTCTTCTTCTTCCTTGAGCTTTGAAAAAGCTTTCAAGGTTTTCTTTATGTGATGATTTAGTGTGAGAATTTGATAATAAAAGAGAGCATAAATCCTACTTCATCATCCTCATCTAATCTAGCCAATTAGATTAGGGTGTTCACCTCATTAGTGAGTGAGAGTTTGAGTTAAACAAACTTCAAGGTAGATCATCGGAGAAAAGGAAGACTACAAGCTAGCATGGATCATTCGGGTTGTGGAGCCTCTCTTGAGTCCGGGAGATCATGGATCGCGGCGAAGGGACTTCTACTCGGAGCTTATGAAGCAAAGGAGTGGACTACAAAGGTTGTAATCCCTCTCTCTTAGTTGTAAAGATGTTTACTTGCATGTTAAACCCTAATTATCTAGCAAAGATCCCGGCTTTGGGTTGTTCGGCACGTCTAAATTTTAAATCGGGCATGGTTGATGCCTTATAGACCCTTGTATGAGTGCCTAGTAACCCTACAGTTACTTGTCCTTCGGGTCTTCATCACTGTCCTCCACACCTCGTCGGCTCTATGAAACATAGGTACCTCAACGGCCTCCTCGAGTCAAAGACGATCCACCCGAGAGTCTATAGTCTGAGCTCCTATCTCAAATCTGAGATAACTACGGCTTCTAGTTTGCTAATCTAGAAGTCCTAAAGGGTGTAAAGTATTTAGATGGATTACTTAGTTACTTAACCCTAGGATTCTCAACTCATGAGAGCTTTTAGGGTTTGAGGAAGAAGATGAAAACTTGAGGAGAGAGAAGTGTTTTGTGATAATCAAATGAATAATTTCTCATGATAGAATATCATGAAGCATACAAATATCTCTTGATAAATATCTAGAAATATCTTGTAAGCTTCATTTAATCCTAATTGTGAATCACCTCATGAGTCATGGTTCATTTAAGGAAAACCTACACTTCATCTCTCCACCTCATTTGTGTTTAATCCAAAAGAAATAAATACAAATGAGTCACCTTCTTCTAGAAGCTTCCCGACAAATTACAAGACTGCCCCTCCCATCCGTATTTCCGAAAAATACGGATAATCTTTGACTGAATAAATCCATCTGTATAATACTAGAATCTGGCTTAAACCAAACCCCGCTAGTATTATCTGTCCGATCCTAATACGTGCACAAGTGTACGTAAGTGATCACGGCCCTGCCGTAAAACCATACGCCCTCTACACCTTTTTCCCGGTGCAGGGAAACTCTCTGTGTGGGACTCTAAAGACTCGACACTACGCTGGCAGTGGGTTTAACCACAAGCTGCAAGCGGTACTAGCTGTACGTAACGGTCCCCAGGTAGATGTCGATAAGAAGGACGATGAGGAAACCCATCCGAACTCCTACTGAGCCTGATGTGACAATCTCCATACAGTCCGGTCTGTTCGTCTAGGACTATCTGTCATGTCCCGAAAGTACGGAATATAACCGGCACTTAAACTACGAACGTCTCAAGGCGTACGTATTCTAAGTAAGCCGAAAACCCAGAAATCCAAACCAAGAAAAGTAGTAGAGTGCAGGAAAACCAATTTAAATCAAGAAGTTTTAATAGCATAAGCCGAATTATGCGTTTTATAAAACATCAAATATTTCCAGAAAATTTCGGCAGAGTCTCCTTTGTAAATACAGTCCCCCAAACGGGATACAACATGAATAGTATACGAAATCAAAAAAAAGGCATCCCCAAGCGGGAGCTAGCTCTTCGTCAAACGACGGCCACAACCATACAACAATATAATATACAACGCCGAAAGGCGAGGATCACAACAGAAAAGGAAACTCAAACCAGCATGAAATTCGTATAAATACAACGCGCGACTCTAAGATCGATAGAATAAACAACACTGGTCTCTATCTCTGAAATAATTACATGTTTGGTTGATGGAACTTCTAGATACAGCAGAATAATAATATACAAGATATATAATGGGGGTACGATACAAGTAAACCCACCTACTAGCAAATCACCCGAAGGAAACTATGCCCGCAAGCCGTAATGAAACCTGTACGGCAAACCTGCAAGAAACTGGGGCACAACGGGGGTGAGTTTCCAACTCGTGAATAGAAAAACATCTACGAATAGAAATCGCATGTATGACGCAATCCTAGGTCATACGATCAATATACATCCTCAAATATATAACCAGCAGCCTATAACAAGGCTAGGGTAAATATCTAACCCGAGTGTAATCTCATGTGCCCGTGTCAGTGCCCAAGGGTAGCAATATATCATATGAATGAGGTATGAATGCATGAAAACAGAATACATGTAAATGAAGAACTGTTTTCATAATTTAGTGAGATTTCCTTTGTATTTTTAAAATGAGGTATCATAATGAAATCAGCATAAAACAGTGCCTAGCATCGGCACAAAACGTAATCCCAATATCTCGATATCTTTGTACCTCAAAATCTCGAAATCTCAATGTCTCAATCATAATATCCAGGGCGCCGTCAGTCCAGACCGGCCCCTACCATCCATCTCAAGACCACGACGGTATCCTCCAGATATCCGACGCGTCGGGTAAAATCACCGGTAGGTAGTGCTCCCCTGCCAGGCTCACATCATCATCATCACGCGCTTCTTGCCCCGGGGTACCTTACCGGGTCCACCATGTACCCGAAACGGTTCATCCGTCTCCTCGAATCGGGTCTCGAAATCCATCAGCAAACTCATGGTGGACGACTCATACATCATGGGAAAACCGCATTTTTATTTAAAAGAGAGAAAGCAGTTTATATATGTTTTGCGGTTTTCCTCCAAATCCAGAAAATATCATGGAAATCCGAATCATCAATAGGATGTAAAACCATGAATATAAGCATGAGAATCCATGAATACGGCATAACAATGAATAACAGTATGCATGAAGCGACAAGTAATAACTACAATATCTAAGCTGGCATATAAGGTATGTACGCTAATATTATGTCAAACTACTAGCTATCAATCTAAGTTAAGCAATAATATTTTCTAAGCTGTACGTGACATGGCAATTACCGATGAAGATGTGTGTGAGCCGGCAAGTAAGTGTATGTGGTACATACGCATCATCGGTAATGGTGCTGGTGTCCTAACAGCATAATGTCAACAATGCAATATGAAATAACAATATAAGTATGCGATGCGGAGCGAGCAACCAAAATGAGCAGGAGCTAAATATTAAACAATGGTGCCATTTGAAATAACACGAATCGTGGGGTTTTGAAAATAGGGCTACGGTGGTTTTAAGAAAGGATACGTCTTTTGAAATATCCGTAGATCCCTTGACCAGTCTTTTAAAATACCCACGACCCGCTAGTTTTGAAATAGGTAGGAGTCTAATCTAATCTAACAACTACACTAAACTATACGGCTGAACTAACAAGCTGAACTAAAGGTAAGGAAACTGCCTATCATCTGAGTCGATACATATACATACCTGTATATGAATAGTCGGTGATCCCGCCTCAATAATATCATATCCGATACCATATCTATAATCAGACATCCCAAGTCAAGAGTGCGGATCAATCATCAATATATAGCTCATACGTAAATCCGTCGTACGGCATCCCAAATCTGGGTACGGGTCAAAGTCACATCAATCACACTATTCATTTGGTATCTTCTTTATCAAATATCATGATCCGGAATAATGTCCTACGTCTAGTACAATATTGATACCATCTATGTATGCATGCAGGTGTAAGAATCACTACATCAAAAGACCCGCTAAAACATCGTGTCATATCTCAATACGAACCAAATCACATCACCGATCTCCTGGCCTCAAGCCCAATCTCATCGACTCATCTCAATCCCAAATACTATCCTCAAATCCAGTATATGAACACATATTCCCATACCCATGTGTAAATATACACATCAATATATAATCCCATGTACGCACATATGAAAGAAGAATGTATACAAGTATGGGTGTGTGTGTATGTGTGGTGCAACCACTACTCTAGGGTTTCGCAACACTAAACCAATCCAATCACACCTAGGATCCATCTCTATCATCAATAATCTCAAACAATATATAATCAATATCTGTGTGTATACGTATTCGTATACATCACCACGAACTGCGGGGGTGCTATACGCCATCCACCCGACTTCTCCCCGTAGATATAAATCTACTCACCTGCACTCAGTGTGTCGGTGTCGATGTCTCCATCATCTTCTGCATCGTCTCGAAATCCACGTGAAGGTACCTATAATGATCAACCATAGCAATGCGTATGAAAATCAAGGCAGAAAACCGATACAGCGCACGGTGTGCTCATAGGTTTGAACCTATGGCCAAACATGCAAATCCAACAAACAACCCCTGTTGTCGGTGTACGAACACCCGACAACCAAATACAAATCCAAATATCAAGAAAGTGCATTTAAAAATACGGAAAACATCGCCTAAAACACACCAAAATGCTCCCAGATTTTCCCCAGATGACAATTAGCCAAAACTGCATATAGGAGGGGTCTAATTTAGTGCAAAATGAGCCCTGGAACAAAAATGGACCCATTCCCTTCTACTCTGGCCGCAAATTGCGGCCAGAATGATTAAATTTGCGGCCATAGGTTTGAGTTAGGGGCTCGGGTCTTGGTGGTAGCTTCCTAGGTGCCTGCACGACTCACTGTCAGCTCAATTTTATTTTTGGTGCCTCCGGGTTGCTCCAGATTCCAGAACACCTTCACAGATCACACAAACCGACATGAAAGTCCCGTAATTCCGTATTTTTTTTGGGTTTCAGGTTGTGCTAGGTCAGGGTTCTAGTCAATATAGGGTCTAAGGTCACCATTTAAGTCCAATTACAAAGCCACATCTCAACTTTACCCTAACCCTCTCTAAGTTGGTCCAAAATACACCAAATTACACGATATCGATATGAAACTTGAATTGAAGCTTAAGCACAAGCAATAACACTCTAATTGTGAAGAAATTACCTTATAATACCCTCATGAATCCTCAACAGCGCCAAAATGACTACTTTCTTGGTCCAAAGGCATGCTTGTGAGCTTGTGTACAATTTTTGTGAAATGGGAGTGGGGTTTTGAGATGTTTATTGAGGTGTTTTGAAGGATTTTATGATGAGGGAGAGAGGGGCAACAGCAGCAGCAGCAATGGAGGAGGAAGAGAAGAGAGATGTGTAAATAATTGGAGAGGGATGGCTCAAGACCAAGTCAACAAAACCCTCACCTAATATTCTAATCCAAAACCTTTTCTTTTTCTTTTCAAATTCCATTTTCCTTCTCTCATCAATAGTAAACCCAAAGTAACATAGTAGAAATGTACAAGTGTAAAACAAAAATGATATGTGCATGTTTTGCACAAAAAGCCAAAAAATCCGATTAGCGATTTTTAATCGCGATTAGCACTAAATTAGTATATAAATGCTCATAAAAACTTAAAAATGAATAATTTCCGTAGAATACATAATTTTTGAATTTTCCATATTTTTTTCAAAATTTTTCCCATTTATCGATATTTAATTATAAATTTAATATTAAAATAATCAATAAAATAATATTAAATTATAAAAATTCCCAAAATAATATTTTATTATTTTGAAATGTTACAATCTTCCCCCTTAAAGAAATTCGGTCCCCGAATTTAAATTTAAACCCCCAATTTCTAAAACATTTCAAATGAAAGTCCAAGTTGTCGGGGCTCCAAAATCATCAATACACAAAACGCATCATAGCGCAATGCATGCGCATGAGAAATGAGTAGATAACTGAAAACCGAAACTCCATCAAGTATCCCGCAATCATCGGAGTCATGGTAAAGACACAAATGTCAAATCCAATACAAAACCAATATGATACAACTCGAAACTATACATGTAAATATCTGAAGTAAATGCATGCCAAATCTTTTTAAGTTGTTGTGCGATGCGCATAACACTGCACAGTGGCGGACGTCTTTATCAGAAAATAGCCATATACTTATATATCTTTTGTTTAGTATGCACGATCCGCCGTTTTTGAAAACAATTTGGAAGGGTTCCCTGTTTTAAACGTTTTCGTGGCATATCAGACACGTATGTAAATAATGAGACTATAGCTCGCTTTTGGAAATTCCTTTGAAATCTATCAATGCATGCAAAATATATCCAGGCACTGTCATTCGATCAGTCCTGCTCAGTACGAAAACCAATCGCAATATCATGAAAATGTACTGCTTCATAAGAAATCGGTCCCAAAAACTGCATATGAAAACCCTGTGCTTCCGGTGCGCACGGAGATCAAAATCCATGAATGTGCACAAAAACAACGTCAAGGTGCAACGGTTGTGCACACAACTTTGGTCATAGGCATCGTGTGTGCCTGTTCATATCAGATTTTTGCATTTTCATACCGTCCAATTTTTATCACATTGCATATCCGTAGATACTCTTGAGCCGTGTTTGCTAGTCAATTGCAGGATACAGGTCCTCGGTTCCAAAACGGTGAAATTCATGGAAAAACACGACAAAATCCGGGTTCCTGCCAACCACAGATAAAACACGGTCTCCGCTCTTCATCCGTATGTTGCCAGATACCAGTTTAGGAGACAAAAGGACAAATCAATTGTCACCTTCATGCACAAAGCACTATGGTAGCACATAATCCAAGAGATCTACACGGAGCTCGAGGCAATCATCCACAAAAAGTCCACTTCATAACACCTTTCCCTCAACAGAAATTCTGGAAGAATTTTGGATGTATTTTCAGAAAATACATACAACAGACAAGAGGGGACAGAAGAACAGGGAAGTACCCCAAAGCCCACACCCTAAACCTACCAAGGTGCGGCGGATCCGCGGCCAAATGGGGGTCTAGGCCGCGGATCCGCGGCAGTACAGTGCCTTCAGCCGACCAATTTTCAGGGGTATTTTGGTATTTGCATTTTTGGTCTGGTGGTTGCCCTAGGTTTTCATTCTCCAGCCTATAAATAGCCCAGAAGTTTAAGAAGGAAAGGGTCCATAATCTTGTATTTTTCTTTGCTAGGTTTTAGTACATGTTCTTCTTCCTCTTCTCACCTCTTCTCCATTAAACTTGTAAGTGAGCTTTTGAGTGAAGAGTGATGAATAAAGAAGACCTTTTTTTTATCATGCTTGTCTCTTTCTTTACTTGTTATAATTGTTGTAATTTTAATTGTTAAGTAGTTGTTGTTATTTCCTTGTTGTTTGTTTCTTCTCTCTTTTTCTTTATCCTTTCATACGACAATGATACTTACGCTTGATCCTCGCCAAGGTGAGGTCGCAAACAGTTAGTCGTATTCTTCTAATCTCTTTCTTTCTATCTTCCTCTTTTGTGTTGTTTTATTTTTCCGTATTATGAAGTGTGAGTAGTTCTATACTTGTTAGGGTAGGATAAGGGAAGTTTGAGAGAAGGAAATCTCTCTCACTCTTTCCTTGCCCAACAACTTAAATCAACTCCCGTTAACCCAACCACAATCCGCTCCTTACGGCACCCTATCCTACATGATAGCGGTGATTCCGTAGTGAGACCGGTTGTGGTTGAATTAACCGGAGGTTATGGATAAGAGCCAAGAACGGACGGACAAGCACCAAAAGGAAGGACTATGCGTTGGAAAGCCTAGCTTATACTCGCAAGTTCCTTCCTAGTCGTGCTAATCCCCGTTGTTGCCAATTACCGTAACACCGATATTAAGTGGGGCAACGAAAGATGTGGAGACTCCTAACTCAAACTAACCTAATCCTAACCCTAACAAGCTCTCTTTAAATATCAACTCAACACTTAGATAACTACAAACAAAATCTGAACAACCGGACTTAACTCGTCGAAAAACACATAGAAAAAGATTCCCATCTCCCTGCGGACGACCCGTACTCAGCCGGCTAGCTACGTGCGAAACCGTCTTGATTGCGGTATTTAAACTAGAACTTGAACACGCTCGTATCTTAACAAATCAAATGGCGCCGTTGCCGGGGAGACGGTAGTCTATTTCTAAGTGAAATTTCGGGTTAATTTGTGAATATAAAAACAACCAAAAACGAAAAAAAAAAAATACTTTGTAAAAGAAACCATCTTGTTATTCTTGATTAGTTTTTGTGCAAGTGTGCAGGAAATACGAAGCTCAAGATCGACGCCAAAGACGTTGGAAATACGGAGTTCAAGTACAGTGCCAAAGACGTGGGAAGATAGACCCACATTTTCGCGGCTACACCGCGACGGACAAAAACGAAGCATCCGGTCTACGGTAAAAATCTGGAGTAGATACAGTGAGTAACTCAGCATTCCACACATCCAGAAAAACAGAGGACACCAAACAGAGCCCACACCAGAAAATTGATGGCCCAATACCCACTTCCTGCCGCGGATCCGCGGCAATAGAGGGGAATAGGCGGCGGATCCGCGGCCACTTGGTGGCTTCAGAGCCCCAAAATTTCTCTGTAAGTCCCTCTGCCTCTCTCCACTCCTCTGAGCTCCACTGAATTGTGTTTTCTGCAGCCTTCTTTGCGCAAATTCTTCTCCCCCTTCCAATAAACTGTTCTTGTGCAGGATTCTTTGCGCCGCAAATAAAAATTGTTTGCTGTTGATATTGTTACTGTTTTGCATTCTTTAATACGGACTTAAGGGGCTTGAAACCAATCCAGATTGGGTGGGGATTTCATCACCCTTCCCAGGACCCCGGAAATCACTAAAGCATATGCATTGTCCATTGTAATTAAAAAATACTAGACTTCAGCCCTAAGGACTTCGCGCTCATTAGGAGAAGATAAACCTTGTTTAGAACCTTGCTTAACCGTATATTGTTTACGGGGTGTCTAGGAAAGTGTTAAAGGCGCAACCGCCGAAAGAGAAAGGGTTATTTAATTAAGGAACTTCGCGAAAGCGTTGGACAACCTCCCCTTATCTCTGCACTTACCTGGCCTCGTGATCAGTGTATTTTTAAGCTTGTTTCTCGACACTGTTTAACTTCGACAATCAAGTTCAGGAGCAGGTCTAGTAGACCTAGGTTACCCTAGATCTAGGTGTGATTGTGCATATCTTGTTTGTGATTGCTTAAGCCGTATTCCCGTACATACTTCTGTAAATCTTTTTCTAAAAAAAAAAAAAAAAAAAAAAAAGAAAAAAATCAAAAACTTTTACAAAAACTTGCCCTTTTGTCGCCAAATCCATTTTCACCCAACACCCATCGCCTTTCTTCATTGACGTTTTCTTACCCCCACCTTCTTCGCTTTGACTATACTAAACTCGTTTAGTGTATGTCCGCTTGGACTCGGGACACTAGCGCCCGTCTAGTCCGCGTTACGTTAGTCGCGACCGACTACGCGATCGACTCCGAAGTCGATACTCCGTCCACTCCTCTTTCACCCCTTCCTTTGCCGGCCAACTCCGACGTTGACCGGAATTCTGTTCATACATCTTCACCTTCACCTTCACCTTCACCAACCTCTTCTTCCGCGATGTCGGGATTTATTCCAAACATCTCGTTGACCACCCCTGGATTGGCTCCACCTCCTATGGAGACCAATCTCCCACCACCTCCGTCTGTTGTAGCGCCGCAGCGAATTGCGCTCCAGGATCGTTTCTACCCTACCCGTTCTGCACTTCCAACCTGCCTTTCTCTTCCTCCGGCCAATGGGGACAACTTTGAAATTAAGCCCCATTTCATCAACATGCTTCCACGTTTTCATGGGCTTGAATCTGAAGATGCCTATATCTTCATTAACAAATTTCAAAACGTCTGTGCCATGATGAAAACAACCCAGCTGTCGGACGATGCTATACGTCTACGGGTCATTCCGTTCACTTTATGCGATCTCGCAGAAAAATGGCTGTATAGCACCGCTTCCCACTCAATCACCAGCTGGGACGAGTTTGTTAAAGCGTTTCTGAAAAAATTCTACCCAAATCATAAGACCGCAAGAATTCGAAATGAGATCAACCAATTCTCCCAGCTTCCTTCTGAACCCATTTGGAAGTGCTTTGACCGATACAAAGACCTTCTTGTTCAGTGTCCTCACCACGGTATAGAGAAATGGCAACTCTGCCAAACCTTATACGAGGGACTGAACCCAGCAACGAAGCAGTTGCTGGAAACCATCTGTCAGGGCCACTTCCTATCCAAATCTGACGAGGAAGCGTGGCAGTTCTTTGACGATCTTGCGGAGCAAACGCTACAGTGGGAGAGCACCAGACCGACTCCTTCTTCTTCTTCTACCTCCACTTCTACTGGTCAGTCTAGGGTAGGAATTCACCAGCTTGATGTCTCTATTGCGATGAGAGCTGAAATGGCTGCAATCACAAAAAAGCTTGAAGCAATAGAGAGCAAATTTTCTTCTCCTACTCCTGCCCCTGTTCTCCCCCTTCGTACCATCTGCGCTTGTTGTTCCGATCCGTCCCACTTAACTGAAGATTGTCCTTACAATCCACCCTCGCAAGGACAGGATCAGGTTAATGCATTCCAGCAAAGACCAAGGAATGATCCATACTCTTCCACCTACAATCCCGGTTGGAGGAACCACCCCAATTTCGCCTGGAATCAGAATCAGAATCAATTCCAGGGCAACAATTTCCAAAGGGCCCCTCTACCGCAACAACAAGCGCAACAACAAACTCAGTATCAGCAGCCCTTCCAACCCCAGCCTTACCAAAACCAGACGAACAACTTTGCACCGAACAATTCCTTTCCACCAAACAACTTTGTTCCGTCGAACAACGATAAGGTTTCCTCGCTCGAGCGAAGTCTGGATGCGTTTGTTAAACAATCGACTCAATCCACCGCCAACATCCAGTCTTCGATCCAATCTTTAGTGCAACACACCGCCGCACACGGGCAGAGCATCAAGACCATCGAGGCCCAGATTGCACAGCTGAACGCGGCTTTGAGCGAGCGAGAGAAGGGGAAGCTCCCGTCCCAGCCACTTCCAAATCCCGGCCACCCACATAATGCACATGTTGCTCTTGAACAACAAAACCATAATGTGAGTGCCGTGACCACTCTGAGATCAGGGAGGGTGCTGCAAAACAACATTGGCAAGCAAATCAACGATGACACCCCGGCTGCTTCTTCTTCTTCTTCTTCTCCTGCTTCTTCTTCTTCGTCTTCCGAGCCTATTCTTCGTTCTTCACAAGGCTCTCCTTCCTCTTCTTCTCTAAACGGACCCGCTTCTCACTCCACGAAAACACCTATTCTGGGATCCGTTCCAACTCCAAAATCTTCTCCTCCAGCATTAGACTCAACCAATTTTCAAAATGTTCCATTTCCAAACCGGTTGAGGTCTAACAAACAAAATCCACAAATGGAGAAGATTTTGGAGTTATTCAAGCAAGTTAACATTAACATTCCTCTTTTAGATGCTGTCCAACAAGTCCCTTCTTACGCGAAAATCTTAAAGGACTTGTGCACGAAAAAGAGGAAGTCTCAGGTACCCATGAAAGTTTTCTTGGCTAGTGCTGTGAGTGATGCCCTTACCCAATCTTTACCACAAAAACGGAAGGACCCTGGCTGTCCTACGATTTCAATTACTATTGGGGATAAGAACATCAACCGCGCACTATTAGATCTTGGTGCCAGTGTTAACTTGCTTCCGTATTCAGTATACGAGCAATTAGGCATCGGAGAGCTGAAACCCACACACTGCACTCTCCAGATGGCCGACCGATCGATCACCCATCCTAGGGGTGAGCTAGAGGATGTGTTAATCAAAGTCGGGGACTTCATATTCCCCGTCGACTTCATTGTCTTAGATACACAGCCTGTAGCTAACCCCCGGAATCAAATTCCGGTGATACTCGGTCGCCCATTTCTCGCAACCTCAAATGCTGTGATCAATTGTCGCAATGGTTCAATGAACCTCTCTTTTGGAAATATGACAATTGAACTCAACATTTTTAGGTTGGGGAATCAGCCCGCCGAACCTAATGCTCATATACTGGATGTTTGCTCGATCCAGGAGATCACCCCCGAAGAGTGTGAATTCGAGGAGTTTTTGTTTAAATACGATAATCTTGACGCCACTAGTGCGTGTCTCTTCGAACCTGCTACTGTTTCTGCGCCCGATAACGACTACGAGTGTTTCACGTTCACGAACGATCTTAGCCGCGCACAACCCGAGTTCGAATCTTTCGACTTTTCGGATGAGTTACCTGAACCATCCGACTCGGTTGCCTACACTCGTTTTGAACCTTTGCTGGAGTCCTTTGAGTTCGAGACCTTTGCACCAGTCTTGCCTTCCATCATTTCACCTCCAACGCTCGAACTCAAGCCGTTGCCGTCTCACCTTAAGTATGCTTACTTAGGTGAGAACGAGACCCTTCCTGTCATCATCTCGGCTTCTCTAGCTCCTGAGCAAGAGAAAGCCCTTCTCGCGGTCTTGCACAGCAACAGGCAAGCTTTTGGCTAGTCCATGGCGGACATCAAGGGGATTAGTCCCCTCATCGTTGAGCATCACATTCATCTGATGGATGATGCCAAACCAGCCCGGGATCCACAAAGACGTCTTAATCCAGTCATGAAGGAGGCTGTGAAGAAGGAGATCGTCAAATGTCTAGATAGTGGTATCATTTACCCTATCTCTGATAGCCAGTGGGTTAGCCCCATTCACGTTGTCCCCAAGAAGTCGGGCATCACGGTCATAACCAACGAAGCGAATGAGTTAATCCCTACTCGCACCCAAACCGGGTGGCGAGTTTGCATTGATTACAGAAAACTCAACGCTGCAACGCGGAAAGACCACTTTCCGCTACCTTTTATTGACCAGATGCTCGAACGATTGGCCGGACATGAGTACTATTGCTTTCTAGATGGCTACTCTGGCTATAATCAAATTCCCATCGCCGAAAAAGACCAGGACAAGACCACTTTCACTTGTCCTTTCGGCACGTTTGCATATCGACGCATGCCCTTTGGGTTATGCAATGCGCCCGCTACCTTCCAGCGGTGTATGATGGGGATTTTCTCAGACATGGTGGAGAAATTTCTGGAGATTTTCATGGATGACTTCTCCATTTTCGGCGACTCCTTTGACGAGTGTTTGCTGCATCTTGACGCTGTCCTTACCAGATGTAAGGACAAGAATCTCACTTTGAACTGGGAGAAGTGCCACTTCATGGTGCGCGAAGGTATTGTCTTAGGACATATCATCTCGCAAAATGGCATAGAGGTTGACAAAGCAAAGATTGAGGTCATTTCCAATCTGCCTCCTCCCCGATGCGTCAGAGATATCCGAGCCTTCCTTGGCCACGCCGGTTTTTATAGACGGTTTATCAAGGACTTTAGCAAGATTGCTAGGCCCTTGACTCTTCTCCTGGCCAAGGACACGCCATTCGACTTCAGCTCAAGTTGTGCGGCTGCTTTTGAATCATTGAAACACTCACTCACTTCTGCTCCCGTTCTCTCTTCCCCTGACTGGACGCACCCATTCGAGATTATGTGCGATGCATCCGACTTTGCCATCGGTGCTGTCCTTGGACAGCACATCAACAAGATGCCGCACGTGATCTATTACGCAAGCCGAACCCTGAACGACGCACAACTCAATTATACAACAACTGAGAAGGAATTCTTAGCTGTTGTATTTGCCTTAGAAAAGTTCAGGCCCTACCTCATCGGCTCTCCAGTCATTGTCTACACTGACCACTCAGCTCTGCGCCATCTTTTTGCGAAGAAAGATGCCAAATCTCGGTTGATCCGTTGGATCCTCTTGCTTCAAGAGTTTGACCTTGTCATTAAGGACAAACGAGGATGTGAAAACGTGGTTGCCGACCATCTCTCGCGACTTCCTTCTTCGCCTTCGCTTCCAATTCCGATAAACGACGTTTTCCCGGATGAACAACTCTTGACAGTATCTTGCGAACCCTGGTTCGCAGATATTGTGAACTATTTGGCCACGGGATTGCTACCGACCAAATGGTCGAGTCAGGACAGACTTCGCTTCTTATCCCAAGTAAAACATTTTTACTGGGACGAACCCTACTTGTTCAAGTACTGTCCCGACCAGATTATTCGTCGGTGTGTCCCTGATGAGGAATTCAAGAGTGTGCTGTCATTTTGCCACAACCAAGCATGTGGCGGGCATTTTGGGCCCAGAAAGACAGCTGAGAAGATCTTGCAATGTGGTTTCTACTGGCCACAACTTTTCAAAGACGCTCACGACTATTGCAAGACTTGCTCCCGGTGCCAACACATGGGCCGGATATCCCGGAGGAATGAGATGCCGCTCCAACCAATCTTGGTTGTGGAGATTTTCGATGTTTGGGGGATAGACTTCATGGGGCCGTTTCCCAGCTCTTTTGGGAACTTGTACATTCTTCTAGCTGTTGATTACGTCTCTAAATGGGTCGAGGCTGTGCCCAGCCGAACTAACGACAACAAGGTTGTCGTTAGGTTCCTTAAAGAAAACATTTTCTCACGGTTTGGGCACCCCCGAGCGATCATTAGCGACAATGGAAGTCATTTCTGCAATAGGACTTTCGAGGCCTTGATGCGGAAATACTCCATTAATCATAAGCTTTCTACGCCCTACCACCCCCAAACCTGCGGGCAGGCCGAAGTTTCAAATCGGCAAATCAAGCAGATACTGGAGAAAACGGTTTCCAAGAACCGTAAGGATTGGTCTTTGAAACTCACTGATGCCCTTTGGGCATTTAGAACCGCTTATAAGACCGACCTTGGCATGTCTCCCTATCGGCTTGTGTACGGTAAAGCCTGCCACCTTCCTGTCGAAATCGAGCATCGCGCGTTTTGGGCGATAAAGGAGCTGAATCTGTCTCTGGAGGACACGGGCAGCCATCGGAAGCTGCAGCTGAACGAACTGAGCGAGCTTAGGGATGAGGCTTACGACAATGCGGTTGTCGTTAAGAATCGAACGAAGGTGTTTCATGATAAACACCTTGTGCGCAAAACCTTCGTACCTGGTCAGCAGGTACTTCTTTACGACACCCGACTTCACTTCCATCCTGGAAAGCTCCGATCTCGCTGGAAAGGGCCGTATTTTGTGCGGACTGTGTATCCGCAGGGCGCTGTGGATTTGGAAAATCCAAAGGACGGTTCACTCTTCAAAGTGAACGGACACCGATGCAAACCGTACCTTAGCGCCGAACCAACAGAGGAGCTCCTGTTCTTACAGGAGCCGGTTTACCTTGCTTGATTTTCCTCTGCCTACCTCCAAACTTCGGTTATCCAGCCAAGAACAGTGGACACTGTTCAAAATAAGTTTGGGGGTATGTACAAACCATTTTGTTTATATTCTTGTATATTCTTTTTCTTTTCTTTAAAAACAAAAACAAATAAAAAATTTGTGTATCACTAACTGACAATTTTGAACCTTCCAACTGCTCTCTTCATGCTATGACAGTGAGGACACTGTCCAGTTTAAGTTTGGGGGTACGCTCGGTACGCATTTCTTACCTTCGCATTCATATGTGTATTTTGCATCTGCATATTAAAATCCATAAAATCCATAAAAACTTGATAATTTTCCAAAAATATAAAAACTTTTTTGTCAAGTTAGCTTGTGGAAGAACTCTGATTCAACATTCGACGGTTTTTGTTTGATAAAATAGGAATAACTAGATCTTATGTTTGGATTTTGAAAACCTGAAAGATAACTCTCCTTTGAAGTTAACTATAGCTGATATACGTCTTTACATCACACTACACGTGTCGTGAGTTTTGGGAATTAGATGACAAGTCTTTCATGTTCAAACTTTTAAACAGATAAATGATTTTCTGAGAATCAAATAGGTTTGTTCTGAAATAAGTAATGACAAGAATAGTTTATGAAGTAAAGCGAATATGAAGGAATGTTATTGATGCCGTAATAGGAGCTAAGTCTGAAAAATAACCCATCTAAAACTTGATTGGAATGATTACACACCAAACCCACTAGACACGTCCTTTATCCAAAAAAATATTTGAACTGCCGGTTATATCTCCGTTCGTATTAAATCATCTGATTTTCACGCCAAACTGTCTTTTGTTTTTAGACCTAGGTAACTTGAGTAATTAAGTCCGCTGGGGTGTTTCTACACCTAATGCCCTAAAACCAACTGGTTTGGGTGCATTGGCCCAAAGCTCGCTAAGAAGCCTAGAAAGTCCAGTTTAAAACAAAGTCAAGCAAGTGTTCTCTCCGAGTTAAAATTCCTAACGGTTCTTTGTGTGAGAATAATCTTGATAAAAGACAGGCTTTTAAAAAATTTTTAACGGAGATATGAAGGTTTTACTCTTTGATAAAGACTATTGCACGTTCACAGTGGTGTGTATGAAATGAAAACAAGAAAAAGGTGGAGTGAAAAATACGACGTAGTTTCCTGTTAAGGAAGATAGAAATTCTGAAGTTAAAACCTTACTGGAAAACGAAACTTGAAAAATGCTTAACTCGTTATAAAACTTATGTGATCCTCTTAAAATTATTATCTGGGCTTTATTGTGCGACATGATGACTCTAATCGATCCTTCTGGAACTTAACGACACTATCCGCACTGCACGTAAAGACATATAAAATCTGTAGTTAAATAAGATGTGAGGTGTGAAAAACAAAGGTTCGATAGTCTAGACTACGGATTATAGAATTGTTATTTTCTAAAACAAAACTTTAGGGTTTGAAACTTAGTCATTTTTACAAACCAACTTGACCGGATTTTGTGGGTAGTATCCGCTGAAAACCCTCAGGAGACAACACTCCTCCTACTAGGGACACCTAGAGGTTTAACGGCTTGTTGCACATGCTCAGTGCAATCGCGTTCCCTGCGAAAGTGAGGTTAGGAAATTTTTTGTGAATAAATGGACTTTGCTCGGGACGAGCAAATGATAAGTTTGGGGGTATTTGTTCATATCAGATTTTTGCATTTTCATACCGTCCAATTTTTATCACATTGCATATCCGTAGATACTCTTGAGCCGTGTTTGCTAGTCAATTGCAGGATACAGGTCCTCGGTTCCAAAACGGTGAAATTCATGGAAAAACACGACAAAATCCGGGTTCCTGCCAACCACAGATAAAACACGGTCTCCGCTCTTCATCCGTATGTTGCCAGATACCAGTTTAGGAGACAAAAGGACAAATCAATTGTCACCTTCATGCACAAAGCACTATGGTAGCACATAATCCAAGAGATCTACACGGAGCTCGAGGCAATCATCCACAAAAAGTCCACTTCATAACACCTTTCCCTCAACAGAAATTCTGGAAGAATTTTGGATGTATTTTCAGAAAATACATACAACAGACAAGAGGGGACAGAAGAACAGGGAAGTACCCCAAAGCCCACACCCTAAACCTACCAAGGTGCGGCGGATCCGCGGCCAAATGGGGGTCTAGGCCGCGGATCCGCGGCAGTACAGTGCCTTCAGCCGACCAATTTTCAGGGGTATTTTGGTATTTGCATTTTTGGTCTGGTGGTTGCCCTAGGTTTTCATTCTCCAGCCTATAAATAGCCCAGAAGTTTAAGAAGGAAAGGGTCCATAATCTTGTATTTTTCTTTGCTAGGTTTTAGTACATGTTCTTCTTCCTCTTCTCACCTCTTCTCCATTAAACTTGTAAGTGAGCTTTTGAGTGAAGAGTGATGAATAAAGAAGACCTTTTTTTTATCATGCTTGTCTCTTTCTTTACTTGTTATAATTGTTGTAATTTTAATTGTTAAGTAGTTGTTGTTATTTCCTTGTTGTTTGTTTCTTCTCTCTTTTTCTTTATCCTTTCATACGACAATGATACTTACGCTTGATCCTCGCCAAGGTGAGGTCGCAAACAGTTAGTCGTATTCTTCTAATCTCTTTCTTTCTATCTTCCTCTTTTGTGTTGTTTTATTTTTCTGTATTATGAAGTGTGAGTAGTTCTATACTTGTTAGGGTAGGATAAGGGAAGTTTGAGAGAAGGAAATCTCTCTCACTCTTTCCTTGCCCAACAACTTAAATCAACTCCCGTTAACCCAACCACAATCCGCTCCTTACGGCACCCTATCCTACATGATAGCGGTGATTCCGTAGTGAGACCGGTTGTGGTTGAATTAACCGGAGGTTATGGATAAGAGCCAAGAACGGACGGACAAGCACCAAAAGGAAGGACTATGCGTTGGAAAGCCTAGCTTATACTCGCAAGTTCCTTCCTAGTCGTGCTAATCCCCGTTGTTGCCAATTACCGTAACACCGATATTAAGTGGGGCAACGAAAGATGTGGAGACTCCTAACTCAAACTAACCTAATCCTAACCCTAACAAGCTCTCTTTAAATATCAACTCAACACTTAGATAACTACAAACAAAATCTGAACAACCGGACTTAACTCGTCGAAAAACACATAGAAAAAGATTCCCATCTCCCTGCGGACGACCCGTACTCAACCGGCTAGCTACGTGCGAAACCGTCTTGATTGCGGTATTTAAACTAGAACTTGAACACGCTCGTATCTTAACAAATCAGTGCCTGACCGCAAAATCAGGTGCATCTAACATGCACGAAAATTCTGATTTAGTGCATCTGGTGTGCACCAAATCACATCTGATAGCAGGCGCCCAACATGCGCTAAAAATCCAAACCCGGTGCATCCATCATGCATGAAATCATGAAATCCAATATCGAGTGTCGAACACGCGCAAAATCCAATCAGGTGCACAAAACAAATATCAAGTAGCACAATCGAAATCGAAGTCCAGTGCATCTAAGTGCACAAAAGGCGTATCACTGCGCTGCAAGCATATATAAACTATACAGAGTGCAGGAACCAAATCGTGTGCGTGCATACGCACAAAATCAACTCAAATGTCTAAAACCGTAAAATCACAAGCATGTGAAACCAAAGCACGAAAACGATATCAAGTGCAACACTGTGCAAAGATCGTAAATCCTCAATCATCAAAATCAAATCATGCGAATAAATCACCCAAAACATCGAAATCAATAATGGCGGAATAGTACCGCTCAAGTGCATCCTCTAAGAATCTCGGGCCAACTGTCGCGGTCACTAGTGGGACGTCTCGTCGATGATCATGAACTCTGGCCTGCTGTTATGCGTAACAATGACCACTCCTGGGTCAAGGCCTTCACTATGAATTACCAATCTCTCGGTCCATCGGCTCATCGGCCCTGTCAGGTGTGTTAACGGGGATGATCCCGTTCTGGCACTTCTCTGGTCATCTCTCGGTCAATCATCGCGACCACTCGTCAAGCAGCATGTCACTGGCGTCGGCCTCGGCTCTCTGAATGCACATGACACATCTAATCCTGGGTGCAAATATCATTGCAGCAGTACCCTGGAAGGAATCCTGCTCACGGTCTCTTCCATGTCTCATCTCTGCCAACTGTCCGGAAGTCATTGTCTATTACTATATCTGCTTCTTGTTCCGGAACGGCTGCATACTCATCGCGACTTCTTCTAGAAGGTATATCCAGTACTATGCTTCGGCATGCGCATCGCATCTCTGATGTCGGCGGAGGGGAACGTCATCATCAAGATCTCGTACGAACCTCTTACTCCACTTTTCTCTAACGTCGACTGCCTCGGACTCGTCTCGTCGTGGCTGCATGGACTGAGCTCCAACGGCTATCCTCGTATCTGGAGTCTCTCAAGAATGCATCTCACCACCTAGTATCCGATTGGAGTCGAACCATCCGATTGATTCTTCAGAACCTCATAATCCCCCAAGAGCTCAACATCTTCGGTACAGTATAATAGTATCGAGTACATACCACAGCATCGGTGGTCCAGCCGGAGAAGGGCAAACCCAAACCTCACTAATGGCGCCGCAGAACTGCCACAAACCCTAAGGTTCAAAGGCTTTCATACGGTCATTAAGTCGAGTTAGGGTTTCATTCTTCTAGAGGGTCCATAGAATTGCCTGCATGTCTTTCCGAATACTTTAAACTTGGAATAATAGGTTTCTGACCTTCGATCATCTCTGTCGACTCTCAACGTCTCCGCGTGAAGTCGTCTCTAGCTGGAATCAATCTATCTGATGACCTCGCATCAGGGTAGCGAACAATCCATGTGTCCTAGTCATTCATCCTCGGTGACTAGCGACCTTCTATCATCTCTTAGTACAATCTCATACTGCAATAGTTCCAACATCTGGGACGATATCTCATCGTTCACAGCAATAACTGGTTCACTCGTCTGCACACTGAACCGTGCCTCAATCATCATGAATAAGCCACACATCAACGGTCATCAAAGTCTGGCTGGCCTCTGTCAGTGGCTCAATCCTCTGGTGCAAATCTGCACGTCCGAGAAGTCTCATAAAGGCGATCCGCCAAACGCTCGTGGCGCGGAAACACAGTAAAAAGACACATCTCTACAATCGTGTGTCGCCCGAATCACGCCCTGGTCAGTCCTCGTTCGTAACGAGCACATGCTGACCGCAACTCTAGCCGTAGCTCTCCTTGCCCGTAATCGTGACAGCAAAACCAAACTGGTACCGATGAAGCTAGATCAAAGGAATGAATATGATACTGAACAAGAAATGTACATCCTAAGGCTTCTTAAGTGGAGTGGCATGTCGTAAATATGCCGCGGAACATACTAACGGTACGTCACTCTACTTTAGTCACCTATTCCATCAACCAAGGGTCATCCTACGCTCCGAAGGTAAAACCTAACGCTCTGATACCAACTTTGTCACGTCCCGAAAGTACGGAATATAACCGGCACTTAAACTACGAACGTCTCAAGGCGTACGTAGTCTAAGTAAGCCGAAAACCCAGAAATCCAAACCAAGAAAAGTAGTAGAGTGCAGGAAAACCAATTTAAATCAAGAAGTTTTAATAGCATAAGCCGAATTATGCGTTTTATAAAACATCAAATATTTCCTGAAAATTTCGGCAGAGTCTCCTTTGTAAATACAGGCCCCCAAACGAGATACAGCATGAATAGTATACGAAATCAAAAAAAAGGCATCCCCAAGCGGGAGCTAGCTCTTCGTCAAACGACGGCCACAACCACACAACAATATAATATACAACGCCGAAAGGCGATGATCACAACAGAAAAGGAAACTCAAAACAGCATGAAATTCGTATAAATACAACGCGCGACTCTAAGGTCGATAGAATAAACAACACTGGTCTCTATCTCTGAAATAATTACATGTTTGGTTGATGGAACTTCTAGATACAATAGAATAATAATATACAAGATATATAATGGGGGTACGATACAAGTAAACCCACCTACTAGCAAATCACCCGAAGGAAACTATGCCCGCAAGCCGTAATGAAACCTGTACGGCAAACCTGCAAGAAACTAGGGCACAACGGGGGTGAGTTGCCAACTCGTGAATAGAAAAACATCTACGAAAAGAAATCGCATGTATGACGCAATCCTAGGTCATACGATCAATATACATCCTCAAATATATAACCAGCAGCCTATAACAAGGCTAGGGTAAATATCTAACCCGAGTGTAATCTCATGTGCCCATGTCAGTGCCCAAGGGTAGCAATATATCATATGAATGAGGTATGAATGCATGAAAACAGAATACATGTAAATGAAGAACTGTTTTCATAATTTAGTGACATTTCCTCTGTAATTTTAAAATGAGGTATCATAAGGAAATCAGCATAAAACAGTGCCTAGCATCGGCACAAAACGTAATCCCAATATCTCGATATCTCTGTATCACAGTCTCTGTACCTCAAAATCTCGAAATCACAATGTCTCAATCATAATATCCAGGGCGCCGTCAGTCAAGACCGGCCCCTACCATCCTTCTCAAGACCACGACGGTATCCTCCGGATATCCGACGCGTCGGGTAAAATCACCGGTAGGTAGTGCTCCCCTACCAGGCTCACATCGTCATCATCACGCGCTTCTTTCCCCGGGGTACCTTACCGGGTCCACCATGTACCCGAAACGGTTCATCCGTCTCCTCGAATCGGGTCTCGAAATCCATCAGCAAACTCATGGTGGACGACTCATACATCATGGGAAAACCGCATTTTTATTTAAAAGAGAGAAAGCAGTTTATATATGTTTTGCGGTTTTCCTCCAAATCCAGAAAATATCATGGAAATCCGAATCATCAATAGGATGTAAAACCATGAATATAAGCATGAGAATCCATGAATACGGTATAACAATGAATAACAGTATGCATGAAGCGACAAGTAATAACTACAATATCTAAGCTGGCATATAAGGTATGTACGCTAATATTATGTCAAACTACTAGCTATCAATCTAAGTTAAGCAATAATATTTTCTAAGCTGTACGTGACATGGCAATTAGCGATGAAGATGTGTGTGAGCCGGCAAGTAAGTGTATGTGGTACATACGCATCATCGGTAATGGTGCTGGTGTCCTAACAGCATAATGTCAACAATGCAATATAAAATAACAATGTAAGTATGCGATGCGGAGCGAGCAACCAAAATGAGCAGGAGCTAAATATTAAACAATGGTGCCATTTGAAATAACACGAATCGTGGGGTTTTGAAAATAGGGCTACGGTGGTTTTAAGAAAGGATACGTCTTTTGAAATATCCGTAGATCCCTTGACCAGTCTTTTAAAATACCCACGACCCGCTAGTTTTGAAATAGGTAGGAGTCTAATCTAATCTAACAACTACACTAAACTATACGGCTGAACTAACAAGCTGAACTAAAGGTAAGGAAACTGCCTATCATCTGAGTCGATACATATACATACCTGTATATGTATAGTCGGTGATCCCTCCTTAATAATATCATATCCGATACCATATCTATAATCAGACATCCCAAGTCAAGAGTGCGGATCAATCATCAATATATAGCTCATGCGTAAATCCGTCGTACGGCATCCCAAATCTGGGTACGGGTCAAAGTCACATCAATCACACTATTCATTTGGTATCTTCTTTATCAAATATCATGATCCGGAATAATGTCCTACGTCTAGTACAATATTGATACCATCTATGTATGCATGCAGGTGTAAGAATCACTACGTCAAAAGACCCGCTAAAACATCGTGTCGTATCTCAATACGAACCAAATCACATCACCGATCTCCTGGCCTCAAGCCCAATCTCATCGACTCATCTCAATCCTAAATACTATCCTCAAATCCAGTATATGAACACATATTCCCATACCCATGTGTAAATATACACATCAATATATAATCTCATGTACGCACATATGAAAGAAGAATGTATGCAAGTATGGGTGTGTGTGTATGTGTGGTGCAACCACTACTCTAGGGTTTCGCAACACTAAACCAATCCAATCACACCTAGGATCCATCTCTATCATCAATAATCTCAAATAATATATAATCAATATCTGTGTGTATACGTATTCGTATACATCACCACGAACTGCGGGGGTGCTATACGCCATCCACCCGACTTCTCCCCGTAGATATAAATCTACTCACCTGCACTCAGTGTGTCGGTGTCGATGTCTCCATCATCTTCTGCATCGTCTCGGAATCCACGTGAAGGTACCTACAATGATCAACCATAGCAATGCGTATGAAAATCAAGGCAGAAAACCGATACAGCGCACGGTGTGCTCATAGGTTTGAACCTATGACCCAAACATGCAAATCCAACAAACAACCCCTGTTGTCGATGTACGAACACCCGAAAACCAAATAAAAATCCAAATATCAAGAAAATGCATTTAAAAATACGGAAAACATCGCCTAAAACACACCAAAATGCTCCCAGATTTTCCCCAGATGACAATTAGCCAAAACTGCATATAGGAAGGGTCTAATTTAGTGCAAAATGAGCCCTGGAACAAAAATGGACCCATTCCCTTCTACTCTGGCCGCAAATTGCGGCCAGAATGATTAAATTTGCGGCCGTAGGTTTGAGTTAGGGGCTCGGGTCTTGGTGGTAGCTTCCTCGGTGCCTGCACGACTCACTGTCAGCTCAATTTTATTTTTGGTGCCCCCGGGTTGCTCCAGATTCCAGAACACCTTCACAGATCACACAAACCGACATAAAAGTCCCGTAATTCCGTATTTTTTTTGGGTTTCAGGTTGTGCTAGGTCAGGGTTCTAGTCAATATAGGGTCTAAGGTCACCATTTAAGTCCAATTACAAAGCCACATCTCAACTTTACCCTAACCCTCTCTAAGTTGGTCCAAAATACACCAAATTACACGATATCGATATGAAACTTGAATTGAAGCTTAAGCACAAGCAATAACACTCTAATTGTGAAGAAATTACCTCATAATACCCTCATGAATCCTCAACAGCGCCAAAATGACTACTTTCTTGGTCCAAAGGCATGCTTGTGAGCTTGTGTACAATTTTTGTGAAATGGGAGTGGGGTTTTGAGATGTTTATTGAGGTGTTTTGGGGGATTTTATGATGAGGGAGAGAGGGGCAACAGCAGCAGCAGCAATGGAGGAGGAAGAGAAGAGAGATGTGTAAATAATTGGAGAGGGATGGCTCAAGACCAAGTCAACAAAACCCTCACCCAATATTCTAATCCAAAACCTTTTCTTTTTCTTTTCGAATGCCATTTTCCGTCTCTCATCAATAGTAAACCCAAAGTAACATGGTAGAAATGCACAAGTGTAAAACAAAAATGATATGTGCATGTTTTGCACAAAAAGCCAAAAAATCCGATTAGCGATTTTTAATCGCGATTAGCACTAAATTAGTATATAAATGCTCATAAAAACTTAAAAATGACTAATTTCCATAGAATACATAATTTTTGAATTTTCCATATTTTTTTCAAAATTTTTCCCATTTATCGATATTTAATTATAAGTTTAATATTAAAATAATCAATAAAATAATATTAAATTATAAAAATTCCCAAAATAATATTTTATTATTTTGAAATGTTACACTATCGAATATCGAGCCTAGGGGGCGGTAAACGTCAGACCCCTGATAGCGATATAAGTCGTGTCGGAGTGAAGCCCATTACACCTTGAGAAACTACTGGAACCTACCAGTAAATCTCGCTTGTCCTGGCCAGGGACTTTGCGTAATGGCTCTCCATACACAGCGCGATATCAACCCCCAATACTGGGAGAGACGAATCTTGTCTAACCGCCACTGCCTGCAAGTGCTTCGGGACTGCACCCAACTACTACCTGTTTGCACGACTCCTTTGAGCCGTGGTAGGGTAGTAATCTAAATACAGTGGGAACACACCCGAGGCGAAGTAGCAGTATCAAGTCGACGGACTAAGCTGTACTCAAGTCATCTGAGAACTGCTATCTGACGATGGGTATAGTACCAACCTGCAGTTCCCGGTGATCCTGTCCGGTGTACTCGTAACCTAACGAGCACCTGCATACTATCTCCAGTATAACGTACTGATGGCTGTGGGACAAACTATCTCCCCAGCTGGGATGAGAAGCGTATACACCAGTCTACTCCGGAGTATCGATGCCCCGTCTCGATAATCCTACGACCAGGGACCTGTATAGGATGTTGCTTATAGACTACCCAGCCCCCACTAGTGTGACTGCCATCACAACGTTGGTAATCAAGCAAAGATCCTAAGGGCTCTACTAATATGCATAAGCGTTATGTTAAAAGAAACATATGCACATATTAAAGTAGAAACAAACCAAGTAGCATACTACCATTTTTAGCAAGACTGTCAATACAACTGTGAATATCCCAAGCTTCCATTAAGTAATATACAAACTAGTATGATACAGTAATGGCCTATAGGGCATAAACACTAACAAATATCCCCAGAAAGATCGCGGTAACTCAGCATTACTCATCATGGAACGTACCATATCCAATAGGGTTCGGTTCCGTCTCTCCGATACACCTTTGTGTTGTGGAGTGTATGGAGGAGTAAGCTGAGAGAGAATTCCATTCTCTTTTAGGTAACCCAGGAACTCGGCACTTAAGTATTCACCACCTCGATCAGATCTCAGTGTCTTGATACTTTTGCGGGTTTGGTTTTCTACTTCATTCTTATATTCTCGGAATTTCTCAAAGACCTCGGATTTATGTTTCATCAAGAAAATGAATCCATACCTAGAGAAATCATCCGTAAAAGTAATGAAATATGAAAAACTGCTTCTTGCATGTGTATACATTGGACCACATACATCGCTGTGTATGAGTCCTAAGAGCTCGCTCGCTCTTACTCCATGTCCAATGAATGGAGTCTTTGCCATCTTTACTTTGAGACATGATTGACAAGTGGCATAAGATTGATATTCGAACGGATCCAAATATCCTTCTCTATGTAACTTAGTTAACCTTGTCTTATTGATGTGACCCAGTCTACAATGCCATAAGAAAGCCTGATTTATATCTGGAGACTTTCATTTTAGTGTGTTCTGTACATTGAAAATCTGCAATTAGTTTAACATGTATATACCGTTATCAAGTGTACCAGACCCAATAAAACCATGATTAAGGTGGATGTTAACAACATCGCTTACAAACATGAAATCATAACCTTCTTTTGATAACAACGATATCGATATGATATTACACGTTAAACTTGGTACACAAAAACAGTTGCGCAAAACCAAAATATGTCCACTCGTCAATCCAAGGTGATAATCCCCTACGGACACAGCATCCACGCTCGCTCCGTTAGCAACCTGGAGGGTCATATCACCAACCTTCAGTACTCTACGGCTTCTCAGTGCCTGCAATGAATTGCACATATGAGATACCGATCCCGATCCGGTATCCAATACCCAGGAAGTAGAGTTGATTGACAGACAATTTTCAATTACAAACACACCTGAAGCCGAAGCCACAACTTGCCTCGGGTCCTGGTTCTTGGCATTCCAAGCTTTCCAATCCTTCTTCCAATGGCATTTCCTACGACAGTGGAAGCACTCGTCCTTTGCCACTACCGGCACCGCAACCTTTGCCTTTCCCTTGACTCCCATCTTACCAACACCACCTCTCGGTTTGGTAGCAGCCTTCTTCTTCTTTCCTTTGGCTTTCGCCTTGGACCTGGAAGAGGAAGCACCACGAACTAACAGAGCGGGTGTTTCCCTTGCTTTCTGCAAGATGCCCTCTGCACTCCTTAACATGTTGAGAAGTTCTGGAAGCTCAACTTCTTTACCTTGAATGATGAAATTCAAGATAAACTGGGCGTAGGTGGAAGGAAAGGACTGGAGAATCAAGTCTGTATATAGCTCGTTCTCTAATGTTATCCCGAGGTCCGCGAGCTCTTCTATGTAGCCAATCATCTTGAGGACATGTTCCCCAATAGATGATCCGATGGCCATCCTCGACTGAAACAAGTTCTTCGAGTTCTCGTATCTTGCTATACGAGATTGCTCTCCATATAGTTCCTTGGTATCGAGAAATATGGATTCAAGATCCATATTCTCGTGCCTCCTCTGATGTTCATTATTCATAGAGGCAAGCACGATGCATTTGGCCTTCGCGCAGTCAATCTCCCAGGTCTTGTGGATTTCCTTATCCACGACACTGGATCCTAGACCTAGGACGACAGGGACTTTAGTATTAAGGACATACCCCAATTTGTCATAAGTGATTGCCATCTTGACATTCCTGAACCAATCTTTATAGTTTGTCAAAATATTTTTATATAATAATAACTTAAGTCCCGTCATGTTCTTGGTCGCTGCAATTAGGAGAGAGAGAAGAAAACACTTTAGCATGATGCTCTTGCAAGTTTAGAGTGGTTTTTAGTTTATCTAAACAGGATGGCACCCACTGTTTCTCGAATCCTTCCTCAAACCATAAAAGAAGAACTAGTCAGGACTATTCTTACCGTACAATACTTGCTTAACCATTCAGCCAGGCAAGTGTTGGAACTTCGAGGGAGGTTTTACGACGCTTTCGCGAGGTGCCTTAATTAAATAACCTCTTTTCCCTGGGGGCGTAGCCCCGCTAACACCTTTCTCGACACCTACTTGGTTTATAGCATTGATCGTTAAGTGAAAGAATATCCCGATGAGTAGCATATACTCACAGTAGGATCGGGATCCAAATATCATCGTGTGATAAAGGTGAAGGAATCCTACCAAAATTATCACACTCCAAATGGTATGCAACTCTAGCAAGTTTCAGTTTCTTTAGAAACTCCCGATATAGATTTTTGCCCCATGCTCTTATGACCTTGACGTTGGCCAAAATATCATAAGTCATATGTCAAGTTTTACCCATCATTATCTTGTTAATTTGAACCCACCCGTACATACCCCTGACATTGGCCAAATGGCAGTACGACTGTCCCAAACCAACTCATCTATCTATGCAACAAATGAATACTCAGCAGCTACCAAACACTATGCCTTGGCGTTGGTCAAAATACATAGCTTGAATACTACTGAATACCCAAATGAAATGACGGAGGGCTACGAATGGTTTTGGAGAAACCGTGAACGTAGTGAACTTGATATAATCGAAGGAACCTGATAGCTTTTAAAAGGAGTGATTTAAGCTCCGCAAAAAATCTGCTGTTTTAAAATAACCGAGTAGTTTCTTTTAAATTGTTCCAACTGTAGGGTTCCTAGGCACTCCCAAGAGGTCTCACAAGGCATCAACCATGCCAATTTCAAATTTTACGGTGCCGAGAAACCCTAAACTACGGATCGTTGGCTAGAAATCTAGGCGAAAAGTAAACTAGTTAACACTTAACTAAGAGATACGGAAATACAACCTTTGTAGATCCGTTTGTCCACCTCCATAGCTCCATGAAGAAGTCATCTCCGCTATACAAATCCGATCTTGGACTCTCGCGTTCGCTTCGTCGGAGAATGGGCAAGCTAGGTCGTCGATGTCCATGCCGAAGATGATCTACGTCGAGGCATCGCAAGATCAAGCTCTAAACTTCACCAAGTCATGAAAACTTGTGAAGGAAACACACTCTACTACTTGGCAAGAGGTAGAGGATGAAGAAATAGGAAGTGGGTTCAATTTAGAATTGGATTTCTCACTCTTTATCATCAATCACCATTGATGACCTCAAGGTTTTCTTCTTGAGTTCAAGGAAGAAGAAGAAGAAATGATATGATAAGTTAATTAAAAAAGAAAAGAATAATCCATTCTTATCATAACATTAACCATGGTAATGTGTAGAGAATCAATCATGGTTAAAGGAATGGTTAGGGTCAAGCTAGAGACAAAATGGTCACTTAGTCAAAGTGTTCATGAAGCTTCATGAAAACAACAAATGAAAGCCACCATTTCATTTCATTTTCTTTTATTCATTTATCATAAATAAATGGATAATTAAATAAGATAAATGAATAACAAATAATAAACCCTAACCTATTCATTAACCAAGGTTTAATACTTTACACTTAACCAAAAAGCATGTATCATCAAACATGATACAAGCTAGTGCACAAAATCATATCACATATATAATGCGCACATCCGAGTGAGAAAATCCATCTTAAAGTGAACCAATACTAGTTAATGCAAAGTAATATATCAAATATATAATTATACATTAAATCATTAAATCAACACTTGATTTAACGATCCGGTCATATCGCATATAACCGACTAGTATCCTATGTATCGGCTTATCGAATCAACCTTTGATTCGATAACTAGGGTATATCGCATATAACCTAATCGATACATTCATCGCGAGAATGGAATACGGTATCACATACACGCATTATTCTCGGTCCCGCACATATCTCATATGCGCTCCTATTTCGTTTCGCTTGAGCCAGGAAACCTCTGTGTAGGACTCTAAAGACTCGTCAATACGCCGGCAGCAGGCGATGATCATATCAAACACCCACAAGCCGCAAGCGGTCTGCTAAACGTAACGGCCACCCGGGTATTGAGCGATCTGAAGATCGACGAGCAAGCCCGCTCACACTCCAGTGAATCCGACCAGTAACACTACCGTACAGTCCGGTCTGGTCGTCTGATATGTCGCATATCTCGCCTAGGGGTGGTTAACGTCAGACCGCAATAGCTCGATAAGTCGTGTCGATATGAGGTCTATAACTGTTCGAGAAACTACTGGTAACACTTACCAGTAAATCTCAGCAACCCTGGCCAGGGATTTCCTGTTATAGCCAATCGAACACGGCGCAACATCAACCCCCTATACCGGGAGAGACGAATCCCCTCCTATCGCTCATTGCCTCCATGTGACTCGGGACTGTACCCAAAAACCACCGTTTTGCACGCCCTCTTGGACGTGGTAAGATGGAAATCAAAGCACAGTGGGAACCACACAAGACTCTATGACGATCTCGAGTCAACAGACTACTCTGTACCAGTGTCACCAGAGAACTGCCATCTGACGTGAGGTATAATACCATCTGGGAGTTCTCGGCGAGTCCGTCCAGTGTACCCAGTCTCTACTGAGCACCCATATATCATCTCTGATGTCAAACACCAATGGATATGGGATCATCCATCGCCCATCTGTATGGGTCGAGAAGGTACACGCTAGTCTACTCTGGTATATCGATGCCCCGTCTCGATACACCCACGACTAGGGACTTTGAAGGATGTACTTATAGACTATCTGTCCCCACTAGTATGATCTGCATCATAGTCCAGATAGTCAAGTATACATCCTAAGGGCTTTACCAACATGTAACAGAGAGACAATCAATATACACGTTAAGGTAAAGAGCAACCAGATAGCATACTATCATGTCGAGCAAGAAAGTCCTCCCTATATATGTCCCAGCATCCACTACAATATACATCCTATGTACAGTAATGGCCTCTAGGGCATACATATAACTAACACCAACGATTCAACTTTGGTTTATTTTATTTGCATTAATATAATGTGTCCCATCAATTAACCTATCATTGCAGAAAACAACGAAAATACAACGTCCGCTTATGCCATCCGCATTCGCCACTGGGCCGCGTCATTCACCCGTTTGGTTACTTAACTAACGACAGAGCTGGGGCTGGGCTAGCGCGGATGCAAAACATAAGCAACGCCTACTAGATATCATATATAGATATTTTACATTCGTCATACGCAATAATAGGAATTCCAGATCACAGATGAACATATTGGATATTCTAGGAATCCACATTTCCTTTGAGCCTGCAATGAAAGACGGATTACATAGTCGTGATGAATAGACAACCCCACCCTAGACCCCTACGGGTACGGCAAACTACCCCTCAAATACCCGAAGTGAAGCGGTCTCCCTCAACAACGTGAGTAGGCCACTAAACACTTCAAGTATCCGGTAGTTTGTGCACCCCACCTTGGGTCTATCCTAGGAGCAAAAAACAGTAAATGAAATAATACAACGGTGGCTACAACCTCAACCCGGATGTGCCCCGCAAAAGAATATTACAACAATTTATAGTTTATAAATGAATGAAAGAAACACTCGTCTCACATCCCCGGCTATCCAATCATGACAATCCAACAAGTTCATATACACAAACAGATATATCCCAACATTACAGATATGTGCAACTCCCTGCTAACCGACATAGAGCAATTAAGGGAGGTTTACGAACACATAATACAATCACAAAGCTTGTAAAGTAAATACGACATTAGAATTGCGCACGCAATTAGCAAACACATCCAATTTTCCAACACATGAAAATCCAGTGAGCTAAACATTCAAAAGTTATAGTTTTGAGCCAATCCGGGAGTCGAAACGAACTTGAAACGTGCCCGAATCTTCTCGGAGGCGAAGGCACATGAAAATACATCGAACATGGGGCCTCAGGGGGGGTATCCACCCTGCGGGGCCACCTCGAGGTGGCCCGACAAAGTGGGCAGACCCGAGAGCACCAAATGATGGTGCTCTTGGGTCACCACCTCCCAAGGCCACCAAATGGTGGTCTTGGGGGGTGGTCCCGGCGTTTGGTCCCCTCCGGGCTGTCCCCGGGGTGCGCACGCTCCACCCCACGGCTTCTTGGTTCAAAAAGCGAGCCCGTCGGGTGTGCAAACAACTCAAATCCTCACTTTTGAAAACTGTTTTTGTCGACAGTTTTTGTCTGACAAAAACGGCGTAATTCTAATATCACTACAAGCTATCTATGGTTTATGAGAGGCTCTGATACCACTGTAAGTCTATGTTGCGCACCCCACGTGTTCGCGGGGAGGCGGAATGAGCAAAAAATGATTTTTTACGGGCTTCGTAACATCGACTAGAAGAACAGATCATTCATAAACATAGCTAGCACTAATCTTTGAGGTTTAACTACTAAGAAAGAATTGTTATACCTCAAGATACTAGTCCTTCTTGTTCTTGTTGTCCTCCTCCTCTTCTTAAGCTCCTTGTAGTGAGAATGGAAGGCACCTCCTCTTCGGCTCCTAGAAGTAATAGAAGATCCACCCGAAAGTTCCTACTACAAGCTTACACCTCCAAGATGAGGTAACTAAGTGACTTAGAGTGCTAATCCAAGTAACCTAGATGATATAGAGATGGATTAAGGATTGATTAGTCTTTCTAACCCTAGGGTTCTCAACTCATGAGAGGATTAGGGTTAGGTTGAAGAAGAAAGAGCTTGAGGAGAGAGAAGTGTTTTGTTATTATGAAATGAATATTGACTCATTTGGATAATATGAAGCATGAAAAATATCTCATCAAATATCTAGCAACCATGCTTCATTTAATACTTGAGATGAATCATCCCATGAGTCATGGTTCATTTAATGATAATTACACCTCATCTCCTCCACCTCATTTAGTTTAAATCATAAAGATTAAAACACAAATGAGTCATCTCCTTTTAGAAGCTTCCCGAAAAATTACGAGAATGCCCCTCCCATCCGTACTTACGAAAAACACGGATATACTGAGACTAAATCAAATCCAATAATCTAATACTAGAATCTGGGTTAAATCAAAGCCCGCTAGTATAATCTGTCCGAATATCATACATGCATAAATACACGTATATGTCCGAACCCTGTCATAAAACCATACGACCTCTATATCGTTTCGCCTGAAGCAGGAAAACCTTATGTATGGGACTTTAAAGACTCGACACTACGCTGGCAGTAGGTTTAACCACAGGCCGCAAGCGGTACTAGCTGTACGTAACGGTCCCCAGGTAGATGTCGAAAAGAAGGTCGATGAGGAAACCTATCCGAACTCCTACTGAGGCTGATGTGACAATCTCCGTACAGTCCAGTCTGTTCGTCTAAGACTATCGCATATCGGGCCTAGGGGGTGGCAAGCGTCAGTCCCCTAATAGCGGTATAAGTCGTGTCGTAGTGAAGCCATTACACCTTGAGAAACTACCGGAACATCTACCAGTAAATCTCGCTTGCCCTGGCCAGGGACCTTGCATAATGGCTCTCCAAACACAGTGCGATATCAACCCCCAATACCGGGAGAGACGAATCCTATCTAACCGCCACTGCCTCCAAGTGCTTTGGGACTGCACCCAACTGCTACCTGTTTGCACGACTTAGTCGAGCCGTGGTAGGGTAGCAATCTAAGAACAGTGGGAACACACTCGAGGCGAAGCAGCAATGTCAAGTCTGTAGGGTTCCTAGGCACACTAATGGAGTCTTACAAGTGATCAAACATGCAAATTTCTAAAAATTACGGTGCCGAGAAAACCTAGAACGGATCGTTAACTAGATATTTAGGCAAAGCATGCATGTAAACGGAAATATAGAAATAGGGAATGGGGTTACAACCTTTGTAGATCCGGTCCACCACCTCCTAGGCTCCGTGAAGAAGTCCTCTCCGCTGTCCAAATCAAATCCATGACTCTGGCATCGGCTCCATCGGAGAATGGGCGGGCTTGATCGTCGGTTCCGTGCCGAAGATGATCTACGTCGAGGCATCACAAAACTCGAGCTCCGCCTTCGCCAAGTCAAGAAACTTGTGAAGACAACACACTCTACTACATGGCAAGTAGTATAGGATGAAGAAATAGGAAGTGGGTAGACTTTAGATTAGGATTTCTCACTTGATTTGGCTAGTTGTCATTGAAGGTGCAAGCTTTTTTCAACTTGAAGATGAAGAAGAAGATGATAAAGAATTATGATAAGATATATGAAAATAGAAAATAAATCATTCTTATCATAATGTCAACTATGGTTAGATGTAGAGAACAAACTAAGGTTAAAGTGAATGGTTAAGGTTAAGGAAACAAACAAAATAGTCAACCACTCAAAGCTTCATGAAGCTTCAAAGATTATCCAAACTTAGCCACTATTTTATTTCTTTCAATAAAGAATAAATGAATAAATAAATAAGCAAATAAAATGAAACCCTAACCATTCATATAACCATGGTCAATTCTTTACACAAATCCTAGCTTGCATGTATCATCAAACATGATACAATCTTGTGCACAAAAGTATATCACATATACAACTTGTGCATACCAAGTGAGAAAATCCATTTAAAGTGAACCAATACTAGTTAATGCAAAGTGATATATCAAATATAAAATTATACATTAAATCATTAAATCAACACTTGATTCAATGATCCGGTTATATCGCATATAACCGGCTAGTATCCAATGTATCGGCTTATCGAATCAATCCTTGATTCAATAACTAGGTTATATCGCATACAACCATTCGACACATTCATCGCGAGAATGAAATACGGTATCACATACACGCATTATTCTCGGTCCCGCACATATCTCATATGCGCTCCTATTTCGTTTCGCTTGAGCCAGGAAACCTCTGTGTAGGACTCTAAAGACTCGTCAATACGCCGGCAGCGGATGATGATCATATCAAACACCCACAAGCCGCAAGCGGTCTGCTAAACGTAACGGCCACCCGGGTATTGAGCGATCAGAAGATCGACGAGCAAGCCCGCTCACACTCCTGCGAATCCAACCAGTAACACTTACCGTACAGTCCGGTCTGTTCGTCTGATATGCCGCATATCTCGCCTAGGGGTGGTAAACGTCAGACCCCAATAGCTCGATAAGTCATGCCGACGTAAGGCCCATAACATTCGTGAAACTACTGATAACTCTTACCAGTATATCACTGCAACCCTGGCCAGGGATTTCCTGTTATGGCCAGTCGTGCATTGCGCAACATCAACCCCCAATACCGGGAGAGACGAATCCCCTCCTATCGCTCATTGCCTCCATGTGAATCGGGACTGTACCCAAAAACCACCTGTTTGCACGACTCAGTAGAGCCGTGGTAGGGTGGAAATCAAAGCACAGTGGGAGACACACAAGACTCTATGACGATCTCGGGTCAACAGACTAAGCTGTACTAGTGTCACCAGAGAACTGCCATCTGACGTGAGGTATAATACCATCTGGGAGTTCTCGGCGAGTCCGTTCAGTGTACCCAGTCTCCACTGAGCACCCGCATACCATCTCCGATGTCAAACACCAATGGATATGGGATCATCCATCGCCCATCGCATGGGTCGAGAAGATATACGCTAGTCTACTCTGGAATATCGATGCCCCGTCTCGATATTCCCTCGACTAGGAACAATGAAGGATGTACTCATTGACTACCCAGGCCCCACTAGTATGATCTGCATCATAGTCCTGGAAGTCGAGTACACATCCTAAGGGCTTTATCAATATGTAATCAGAGAGACAGAAAGTATACATGTTAAGATAAAGAGCAACCAGATAGCGTACTATCATGTCGAGCAAGAAAGTCCTACCTATATATGTCCCAGCATCCACTACAATATACATCCAATGTACAGTAATGGCCTCTAGGGCATACATATAACTAAAAATCTCCCACTTGCACTAGGGCCATCTGTAGCAGTGGTTGTAGTATCTAATACTCAACCATCCCATATGAGTCTCTCTCTGAGAAAAGGCCTTCGTGAGTGGATCCGCCGTGTTGTCCTCTGAGTCTACTCTCCTAACCTCGATCACCCTGGAGATCAACTATCTCCATGATCAGGTGATGCTGCCTTAGATTATGTCTGGGTCACTGATGGGACCAGGGTTCCAGGGCCAAAGCCACAGTTCCATTGTCACACAATGGTAGGAACCTAGTTCATCCTATGAACCAATATACACCCAAACTGCCTCTTTGGTAGTATCTTTAATAGCGATTTTACCAGCCTTTATCGTCTAGTTTGCCACGGTATCGAGCTTGGAACTCTTCCAACATACCGTCCCTTTACTGAGGGTAAAGGCAGTGCCTGGAACTGACATTCAGTCGTCTTTATCACCCTGGGACACTTCCAGTGATTCTCCCCAGGATCGATTGATACAATCTCACTATACCTAGTGAGAACCCTAATATCCCTTTAGATCTATCTCATAGGTCCAAATCTCAGGATTTAGGAGGTATCATCTTTATCCTATTTGGAGAATCCTTGTGATAATAGGAGATTGTTCGATCGTAGTATAGGAAACCCTTTTCCTATCAAGAGTATGTTGTCTACGTACAATACGAAGATGACCACCATACTCTCTACTACCCTTTTGTATATACAAGGTTCGTCTACCATTTTGATGAAGTCAAACACTTTGACTATCACATCAAAACAGACGTTCCAACTCCGCGATGCCTGCTTCATTATGTAAAGCAACTTGCACACGTTTCCGCTGCTCCCACTGTTTACGAAGACCTCTGGCTGTGTTCTTATAGACGTTCTCTTCTAAATCAGTATTTAGAAAAGCAGTCATGGCACCCAACCACCAGATATCGTAGTCATGTTATGTAGCCGTGGTAAGTAGGATCTGGTTAGACTTAAGCATAGCTACTGGAAAAAGGTTTCATCATTATCCACGCCTGGTCGATGACGAAAACCTTTAACAAGTCTAGCTTTGAAAGTCTCAACTTTTCCATCTACACCAAGTAATCTTCTCAAGAAATACTTGCTCCTGATAGGGATTTAACCCTTCAGATATAGCAGCTAAAGTCCATACTTTGCTGGTGTACATGGATTCCATCTCAGATTGCTAAGCATCCAGCCATTCTTACAGAGTCCCTACTCTCGATGGCCTGCTCGAAAATAGTTGGGTCATCATCTCATGATGCAATCCTTGCTCCCACTGTCATCGAGAAAACGAGGTATCTCTCAGGCGGATGAGGAACCCTACTAGATCGGCAGAGAGGCTGAGGTTCGTCGGGAACTATAGAATCTTATGGTTCTGTCAAATCATCAACTGCAGTTTTGTATAGCTGGAACCTGTAAGTCCATATTGCGACCCCCGGTTCTTACGGGGAGGCGGAAACGGTATAAAAAAAACGAATTTTTATCGCAAGAGGCAACATGGACTAAACTATGGTCGGGATCGTTACCTAAACTAAAACTAGCAAACTAAGCTAAAGATATTTAGCTACTCGGATGAAGATGGTTATACCTAAACTTGAACTCCTTCTCTTCAAGCTCCGGTGGTGGTCCGATGGCTCCTTCTCGTCGTCTCCGTACGCCGAAGATAGATCCACTTGAAAGCTCCAACCTTTAGCTCCTTCTTCGGTCTTTGAAGAAACTAGTTCACTTGGTTTGCTAAACCTAGTGAACTAGAATGAGTAGAGAGGAAAATAGAATGGGATTTTATCTATGGTTCTTGATTCTCAACTCATGAGACAAGAGAACCATAGATCAAGAGAGGGAGCAAGAGGTTGAGGGTGAGAGCAAGGGGAGAGATCAAGAACAAGAGAGAGAATGAGCAAGAAAGAATGAGGCTCTCTTTTTTCTCTCACCCTCTCATAATCCAAAGTGATCATAACTCATCATATCAAAAAAGTCTTTTGGTGATGGTTAGAAGCAACCATAAGGTTATCATATCATGCACTCATATTACTCAAAAAACAAGCAAGAAAAAAGTCTTTGGCATGAAATGATAACCATGGTTATGATGATGGTCAACTAGTCAACACTAGTCAACCGGTCAACAAGTCAACAAAAGTCAACAAGTCACCAAAGTCAACAAGTCAACAAAAGTCAACAAGTCAACAACCATATCACCATAATACTTAATTAATATAATAGTTAATCACATATCATATTCTCATTAGGGTTGAGCAAAAAGTCAAAAGTCAACGGTCAACTGTCAACAACCCTAATGAGAATCCACTGCCTCTGCCTCCCTGTCAACTGTGCATACACACCCGCATCCGCGTTCCGAGGAACACGAATGCAAACTGGATAAATCCAATCCCATAAGGTACACTAGGATCTGGCTTAAACCAAAGCCCGCTAGTGTAAACTGTCCGGACACTGTACGTGCACAAGTGCACGGATGTGACCGAACCCTGTCGCAAAACCATGCGACCTGTCGCAATACCATGCGACCTCTACTCTTTTGCCTAAAGGCGAAAAGCTTTCTGTGTGGGACTCTAAAGACTCAACACTACGCTGGCAGTGGGTTTAACCACAGACCGCAAGCGGCACTAGCTGTGCGTAACGGTCCCCAGGTAATGCCGACAAGAAGACTGACGAGGCGAAACCCATCTGAACTCCTACTGAGCCTGAGCGTGACATTCTCCGTACAGTCCGGTCTGTTCGTCTGATACATCGCATGGCGGGCCTAGGGGGCGGTAAACGTCAGTCCCCCAATAGCGGTACAAGTCGTGCCGGAGTGAAGCCCAATACACCCTGAGATAACACTGGAAACCTACCAGTATATCTCGTTTGCCCTGGCCAGGGACTACTCGTGTAATGGCTCTCCTAGACACAGCGCGATGTCAACCCCCAATACCGGGAGAGACGAATCCTGTCTAACCGTCACTGCCTCCAAGTGCTTCGGGACTGCACCCAACCACCACCTGTTTGCACGACTCCTTTGAGCCGTGGTAGGGTAGTGATCAAAGTACAGTGGGAACACACCCGAGGCGAAGTGACAGTGTCAAGTCAGCGGACTAAGCTGTACTCATGTCACCTGGGAACTGATAACTGACGATAGGTATAATACCAACTAGTCAGTTCCCGACGAGTCCTGTCCAGTGTACCCGTAACCTAACGAGCACCCGCATACTATCTCAAGTACGACGTACTGACGGCTGTGGGACAGACCGTCTCCCACACTGGGATGAGAAGCGCATGCGCTGGTCTACTCCGGAGTATCGATGCCCTGTCTCGATAGTCCTGCGACCAGGGACCTGAATAAGGATGTGCTTATAGATTACCCAGCCCCCACTAGTGTGACTGCCATCACAACGCTGGTAATCAAGCAAAGATCCTAAGGGCTCCACTAATGCGTATAAGTGATATACTGAAATAAACACAAGTACACATTGAAGTAGAAACAAACCAAGTAGCATACTACTATTTTGAGCAAGATTGTATATACAAGGTGAATATCCCAAGCATCCATTAAGTAATATACAAACTAGTATGATACAGTAATGGCCTCTAGGGCATATACACTAACAATCTCCCACTTGCACTAAGGCCACGTACTGGCGTATCGAAGACCTATCATCTCGATCAGCCGCTCGAACTGAGTCTGGGGCAGGGCCTTGGTGAATGGATCAGCAGTGTTATCTTCTGAAGCGACTCTCCGAACCTCGATCTCCTGGCGATCTACGATCTCCCTGATCAGGTGATACCGCCTTAAGATGTGCCTGGATTTCTGATGGGACCTGGGTTCCTTCGCTAAAGCTATAGCCCCGTTGTTGTCGCAATACAGAGGTATTGGATCAACAATGGACGGAACCACCTGAAGTTCTTTCAAGAACTTCCTCATCCAGACAGCTTCTTTTGCGGCATCAGATGCAGCGATGTATTCCGCTTCCATCGTCGAGTCTGCAACGGTTTCCTGTTTGGAACTCTTCCAACACACCGCCCCTCCATTGAGGGTAAAGACAAAACCCGACATGGACTTGGAATCATCCTTGTCACTCTGGAAGCTGGAGTCAGCAAAGGCCTCGATCTGGAGGTCCTTTCCGCCATACACCAAGAACATCTCCTTAGTCCTCCTCAGGTACTTGAGAATGTTCTTTACCGCTATCCAATGTTTCTCCCCAGGGTTTGACTGATACCGGCTTATTACACTCAGTGCATAAGCTACATCCGGTCTGGTACACAACATCGCATACATTATAGAGCCTACCGCAGAAGCGTAGGGTATAATAGACATGCGATCCCTCTCCAAATCAGTCTTGGGAGACATCTCTTTAGAGAGGGTGATCCCGTGACAAGCCGGTAGGTTACCGCGCTTGGAATCTTCCATACTGAATCTTTTCAGTACGGTGTCGATGTACCTGGACTGAGAAAGTCCCAATATCCTCTTGGATCTATCACGATGGATCCGGATCCCCAGGATGTATGAGGCATCACCCAGGTCTTTCATGGAGAACCTTTGTGACAAGAACCCCTTGACAGATTGTAGCATAGGAATATCATTTCCTATTAAGAGAATGTCATCCACGTATAAAACGAGGAATACTACAGTTCTCGCTACAAATCTACTATAGATGCATGGTTCATCTGGATTTTTGATAAAGCCAAATTCTTTGACCGTCTCATCAAAGCAGATGTTCCAACTCCGCGATGCCTGCTTTAGTCCATAGATGGACTTAAGCAACTTGCACACCTTTCCGCTGCTCCCACTCTGAATGAAACCCTCTGGCTGGTCCATATAGACACACTTCTCTAAATTTCCATTTAGAAAAGCTGTCTTTACGTCCATTTGCCAGATCTCATAATCGTGGAAGGCAGCAATGGCAAGAAGGATCCGAATGGATTTCAGCATGGCTACTGGAGAAAAGGTTTCGTCGTAGTCCAAGCCAGGTCTTTGACGAAAACCCTTTGCTACCAGCCTAGCTTTATAGGTCTCAACCTGTCCATCTACACCAATCTTCCTTTTGAAGATCCACTTGCATCCTACGGGTTTTACCCCGTCTGGAGCAATGTCCAACGTCCATACCTTGTTGGTGTACATGGACTCCATTTCGGTCCGCATTGCATCCAGCCATTTCACTGAGTCAATGCTCTGAACGGCCTGCTGGAAGCTAGTAGGCTCATCATAATCTATGATGCAATCCTCTCTATCCCCGTCTATGAGAAAACCGTAGTATCTCTCAGGCGGATGAGACTGCCTACTACTTCTGCGGAGCGGCGTAGGAATGTCCTGTTCTTCCGAACCTTCTGGTTCCACTAAACTTTCAGTAACAGTCCGTGGTTCTGGAATTTCTTCCAGTTCTACTGTGCTCCCACTTATCTGGTTTTCCAAAAACTCAGTTTCCAAGAAGTAGGCATGACGAGAAACAAGAACTTTTTGTTCCTCTTCACAGTAGAAGAAATATCCTTTTGAGTTCTTTGGATACCCCACAAACTTGCACTGTACTGAGCGTGCCTCGAGCTTGTCCGCATGCTGCTTTTTGACAAAAGCCGGACATCCCCATGTCTTAATGTGCTTAAGATAGGGTCTCTTCCCACACCACATTTCATATGGTGTGGAAGGCACAGTCTTAGTCGGAACTCGGTTCAAAAGGTACGCTGCTGATTCTAGCGCATACCCCCAGAATGATCGCGGTAACTCAGCATTACCCATCATGGACCGCACCATATCCAATAGGGTGCGGTTCCGTCTCTCCGATACACCGTTATGTTGCGGGGTGTATGGAGGAGTAAGCTGAGAGAGAATTCCGTTCTCTTTTAAATAGTCCAGGAACTCGGCACTTAAGTATTCTCCACCTCGATCCGATCTTAGAATCTTAATACTTTTGCCGGTCTGTTTCTCTACTTCATTCTTATACTCCTGGAATTTTCCAAAGGCCTCGGACTTATGTTTCATCAAGAAGACATAACCGTACCTTGAGAAGTCATCCGTAAAAGTAATGAAGTAAGAATGTCCGCTTCGGGCATGTGTAGACATTGGACCGCACACGTCACTGTGTACGAGTCCCAAGAGCTCGCTCGCTCTTACTCCATGTCCAGTAAACGGAGTCTTTGTCATCTTTCCTTTGAGACAAGATTGACAAGTGGCATACGATTGATATTCGAACGCATTCAAATATCCTTCTGTATGTAACTTAGTCAACCTTCTCTCATTGATGTGACCCAATCTACAATGCCATAAGAAAGTCTGATTTATTTCCGGAGACTTTCTTTTGTGTGTATTCTGGACGTTGAAAATTTGTGGTTGGTTTAACACGTATATACCATTACTCAATGTACCTGACCCAATCAAAACTTGATTAAGGTGAATGTTTACAACATTACTTACAAACGCAAATTCATAACCTTCTTTAGAAACTAAAGATACAGAAATGATATTACAAGTTGCGTTGGGTACAAAAAAGCAATTACGCAAAACCAAAACATGTCCATCTGACATTCCCAGGTGATAGTCCCCCACGGCTTTAGCATCCATGCTAGCTCCGTTCGCAACTTTGAGGGTCATGTCACCTGCCTTCAAAACCCTACGGTTTCTCAACGCCTGCAAAGAATTACAGATATGAGATCCTGATCCGGTATCCAATACCCAGGAAGTAGAGTTTATTGAAAGACAATTTTCAATAACATACACACCTGAAGCTGAAGCTGCAACCTGCTTCAATTCCTGTGTTCTGGCCTTCCAGGCCCTGCAATCATTCTTCCAGTGTCCTTTCTTATGACAATAGAAGCATTCTTCCTTATCCACAAGCTTCCCCGCTATCTTTGTTGCTTTGCCTTTTCCCTTCGTATCCACTTTACCAACACCGCCCCTTGGTTTGGCGGGGGCCTTCTTCTTCTTTCCCTTGGCTTTCGCCTTGGACCTAGAAGAAGATGATCCTCCTACAAACAAAGTGGATGTTTCCCTACCTTTCTGTAGGGTGCCCTCTGCGCTCCTCAGCATGTTGAGGAGCTCTGATAGTTCAACCTCTTTTTCTTGTAGGTTGAAGTTCAGTATAAACTGGGCGTAAGTGGAAGGAAGGGACTGGAGAACTATATCCGTATATAGCTCACTCTCCAATGTGATCCCTAGGTCAGCGAGCTCCTCAATGAAGCCGATCATCTTTAGCACATGCTCGGCTACTGATGATCCGACGGCCATTCTTGTCGAAAATAACTTTTTCGACGCTTCGTATCTTGCGATACGTGATTGCTCTCCATACAGTTCTTTTGTATGGAGCAATATGGACTCCATGTCCATATTCTCATGCCTCCTCTGATGTTCGTTGTCCATCGAGGCAAGCAGGAGGCACTTGGCCTTCGCGCTATCAATCTCCCAAGTCTTGCGGATTTCCTTATCCGCGACGCTGGAAGTTGGACCAGGGACAGGGGGAGCTTTGGTGGTAAGAAGATACCCCAGCTTGTCATAAGTGATTGCTATCTTGACATTCCTGAGCCAATCTTTGTAGTTTGGCCCTGTCAGTTTGTTTTTATCTAGGAGTAACTTAAGTCCAGTCATGTTGATTGGTCGCTGCAATTAGGAGAGAGAAGAAGAAACACTCAGCATGATGCTCTTGCAAGTTTAGAGTGGTTTTTAGTTTGTCTAAACAGGATGGCTCCCACTGTTTCTCGAATCCCTCCTCAAACCATAAAGGAAGAATTAGCCGGGATCAATCCCACCGTACAATACTTGCTTAACCGTTCAGCCAGGCCGGTGTCGGTACTTCGAGGGAGGTTTTCCAACGCTTTCGCGAAGTTCCTTAATTAGAGAACCTCTTTTCCCTGGGGGCGTAGCCCCGCTAACACCTTTCTAGGCACCTACTAGGTTTATAGCATTGATCGTTAAGTGAGAAATTTCCCGAGGAGTAGCATATACTCACAGTAGGATCGGGATCCAAATATCATCGCGTGACGAAACTGAAGGAATCCTACCAGAATCATCACACTCCAAATGGTATGCAAATCTAGCAAGTTTCAGTACTTATGAAACTCCCGATGTGGATTTTTGCCCCATGCTCTTATGACCTTGACTTTGGCCAACAAATCATAAGTCACATGTCAAGTTCTGCCCGTCGTTCTCCAGGTTAATTTGAATCCACCCGCACCTACCCTTGACTTTGGCCAACAAGGCAGTACGACTGTTCCAAACCAACGCATCTATCTATGCTGCACATGAATACCCAATAGCTACCAATCACTGTGCCTTGACTTTGGCCAACAAACACAGCTTGAATACTATTGACTATTCATGTGAAACGACGGAGGGCTACGGATGGTTTTGGCGAAACCGTGAACGTAGTGAACTTGATTTAATCGATGGAACGAGATAGCTTTTAGAAGGAGTGGCTCAAGCTCCGCATTTAAAAGTTATTTTGAAAAGAACCGAGTGGTTTTTCGAAAGTGTTCCAACGACTTTAACTTGGTTTATTATCTTGCATTAGTTCTTTTAATGCGTGATATTCTTGCATTAGTACTTTTAATGCGTCCCATCATTTAACCCTACCATTGCAGAAAACAACCAAAATATGACGTACGCTTATGCCATTCGCATTCGCCACTGGGCCCCGTCATTACCCGTTAGGTTACTTAACTAACGACAGAGCGGGGGCTGGGCTAGCGCGTCTGTAAAACATAAGCAACGCCTAAATAGTAAGCAATGATAAACATTTCAGATCACAGATAAATACATTGGATATACTAGTAATCTGTAATTTGTACGAGCCTGTAACAAAAACAGATAACACGGTCGCGGTGAATAGCCAAAACCCCACCCAAGACCCCTACGGGTACGGCAAACTACCCGCCAAGTACCCGAAGCGTAGCAACCTCCCTCATCTCCATGAGTAGGCCACTCGACACTTCGGCATACCCGGTAGTTTGTGCACCCCTCCACGGGTCTATCCTAGGAGCAAAAACAGTAAAAAGAAATTATACAATGACGGCTACAACCCCGACCCGGTTGTGCGGCCAAACAAATAATTATTACATCAATTTACAAATTTACATGAATTGCAAGAAAAGTAAACTCTCGTCTCACAACCCCCGGCTATTCACCCGCGACAATCCAACATATTTATATACACATTCCAGCACATTACAGATCATGTATAACCCCGACTAATCGACTTATAGCGATTAGCCGACGTTCAATACATGCAAACATCACAGATATAACCATCATAGTCAAAGTGCAATGAAGTTCGGAAAAAATACGGAATTATAGGACCCCAAAAGGAAATTTCTTTTCTGTAAAATCTGGGCACATATAATATATCTCAAAAATCCCAAAACCAACACAGACACACACTGCACGAAAAACGACGCACTAAAGACAACAAACCGCGGCGCTTCCGCGGCGGCCAAGAAGGGTCACGCGGCGGAAGCGCGGCGGTTTAGACGAATTGGTGAATCGTTTTTCATGGGTGTTCTAACAAAACCCTGAGACGAATTTAGGAGTATGAAGTTTTTCATTTTGACCAGAAAAAATTTCAACAGAAACTCAGTTTTTGTAGTTTTCCGGTTTTGTGATTTTTTTCGGTTCCGAACTTCGTTACACTTTACTACCTAGCTAGTTTAAGTTTAGTTAGGCTCTGATACCACTGTAAGTCCATATTGCGACCCCCGGTTCTTACGGGGAGGCGGAAACGGTATAAAAAAAATGAATTTTTATCGCAAGAGGCAACATGGACTAAACTATGGTCGGGATCGTTACCTAAACTAAAACTAGCAAACTAAGCTAAAGATATTTAGCTACTCGGATGAAGATGGTTATACCTAAACTTGAACTCCTTCTCTTCAAGCTCCGGTGGTGGTCCGATGGCTCCTTCTCGTCGTCTCCGTACGCCGAAGATAGATCCACTTGAAAGCTCCAACCTTTAGCTCCTTCTTCGGTCTTTGAAGAAACTAGTTCACTTGGTTTGCTAAACCTAGTGAACTAGAATGAGTAGAGAGGAAAATAGAATGGGATTTTATCTATGGTTCTTGATTCTCAACTCATGAGACAAGAGAACCATAGATCAAGAGAGGGAGCAAGAGGTTGAGGGTGAGAGCAAGGGGAGAGATCAAGAACAAGAGAGAGAATGAGCAAGAAAGAATGAGGCTCTCTTTTTTCTCTCACCCTCTCATAATCCAAAGTGATCATAACTCATCATATCAAAAAAGTCTTTTGGTGATGGTTAGAAGCAACCATAAGGTTATCATATCATGCACTCATATTACTCAAAAAACAAGCAAGAAAAAAGTCTTTGGCATGAAATGATAACCATGGTTATCATGATGGTCAACTAGTCAACACTAGTCAACCGGTCAACAAGTCAACAAAAGTCAACAAGTCACCAAAGTCAACAAGTCAACAAAAGTCAACAAGTCAACAACCATATCACCATAATACTTAATTAATATAATAGTTAATCACATATCATATTCTCATTAGGGTTGAGCAAAAAGTCAAAAGTCAACGGTCAACTGTCAACAACCCTAATGAGAATCCACTGCCTCTGCCTCCCTGTCAACTGTGCATACACACCCGCATCCGCGTTCCGAGGAACACGAATGCAAACTGGATAAATCCAATCCCATAAGGTACACTAGGATCTGGCTTAAACCAAAGCCCGCTAGTGTAAACTGTCCGGACACTGTACGTGCACAAGTGCACGGATGTGACCGAACCCTGTCGCAAAACCATGCGACCTGTCGCAATACCATGCGACCTCTACTCTTTTGCCTAAAGGCGAAAAGCTTTCTGTGTGGGACTCTAAAGACTCAACACTACGCTGGCAGTGGGTTTAACCACAGACCGCAAGCGGCACTAGCTGTGCGTAACGGTCCCCAGGTAATGCCGACAAGAAGACTGACGAGGCGAAACCCATCTGAACTCCTACTGAGCCTGAGCGTGACATTCTCCGTACAGTCCGGTCTGTTCGTCTGATACATCGCATGGCGGGCCTAGGGGGCGGTAAACGTCAGTCCCCCAATAGCGGTACAAGTCGTGCCGGAGTGAAGCCCAATACACCCTGAGATAACACTGGAAACCTACCAGTATATCTCGTTTGCCCTGGCCAGGGACTACTCGTGTAATGGCTCTCCTAGACACAGCGCGATGTCAACCCCCAATACCGGGAGAGACGAATCCTGTCTAACCGTCACTGCCTCCAAGTGCTTCGGGACTGCACCCAACCACCACCTGTTTGCACGACTCCTTTGAGCCGTGGTAGGGTAGTGATCAAAGTACAGTGGGAACACACCCGAGGCGAAGTGACAGTGTCAAGTCAGCGGACTAAGCTGTACTCATGTCACCTGGGAACTGATAACTGACGATAGGTATAATACCAACTAGTCAGTTCCCGACGAGTCCTGTCCAGTGTACCCGTAACCTAACGAGCACCCGCATACTATCTCAAGTACGACGTACTGACGGCTGTGGGACAGACCGTCTCCCACACTGGGATGAGAAGCGCATGCGCTGGTCTACTCCGGAGTATCGATGCCCTGTCTCGATAGTCCTGCGACCAGGGACCTGAATAAGGATGTGCTTATAGATTACCCAGCCCCCACTAGTGTGACTGCCATCACAACGCTGGTAATCAAGCAAAGATCCTAAGGGCTCCACTAATGCGTATAAGTGATATACTGAAATAAACACAAGTACACATTGAAGTAGAAACAAACCAAGTAGCATACTACTATTTTGAGCAAGATTGTATATACAAGGTGAATATCCCAAGCATCCATTAAGTAATATACAAACTAGTATGATACAGTAATGGCCTCTAGGGCATATACACTAACAGAACCTTTCCAGTTCTACAGAACTGATCCTGCCTCGATCTTGTCCAGATTTTGCTTTAAACATAGGCGGGACAACCCCAAATCTTAACTCGCTTAAGAGATGGGTTCTTCCCATTCCATATCTCATATGGAGTGGTAGGCACTGATTTGATTCAAACCTTATTCAATAGGTATGCAGCTTCTCAAGCGCATAACTCCCAAAAAGGAAATAGGTAACTCAGTAGTACTCATCATAGAGCACACCTTATCATATAGGGTGTGATTGCTCCGCCCCGATATACCATCGTGCTATGGTTTATACGGAGGAGTAATGCTGAGAGAGAATCCCATTTTCTTTTAGAATAGTCCAGGAATGCTATGCACAAGTATTCTCCTCCCTAATCTCATCATAGGACATAATACTTATACCCGTATTTTGGTTCTCTACTTCCTACTTATATTCTGTGAATACCTCAAAAGGTTCGGACTCATATTTCAACAGGAATATATGACTGAATCTTGAGAGATCATCAGAGAATATAATGAAGTATAAAGAACCAGTCCTGGCATGTGTAGACAGGAGACCTTACATACATCATCATGCATCAGTCCCAAGAGTTCATTAACTCTTTCTCTGTTTCCAATAAACAGAGCTATGGTCATATTATCTTTGTGACATGACTGGCAAGTTTCACAAGATGTAAATTCAAACCGATTTAAATATACATCTAAATGTAACTTCAGCCAGTCGGGTCGCATTGATATGACCTAGTCTACAATGCCTCAAGAATGATTCGTTCATTTCTGAACTCTTCCTCTTGTGTGTGTTCTGTATACGAGGAACTGTAGTTTGATTTAGAACGTCAATGCTTTTAGATAACGTGCCTGAACCGATCAACTTTTGATATAGGAAATGTTCAAAACATTATCCATCAATACAAAATTATATCATTTCTTTACTAATAAAGAGTCTGATATGATTTTGTATATCAGGTTCGGTATCTAATAGCATTTGTTCAGAATCAATGTATTGGTAATACAGGGTGACAGTGACCAACAGACTTGGCTGCAACACTTGCCCCGTTTTCTGCCTCATGAAACTTATCACCCGTTCTCAGTTTTTCTACCTTTTTGTAGCCCTATGTAACAAATTACATATCTAGGATCCTGATCCGGTATCACATACCCAGGATGCAGAGAATACTGAGAAACAGTTCTTTGTAATGAACACACCCGAAGGAGATGCATCTCATGCACTTTCTTCGTTTGGGCGGCATGGGAATCCTGGCATTCCCCTATTTCCTGCTCTGTCTTATAACAATTATAAGTTGGAGCGGGACCAACGTTCCCCAGCTCAGTATAACAAGCGGGTTCGGTCAATACATCCATATTATTATCTTGATTAAGGCGTGATATGGTCGCTACCTGGAGAGAGAGAGAAGAAAACACTCAGCGTGCGCTCTTGTAAGATCAGATTGGTTATATATTTTATCTAATCAGGATGGCTCCCACTGTTTTTATCAAATCTTCCTTCAAACCCTAAAAGGAAAGACTAGCCGGGATTAATTACACTCTACAAGTTCGCCAATCTTTCAGCCAGGCCAGTGTCGGTACTTTGAGGGAGGTTCCCCGTGCTATCGCACGGACCTAATTACAGTAAACCTCGTTTTCCCAGAGGCGTAACCCCGTTGACACCTTTCTAGACACCTACTTGATCGGCTAATTGTAAAGTGCAAAACTCTCCCAGGAGTAACAATTACTCGCAGTGGGTATCTGGATCCAACTATCACATAGAAGGTATGCAATCTCATTGCAAATTTCAACACTTGAAACTCCCGATAAAGGTTTTTACCCCTAGCACCTATGACCTTGGCTAAGGTCAACAAATCATAGGTACTAGTCAAGTTCTACCCGTCATTTCGTGATTAATTAGACCCACCCACATGACCCTTGGCTAAGGTCAACAAAGCCACATGACTGTCCTAACTAATCGCATCATATGCGGTGTAGGAAGACATCACTTAGCTACCGTACACTGTGCCTTGACTATGGTCAACAAACACAGCACGAATACTAAGTACTCTACTTCCTAAAATGACGGAGGGTTGCGAATGGTTTTTTTATGAAAACCTTTAACGCTTTGAACTTGATCTCGTGGCGGAATCAAATGGATTTTAAATGGAATGTTTTCGAGGCTTTTCTAGTTTTGCTAAAGGGGTCACTCCCGGTGAAGGGATCGTCGGCCCTTTCCTCGTCGAATGAGGTGCGGGATATATCATATATATCACTGTGCAAAGCGGAAACTATAGAAGCGATCAAAGACAAACCGAGAGTTGTAGCATCTGCCAGTTATTGCTAAAGGAGTCACTCCCGGTGAAGGGATCTCGGTCCTTTCCTCATCGAATAAGGTGCAGGATGTTCTATAATGAACACCGTGATGCAAAGCAAGAACTGTAGCTACCTGTTTTTATTTTGAAATTCGATTCCACAACATCAATTAGGTTTATTTTCTTTCATCAATCTCATTAATGAATATCCCATCATTTAAATTACCTAAACATCACAGATAGATATGACGTACACTTATGCCATCCGCATTCGCCTCGATGTCCCCTCGTGCACCGTTAGGTTAGGTAACTAACGGCAGAGCGGGGCAGGGCTAGCGCGGGTGTAAAACATAAGTAACGTCTATATAATATATCATATATACTATAATATCTGTCACAGAGCACAGAACATCGCATGATCACATCACAGATAACGCAGCAGAAAATATCATATGAAATATTGGATATACTAGGACGTCCATGTTTTCAATACGAGCCAGTATAAAACACGGATTCCACGGTCGTGATGAATAGCCAAACCCACACCCAAAGACCCCTACGAGAGCGGCAAGCAACCCTACCAATTCTAGGGTTAGGTGACCCGGACTCGACTCCTCGAGTTGGTCTCCCACTGGACCCCAGAACCCGGTTACTTGTGCTCCCCTCCTTGGGTCTATCCTAGTGCAGAAAAGTAAATAATATACATCAACGGTGACAACTTCCGCAACCTGGAAGTGCCCCAATAAAAGAATATTACATACAAGTTTTTACATGAATGAAAATGAAAAAACACTCATCTCACATAAAAAACCCCCGGCTATTAAAACACGACGATCCAATATAACATATCCAGCAACACATAACATCACATGTCATCAACGTAAGTAAATATGCGCATCCCAATTGTCGTTGACATATAGCAACGAAACCGGCAATATCACATGTTACACTTACGGTCACAGAAAAGAAAGTGTAAAACTACAACAGTTGGAATCTGCAACCACCTCAGACATCGCATGCCTGACCAAATGAATTCTTTAGACATCGCATGCCTAACAATTATAAACCCGGCATTTTAGTCTCATTATCGAAAACTCTTTTCAATTTCAAGTCGGGCAATTCAACAGGATTCCCGACATTCTGATCGAATGCTCGTCGTAAACTTTAGTAGACGGCCGCACCCCCGACGCCGTCGACAAAGTGCACCAAGGCGGAACACCGCTACCGCGATCACCCGAACGGATGCTTTCGGCGACGGGGTTCTCCTACAGTCACTTGGTCGGGGCTATGGAGTAAGGCTGTCTATCAAGTTTACCCGGCGAGTATCCGCATACATTACGTGATTGCGACGGACTTTTGATCACATCAAAATTTCGTGGCAACCGATCAAGTGAGACTAAACTGCTATGTTTATAATATTCATTCCGTTATCTCATAACTATTTGTGAATTCCAATTATTGTATCACATTCCGGATAAATAGAAAATGCTAAACTTTTCGATCAAACAATCGAACACCCAAGTTTTCCCGAAACAGCTCAACACATGAAATAAGTCTAACAACATTCAGTTCGTGCCTCAGTACCAACGGTCCAGCCGTAGAAGGGTCAAGCCAACGCCTCACATGTGGCACGCCGTACTGCCCCAAACCCGAAGGGTCAAAGGGCAGTTCAAGACGGTCACATAATCGAGTTAAGGTTTGTTGTCTTCTAGAGGGTCCATCGCGTTACTTGCACTACTTAGAACGTCGTTAAACTACGAAAAAATCCAACACTTGGAAATTTCCCGACAGGGGAAAAATTGGGTATTTATATCTGGTCGAACTTTTTAACATATTCAAAAATTTATCCGGAAAGCCACACAGACAAAATTTGATAATCCGATCGAACATTCGAATCCCCAAGACAACTCAGAAAATTAAACTCTGGAAAAAATATTAAAAATACCCAGGAAAACCAGCACTGTTAAATAGGAGTTACTGTGCAAACTTCAATGCAATATACGACAAAATAGCCGCGGAACCGCCGCACGAGCCAAGCTCGTGCCGCGGAACCGCGGCAGTTTGATGGAATTAGGGTTACGAATTGCATAGTTACTCTTATATTTTCCTGCTGATATTTCTACATATTTTTAATACTGAAAAATCCCTGTTTTTAGAAAAAGTACAGAGAGCACATTTGAGTTGGGGTTTCGGGTTCGTTCGGGTTTCAAACTTCGTCTGGACTTCGCCTAAGGCTCTAGCTAGGCTCTGATACCACTGTAGGGTTCCTAGGCACACTAATGGAGTCTTACAAGTGATCAAACATGCAAATTTCTAAAAATTACGGTGCCGAGAAAACCTAGAACGGATCGTTAACTAGATATTTAGGCAAAGCATGCAAGTAAACGGAAATATAGAAATGGGGAAGGGGGTTACAACCTTTGTAGATCCGGTCCACCACCTCCTAGGCTCCGTGAAGAAGTCCTCTCCGCTGTCCAAATCAAATCCATGACTCTGGCATCGGCTCCATCGGAGAATGGGCGGGCTTGATCGTCGGTTCCGTGCCGAAGATGATCTACGTCGAGGCATCACAAAACTCGAGCTCCGCCTTCGCCAAGTCAAGAAACTTGTGAAGACAACACACTCTACTACATGGAAAGTAGTAGAGGATGAAGAAATAGGAAGTGGGTAGACTTTAGATTAGTATTTCTCACTTGATTTGGCTAGTTGCCATTGAAGGTGCAAGCTTTTTTCAACTTGAAGATGAAGAAGAAGATGATAAAGAATTATGATAAGATATATGAAAATAGAAAATAAATCATTCTTATCATAATGTCAACTATGGTTAGATGTAGAGAACAAACTAAGGTTAAAGTGAATGGTTAAGGTTAAGGAAACAAACAAAATAGTCAACCATTCAAAACTTCATGAAGCTTCAAAGATTATCCAAACTTAGCCACTATTTTATTTCTTTCAATAAAGAATAAATGAATAAATAAATAAGCAAATAAAATGAAACCCTAACCATTCATATAACCATGGTCAATTCTTTACACAAACCCTAGCTTGCATGTATCATCAAACATGATACAATCTTGTGCACAAAAGTATATCACATATACAACTTGTGCATACCAAGTGAGAAAATCCATTTAAAGTGAACCAATACTAGTTAATGCAAAGTGATATATCAAATATAAAATTATACATTAAATCATTAAATCAACACTTGATTCAATGATCCGGTTATATCGCATATAACCGGCTAGTATCCAATGTATCGGCTTATCGAATCAATCCTTGATTCAATAACTAGGTTATATCGCATACAACCATTCGACACATTCATCGCGAGAATGAAATACGGTATCACATACATGCATTATTCTCGGTCCCGCACATATCTCATATGCGCTCCTATTTCGTTTCGCTTGAGCCAGGAAACCTCTGTGTAGGACTCTAAAGACTCGTCAATACGCCGGCAGCGGATGATGATCATATCAAACACCCACAAGCCGCAAGCGGTCTGCTAAACGTAACGGCCACCAGGGTATTGAGCGATCAGAAGATCGACGAGCAAGCCCGCTCACACTCCTGCGAATCCAACCAGTAACACTTACCGTACAGTCCGGTCTGTTCGTCTGATATGCCGCATATCTCGCCTAGGGGTGGTAAACGTCAGACCCCAATAGCTCGATAAGTCATGCCGACGTAAGGCCCATAACATTCGTGAAACTACTGATAACTCTTACCAGTATATCACTGCAACCCTGGCCAGGGATTTCCTGTTATGGCCAGTCGTGCATTGCGCAACATCAACCCCCAATACCGGGAGAGACGAATCCCCTCCTATCGCTCATTGCCTCCATGTGAATCGGGACTGTACCCAAAAACCACCTGTTTGCACGACTCAGTAGAGCCGTGGTAGGGTGGAAATCAAAGCACAGTGGGAGACACACAAGACTCTATGACGATCTCGGGTCAACAGACTAAGCTGTACTAGTGTCACCAGAGAACTTCCATCTGACGTGAGGTATAATACCATTTGGGAGTTCTCGGCGAGTCCGTTCAGTGTACCCAGTCTCCACTGAGCACCCGCATACCATCTCCGATGTCAAACACCAATGGATATGGGATCATCCATCGCCCATCGCATGGGTCGAGAAGATATACGCTAGTCTACTCTGGAATATCGATGCCCCGTCTCGATATTCCCTCGACTAGGAACAATGAAGGATGTACTCATTGACTACCCAGGCCCTACTAGTATGATCTGCATCATAGTCCTGGAAGTCGAGTACACATCCTAAGGGCTTTATCAACATGTAATCAGAGAGACAGAAAGTATACATGTTAAGATAAAGAGCAACCAGATAGCGTACTATCATGTCGAGCAAGAAAGTCCTACCTATATATGTCCCAGCATCCACTACAATATACATCCAATATACAGTAATGGCCTCTAGGGCATACATATAACTAACAAAGTCTACGGACGATGCTGTACTCATGTCACCTGGGAACTGTTAACTAACGACGGGTATAATACCAACCAATGGTTCCCTGCGAGTCCTGTCCGGTGTACCCGTAACCCAACGAGCACCTGCATACTATCTCCAGTACAATGTAATGATGGCTGTGGGACAGACCATCACCCCTGCTGGGACGAGAAGCGTATACACTAGTCTACTCCGGAGTATCGATGCCCTGTCTCGATAATCCTACGACTAGGGACCTGAAAAATGATGTGCTTGTTGACTACCCAGCCCCCACTAGTGTGACTGTCATCACAACGCTGGTAGTCAAGAAAGATCCTAAGGGCTCTATCAATATGTATTCGTGATATGCTAAAAGAAACATATACACATATTAAGATAGATTTAGACCAAGTAGCATACTACTATGTTGAGCAAGACTGTTAATATAACTGTGAATATCCCAAGCTTCCATTAAGTAATATACAAACTAGTATGATACAATAATGGCCCCTAGGGCATATACACTAACATAAATGCGGCATTAAATACTCACATTTAATCAAGACCCCACACATATCTCCATCTGCGCTCCCACTTCGTTTCGCCTGAGTTTGGAAAACCCCTTTTTGGGACTCTAAGACTCGTCAATACGCTAGCAGTAGGTAGTGATCATATCAGATACCCATAAACCGTCAGCGGTACTAGCTGCACATAACGGCTCCCAGGTATTGTACGAACAGAAGAACAACAAGCGAACTTGTCAAAACTCCCGCAGAGCCATTGGTAACACTTACCGCACAGTCCGGTCTCTTCGTCTGATATGTTGCATATCAAGTCTAGGGATGGAATCGTCGAGCCCTAATAACTCAATAAGTCATGCCGATATGGACTACGACCGGTCGAGAAACTACTGATAACACTTATCAGTAAATCTCATCAGCCCTAGTCAGAGACTTCGAGTCAAAGCCAATCGCGCATAGCACAACATCAACTCCCAATACCGGGAGAGACAAAATCCCTCCTATCGCTCATTGTCCCCATGTGTCTCAGGACTGTACCCAAAAGCCACCTGTTTGCACGACTCAGTAGAGCCGTGGTAGGGTGGAAATCAAAGCACAGTGGGAGAACACACAAAACTCTATGACGATCTTGGGTCTACAGACTAACCTGTACCAGTGTCACCTGAGAACTGCTATCCGACGATAGATATAATACCATATAGGTGTTCTATATGAGTCCATTCAATGTACCCAGTCTCCACTGAGCACCCGTATACAATCTTCGATGTCACAACACCAATGGATATGGGATCATCCATCGCCCATCATATGGGTCAAGAAACGTATACGCTGGTCTACTCTGGAATATCGATGCCCTGTCTCGATATACCCTCGACTAGGAACATTCTAGGATATGCTTATAAACTACACATGCCCTACTAGTATGATCTCCATCATAGTCATGGAAGTCAAGCAGATATCCTGAGGGCTTTATCAACATGTATGAAATGAATAGTATAACACAATCAAGTAAACATGTTAAGATAAAGTACAACCAGATAGCATAATATCATGTCGAGCAAGAAAGTCATCTGTATATATATATACATGTCCAAGCATCCACTATACATATTGTTGCGCCACGGCAGCGCCCTGGCCGTCTATCCGAGGCCAAAATACGGAATCAAAAATTTTTCCTTACTTGGAAACCGGCGCTACCGCGGACAATGAAAACCCGGATCGTTAACCATTAACCTATACTAGCTAACAAGAGATGGGAAGAGAAGTATACCGAGTGATCCGAGTCCTCCGGTCTTCTCGTCATCGTCCCGATCTCCCGCGGAAAGTCTTGTCTCCACATCGTCGCCTCCTCGCCGGAAGGGCACCACATCGCCTGCGTCTTTTACGGGCTCCCGCCTCAATACCGAGGCAACTCGGGCATGAAGCCGGCAACTCGACATGCTCAAGATATGCTGTAGAATGTGTAGTGTAAAGGCTGTCTCATTTGGGGTTTGTTGCCTTTGAAGATGATGGAGGAATCAAGATTAGAAAAATGGTGCTTGCATTTTTGTAGCATGAAAATGAAATCAAGAATGAAACTCTCAAGATGAAGCTCTCATCTTCTTTTCTCTCAATTGTCTTCAACCATCTTCTAATGAGAATGGTGGAGGAAAGAATACAAAAACCACAACCTTAGAAGGAAGGTAATGGTAGTAAAAGCAAGTGGTGACCATAGCCAAAAACATCATGATAACAAAACTCACATCAACCATTCTTATCACTTCTAATCACATAAAGCAAATGAGGTGATGGAAAAAGAATATAATCATGAAGGAAGTATCATGAAGCCATCATATGCAAGATACCCCCTCCCCAAATGTAATTTGCGAAACTGCAAATTACCCCCTCCATCGGAAAAGTCCGGCCGGGAAAGAACAAAGGAAAACCGGCCGGAACGGAATGCAAACTGGCAACTCCAGAAAACTGGTCCCGTAATAAATTACAGGAAAACCCCGTTACTGTGCATACACACCCGCATCTGTATACCGACCGGATACAAATGCAATGAGACAAAATCTACACTGTACTATACTAGGATCCGGCTTAAACCAAAGCCGGCTAGTAATATCCGTTCGATCCTGATCCGTGCAATACCGCACGTATCTGATCGAACCCTGCCATATTTCCATACGACCACTAGTACAAACCGTCCGATCCTAATCCGTGCAATACCACACGTATCTGATCAGACCCTGCCATATCTCCATACGGCCTCTACAGCGTTTCGCCCGAAAGCTGAGTAACTGAAAGTGTGGTGGACTCTAAAGACTCGTCAATACTATGGCTGTGGATTTAACCACTAGCACGTCAGAGGTATTAGCCAATACGTGACGGGCCACCAGCTATTGACCAAAAGGGACATCGATGAGCGAACTCATCCTGACACCCTACTGAGCCTGTCAGTGACAATATCCGTACAGTCCGGTCCGTTCGTCTATGAGTATCGCATGGCGGGCCTAGGGGGTTGGTAAAATTCAGACCCCCAAAAGCGGTACAAGTCGTGTCGGAGTGTAGCCCAGAACGCCCTGAGATACTACTGGAATACCTACCAGTAAATCTCCTGCCTCGGCCGAGGGCTTTGTGTAATGGCTCTCCTAGACACAGCGCGACCTCACTCCCAATACCGGGAGAGACGAACCCCTGCAGATCCGCTCACTGCCTCCATGTGGCTCGGGACTGTACCCAACTAAAACCTGTTTGCACGACTCCTTTGAGCCGTGGTAGGGTAGTAATCAAAGCACAGTGGGAACTCACACGAGACAAATGACGATCTCAGGTCGATGAACTAACCTATACACATGTCACCTGGGAACTGCTATCTGACGTCTGGTATAATCCCAACTAGCAGGTTCCCGGCGAGTCCTGTCCGTTGTACTAATAACCCAATGAGCACCTGTATACATCTTAGGTGAACCAACTGACACCAGTGGCTTGTGAGACCGGCCACCGCCCCTCGTCGGGGTCTCGACTGTATACACTAGTCTACTAATGGAGTGTCGATGCCCTGTCTCGAAAACTCCCACGACTAGGGACCATTTAAGGATGTGCTTATAGACCCCAGCTCCCACGTATATGATCGCCATCATACTGCTGGCAGTCAAGCAAGAATCCTAGGGGCTCTATCAGCGTGTAATAGCGACCTGTAAGGTCACCTGAAGCAGTACACGATGATAAAGGTAAACCAGATAGCATACTATCATCTCGAGTAAGACTGTTCTACCGGGATAGGTCCTCCCTCAATCATTGCAATCACGTGCCTGTGATCCAATAATTGACTCTGAGGGCACTATCTCCAACAATCTCCCACTTGCACTCAAGGCTAATTATTGCGATGTCGCATACTCACAGCCCGTGTGATACCGAACACCCAACTCCTCTACTAGTCAGTCTCACAAAGCTCGTTTGCGAAATTATTGCGTTCGAGGAATAGCCTCAGTGAGTGGATCCGCTGTGAAGTTTCTTTCTATGTCTCTCTATATCTCAAGTTCGCAGAGAAAACCATCTCCCGAAATGAGCAATACCTGTCTTAGAATATGTCTGGATATCTGATGGGACCTAGCTCATAAATGAACTCTAAATCCAAACTTCTTAGGCTGTATCATCAACTGAACTTAATCAGTATCCTGCGCCATGCCTCCCTCAGTATTGCCTTGGACCACCTGTCCAAAATACTGCCCCTCGTCAGAAGGAAAAACTATAACTCTGACAGCCACTCTGCTATCCAGGTCACCTTGGAAGCCTGGAATGATAACCGTCTCCTAAAGGAGGCTGCTGCTATCATATCCCTAGAACATCAACTTATGTTCTAAAACTGCTTCCGACTGTTTCTCCAGGATTGGATTAATATCAACTTATTGCACCTACTGCAAGAACAACATCTGGTGTGGTACTTGACATCTCATGATTGACTCAATTGCCTAAGCAAGTGATCTGTCAATCATGCGTATCCCTCTCCCCTTTAGTCTGTAAGACACCTTTAGAGAGGGTGACTCCATTACCTGCAGGTGTACTACCGTGCCAGGAGTCGTCCATTCTAAATACTCACAGAATGCTGTCAAGGTACCCAGATTAGGAAACCACCCAAATCTAGATCTAAAACCATAGATCTAGTAACCAGAATGTCTGATATAATATCCAAGTCCTGTGTGGAGAAACCACTGTGTGACAACCAAAGTATAACCGATCGTATTATAGGAGTTTCCTTTCCTACTCTGTGTATGTCATCCAAAACCAGGACATCACACCCTACTACCTTCTTAACTGATCCATCCCCTATTCTGATGACGTCAAACCTATGACTGTCACATCAGAAATAGATGATCTATCTCCGCTATATCTGCTTTAGTCTATAGACATAAGCCTGATGTCCACCAATGCTTCCGCTGCTCCCACTGACTACGACAACCCTCTGGCAGAGTCATATAGACATGCACTTCTAAAGCTAGTTTAGAACGACGCCATACTCATCCTCCTGCCGGGTCTCGCAGCCTGGAACAACAACAATGGCAAGTGTGGGTAAACAAGAACTTCCCTGTCACCGTCCTTGAGGCTACCGGAGTACCTCTCAGGTGCCTGAAGTTACCCACCTTATCTGCGGAGTGGCCAATGGAATGTCAAATCAGATTGAATCTTTAGGTTCTTTATCAAATCTTCAGTAATCGTTTGCGGTTCTGGAATCACTTCCAGTTCTACCATACTCCCACTACTGTTTTCTAAAAATCCATTTCTTTTAAAATGTGGCGAGTCAAGAACAATATCTCTATTGATCTTCCAGATGGTAGAAAGTCAACCCTCGTCATAGCCTGGGTCAACCCACAAACAGCCATTACAGAAACGTGCCTTGAGTTGTCCAGTGTCTGGTTTTAAGCATAAGCCGGACAACTCCCCGTACCTTAACATCGTTAAGATATGAACTGTTCTATATCCAATATAGAACCAGAGGCACTGATTCAATTGAACCAGATTCAAATCATGCAGGTATCTCAAGTGCATGTAAACTAAATGGAAGGAGGCCGATCAGCGTTACTCAACTTAGGAATGCTTCCAATTATGAGTAACCTGAAAGAGAAGCAATTTCTCTTTATCATTACTATCAACTGAATACCATACACAAGTATCTACATCTTCGATCACTTTGAAGAATCCCGATACTTGCTATACTTGGTTCTCTACTCTATTCAAATACCTATAACTCCTCAAAACTTAGACCCTGTGTTTCCACGAAACACATGTCTAAGAACTAGAGAAGTTAAAAGTAAACAGAATATAGTATGAGGACCAACCCCTCTGTCCTAATGGACACTGGACAACATACAATACTCGGTATAAGTCCGCTGAGTCTAACAACTCTTTCACTGTGTGTCGTAGGTTGAAAACTGTACTTATGGTTAAGAAGAATTACACCGCTGTTTAATGCTCCTTACCTAACCATCCACTGATATAGGTAAATGTCATAGACATAATTTCAAAAGGTATATCTCACTCTATAAAAATAGACGTACAGATATATCAATTTGAAATTGGTGCATAACAACGGATATTCAAAACCAAATATTTGCCGACCGGCAAACAACCCAGGTGGCTTCCTCAAATATCACCAATTACAACGAATCCCGATATAATGAGGATGGTCACCTAATTCCCAATAACTTACTCCCACTCATCATCTGTAAAACCATACAGATGTGAGAATCATACCTGGTAAATACATACCCTGGAGTAAGTATCTAATGGGGAAATCAGTTTTCTTTTAACATCACACAGTGAAACTGAAACATTGAAATGTTTCGGTGGGGTATTCCGGTATTCTTAGTAATGCCTCTTCCATTATCCAGATTCACAACTGTAACCGTATATCTCTTTGCCATCTGTCCAAATCCCTTTATATGTCTTTAGTCATTACCGTCTGCATACCCCTTTAGGCCAAATGGTTTTCTTCCTTCCCTACCGTTCGGCACCAGCCTATGGTTTGGAAGAAGACTATCCAATAAGCATAAAAGGTGTACTGTCCTAATCCTAGGAGCACTCGCAAAGCGAGAGAAGGTGAAGATAAAAGACAACCGAATAAACCTTATTCCTATTTCTCCTGAACCAGAATCCATCCCCGAACTGGAACAAGTTCCTTTCGAGTTCGTATATAACCATACGATGGAGTATCCAAATAAACTGTGGATCTTCCTAGTGATACGGAGTGTCCTGGAGAAATACAAAGGTGATTTAGGATTGGCGAAGAAATACTTGGTTCGGTCGTGAATAGCAGTCGCAATTTACTTTGCCCTCTTACTAATCCCTTGCTTTGTCTTAATCTTAATACCTTCTGCACACCGTTTAGGCTAATTGGTTTTCTTCATTCCCTACCGGTCGGCACCAGCCTAAGGTTTGGAAGAAGACTATCCAATTTGCGTAATAGGTGTGCTATCTCCTAAACCAAGGAGTACTCGCAATGAGAGAAGGTGAAAAGAAAAGACAACTGAATAATCCTATTCGTTTTCTCCAGAACCAGAAACCATCCTCGAAGTCCTTCGAGTTCGTATATAACCATACGATGGTTTTGTCCAATGGAAGTGGACGTTCGTAGTAATACGGGGTGTCCTGGAGAAAAGGGTAAAAGTAGGAGTGGCAATGAGGTCTACAACTCTGACAATCCAAAAGCCTGTGTTAAGAAGGTTCGGTCAACTTGGTCACTGAGTCATAGTCTAAGGGTCGGGTCAATGGTCGCTGCCAAAGAGAGAGAGAAAAGAAACACTCAGCGTGCACTCTAACGAAGATCAGAATGGTTATCACTTTATCTAATCTGGAAACCTCCCACTGTACCGTCAAATTCCCCTCCAAACCTCAAAGAAGAATTAGTCGGGATCACCCGAGGAGTAAACCAACTCATCAGTGGGAATCGGGATCCAACTATCATTGCATGATAACGTGACGGAATCCGCTCTCGTCATCACACTCCAGAAGGTATGTGCATATCTGGCAAGTTTCAGTTCTTTTGAAACTCCCGATGTAGGTTTTTACCCCTAGGACCCAAGTGACCTTGACAATGCCAACAAATCAAAAAGTCCTAGTCAAGTTCTACCCGTCATTATCTTGATTGCGTTAAACCCACCCGTACGAGTCCTTGACAATGCCAACAAGACCGTACGACTGTCCTAACCAATCCACTTATCCATGCGACAGAAAAGCATTACATAGCTACCGAACACTACGCCACGGCAATGCACGACAAACGCAGCACGAATACTAAGTAATACTAATCTGAAATGACGGAGGGCTACGACTGGTTTTTGGCGAAAAACCTTTAACGTAATGAACTTGATATCGTTGAAGGAACTGGATAACCTTTTTAGAAAATATAGTGACGAAAAACCTTTACTAAAGAGGTCACTCCCGGTGAAGGGATCTCGGCTCTTTCCCCGTAGAATGAGGTGCAGGATATTCCAACTGAATACCACGATGCAAAGCAAAAGTAATCGGCTATAGTGAAGTCAATGCCCTGACGCAAACTTCTGTCCAAGGGGTCACTCCCGGTGAAGGGATCTCGGCCCTTGCCTCGTCGACTGAGGAGCAGGATATTCCAAATGAATACCACGATGCAAAACAAAAGTGAACGTCCTTGCAATAACAGCTTTTTTTGAAAAATGTTCCAACAACATCAGAATAGGTTTGTTTATCTTGCATTGATCCGAATCAACGCAGTCCCATCAATTGATCACACCACAAAGAACGAAAATATACTGACGTACGTATATGCCATCCGTATTCGCCACTGGGTCCCGTCATCACCCGTTAGGTTAGCTAACTAACGGCAGAGCAGGGACTGGACTAGCGCGGATGAAAAACATATACAATATCTACTAATATATATACCAATATATTATATTCGCTCAAGGCGTGATAAGAATGCAACAACACAGAAATATGCAGCATCACAGAACAATACAGATATCTGGAAGCCCCGGGTTTCACAGAGCCGCTGCTGAAACCCGACGTTCCCCTGGTCGTGTGGATAGCCTGTGCAATGAAATCCTAGACCCCTACGGGCGCGGCAAGTCACCCGCCAAAACCTGAAGCGAGGCAGCCCCCTTCAGCACCATGAATGGACCACCCAGCACTTCACGGAATCCGGTAACTTGGGCACCCCTCCTGGGTCAACCTGTACCCCCTATGAGTGCGGCGAATAGCCAGCCAATTCCAGACTGAAGCCCCCTCCGTCTCAATGCCCTGAGATGCGGGCCCGTTACCTTCTAGAACCCGGCTATCCGTGCATCCCTCCGCGGGGTAACCCTAGTACAGAAAGTAAAATATACATACAACGGGTACATCGACCGCAACCAGGTCGTGCCCCAAAAGAATAATACAAACAGGCAGTGACGGCAGTCCACATGTCGGACGCTCGCCCCGCAATATCAAATGTACATAATACAACAAAACTGTACTAGCATTGCATCCAGGCTATCCCCCACGACCGATCCGCAACAACACAGCATAAACATAGAACATCAACGTGAAAATCATGTTCGCAAATCCGTCTAACCGGGCTATAGCAGTTAGACGGGATTTACCGATCAAGTGACATTCACGGTCGCAGATATAATGTAAATACTGTGAAATAATAATTTTAAAATATCCGATCGATCAAAAATTAACAAGTGGGCCCCCCACAGCAATACTGTAGCACTCACAGAAATTCTGGGCCCAATATTAATATTCCAAAAGCCCTATTTTCAGCCCAGAAAGCAACTGAAGAAAAACGACCAAGTGACCTGACCATAGTGCGGCGGAACCGCGGCCCAAAGGGGGTTTTGGCCGCGGTTCCGCGCTCCAACTAGGGAATCACTCTGTCGTATTTCTACAGTAGCCTTATATTTTCCAGTACATCATTTTTCTGCAACCTGAAAAAATTTTTGAGCAAGAAAAAAATCAACAGAAAACTGATGCAAAGAAAACCCGTATTTTTGGAATTTTGGTCGATCGGAAATGTAAAACACATTAGAACAAGCTAGACAAGGTTAATGGCGTGGCTCTGATACCATGTTGCGCCATGGCAGCGCCCTGGCCGTCTATCCGAGGCCAAAATGCGGAATCAAAATTTTTCCTTACTTGGAAACCGGCGCTACCGCGGACAATGAAAACCCGGATCGTTAACCATTAACCTATACTAGCTAACAAGAGATGGGAAGAGAAGTATACCGAGTGATCCGAGTCCTCCGGTCTTCTCGTCATCGTCCCGATCTCCCGCGGAAAGTCTTGTCTCCACATCGTCGCCTCCTCGCCGGAAGGGCACCACATCGCCTGTGTCTTTTACGGGCTCCCGCCTCAATACCGAGGCAACTCGGGCATGAAGCCGGCAACTCGACATGCTCAAGATATGCTGTAGAATGTGTAGTGTAGAGGCTATGTCTCATTTGGGGTTTGTTGCCTTTGAAGATGATGGAGGAATCAAGATTAGAAAAATGGTGCTTGCATTTTTCTAGCATGAAAATGAGATCAGGAATGAAACTCTCAAGATGAAGCTCTCATCTTCTTTTCTCTCAATTGTCTTCAACCATCTTCTAATGAGAATGGTGGAGGAAAGAATACAAAAACCACAACCTTAGAAGGAAGTAATGGTAGTAAAAGCAAGTGGTGACCATAGCCAAAAACATCATGATAACAAAACTCACATCAACCATTCTTATCACTTCTAATCACATAAAGCAAATGAGGTGATGGAAAAAGAATATAATCATGAAGGAAGTATCATGAAGCCATCATATGCAAGATACCCCCTCCCCAAATGTAATTTGCGAAACTGCAAATTACCCCCTCCATCGGAAAAGTCCGGCCGGGAAAGAACAAAGGAAAACCGGCCGGAACGGAATGCAAACTGGCAACTCCAGAAAACTGGTCCCGTAATAAATTACAAGAAAACCCCGATACTGTGCATACACACCCGCATCTGTATACCGACCGGATACAAATGCAATGAGACAAAATCTACACTGTACTATACTAGGATCCGGCTTAAACCAAAGCCGGCTAGTAATATCCGTTCGATCCTGATCCGTGCAATACCGCACGTATCTGATCGAACCCTGCCATATTTCCATACGACCACTAGTACAAACCGTCCGATCCTGATCCGTGCAATACCGCACGTATCTGATCAGACCCTGCCATATCTCCATACGGCCTCTACAGCGTTTCGCCCGAAAGCTGAGTAACTGAAAGTGTGGTGGACTCTAAAGACTCGTCAATACTATGGCTGTGGATTTAACCACTAGCACGTCAGAGGTATTAGCCAATACGTGACGGGCCACCAGCTATTGACCAAAAGGGATATCGATGAGCGAACTCATCCTGACACCCTACTGAGCCTGTCAGTGACAATATCCGTACAGTCCGGTCCGTTCGTCTATGAGTATCGCATGGCGGGCCTAGGGGGTTGGTAAAATTCAGACCCCCAAAAGCGGTACAAGTCGTGTCGGAGTGTAGCCCAGAACGCCCTGAGATACTACTGGAATACCTTCCAGTAAATCTCCTGCCTCGGCCGAGGGCTTTGCGTAATGGCTCTCCTAGACACAGCGCGACCTCACCCCCAATACCGGGAGAGACGAACCCCTGCAGATCCGCTCACTGCCTCCATGTGGCTCGGGACTGTACCCAACTAAAACCTGTTTGCACGACTCCTTTGAGCCGTGGTAGGGTAGTAATCAAAGCACAGTGGGAACTCACACGAGACAAATGACGATCTCAGGTCGATGAACTAACCTATACACATGTCACCTGGGAACTGCTATCTGACGTCTGGTATAATCCCAACTAGCAGGTTCCCGGCGAGTCCTGTCCGGTGTACTCATAACCCAATGAGCACCTGTATACATCTTAGGTGAACCAACTGACACCAGTGGCTTGTGAGACCGGCCACCGCCCCTCGTCGGGGTCTCGACTGTATAAACTAGTCTACTAATGGAGTGTCGATGCCCTGTCTCGAAAACTCCCACGACTAGGGACCATTTAAGGATGTGCTTATAGACCCCAGCTCCCATGTATATGATCGCCATCATACTGCTGGCAGTCAAGCAAGAATCCTAGGGGCTCTATCAGCGTGTAATAGCGACCTGTAAGGTCACCTGAAGCAGTACACGATGATAAAGGTAAACCAGATAGCATACTATCATCTCGAGTAAGACTGTTCTACCGGGATAGGTCCTCCCTCAATCATTGCAATCACGTGCCTGTGATCCAATAATTGACTCTGAGGGCACTATCTCCAACAATCTCCCACTTGCACTCAAGGCTAATTATTGCGATGTCGCATACTCACAGCCCGTGTGATACCGAACACCCAACTCCTCTACTAGTCAGTCTCACAAAGCTCGTTTGCGAAACTATTGCGTTCGAGGAATAGCCTCAGTGAGTGGATCCGCTGTGAAGTTTCTTTCTATGTCTCTCTATATCTCAAGTTCGCAGAGAAAACCATCTCCCGAAATGAGCAATACCTGTCTTAGAATATGTCTGGATATCTGATGGGACCTAGCTCATAAATGAACTCCAAATCCAAACTTCTTAGACTGTATCATCAACTGAACTTAATCAGTATCCTGCGCCATGCCTCCCTCAGTATTGCCTTGGACCACCTGTCCAAAATACTGCCCCTCGTCAGAAGGAAAAACTATAACTCTGACAGCCACTCTGCTATCCAGGTCACCTTGGAAGCCTGGAATGATAACCGTCTCCTAAAGGAGGCTGCTGCTATCATATCCCTAGAACATCAACTTATGTTCTAAAACTGCTTCCGACTGTTTCTCCAGGATTGGATTAATATCAACTTATTGCACCTACTGCAAGAACAACATCTGGTGTGGTACTTGACATCTCATGATTGACTCAATTGCCTAAGCAAGTGATCTGTCAATCATGCGTATCCCTCTCCCCTTTAGTCTGTAAGACACCTTTAGAGAGGGTGACTCCATTACCTGCAGGTGTACTACCGTGCCAGGAGTCGTCCATTCTAAATACTCACAGAATGCTGTCAAGGTACCCAGATTAGGAAACCACCCAAATCTAGATCTAAAACCATAGATCTAGTAACCAGAATGTCTGATATAATATCCAAGTCCTGTGTGGAGAAACCACTGTGTGACAACCAAAGTATAACCGATCGTATTATAGGAGTTTCCTTTCCTACTCTGTGTATGTCATCCAAAACCAGGACATCACACCCTACTACCTTCTTAACTGATCCATCCCCTATTCTGATGACGTCAAACCTATGACTGTCACATCAGAAATAGATGATCTATCTCCACTATATCTGCTTTAGTCTATAGACATAAGCCTGATGTCCACCAATGCTTCCGCTGCTCCCACTGACTACGACAACCCTCTGGCAGAGTCATATAGACGTGCACTTCTAAAGCTAGTTTAGAACGACGCCATACTCATCCTCCTGCCGGGTCTCGCAGCCTGGAACAACAACAATGGCAAGTGTGGGTAAACAAGAACTTCCCTGTCACCGTCCTTGAGGCTACCGGAGTACCTCTCAGGTGCCTGAAGTTACCCACCTTATCTGCGGAGTGGCCAATGGAATGTCAAATCAGATTGAATCTTTAGGTTCTTTATCAAATCTTCAGTAATCGTTTGCGGTTCTGGAATCACTTCCAGTTCTACCATACTCCCACTACTGTTTTCTAAAAATCCATTTCTTTTAAAATGTGGCGAGTCAAGAACAATATCTCTATTGATCTTCCAGATGGTAGAAAGTCAACCCTCATCATAGCCTGGGTCAACCCACAAACAGCCATTACAGAAACGTGCCTTGAGTTGTCCAGTGTCTGGTTTTAAGCATAAGCCGGACAACTCCCCATACCTTAACATCGTTAAGATATGAACTGTTCTATATCCAATATAGAACCAGAGGCACTGATTCAATTGAACCAGATTCAAATCATGCAGGTATCTCAAGTGCATGTAAACTAAATGGAAGGAGGCCGATCAGCGTTACTCAACTTAGGAATGCTTCCAATTATGAGTAACATGAAAGAGAAGCAATTTCTCTTTATCATTACTATCAACTGAATACCATACACAAGTATCTACATCATCGATCACTTTGAAGAATCCCGATACTTGCTATACCTGGTTCTCTACTCTATTCAAATACCTATAACTCCTCAAAACTTAGACCCTGTGTTTCCACGAAACACATGTCTAAGAACTAGAGAAGTTAAAAGTAAACAGAATATAGTATGAGGACCAACCCCTCTGTCCTAATGGACACTGGACAACATACAATACTCTGTATAAGTCCGCTGAGTCTAACAACTCTTTCACTGTGTGTCGTAGGTTGAAAACTGTACTTATGGTTCCCACTGTTTCTCGAATCCCTCCTCAAACCATAAAGGAAGAATTAGTCAGGATCAATCCCACCGTACAATACTTGCTTAACCGTTCAGCCAGGCCGGTGTCGGTACTTCGAGGGAGGTTTTCCAACGCTTTCGAGAAGTTCCTTAATTAAAGAACCTCTTTTCCCTGGGGGCGTAGCCCCGCTAACACCTTTCTAGGCACCTATTAGGTTTATAGCATTGATCGTTAAGTGAGAAATTTTCCGAGGAGTAGCATATACTCACAGTAGGATCGGGATCCAAATATCATTGCGTGACGAAACTGAAGGAATCCTACCAGAATCATCACACTCCAAATGGTATGCAAATCTTGCAAGTTTCAGTATTTATGAAACTCCCGATGTGGATTTTTGCCCCATGCTCTTATGACCTTGGCGTGAGGTCAAAATGTCATAAGTCACATGTCAAGTTCGTCCCATCATTATCCAGGTTAATTTGAACCCATCCGTACATACCCTTGACGTGGGCCAAAATGGCAGTACGACTGTCTCAAACCAACGCATTCTATCTATGCAACAGATAAATATCCGGCAGCTACCAATCACTATGCCTTGGCGTGAGGTTAAAATACATAGCTTGAATACTACCGAATATTTAACTGAAATGATGGAGGGCTACGGATGGTTTTGGCAAAACCGTGAACGTAGTGAACTTGATTTGGTCGATGGAACGAGATAGCTTTTAAATGGTGTGGCTCAAACTCCGTATTTTAAAAGTTTGTTTTGAAAAGAACCGAGTGGTTTTTCGAAAGTGTTCCAACGACTTTAACTTTGTTTATTATCTTGCATTAGTTCTTTTAATGCGTGATATTCTTGCATTAGTTCTTTAATGCGTCCCATCATTTAATCCTACCATTGCAGAAAACAACCAAAATATGACGTACGCTTATGCCATTCGCATTCGCCACGGGGCCCCGTCATTACCCGTTAGGTTACTTAACAAACGACAGAGCGGGGGCTGGGCTAGCGCGTCTGTAAAACATAAGCAACGCCTAAATAATATCATATATAGATATACTGCAATGATAAAACATTTCAGATCACAGATGAATACATTGGATATACTAGGAATCTGTAATTCGCACGAGCCTGTAACGACAAACAGATTACACGGTCGCGGTGAATAGCCAAAACCCCACCCAAGACCCCTACGGGTGCGGCAAACTACCCGCCAAGTACCCGAAGCGTAGTAACCTCCCTCATCTCCTATGAGTAGGCCACTCGACACTTCGGCATACCCGGTAGTTTGTGCACCCCCTCCATAGGTCTATCCTAGGAGCAAAAACAGTAAAAAGAAATTATACAATGACGGCTACAACCCCGACCCGGTTGTGCGGCCATACAAATAATTATTACATTAATTTACAAATTTACATGAATTGAAAGAAAAGAAAACTCTCGTCTCACAACCCCCGGCTATTCACCCGCGACAATCCAACATATTCATATACACATTCCAGCACATTACAGATCACTGATTTGTATAACCCCCACTAATCGACATATAGCGATTAGTAGACGTTCAATACAAATAACACATTACAGAAAAACCCGTTAGCTCAAGTCTTTTAGAAGTTCGATCAAAAATACGGATTTTCGGGACCCCAAAATAAAATTTTCGTTCTTGAAAATCTGGGTTGAAAATATATATGCTAAAAATCCCAAAATGCCCCCATAAGAACACTGCACCAAAAATTTACCTCGGCCGAGTCGACTCGGCCGCGGATCCGCGGCGGGAGCGTGCTCCCGCCGCGTTTCCGCGGCCCTTTGACTCGAACGTTGGACAATTTTTGGTGTGTGCTCACAGAAAAGCCTGAGCCGATTTTAGGTGTTAAAATAATCAACTTTTGAACAGTGGAAAAATCGACAGAAACTGCAAAATTTTTGGGGTTTGTTTCGGGACTTTTTCGTTGATCGATCTTCTAGTTACTTGCTAACATGCTAGATAGAGTTTAACTAGGCTCTGATACCACTGTAAGTCCATGCCACCTCTCCCGGTACTTTCGGGAATGCGGAATTTGGTAAAAAACGATTTTCTTAAAGATGGTAACATGGACCTATAACCCGGATCTTGGTTAAACATCTATCTAACATCCTAACTAAGAGATTCTAGCTACTCGGTTAGGGGGTTATACCTAGCTTGTCTTGAACTCCTTCTCTTCAAGCTCCGATGGTGGTCCGATGGCTCCTTCTCGTCATCTCCGTACGCCGAAGATAGATCCACTTGAAAGCTCCAACCTTTAGCTCCTTCTTCGTTCTTTGAAGAAACTAGTTCACTTGGTTTGCTAAACCTAGTGAACTAGAATGAGTAGAGAAGAAATAGAATGGGATTTTATCTATGGTTCTTGATTCTCAACTCATGAGACAAGAGAACCATAGAATCAAGAGAGGGAGGAAGAGGTTGAGGGTGAGAGCAAGAGGAGAGCTCAAGAACAAGAGAGAGAATGAGCAAGAAAGAACGAGGCTCTCTTTTGTCTTTCACCCTCTCAGAATCCAAAGTGATCATAACTCATCATATCAAAAAAAGTCTTATGTGATGGTTTGAAGCAACCACAACCATATCATTTCATGCACTCATTTTACACAAATGAGCAAGTAAACAAAAGTCTTTGCCATGAAATGATGGCTATGGTTATCATGATGGTCAACTAGTCAAGCCTAGTCAACCGGTCAACAAGTCAACAAAAGTCAACAAAGTCAACAAGTCAACAAAAGTCAACAAGTCAACAACCATATCACCATAATACTTAATTAATATAATAGTTAATCACATATCATATTCTCATTAGGGTTGAGCATAAAGTCAAATAGTCAACGGTCAACTGTCAACAACCCTAATGAGAATCCGCTGCCTCTGCCTCCCTGTCAACTGTGCATACACACCCGCATCCGCGTTCCGAGGAACACGAATGCAAACTGGATAAATCCAATCCCATAAGGTACACTAGGATCTGGCTTAAACCAAAGCCTGCTAGTGTAAACTGTCCGGACACTGTACGTGCACAAGTGCACGGATGTGACCGAACCCTGTCGCAAAACCATGCGACCTGCCGCAATACCATGCGACCTCTACTCTTTTGCCTAAAGGCGAAAAGCTTTCTGTGTGGGACTCTAAAGACTCGACACTACGCTGGCAGTGGGTTTAACCACAGACCGCAAGCGGCACTAGCTGTGCGTAACGGTCCCCAGGTAATGCCGACAAGAAGACCGACGAGGCGAAACCCATCTGAACTCCTACTGAGCCTGAGTGTGACATTCTCCGTACAGTCCGGTCTGTTCGTCTGATACATCGCATGGCGGGCCTAGGGGGTGGTAAACGTCAGTCCCCCAATAGCGGTACAAGTCGTGCCGGAGCGAAGCCCAAAACACCCTGAGATAACACTGGAAACCTACCAGTATATCTCGTTTGCCCTGGCCAGGGACTACTCGTGTAATGGCTCTCCTAGACACAGCGCGATGTCAACCCCTAATACCGGGAGAGACGAATCCTGTCTAACCGTCACTGCCTCCAAGTGCTTCGGGACTGCACCCAACCACTACCTGTTTGCACGACTCCTTTGAGTCGTGGTAGGGTAGTGATCAAAGTACAGTGGGAACACACTCGAGGCGGAGTGACAGTGTCAAGTCAGTGGACTAAGCTGTACTCATGTCACCTGGGAACTGATAACTGACGATAGGTATAATACCAACTAGTCAGTTCCCGACGAGTCCTGTCCAGTGTACCCGTAACCTAACGAGCACCCGCATACTATCTCAAGTACGACGTACTGACGGCTGTGGGACAGACCGTCTCCCATACTGGGATGAGAAGCGCATGCGCTGGTCTACTCCGGAGTATCGATGCCCTGTCTCGATAGTCCTGCGACCAGGGACCTGCATAAGGATGTGCTTATAGATTACCCAGCCCCACTAGTGTGACGGCCATCACATCGCTGGTAATCAAGCAAAGATCCTAAGGGCTCTACTAATGTGTATAGGCGATATACAAAAATAAACACATGTACACATTGAAGTAGAAACAAACCAAGTAGCATACTACTATTTTGAGCAAGATTGTATATACAAGGTGAATATCCCAAGCATCCATTAAGTAATATATAAACCAGTATGATACAGTAATGGCCTCTAGGGCATATACACTAACAATCTCCCACTTGCACTAAGGCCATGTACTGGCGTATCGAAGACCTATCATCTCGATCAGCCGCTCGAACTGAGTCTGGGGCAGGGCCTTGGTGAATGGATCTGCAGTGTTATCTTCTGAAGCGACTCTCCGAACCTCGATCTCTTGGCGATCTACGATCTCCCTGATCAGGTGATACCGCCTTAAGATGTGCCTGGATTTCTGATGGGACCTTGGTTCCTTCGCTAAAGCTATAGCCCCGTTGTTGTCGCAATACAGAGGTATTGGATCGACAATGGACGGAACCACCTGAAGTTCTTTCAAGAACTTCCTCATCCAGACAGCTTCTTTTGCGGCATCAGATGCAGCGATGTATTCCGCTTCCATCGTCGAGTCTGCAACGGTTTCCTGTTTGGAACTCTTCCAACACACCGCCCCTCCATTGAGGGTAAAGACAAAACCCGACATGGACTTGGAATCATCCTTGTCACTGTGGAAGCTGGAGTCAGCAAAGGCCTCGATCTGGAGGTCTTTTCCGCCATACACCAAGAACATCTCCTTAGTCCTTCTCAGGTACTTGAGAATGTTCTATACCGCTATCCAGTGTTTCTCCCCAGGGTTTGACTGATACCGGCTTACCACACTCAGTGCATAAGCTACATCCGGTCTGGTACACAACATCGCAAACATTATAGAGCCTACCGCAGAAGCGTAGGGTATAATAGACATGCGATCCCTCTCCAAATCAGTCTTGGGAGACATCTCTTTAGAGAGGGTGATCCCGTGACAAGCCGGTAGGTTACCGCACTTGGAATCTTCCATACTGAATCTCTTCAGTATGGTGTCGATGTACCTGGACTGTGAAAGTCCTAATATCCTCTTGGATCTGTCACGGTAGATCCGGATACCCAGAATGTATGAGGCATCACCCAGGTCTTTCATGGAGAACCTGTGTGACAAGAACCCCTTGACAGATTGTAGCATAGGAATGTCATTTCCTATTAAGAGAATGTCATCCACGTATAAAACGAGGAATACTACAGTTCTCGCTACAAATCTACTATAGATGCATGGTTCATCTGGATTTTTGATAAAGCCAAATTCTTTGACCGTCTCATCAAAGCAGATGTTCCAACTCCGCGACGCCTGCTTTAGTCCATAGATGGACTTAAGCAACTTGCACACCTTTCCGCTGCTCCCACTCTGAATGAAACCCTCTGGTTGGTCCATATAGACACACTCCTCTAAATTTCCATTTAGAAAAGCGGTCTTTACATCCATTTGCCAGATCTCATAATCGTGGAAGGCAGCAATGGCAAGAAGGATCCGAATGGATTTCAGCATGGCTACTGGAGAAAAGGTTTCGTCATAGTCCAAGCCAGGTCTTTGACGGAAACCCTTTGCTACCAGCCTAGCTTTATAGGTCTCAACCTGTCCATCTACACCAATCTTCCTTTTGAAGATCCACTTGCATCCTACGGGTTTTACCCCGTCTGGAGCAATGTCCAACATCCATACCTTGTTGGTGTACATGGACTCCATTTCGATCCGCATTGCATCCAGCCATTTCACTGAGTCAACGCTCTGAACGGCCTGCTGGAAGCTAGTAGGCTCATCATAATCTATGATGCAATCCTCTATATCCCCGTCTATGAGAAAACCGCAGTATCTCTCGGGCGGATGAGACTGCCTACTACTCCTGCGGAGCGGCGTAGGAATGTCCTGTTCTGTTGAACCCTCTGGTTCCACTAACCTTTTAGTAATAGTATGTGGTTCTGGAATTTCTTCCAGTTCTACTGCGCTCCCACTATTTTCCTTTTCCAAGAACTGGTGTTCTAGAAAGTGGGCATTACGAGAAACAAGGACTTTTTGTTCCTCTGCGTAGTAGAAAAGATACCCCCTGGTGTTCTTTGGGTATCCCACAAACTTGCACAGTACTGAGCGTGCCTCGAGTTTGTCCGCATGCTGCTTTTTGACAAAAGCTGGACATCCCCAGATCTTTAGATATTGAAGATAGGGTTTCTTCCCACTCCACATTTCATATGGGGTGGTAGGCACAGTCTTAGTCGGAACTCGGTTCAAAAGGTATGCTGCTGATTCTAGCGCATATCCCCAGAATGATCGCGGTAACTCAGCGTTACTCATCATGGACCGCACCATATCCAATAGGGTGCGGTTCCGTCTCTCCGATACACCGTTATGTTGCGGGGTGTATGGAGGAGTAAGCTGAGAGAGAATTCCGTTCTCTTTTAAATAGTCCAGGAACTCGGCACTTAAGTATTCTCCACCTCGATCCGATCTTAGAATCTTAATACTTTTGCCGGTCTGTTTCTCTACTTCATTCTTATACTCCTGGAATTTTCCAAAGGCCTCGGACTTATGTTTCATTAAGAAGACATAACCGTACCTTGAGAAGTCATCCGTAAAAGTAATGAAGTAAGAATGTCCGCTTCGGGCATGTGTAGACATTGGACCGCACACGTCACTGTGTACGAGTCCCAAGAGCTCGCTCGCTCTTACTCCATGTCCAGTAAACGGAGTCTTTGTCATCTTTCCTTTGAGACAAGATTGACAAGTGGCATACGATTGATATTCGAACGCATTCAAATACCCTTCTGTATGTAACTTCGTCAACCTTCTCTCATTGATGTGACCCAATCTACAATGCCATAAGAAAGTCTGATTTATTTCTGGAGACTTTCTTTTGTGTGTATTCTGGACATTAAAAATCTGTGGTTGGTTTAACACGTATATACCATTACTCAATGTACCTGACCCAATCAAAACTTGATTAAGGTGAATGTTTACAACATTACTTACAAACGCAAATTCATAACCTTCTTTAGAAACTAAAGATACAGAAATGATATTACAAGTTGTGTTGGGTACAAAAAAGCAATTACGCAAAACAAAAACATGTCCATCTGACATTCCCAGGTGATAGTCCACCACGGCTTTAGCATCCATGCTAGCTCCGTTCGCAACTCTGAGGGTCATGTCACCTGCCTTCAAAACCCTACGGTTTCTCAACGCCTGCAAAGAATTACAGATATGAGATCCTGATCCGGTATCCAATACCCAGGAAGTAGAGTTTATTGAAAGACAGTTTCCAATAACATACACACCTGAAGCTGAAGCTGCAACCTGCTTCAATTCCTGTGTTCTGGCCTTCCAGGCCCTGCAATCATTCTTCCAGTGTCCTTTCTTATGACAATAGAAGCATTCTTCCTTATCCACAAGCTTCCCCGCTATCTTTGTTGCTTTACCTTTTCCCTTCGTATCCACTTTACTAACACCGCCCCTTGGTTTGGCGGGGGCCTTCTTCTTCTTTCCCTTGGCTTTCGCCTTGGACCTAGAAGAAGATGATCCTCCTACAAACAAAGTGGATGTTTCCCTACCTTTCTGTAGGGTGCCCTCTGCGCTCCTCAGCATGTTGAGGAGCTCTGAAAGTTCAACCTCTTTTTCTTGTAAGTTGAAGTTCAGTATAAACTGGGCGTAAGTGGAAGGAAGGGACTGGAGAACTATATCCGTATATAGCTCACTCTCCAATGTGATCCCTAGGTCAGCGAGCTCCTCAATGTAGCCGATCATCTTTAGCACGTGCTCGGCTACTGATGATCCGACGGCCATTCTTGTCGAAAATAACTTTTTCGACGCTTCGTATCTTGCGATACGAGATTGCTCTCCATACAGTTCTTTTGTATGAAGCAATATGGATTCCATGTCCATATTCTCATGCCTCCTCTGATGTTCGTTGTCCATCGAGGCAAGCAGGAGGCATTTGGCCTTCGCGCTATCAATCTCCCAAGTCTTGTGGATTTCCTTATCCGCGACGCTGGAAGTTGGACCAGGGACAGGGGGAGCTTTGGTGGTAAGAAGATACCCCAGCTTATCGTAAGTGATGGCTATCTTGACATTCCTGAGCCAATCTTTGTAGTTTGGCCCTGTCAGTTTGTTTTTATCTAGGAGTAACTTAAGTCCAGTCATGTCGATTTGGTCGCTGCAATTAGGAGAGAGAAGAAGAAACACTCAGCATGATGCTCTTGCAAGTTTAGAGTGGTTTTTAGTTTGTCTAAACAGGATGGCTCCCACTGTTTCTCGAATCCCTCATCAAACCATAAAGGAAGAATTAGTCAGGATCAATCCCACCGTACAATACTTGCTTAACCGTTCAGCCAGGCCGGTGTCGGTACTTCGAGGGAGGTTTTCCAACGCTTTCGCGAAGTTCCTTAATTAAAGAACCTCTTTTCCCTGGGGGCGTAGCCCCGCTAACACCTTTCTAGGCACCTACTAGGTTTATAGCATTGATCGTTAAGTGAGAAATTTCCCGAGGAGTAGCATATACTCACAGTAGGATCGGGATCCAAATATCATTGCGTGACGAAACTGAAGGAATCTTACCAGAATCATCACACTCCAAATGGTATGCAAATCTAGCAAGTTTCAGTACTTATGAAACTCCCGATGTGGATTTTTGCCCCATGCTCTTATGACCTTGGCGTGAGGTCAAATTGTCATAAGTCACATGTCAAGTTCGTCCCATCATTATCCAGGTTAATTTGAACCCACCCGTACATACCCTTGACGTGGGCCAAAATGGCAGTACGACTGTCTCAAACCAACGCATTCTATCTATGCAACAGATAAATATCCGGCAGCTACCAATCACTATGCCTTGGCGTGAGGTCAAAATACATAGCTTGAATACTACCGAATATTTAACTGAAATGATGGAGGGCTACGGATGGTTTTGGCAAAACCGTGAACGTAGTGAACTTGATTTGGTCGATGGAACGAGATAGCTTTTAAATGGAGTGGCTCAAACTCCGTATTTTAAAAGTTTGTTTTGAAAAGAACCGAGTGGTTTTTCGAAAGTGTTCCAACGACTTTAACTTGGTTTATTATCTTGCATTAGTTCTTTTAATGCGTGATATTCTTGCATTAGTTCTTTTAATGCGTCCCATCATTTAATCCTACCATTGCAGAAAACAACCAAAATATGACGTACGCTTATGCCATTCGCATTCGCCACGGGGCCCCGTCATTACCCATTAGGTTACTTAACTAACGACAGAGCGGGGGCTGGGCTAGCGCGTCTGTAAAACATAAGCAACGCCTAAATAATATCATATATAGATATACTGCAATGATAAAACATTTCAGATCACAGATGAATACATTGGATATACTAGGAATCTGTAATTCGCACGAGCCTGTAACGACAAACAGATTACACGGTCGCGGTGAATAGCCAAAACCCCACCCAAGACCCCTACGGGTGCGGCAAACTACCCGCCAAGTACCCGAAGCGTAGTAACCTCCCTCATCTCCTATGAGTAGGCCACTCGACACTTCGGCATACCCGGTAGTTTGTGCACCCCCTCCATGGGTCTATCCTAGGAGCAAAAACAGTAAAAAGAAATTATACAATGACGGCTACAACCCCGACCCGGTTGTGCGGCCATACAAATAATTATTACATTAATTTACAAATTTACATGAATTGAAAGAAAAGAAAACTCTCGTCTCACAACCCCCGGCTATTCACCCGCGACAATCCAACATATTCATATACACATTCCAGCACATTACAGATCACTGATTTGTATAACCCCCACTAATCGACATATAGCGATTAGTAGACGTTCAATACAAATAACACATTACAGAAAAACCCGTTAGCTCAAGTCTTTTAGAAGTTCGATCAAAAATACGGATTTTCGGGACCCCAAAATAAAATTTTCGTTCTGGAAAATCTGGGTTGAAAATATATATGCTAAAAATCCCAAAATGCCCCCATAAGAACACTGCACCAAAAATTTACCTCGGCCGAGTCGACTCGGCCGCGGATCCGCGGCGGGAGCGTGCTCCCGCCGCGTTTCCGCGGCCCTTTGACTCGAACGTTGGACAATTTTTGGTGTGTGCTCACAGAAAAGCCTGAGCCGATTTTAGGTGTTAAAATAATCAACTTTTGAACAGTGGAAAAATCGACAGAAACTGCAAAATTTTTGGGGTTTGTTTCGGGACTTTTTCGTTGATCGATCTTCTAGTTACTTGCTAACATGCTAGATAGAGTTTAACTAGGCTCTGATACCACTGTAAGTCCATGCCACCTCTCCCGGTACTTTCGGGAATGCGGAATTTGGTAAAAAACGATTTTCTTAAAGATGGTAACATGGACCTATAACCCGGATCTTGGTTAAACATCTATCTAACATCCTAACTAAGAGATTCTAGCTACTCGGTTAGGGGGTTATACCTAGCTTGTCTTGAACTCCTTCTCTTCAAGCTCCGATGGTGGTCCGATGGCTCCTTCTCGTCGTCTCCGTACGCCGAAGATAGATCCACTTGAAAGCTCCAACCTTTAGCTCCTTCTTCGTTCTTTGAAGAAACTAGTTCACTTGGTTTGCTAAACCTAGTGAACTAGAATGAGTAGAGAAGAAATAGAATGGGATTTTATCTATGGTTCTTGATTCTCAACTCATGAGACAAGAGAACCATAGAATCAAGAGAGGGAGGAAGAGGTTGAGGGTGAGAGCAAGAGGAGAGCTCAAGAACAAGAGAGAGAATGAGCAAGAAAGAATGAGGCTCTCTTTTGTCTTTCACCCTCTCATAATCCAAAGTGATCATAACTCATCATATCAAAAAAAGTCTTATGTGATGGTTTGAAGCAACCACAACCATATCATTTCATGCACTCATTTTACACAAATGAGCAAGTAAACAAAAGTCTTTGCCATGAAATGATGGCTATGGTTATCATGATGGTCAACTAGTCAAGCCTAGTCAACCGGTCAACAAGTCAACAAAAGTCAACAAAGTCAACAAGTCAACAAAAGTCAACAAGTCAACAACCATATCACCATAATACTTAATTAATATAATAGTTAATCACATATCATATTCTCATTAGGGTTGAGCATAAAGTCAAATAGTCAACGGTCAACTGTCAACAACCCTAATGAGAATCCGCTGCCTCTGCCTCCCTGTCAACTGTGCATACACACCCGCATCCGCGTTCCGAGGAACACGAATGCAAACTGGATAAATCCAATCCCATAAGGTACACTAGGATCTGGCTTAAACCAAAGCCTGCTAGTGTAAACTGTCCGGACACTGTACGTGCACAAGTGCACGGATGTGACCGAACCCTGTCGCAAAACCATGCGACCTGTCGCAATACCATGCGACCTCTACTCTTTTGCCTAAAGGCGAAAAGCTTTCTGTGTGGGACTCTAAAGACTCGACACTACGCTGGCAGTGGGTTTAACCACAGACCGCAAGCGGCACTAGCTGTGCGTAACGGTCCCCAGGTAATGCCGACAAGAAGACCGACGAGGCGAAACCCATCTGAACTCCTACTGAGCCTGAGTGTGACATTCTCCGTATAGTCCGGTCTGTTCGTCTGATACATCGCATGGCGGGCCTAGGGGGTAGTAAACGTCAGTCCCCCAATAGCGGTACAAGTCGTGCCGGAGCGAAGCCCAAAACACCCTGAGATAACACTGGAAACCTACCAGTATATCTCGTTTGCCCTGGCCAGGGACTACTCGTGTAATGGCTCTCCTAGACACAGCGCGATGTCAACCCCTAATACCGGGAGAGACGAATCCTGTCTAACCGTCACTGCCTCCAAGTGCTTCGGGACTGCACCCAACCACTACCTGTTTGCACGACTCCTTTGAGTCGTGGTAGGGTAGTGATCAAAGTACAGTGGGAACACACTCGAGGCGGAGTGACAGTGTCAAGTCAGCGGACTAAGCTGTACTCATGTCACCTGGGAACTGATAACTGACGATAGGTATAATACCAACTAGTCAGTTCCCGACGAGTCCTGTCCAGTGTACCCGTAACCTAACGAGCACCCGCATACTATCTCAAGTACGACGTACTGACGGCTGTGGGACAGACCGTCTCCCACACTGGGATGAGAAGCGCATGCGCTGGTCTACTCCGGAGTATCGATGCCCTGTCTCGATAGTACTGCGACCAGGGACCTGCATAAGGATGTGCTTATAGATTACCCAGCCCCACTAGTGTGACGGCCATCACATCGCTGGTAATCAAGCAAAGATCCTAAGGGCTCTACTAATGTGTATAGGCGATATACAAAAATAAACACATGTACACATTGAAGTAGAAACAAACCAAGTAGCATACTACTATTTTGAGCAAGATTGTATATACAAGGTGAATATCCCAAGCATCCATTAAGTAATATATAAACCAGTATGATACAGTAATGGCCTCTAGGGCATATACACTAACAATCTCCCACTTGCACTAAGGCCATGTACTGGCGTATCGAAGACCTATCATCTCGATCAGCCGCTCGAACTGAGTCTGGGGCAGGGCCTTGGTGAATGGATCTGCAGTGTTATCTTCTGAAGCGACTCTCCGAACCTCGATCTCCTGGCGATCTACGATCTCCCTGATCAGGTGATACCGCCTTAAGATGTGCCTGGATTTCTGATGGGACCTTGGTTCCTTCGCTAAAGCTATAGCCCCGTTGTTGTCGCAATACAGAGGTATTGGATCGACAATGGACGGAACCACCTGAAGTTCTTTCAAGAACTTCCTCATCCAGACAGCTTCTTTTGCGGCATCAGATGCAGCGATGTATTCCGCTTCCATCGTCGAGTCTGCAACGGTTTCCTGTTTGGAACTCTTCCAACACACCGCCCCTCCATTGAGGGTAAAGACAAAACCCGACATGGACTTGGAATCATCCTTGTCACTGTGGAAGCTGGAGTCAGCAAAGGCCTCGATCTGGAGGTCTTTTCCGCCATACACCAAGAACATCTCCTTAGTCCTTCTCAGGTACTTGAGAATGTTCTATACCGCTATCCAGTGTTTCTCCCCAGGGTTTGACTGATACCGGCTTACCACACTCAGTGCATAAGCTACATCCGGTCTGGTACACAACATCGCAAACATTATAGAGCCTACCGCAGAAGCGTAGGGTATAATAGACATGCGATCCCTCTCCAAATCAGTCTTGGGAGACATCTCTTTAGAGAGGGTGATCCCGTGACAAGCCGGTAGGTTACCGCGCTTGGAATCTTCCATACTGAATCTCTTCAGTATGGTGTCGATGTACCTGGACTGTGAAAGTCCTAATATCCTCTTGGATCTGTCACGGTAGATCCGGATACCCAGAATGTATGAGGCATCACCCAGGTCTTTCATGGAGAACCTGTGTGACAAGAACCCCTTGACAGATTGTAGCATAGGAATGTCATTTCCTATTAAGAGAATGTCATCCACGTATAAAACGAGGAATACTACAGTTCTCGCTACAAATCTACTATAGATGCATGGTTCATCTGGATTTTTGATAAAGCCAAATTCTTTGACCGTCTCATCAAAGCAGATGTTCCAACTCCGCGACGCCTGCTTTAGTCCATAGATGGACTTAAGCAACTTGCACACCTTTCCGCTGCTCCCACTCTGAATGAAACCCTCTGGTTGGTCCATATAGACACACTCCTCTAAATTTCCATTTAGAAAAGCGGTCTTTACATCCATTTGCCAGATCTCATAATCGTGGAAGGCAGCAATGGCAAGAAGGATCCGAATGGATTTCAGCATGGCTACTGGAGAAAAGGTTTCGTCATAGTCCAAGCCAGGTCTTTGACGGAAACCCTTTGCTACCAGCCTAGCTTTATAGGTCTCAACCTGTCCATCTACACCAATCTTCCTTTTGAAGATCCACTTGCATCCTACGGGTTTTACCCCGTCTGGAGCAATGTCCAACGTCCATACCTTGTTGGTGTACATGGACTCCATTTCGATCCGCATTGCATCCAGCCATTTCACTGAGTCAACGCTCTGAACGGCCTGCTGGAAGCTAGTAGGCTCATCATAATCTATGATGCAATCCTCTATATCCCCGTCTATGAGAAAACCGCAGTATCTCTCGGGCGGATGAGACTGCCTACTACTCCTGCGGAGCGGCGTAGGAATGTCCTGTTCTGTTGAACCCTCTGGTTCCACTAACCTTTTAGTAATAGTATGTGGTTCTGGAATTTCTTCCAGTTCTACTGCGCTCCCACTATTTTCCTTTTCCAAGAACTGGTGTTCTAGAAAGTGGGCATTACGAGAAACAAGGACTTTTTGTTCCTCTGCGTAGTAGAAAAGATACCCCCTGGTGTTCTTTGGGTATCCCACAAACTTGCACAGTACTGAGCGTGCCTCGAGTTTGTCCGCATGCTGCTTTTTGACAAAAGCTGGACATCCCCAGATCTTTAGATATTGAAGATAGGGTTTCTTCCCACTCCACATTTCATATGGGGTGGTAGGCACAGTCTTAGTCGGAACTCGGTTCAAAAGGTATGCTGCTGATTCTAGCGCATATCCCCAGAATGATCGCGGTAACTCAGCGTTACTCATCATGGACCGCACCATATCCAATAGGGTGCGGTTCCGTCTCTCCGATACACCGTTATGTTGCGGGGTGTATGGAGGAGTAAGCTGAGAGAGAATTCCGTTCTCTTTTAAATAGTCCAGGAACTCGGCACTTAAGTATTCTCCACCTCGATCCGATCTTAGAATCTTAATACTTTTGCCGGTCTGTTTCTCTACTTCATTCTTATACTCCTGGAATTTTCCAAAGGCCTCGGACTTATGTTTCATTAAGAAGACATAACCGTACCTTGAGAAGTCATCCGTAAAAGTAATGAAGTAAGAATGTCCGCTTCGGGCATGTGTAGACATTGGACCGCACACGTCACTGTGTACGAGTCCCAAGAGCTCGCTCGCTCTTACTCCATGTCCAGTAAACGGAGTCTTTGTCATCTTTCCTTTGAGACAAGATTGACAAGTGGCATACGATTGATATTCGAACGCATTCAAATACCCTTCTGTATGTAACTTCGTCAACCTTCTCTCATTGATGTGACCCAATCTACAATGCCATAAGAAAGTCTGATTTATTTCTGGAGACTTTCTTTTGTGTGTATTCTGGACATTAAAAATCTGTGGTTGGTTTAACACGTATATACCATTACTCAATGTACCTGACCCAATCAAAACTTGATTAAGGTGAATGTTTACAACATTACTTACAAACGCAAATTCATAACCTTCTTTAGAAACTAAAGATACAGAAATGATATTACAAGTTGCGTTGGGTACAAAAAAGCAATTACGCAAAACCAAAACATGTCCATCTGACATTCCCAGGTGATAGTCCACCACGGCTTTAGCATCCATGCTAGCTCCGTTCGCAACTCTGAGGGTCATGTCACCTGCCTTCAAAACCCTACGGTTTCTCAACGCCTGCAAAGAATTACAGATATGAGATCCTGATCCGGTATCCAATACCCAGGAAGTAGAGTTTATTGAAAGACAGTTTCCAATAACATACACACCTGAAGCTGAAGCTGCAACCTGCTTCAATTCCTGTGTTCTGGCCTTCCAGGCCCTGCAATCATTCTTCCAGTGTCCTTTCTTATGACAATAGAAGCATTCTTCCTTATCCACAAGCTTCCCCGCTATCTTTGTTGCTTTACCTTTTCCCTTCGTATCCACTTTGCTAACACCGCCCCTTGGTTTGGCGGGGGCCTTCTTCTTCTTTCCCTTGGCTTTCGCCTTGGACCTAGAAGAAGATGATCCTCCTACAAACAAAGTGGATGTTTCCCTACCTTTCTGTAGGGTGCCCTCTGCGCTCCTCAGCATGTTGAGGAGCTCTGAAAGTTCAACCTCTTTTTCTTGTAAGTTGAAGTTCAGTATAAACTGGGCGTAAGTGGAAGGAAGGGACTGGAGAACTATATCCGTATATAGCTCACTCTCCAATGTGATCCCTAGGTCAGCGAGCTCCTCAATGTAGCCGATCATCTTTAGCACGTGCTCGGCTACTGATGATCCGACGGCCATTCTTGTCGAAAATAACTTTTTCGACGCTTCGTATCTTGCGATACGAGATTGCTCTCCATACAGTTCTTTTGTATGAAGCAATATGGATTCCATGTCCATATTCTCATGCCTCCTCTGATGTTCGTTGTCCATCGAGGCAAGCAGGAGGCATTTGGCCTTCGCGCTATCAATCTCCCAAGTCTTGCGGATTTCCTTATCCGCGACGCTGGAAGTTGGACCAGGGACAGGGGGAGCTTTGGTGGTAAGAAGATACCCCAGCTTGTCGTAAGTGATGGCTATCTTGACATTCCTGAGCCAATCTTTGTAGTTTGGCCCTGTCAGTTTGTTTTTATCTAGGAGTAACTTAAGTCCAGTCATGTCGATTTGGTCGCTGCAATTAGGAGAGAGAAGAAGAAACACTCAGCATGATGCTCTTGCAAGTTTAGAGTGGTTTTTAGTTTGTCTAAACAGGATGGCTCCCACTGTTTCTCGAATCCCTCCTCAAACCATAAAGGAAGAATTAGTCAGGATCAATCCCACCGTACAATACTTGCTTAACCGTTCAGCCAGGCCGGTGTCGGTACTTCGAGGGAGGTTTTCCAACGCTTTCGCGAAGTTCCTTAATTAAAGAACCTCTTTTCCCTGGGGGCGTAGCCCCGCTAACACCTTTCTAGGCACCTACTAGGTTTATAGCATTGATCGTTAAGTGAGAAATTTCCCGAGGAGTAGCATATACTCACAGTAGGATCGGGATCCAAATATCATTGCGTGACGAAACTGAAGGAATCTTACCAGAATCATCACACTCCAAATGGTATGCAAATCTAGCAAGTTTCAGTACTTATGAAACTCCCGATGTGGATTTTTGCCCCATGCTCTTATGACCTTGGCGTGAGGTCAAATTGTCATAAGTCACATGTCAAGTTCGTCCCATCATTATCCAGGTTAATTTGAACCCACCCGTACATACCCTTGACGTGGGCCAAAATGGCAGTACGACTGTCTCAAACCAACGCATTCTATCTATGCAACAGATAAATATCCGGCAGCTACCAATCACTATGCCTTGGCGTGAGGTCAAAATACATAGCTTGAATACTACCGAATATTTAACTGAAATGATGGAGGGCTACGGATGGTTTTGGCAAAACCGTGAACGTAGTGAACTTGATTTGGTCGATGGAACGAGATAGCTTTTAAATGGAGTGGCTCAAACTCCGTATTTTAAAAGTTTGTTTTGAAAAGAACCGAGTGGTTTTTCGAAAGTGTTCCAACGACTTTAACTTGGTTTATTATCTTGCATTAGTTCTTTTAATGCGTGATATTCTTGCATTAGTTCTTTTAATGCGTCCCATCATTTAATCCTACCATTGCAGAAAACAACCAAAATATGACGTACGCTTATGCCATTCGCATTCGCCACGGGGCCCCGTCATTACCCATTAGGTTACTTAACTAACGACAGAGCGGGGGCTGGGCTAGCGCGTCTGTAAAACATAAGCAACGCCTAAATAATATCATATATAGATATACTGCAATGATAAAACATTTCAGATCACAGATGAATACATTGGATATACTAGGAATCTGTAATTCGCACGAGCCTGTAACGACAAACAGATTACACGGTCGCGGTGAATAGCCAAAACCCCACCCAAGACCCCTACGGGTGCGGCAAACTACCCGCCAAGTACCCGAAGCGTAGTAACCTCCCTCATCTCCTATGAGTAGGCCACTCGACACTTCGGCATACCCGGTAGTTTGTGCACCCCCTCCATGGGTCTATCCTAGGAGCAAAAACAGTAAAAAGAAATTATACAATGACGGCTACAACCCCGACCCGGTTGTGCGGCCATACAAATAATTATTACATTAATTTACAAATTTACATGAATTGAAAGAAAAGAAAACTCTCGTCTCACAACCCCCGGCTATTCACCCGCGACAATCCAACATATTCATATACACATTCCAGCACATTACAGATCACTGATTTGTATAACCCCCACTAATCGACATATAGCGATTAGTAGACGTTCAATACAAATAACACATTACAGAAAAACCCGTTAGCTCAAGTCTTTTAGAAGTTCGATCAAAAATACGGATTTTCGGGACCCCAAAATAAAATTTTCGTTCTGGAAAATCTGGGTTGAAAATATATATGCTAAAAATCCCAAAATTCCCCCATAAGAACACTGCACCAAAAATTTACCTCGGCCGAGTCGACTCGGCCGCGGATCCGCGGCGGGAGCGTGCTCCCGCCGCGTTTCCGCGGCCCTTTGACTCGAACGTTGGACAATTTTTGGTGTGTGCTCACAGAAAAGCCTGAGCCGATTTTAGGTGTTAAAATAATCAACTTTTGAACAGTGGAAAAATTGACAGAAACTGCAAAATTTTTGGGGTTTGTTTCGGGACTTTTTCGTTGATCGATCTTCTAGTTACTTGCTAACATGCTAGATAGAGTTTAACTAGGCTCTGATACCACTGTAAGTCCATACTACCTCTCCCGGTACTTTCGGGAATGCGGAATTTGGTAAAAAACGATTTTCTTAAAAATGGTAACATGGACCTATAACCCGGATCTTGGTTAAACATCTATCTAACATCCTAACTAAGAGATTCTAGCTACTCGGTTAGGGGGTTATACCTAGCTTGTCTTGAACTCCTTCTCTTCAAGCTCCGATGGTGGTCCGATGGCTCCTTCTCGTCGTCTCCGTACGCCGAAGATAGATCCACTTGAAAGCTCCAACCTTTAGCTCCTTCTTCGTTCTTTGAAGAAACTAGTTCACTTGGTTTGCTAAACCTAGTGAACTAGAATGAGTAGAGAAGAAATAGAATGGGATTTTATCTATGGTTCTTGATTCTCAACTCATGAGACAAGAGAACCATAGAATCAAGAGAGGGAGGAAGAGGTTGAGGGTGAGAGCAAGAGGAGAGCTCAAGAACAAGAGAGAGAATGAGCAAGAAAGAATGAGGCTCTCTTTTGTCTTTCACCCTCTCATAATCCAAAGTGATCATAACTCATCATATCAAAAAAAGTCTTATGTGATGGTTTGAAGCAACCACAACCATATCATTTCATGCACTCATTTTACACAAATGAGCAAGTAAACAAAAGTCTTTGCCATGAAATGATGGCTATGGTTATCATGATGGTCAACTAGTCAAGCCTAGTCAACCGGTCAACAAGTCAACAAAAGTCAACAAGTCAACAAAGTCAACAAGTCAACAAAAGTCAACAAGTCAACAACCATATCACCATAATACTTAATTAATATAATAGTTAATCACATATCATATTCTCATTAGGGTTGAGCATAAAGTCAAACAGTCAACGGTCAACTGTCAACAACCCTAATGAGAATCCGCTGCCTCTGCCTCCCTGTCAACTGTGCATACACACCCGCATCCGCGTTCCGAGGAACACGAATGCAAACTGGATAAATCCAATCCCATAAGGTACACTAGGATCTGGCTTAAACCAAAGCCCGCTAGTGTAAACTGTCCGGACACTGTACGTGCACAAGTGCACGGATGTGACCGAACCCTGTCGCAAAACCATGCGACCTGTCGCAATACCATGCGACCTCTACTCTTTTGCCTAAAGGCGAAAAGCTTTCTGTGTGGGACTCTAAAGACTCGACACTACGCTGGCAGTGGGTTTAACCACAGACCGCAAGCGGCACTAGCTGTGCGTAACGGTCCCCAGGTAATGCCGACAAGAAGACCGACGAGGCGAAACCCATCTGAACTCCTACTGAGCCTGAGTGTGACATTCTCCGTACAGTCCGGTCTGTTCGTCTGATACATCGCATGGCGGGCCTAGGGGGTGGTAAACGTCAGTCCCCCAATAGCGGTACAAGTCGTGCCGGAGCGAAGCCCAAAACACCCTGAGATAACACTGGAAACCTACCAGTATATCTCGTTTGCCCTGGTCAGGGACTACTCGTGTAATGGCTCTCCTAGACACAGCGCGATGTCAACCCCCAATACCGGGAGAGACGAATCCTGTCTAACCGTCACTGCCTCCAAGTGCTTCGGGACTGCACCCAACCACTACCTGTTTGCACGACTCCTTTGAGTCGTGGTAGGGTAGTGATCAAAGTACAGTGGGAACACACTCGAGGCGGAGTGACAGTGTCAAGTCAGCGGACTAAGCTGTACTCATGTCACCTGGGAACTGATAACTGACGATAGGTATAATACCAACTAGTCAGTTCCCGACGAGTCCTGTCCAGTGTACCCGTAACCTAACGAGCACCCGCATACTATCTCAAGTACGACGTACTGACGGCTGTGGGACAGACCGTCTCCCACACTAGGATGAGAAGCGCATGCGCTGGTCTACTCCGGAGTATCGATGCCCTGTCTCGATAGTCCTGCGACCAGGGACCTGCATAAGGATGTGCTTATAGATTACCCAGCCCCACTAGTGTGACGGCCATCACATCGCTGGTAATCAAGCAAAGATCCTAAGGGCTCTACTAATGTGTATAGGCGATATACAAAAATAAACACATGTACACATTGAAGTAGAAACAAACCAAGTAGCATACTACTATTTTGAGCAAGATTGTATATACAAGGTGAATATCCCAAGCATCCATTAAGTAATATACAAACCAGTATGATACAGTAATGGCCTCTAGGGCATATACACTAACATATGGCGGAAAAGACCTTCAGATGGAGGCCTTTGCCGACTCCGGCTTCCAGAGTGACAAAGATGACTCCAAGTCCATGTCGGGTTATGTCTTTACCCTCAATGGAGGGGCGGTCTGTTGGAAGAGTTCCAAGCAGGAGACCGTTGCAGACTCAACGATGGAAGCAGAGTACATAGCTTCTTGCGATGCCGCAAAAGAAGCAGTCTGGATGAAGAAGTTCCTCACAGAACTTCAGGTGGTTCCTACCAGTGTTGATCCAATACCTCTGTATTGTGACAACAACGGCGCTATTGCTTTAGCGAAGGAACCCAGGTCCCATCAGAAGTCCGACACATCTTAAGACGGTATCACCTGATCAGGGAGATCATAGATCGCCGGGAGATCGAGGTGAAGAGAGTAAAGACGGAGGATAACATTGCTGATCCATTCACAAAGGCCATTCCTCAGACGCAGTTCGAGAGGCTATTCGAGATGATAGGTCTACGATATGCCAGCTCATGGCCCTTGTGCAAGTGGGAGATTGTTAGTGTATATGCCCTAGATGTAAGTGCACGGCGGCGCCCCGGTCGTCAATCCGACGGCCAAATGCGGAAACGGTGATAAATTTTAATTTTGCGAACTTTGCAAACCGGCACCACCGCGCACTAAACCCCGGATCGGGCCATTAAACTAGTTCTAGCAAACAAAAGAATAGGTTAGAGATATACCGACTGATACGAGTCCTTCGGTCTTCATCTCCACGCCGATCTCCTCGCGGGATCTCCGTCCGTCTCCTCCTCGTCGGAAAGGGCACCACATCGCCTGCATCTTTTACGGGCTCCCACCTCAATACCGAGGCAACTCGGGCACGAAGCTGGCAAGTCGACGTGCCCAAGATTTACTGTAGAATGTGTAGTGGCTAATGTCTCTTTGGGGTATTGGAGTTGCCTTTGATGGAGGAATCAAGAAGAACTTTGGAGAGGTGAGAAGGTTTTTTGTGTACAAGGCAAAATGAGATCATGAAATTTTCTCATACCAAAAATGAACCATTCTCTCTCACTCCCACAATATGTGGCCGGCCCCTTTTCAAGAATGGTGGAGGAATCAAAATTGCAAAACTATGAAGGGAGGTAATGGTAGTAAAAGTGAAAGGGTGACCATAAAGAAAACATCATCATCACAAAACCCATATCCAAATCAAATCCTTTCCAATCACATAAATGCAAGTGATGGAAGAAAGATATCATAATCAATACATATGCAAGAAAACCCCTCCACAAATGTTATTTGCAAACTTGCACATAACCCCCTCCATCGGAAAAGTCCGGCCGGGAAAGAACAAAGAAAAACCGGCCGGAACGGAATGCAAACTGGAAACTCCAGAAAACTGGACCCGTAATAAATTACAGGAAAACCCCGATACTGTGCATACACACCCGCATCTGTATTCCGTCCGGATACAAATGCAATGAGACAAAATCTACACTGTACTAAACTAGGATCCGGCTTAAACCAAAGCCGGCTAGTAATGTTCGTCCGATCCTGATCCGTGCAATACCGCACGTATCAGATCGAACCCTGCCATATAACTATACGGCCTCTAGTACAAAATGTCTGATCCTGATCCGTGCAATACCGCACGTATCTGATCGGACCCTGCCATATCTCCATACGGCCTCTACAGCGTTTCGCCCGAAAGCTGAGTAACTGAAAGTGTGGTGGAATCTAAAGACTCGTCAATACTATGGCTGTGGATTTAACCACTAGCACGTCAGAGGTATAAGCCAATACGTAACGGGCCACCAGCTATTGACCAAAAGGGACGTCGATGAGCGAACTCAACCTGACACCCTACTGAGCCTGTCAGTGACAATATCCGTACAGTCCGGTCCTTTCGTCTATGAGTATCGCATGTCGGGCCTAGGGGGTTGGTAAAAGTCAGACCCCCAAAAGCGGTACAAGTCGTGTCGGAGTGTAGCCCAGAACACCCTGAGATACTACTGAAATACCTACCAGTAAATCTCCTGCCTTGGCCAAGGACTTCGTGTAATGGCTCTCCTAGACACAGCGCGACCTCACCCCCAATACCGGGAGAGACGAACCCCTGAAGATCCGCTCACTGCCTCCATGTGGCTCGGGACTTTACCCAACTAAAACCTGTTTGCACGACTCTTTTGAGCCGTGGTAGGGTAGTAATTAAAGCACAGTGGGAACTCACACGAGACAAATGACGATCCCCAGGTCGATGAACTAACCTGTACACATGTCACCTGGGAACTGCTATCTGACGTTAGGTATAAGACCAATTAGCATGTTCCCGGCGAGTCCTGTCCGGTGTACTCATAACCCAATGAGCACCTGTATACATCTTAGGTGAACCAACAGACACCAGTGGCTTGTGAGACCGGCCACCGCCCCTCGTCGGGGTCTCGACTGTATACACTAGTCTACTCTGGAGAATCGATGCCCTGTCTCGAAACTCCCACGACTAGGGACCTTTTAAGGATATGCTTGTAGACCCCAGCTCTCACGTATATGATCGCCCTCATACTGCTGGTCGTCAAGCAAGAATCCTAGGGGCTCTATCAACGTGCAATAGCGACCTGTCAGGTCACCTAAAGCAGTACACGATGATAAAGGTAAACCAGATAGCATACTATCATCTCGAGTAAGACTGTTCTACCGGGATAGGTCCTCCCTCAATCATTGCAATCACGTGCCTGTGATCCAATAATTGACTCTGAGGGCACTATCTCCAACAATCTCCCACTTGCACTCAAGGATAATTATTGCGATGTCGCATACTCACAGCCCATGTGATACCGAACACCCAACTCCTCTACTAGTCAGTCTCATAAAGCCTGTTTGCGAAACTCTTGCGTTCGAGGAATAGCCTCAGTGAGTGGATCCGCCTAGATGTTTCTTTCTATGTCCTTCTATATCTCAAGTTCGCGGAGAAAGCCATCTCCCGAAATGAGCAATACCTGTCTTAGAATGTCTGGATGCCTGATGGGACCTAGCTCATAAATGAACTCCAAATCCAAACTTCATAGACTGTATCGTCAACTGAACTTAATCAGTATCCTGCGCCATGCCACCCTCAGTATTTCCTTGGACCACCTGTCCAAAATACTGCCCCTCGTTAGAAGGAAAACTATAACTCTGACATCCTCCTTGTCGTCCATGTCACCTTGGAAGCCTGGAATGATAACTGTCTCCCAAATGAGGCAGCCGTTATCATATCCCTAGAACATCCACTTATGTTCTAAAACTGCTTCCGACTGTTTCTCCAGGATTGGATCAATATCAACTTATTGCATTTAGTGCAAGAACAACATCTGGTGTGGTACTTGATATCTCATGATTGACTCAATTGCCTAAGCAAGTGATCTGCCAATCATGCACATCCCTCTCTACTTTAGTCTATAAGACACCTTTAGAGAGGGTGACTCCATCACCTGCAGGTATACTACCGTGCCAGGAGTCGCCCATTCTAAATACTCTTAGAATGCTGTCAAAGTACCCTGATTGGGAAACCACCCAAATCTAGATCTAAAACCATAGATCTAGTAACCAGTATGTCTTATATAATGTCCAAGTCCTATGTGGAGAAAACACTGTGTGACGACCAAAATATAACCGATCGTAGTATAGGAATATCACTTCCTACTACCTTCTCAATAGATCCATCCCCTATTCTGATGACGTCAAACCTATGACTGTCACATCAGAAACAGATGATCTAACTCCTCTATATCTGCTTTAGTCTATAAATAGACATAAGCCTGATGTCCACCAATGCTTCCGCTGCTCCCACTGACTACGAAAACCCTCTGGCAGAGTCATATAGATGTGCACTTCTAAAGCTAGTTTAGAACGACGCTATACTCATCCTCCTGCCGGGTCTCGCAGTCTGGAACAACAACAATGGCAAGTGTGGGTAAACAAGAACTTCCCTGTCACCGTCCTTGAGGCTACCGGAGTACCTCTCGGGTGCCTGAAGTTACCCACCTTATCTGCGGAGTGGCCAATGGAATGTCAAACCAGATTGAATCTTTAGGTTCCTTATCAAATCTTCAGTAATCGTTTGCGGTTCTGGAATCACTTCCAGTTCTACCATACTCCCACTACTGTTTTTGAAAAAATCCATTTTTAAAACTGTGGCGAGTCTAGAACAATTTTTCTATTGATCTGCCAGATGGTAGAAAATCAACCCTCGTCATAGCCTGGGTCAACCCACAAACAGCCATTACAGAAACGTGCCTTGAGTTATCCAGAGTCTGGTTTTAATCATAAGCCGGACAACTCCCCGTACCTTAACAATGTTAAGATATGAACTGTACTATTTCCAATATTGAACCAGAGGCACTGATTTAATTGAACCAGATTCAAATCATGCAACTGTCTCCAGTGCATGTCAACTAAATGGAGAGAGGCCGATCAGCGTTACTCAACTTAGGAATGCTTCCAATTATGAGTAACCTGAAAGAGAAGCAATTTCTCTTTATCATTACTATCAACTGAATACCATACACAAGTATCTACATCTTCGATCACCTTGAAGAATCCCGATACTTGCTACACCTGGTTCTCTACTCTATTCAAATACCTATAACTCCTCAAAACTTAGACCCTGTGTTTCTACGAAACACATGTCTAAGAACTAGAGAAGTTAAAAGTAAACAGAATATAGTATGAGGACCAACCCCTTTGTCCTAATGGACACTGGACAACATACAATACTCTGCATGAGTCCGCCGAGTCTAACAACTCTTTCACTGTGTGTCGTAGGTTGAAAACTGTACTTATGGTTAAGAAGAATTACACCGCTGTTTAATGCTCCTTACCTAACCATCCACTGATATAGGTAAATGTCATCGACATAATATCAAAAGGTATATCTCACTCTATGAAAATAGACGTACAGATATATCAATTTGAAATTGGTGCACAACAGCGGATATTCAAAACCAAACATTTGCCGACCGGCAAACAGCCCAGGTGATCTCCTCAAATATCACCGATTACAACGAATCCCGATATAATGAGGATGATCACCCAATTCCCAATAACTTACTCCCACTCATCATCTGTAAATCCATACAGATGTGAGAATCAAACCTGGTAAATACATACCCTGGAGCAAGTGTCTAATCAGGAAATCAGTTTTCTTTTAACATTACACAGTTGAACTGAAGCATTGAAATGTTTCGATGGGGTATTCTGGTATTCCTAGTAATGCCTCTACCATTATCCAGATTCACAACTGTAACCGTATAATTCTTTGCCACCTCTCCAAATCCCTTTATATGTCTTTAGTCATTACCTTCTGCACACCCCTTTAGGCCAATTGGTTTTCTTCCTTCCCTACCGTTCGGCACCAGCCTATGGTTTGGAAGAAGACTATCCAATAAGCATAATGGGTGTACTGTCCTAATCCTAGGAGCACTCGCAATGCGAGAGAAGGTGAAGATAAAAGACAACCGAATAAACCTTATTCCTATTTCTCCTGGACCAGAATCCATCCCCGAACTGGAACAAGTTCCTTTCGAGTTCGTATATAACCATACGATGGAGTATCCAATATACTGTGGATCTTCGTAGTGATACGGAGTGTCCTGGAGAAATACAAAGGTGATTTAGGATTGGCGAAGAAATACTTGGTTTGGTCGTGAATATCAGTTGCAATTTACTTTGCCCTCTTACTAATCCCTTGCTTTGTCTTAATCTTAATACCTTCTGCACACCATTTAGGCTAATTGGTTTTCTTCATTCCCTACCGGTCGGCACCAGCCTAAGGTTTGGAAGAAGACCATCCAATTTGCGCAATAGGTGTACTATCTCCTAAACCAAGGAGTACTCACAACTTGGGAGAAGGTAAAAGGGAAAAGACAACTGAATAATCCTATCCGTTTTCTTCAGAACCGGAAACCATCCTCGAATCCCTTCGAGTTCGTATCTAACCATACGATGGTTTTGTCCAATGGAAGTGGACGTTCGTAGTAATACGGGGTGTCCTGGAGAAAAGGGTAAAAGTAGGAGTGGCAATGAGGTCTGCAACTCTGACAATCCAAAAGCCAGTGTTAAGAAGGTTCGGTCAACTTGGTCACTGAGTCATAGTCTAGGGTCGGGTCAATGGTCGCTGCCAGAGAGAGAGAGAAAAGAAACACTCAGCGTGCACTCTAACCTAGATCAGAATGGTTACCAATTTATCTAATCAGGAAACCTCCCACTGTACCTCAAATTCTCCTCCAAACCTGAAAGAAGAATTAGTCGGGGTCACCCGAGAAGTAAACCAACTCATCAGTTGGAATCGGGATCCAACTATCATTGCATGATAACGTGACGGAATCCGCTCACGGTATCACACTCCAGAAGGTATGCGCATATCTGGCAAGTTTCAGTTCTTTTGAAACTCCCGATGTGATTTCTGCCCCATGCTCTTATGACCTTGACGAAGGTCAACAAATCATAAGTCACATGTCAAGTTCCACCCGTCATTGTCCAGGTTAATTTGAACCCACCCGTACAAGCCCTTGACGAAGGTCAACAAGGCTATACGACTGTCCCAAACAAACACATCTATCTATGCAGCAGAAAAGCAACAAGCAGCTACCATACACTATGCCTTGACGAAGGTCAACAAACATAGCATGAATACTACGTGCTACCCGTCTGAAACGACGGAGGGCTACGAATGGTTTCTGGCGAAAACCTTTAACGTAATGAACTTGATATCGTTGAAGGAACGGATAGCTTTTTAGAAAATATAGTGACGAAAACCTTTACTAAAGAGGTCACTCCCGGTGAAGGGATCTCGGCTCTTTCCCCGTAGAATGGGGTGCAGGATATTCCAAATGAATACCACGGTGCAAAGCAAAAGTAATCGGCTATAATGAAGTTAATGCCCTGACGCAAACTTCTGTCTAAGGGGTCACTCCCGGTGAAGGGATCTCGGCCCTTGCCTCGTCGACTGAGGAGCAGGATATTCTAAATGAATACCACGATGCAAAACAAAAGTGAACGTCCTTGCAATAACAGCTTTTTGAAAAGTGTTCCAACAACATCAGATTAGGTTTGTTTATCTTGCATTGATCCGAATCAATGCAGTCCCATCAATTGATCACACCACAAAGAACGAAAATATACTGACGTACGTATATGCCATCCGCATTCGCCACTGGGTCCCGTCATCACCCGTTAAGTTAGCTAACTAACGGCAGAGCGGGGACTGGACTAGCGCGGATGAAAAACATATACAACATCTACTAATATATATACCAATATATAGTATTTCGCTCAAGGCGTGAATAAAATGCAACATCACAGAAATGTACAGCATCACAGAACAATACAGATATCTGGGATCCCCGGGTTTCACAGAGCCACTACTGAAACCCGACGTTCCCCTGGTCGTGTGGATAGCCTGTGCAATGAAAACCTAGACCCCTACGGGCGCGGCAAGTCACCCGCCAAAACCTGAAGCGAGGCAACCCCCTTCAGCACCGTGAATGGACCACCCAGCACTTCACGGAATCCGGTAACTTGGGCACCCCTCCTGGGTCAACCTGTACCCCCTACGAGTGCGTCGAATAGCCCGTCAATCCTGGAGTGAAGCCCCCTCCGTCCCAATGCCATGAGATGCGGGCCCGTTGCCCTCTAGAACCCGGCTATCCGTGCACCCCACCGCGGGGCAATCCTAGTACAGAAAGTAAAATATACATACAACGGGTACATCGACCGCAACCAGGTCGTGCCCCAAAAGAACAATACAAACAGGCAGTGACGGCAGTCCACATGTCGGATGCTCGCCCCGCAATATCAAATGTACATAATACAACCACAACTGTACTAGCATTGCATCCAGGCTATCCCCCACGACCGATCCGCAACATCACAGCAAAACACAGAACATCAACGTGAAAGTCACGTTCGCAAATCCGTCTAACCGGGCTATAGCAGTTAGACCGGATTTACCGATCGAGTGACATTCACGGTCGCAGATATAATGTAAATACTGTGAAAAATGTGTTTAAAATATCCGATCGATCAAAAATTAACAAGTGGGCCCCCAAGCAATACTGTAGCACTCACAGAAATTCTGGGCCCAAATTTAATATCCCAAAAGCCCCAAAATAAGCCCACAAGGCCACTGGAAAATTTGGACACAGTGAAGACACTTTTGTGCGGCGGAACCGCGGCCCAAGGGGGGGTTTGGCCGCGGTTCCGCTCTTGAGGTGTCGACCGACTGCGTCGAATTTTTACAGAAGTCTTAGAATTTCATGTACATCAATTTTATACAACCTGAAAAATTTTAGGAGACCAAAAAATTTCAACAGAAAACTGTCGTGAACTAAAATTGGGTTTTTGGAATTTTGGTCGATCGGAACTGAAAAACACATCAAACGAAGCTAGAAGAAGTTAATGGCGAGGCTCTGATACCACTGTAAGTGCACGGCGGCGCCCCGGTCGTCAATCCGACGGCCAAATGCGGAAACGGTGATAAATTTTAATTTTGCGAACTTTGCAAACCGGCACCACCGCGCACTAAACCCCGGATCGGGCCATTAAACTAGTTCTAGCAAACAAAAGAATGGGTTAGAGATATACCGACTGATACGAGTCCTTCGGTCTTCATCTCCACGCCGATCTCCTCGCGGGATCTCCGTCCGTCTCCTCCTCGTCGGAAAGGGCACCACATCGCCTGCATCTTTTACGGGCTCCCACCTCAATACCGAGGCAACTCGGGTACGAAGCTGGCAAGTCGACGTGCCCAAGATTTACTGTAGAATGTGTAGTGGCTAATGTCTCTTTGGGGTATTGGAGTTGCCTTTGATGGAGGAATCAAGAAGAACTTTGGAGAGGTGAGAAGGTTTTTTGTGTACAAGGCAAAATGAGATCATGAAATTTTCTCATACCAAAAATGAACCATTCTCTCTCACTCCCACAATATGTGGCCGGCCCCTTTTCAAGAATGGTGGAGGAATCAAAATTGCAAAACTATGAAGGGAGGTAATGGTAGTAAAAGTGAAAGGGTGACCATAAAGAAAACATCATCATCACAAAACCCATATCCAAATCAAATCCTTTCCAATCACATAAATGCAAGTGATGGAAGAAAGATATCATAATCAATACATATGCAAGAAAACCCCTCCACAAATGTTATTTGCAAACTTGCAAATAACCCCCTCCATCGGAAAAGTCCGGCCGGGAAAGAACAAAGAAAAACCGGCCGGAACGGAATGCAAACTGGCAACTCCAGAAAACTGGTCCCGTAATAAATTACAGGAAAACCCCGATACTGTGCATACACGCCCGCATCTGTATTCTGTCCGGATACAAATGCAATGAGACAAAATCTACACTGTACTAAACTAGGATCCGGCTTAAACCAAAGCCGGCTAGTAATGTTCGTCCGATCCTGATCCGTGCAATACCGCACGTATCAGATCGAACCCTGCCATATAACTATACGGCCTCTAGTACAAAATGTCCGATCCTGATCCGTGCAATACCGCACGTATCTGATCGGACCCTGCCATATCTCCATACGGCCTCTACAGCGTTTCGCCCGAAAGCTGAGTAACTGAAAGTGTGGTGGACTCTAAAGACTCGTCAATACTATGGCTGTGGATTTAACCACTAGCACGTCAGAGGTATAAGCCAATACGTAACGGGCCACCAGCTATTGACCAAAAGGGACGTCGATGAGCGAACTCATCCTGACACCCTACTGAGCCTGTCAGTGACAATATCCGTACAGTCCGGTCCGTTCGTCTATGAGTATCGCATGTCGGGCCTAGGGGGTTGGTAAAAGTCAGACCCCCAAAAGCGGTACAAGTCGTGTCGGAGTGTAGCTCAGAACACCCTGAGATACTACTGAAATACCTACCAGTAAATCTCCTGCCTTGGCCAAGGACTTCGTGTAATGGCTCTCCTAGACACAACGCGACCTCACCCCCAATATCGGGAGAGACGAACCCCTGAAGATCCGCTCACTGCCTCCATGTGGCTCGGGACTGTACCCAACTAAAACCTGTTTGCACGACTCCTTTGAGCCGTGGTAGGGTAGTAATCAAAGCACAGAGGGAACTCACACGAGACAAATGACGGTCCCCAGGTCGATGAACTAACCTGTACACATGTCACCTGGGAACTGCTATCTGACGTTAGGTATAAGACCAACTAGCATGTTCCCGGCGAGTCCTGTCCGGTGTACTCATAACCCAATGAGCACCTGTATACATCTTAGGTGAACCAACAGACACCAGTGGCTTGTGAGACCGGCCACCGCCCCTCGTCGGGGTCTCGACTGTATACACTAGTCTACTCTGGAGAATCGATGCCCTGTCTCGAAACTCCCACGACTAGGGACCTTTTAAGGATATGCTTGTAGACCCCAGCTCTCACGTATATGATCGCCCTCATACTGCTGGTCGTCAAGCAAGAATCCTAGGGGCTCTATCAACATGCAATAGCGACCTGTCAGGTCACCTAAAGCAGTACACGATGATAAAGGTAAACCAGATAGCATACTATCATCTCGAGTAAGACTGTTCTACCGGGATAGGTCCTCCCTCAATCATTGCAATCACGTGCCTGTGATCCAATAATTGACTCTGAGGGCACTATCTCCAACACTAGAGGCCATTATTGTATCATTCTAGATTGTATATTACTTAATGGAAGCTTGGGATATTCACAGTTATATATACAGTCTTGCTAAAAATGGTAGTATGCTACTTGGTTTGTGTCTACTTTAATATGTGAATATGTCTCTTGTAACGTATCACTTATACATATTAGTAGAGCCCATAGGATCTTTGCTTGATTACCAGCGTCGTGATGGCAGTCACACTAGTGGGGGCTGGGTAGTCTGTAAGCAACATCCTATACAGGTCCCTGGTCGTTGGATTGTCGAGATAGGGCATCGATATTCCGGAGTAGACTAAGTGTATACGCTTCTCATCCCAGTTGGGGAAATGGTCTGTCCCACAGCCATCAGTACGCCGTACTGGAGATAGTATACAGGTGCTCTGTAGGTTACGGGTACACCGGACAGGACTCGCCGAGGAACTGATTGGTTGGTATTATACCCATCGTCAGTTGTCAGTTCCTAGGTGACATGAGTACAGCATAGTCCGCAGACTTGACACTGCTGCTTCGCCTCGAGTGTGTCCCACTGTTCTTAGATTGCTACCCTACCACGGCTCAAAGGAGTCGTGCAAACAGGTAGCAGTTGGGTGCAGTCCCGAGCACTTGGAGGCAGTGGCGGTTAGATAGGATTCGTCTCTCCCGGTATTGGGAGATGATATCGCGATGTGTCAGAGAGCCATTACACAAAGTCCCTGGCCAGGGCAAACGAGATATACTGGTAGGTTCCAGTAGCTTCTCAGGGTGTAATGGGCTTCGCTCCAACACGACTTATACAGCTATTAGGGGACTGACGCTTGCCACCCCCTAGGCTTGATATGCGATAGTCTTAGACGAAGAGACCGGACTGTACGAAGATTGTCACATCAGGCTCAGTGGGAGTTCGGATGATTTACCTCATCGGCCTTCTTATCGACATCTACCTGGGGACCGTTACGTACAGCTAGTGCCGCTTGCGATCTGTGGTTAAACCCACTGCCAGCGTAGTGTCGAGTCTTTAGAGTCCCACACAGAGAGTTTCCCTGCTCCAGGCGAAACGATATAGAGGTCGTATGGTTTTACGACGAGCGTTCGAATGTATACGTGTGTTTTCGCACGTACGACTTTTCGGACAGTTTATACTAGCCGGCTTTGGTTTAAGCAAGATTCTAGTATAAGGTTATTGGATTTATACAGTCTAAAGTTTTTCCGTGTTTTCATGGATTGGAGGGGCGTTCTCGTAATTTGTCGAGAAGGTTCTAGAAGAGTGGTGACATGAGGGGTTGAGGTGGCTTTTTCATGATTACTTTGTGTGACTCATTTATATGATTCATCATATCATTAATGCTTCATTAATGATCTAATGACTCACATGATGAATCACTCTCCTTGATTAAATGAAACATTGTGAATAATCAATTAATTGATATTATTTGATAATTCATTATGTATCATATATTCAAGTGAGAAGGATTTTTGGTTCTCATTCCCATCTTCTCCTTCTCTCTCCTCAAGCTCACTCTCTCTTGAAACCCTAACCCTAACCTCTCATGTGTTGAGATCAAGGGTTAGCTAGACTAAAACATCCATAACCTCACTCTATATCCCCTAGGTAGCTTAGATTAGCACTTTAAGCAACCTAGTTATCTCAAGTTTGAGATTTAGCTTGGCGTAGGAGCTTTCGGGTGGATCGTCTTTGATTTGAGGAGGCCGTGAAGTTGCCGATGTTCCTAGGAGCCTACGAGGAGTGGAGGACAGCGATGAAGACCCGAAGGACATGTAACATGAGGTATAACTCCGGTACCGAGTAGTTAAACCTCTAGTATATCGTTAGCAATGGTTTAGATTACGATTCATGCGCTCAAGTCCATGTTACGAAGCTTTGATAATCGTTTTTCATATATTCCGCCCCCCCCCTGCGAGTTAGTGGGGTGCGTGACATGGACTTACAAAAGTGTCATTTTAGTGCAAAGTGTGATTTTTTTAACTTGAAATTGGGTTCTGTTGAAACTGCTACTACCCGGGGTGTTTCAGAATAAAATTGTAATTACTGGGATATACACAGTATGTATGGAGAGCACACACCAAACCCGGGGGCCCACCTCCCAACCAAGGCCGCCGGAAAAAGACTTCTGGCCGCAAATTGCGGCCAGATGAGGGATTTGTGGGTTGGGGTTTGGGTGATGGGTGTCTGCTGCTGTGTGGAGTATTATGGTATATTTATTTTTATAAAACTCTTTCTGTATCAAAATCTGGGACCTATTACCCTATTTTCCGTATTTTAAATCTTCGCGACACACGCGATACGTGTGTAGGTTTGGGTTGTGCTGCGTATCGCGACGCGTCAGGTTAGCTTCAGGAGCGTGATCATACGTTTTAGCGTATCGCGCACACGGGCGCTTGGTTTGCAATGCGGGTTTCTAGTTTGACCTTAATATTGCGTTTTTTGGTGGATTTGAGCTTATGTGTGATATATTGTGTAAATCTAGGTTCGCAGGCGAGTGAGACGGACGCTGCGAAGAAGGGGAAACAAGTTGTCGGCTACACTTAGCGCGAGACTTCGGTGAGTAGATTTAACATCTACGGGGATATCGCCCGCATGGCGTTCTACGTCAGGGCTGATAGGACTTTATAGCTACACATTGCATTTACCTACATTGACTGTTCATGGATACTGTTGTTGCATACTGCATTCCCTGCTATATGTATGAAAACTTAGAAATGATAGAACACCGCACTATTACTAACGGTTTATTTTGCACGAGCACTAATCTGCATGTTACACACACACCTTTAGTAATTTCCATGACACACTCACTGTAGAATTGCCATGATCATTATACTGTAGTTCATTTCACATATGATTCGATATGATTTTCATAGAAATTGGAAGCCGCATTCTGTCTTTGAAAACTGAACTATCTTAAGAAACGCGGTTTCTCCCTTGTACCTATATTATGATGACTTGATGTACATAGCACATCGTATTTGATTTACTCATTGGTGTTGGATTTTTGTGTGATTTCTGGTTTTGAGGACCGTGGAATTATTTAAGAAAAGATGCACTATTTGAAAACCCGGTTCCTCGTGATATGATATTTTGGTGCGTCCACCACGCGTTTTCTCGGTGCTGAGACGTGTGCTTGAAACCCGATTCGTGGAGTGGATGATCCGTTTGCGGGTTCGTTGTGGACCCGGTATGGTTCCCCTCGGCAAGATGATCGATGGACTTTGCCGATTGAGCCTGGAGGTGGGCGAGTACCTACCGGTGATTGGTTGGACCTGGCGGTTATCCGGCGGATACTGACCAGAGTCGAGAGATGGATGCGGGATGATCCGTACTGCCGGGGCCGAGGGCCGATACCGCAGACGGAGCCCGTGGGCTGATCCGGACTTACGGAGCCCGATGTATGAGGATTTGCTTGTCGATGCTGGACACGAGTATTTATGATATTTTGGGTGCCGATATTGGGCACTCGTGATTCTCAGAGATTTACAGGATTTGAGGGCCGAGGAGAGTGCCGGCGCCTGAGCTTATTTAGGATTTGGGTGCAGCTTGGGCACCGATTATTTTTACACGATTGATATTTCATGTAGATGTTGTTTATCCCATGCTCAGCGGTGTTTATCATGTATCTCATCTTGTAGTTATTTTACCTGACAGAGCATTTGCATGATTATTGCACTTACTGCTTGTCGCATATAGATTTACCTGCTGGCATATGATAGCGTAGCGCAGTACGTGCATGCTCGTGATTACCTTTATATGTTATCTCTATTCACGAGTTGGCAACTCACCCCCGTTGTGCCACAGTATTTGCAGGTTGCCCCTCAGAGTAGTCGCGGCAGGCTGCCTTTTTCCATCTTTTGGCTACAGATACCATTACAGTTGGTGGGAGAGCTATTTTGCTTTTTAGGTGGGTTGTGGTATCTGGTTACTTTTACTGTACACACTTTTGTATCTAGTATTCTCCATCTACCATATATGTACTTGAATTAGAGACAGTGTGAGGACGATGATGTATACTTTTGTATTCTGGTGTCGAGCTCGTGGGAGCCGGCTTTATATTTGCAGTTATTATTCTGGGATGTTTACTTATTGCTCATTCTTCGCTACGGCGTCGTATATTACTCTTGTGGTGATGGTTTCCGCCGTTGGGCGTGATTGCTCCCGGTTTGGGATGCTTTGTTCATTATATCTCATTTTCACTTATATCCTGTTTTTACCCAATTTTCGGGGTTACTTTTACAAAGGAAATGCTGCCAAAATTATTATAAGGATAATTTAACTTTAAAAAGAAACCTCATTGAACTAATCAATGTTTTCTAAATGTTTTAATTAAATGTTTTCAACACTCACTACTTTTAAATGGTTTTGATCTCTGAGTTCGGCTTACTTAGTCGCGTTACGCCTGTAGACGTTGCGTGGTTAAGTGCCGATCACGAGTCGAGATATTCGGGTCGTGACAAAGTTGGTATCAAAGCATAGGTTTTACCTTTCGGAGTGTAGGATGACCTGGTATGATGGAGTAGGTAGCTGAAGCAGAGTGGCGTAGCGTGCGTATGTTCCGCGGCATACTCACGACACGGTACTCCGCCAAAGCGACCTTAGGACTTATTGATTGAAATTCCTTTTGAGTATATACATTCTTGCGATTCGATTTCTGCATCCTTATCGAATCCTATTTTCCTTTCAGCCATTATGCCGCCAAAGACTACGAGGGCGCAGAGAGCGGCCGCGAGGGCCGAGATTCGAGTTGATTCGTCTGAGACGAGGACTGATCCGGGAAGTACACCGGTTGTACCCGAGCAGGTTGTTCCTCCCGTGACAGATCAGATCGCCACACTAGGGGCTAGTATGCAGGAGATGCGCCAGACGGTGGGATCCAGCATGCAGAAGATGCGCCAGATGATAGGATCGCTAGTTAAGATGCTTCGAGCGCAGCGACCAAAGGTAGCTCCCCCCGTTACAGAGACCGCGATGGTACCTACCGCACAGGCAGTTGCCCCTGCAGCTACGGAGGTGATTACAGTATCGCTATCAGAGTTCATGAGGCTGAAGCCTCCGGTCTTCACAGGCACCGATGCAGCCGAGGACCCACAGTCCTTCATTGATAGGATGGCTCGGATATGTCGTTCCCTCAGATGCGCAGATGCGAGATGGATTGAGTTCGCGAGCTTTCGCCTGGAAGGTCTTGCGAAGAAATGGTGTGAATCAGTCAAGAAGGGCAGAGCAGTAGGTCTTCCTCCTATGACCTGGACAGAGTTCGTGGCACTATTCCTTGCCCGCTTTCTCCCACTGAGTGTCAGAGATGCTAGAGAACGCAGGTTCGAGTCCTTATGCCAGACTCCGGAGATGTCAGTGGCAGAGTATGATGTGTTGTTCACAGAGCTATCTATCTATGCGCCGTATCTAGTGGCTACCGAGGAGTTGCGAGTCAAGAGATTTGTTCGAGGCTTGCTTACACCACTGTTCCTTGCGATCAGCGCACAGCACTACGAGACATATGCAGCTGCGGTAGATGCAGCTCTATTAGTCGAGGAGCGCCTTGCTGAGACTTCGGTAGTTCCAGAGCCGAAGAGAGTTCGTACTCGTATAGCAGCACGGAGACAGACATTCAGACGCCGCGACAGGTATCGTTCAGGTATGAGGAGTGGCAGAGATTCGGGACGAGGCCAGATGATTAGTTCGTATCCATGGGAGAGTCAGCAGTCGTCGTGAGGTTGCTATAGATGCGGCAGTTTACTTCACCTCGTCAGAGATTTTCCTGAGATACACCGGAGGGAGACAGCAGCACCGCACATCACCTTACCACCTTCACCACCCCAGAGGGCGTTGCCTGTTGTTCCTACTGTTACTCCGCATCAGACTCATACACAGAGAGGTCGTGGGCGTGGAGGAGTTGCTCAGAGAGGACGGGATGACCGAGGCAGAGGACAGTCAGTCATAGGTGGAGGGCAGGCACGAGTTTTTGCTTTGACGCATCAGAACGCGCAGGAGTCCAATGCGGTGGTCTCAGGTATCCTTCCAGTATGTTCAGTTGATGCACACGTATTGTTCGATCCCGGATCCACGCACTCGTACGTATCTACACACTTCGTGCCGAGTTTGGGTAGAGAGTCCGGTTTGCTTGATCAGCCGCTTGTTGTGACTGCTCCTATGGGAGAGTCGTTTGTTACTAGACACGTGTTCCGATCCTGTACCGTCTGTATTGGCGAGAGAGAGTTGCCCGTCGATTTGATCATTCTCGAGATGTTGGACTTCGACGTTCTTTTGGGCATGGATTGGTTAGCCACGTGGTATGCTTCTGTGGACTGCCATGAGAAGACAGTTAGATTTTGTTTTCCCGGCGAGTCGGTTTTGTTGTGTTGGGGGACCGTGGTGCCGCCCCACACTGTGTGATTTCTTCTTTTCGCGCTGGACAGCTTTTGAGGAAGGGATGTCAGGGGTTTCTCGCCTATGTTTGTGATACTAGAGCTACAACGGTTCTTCTGGATCAGGTTCCGGTTGTTAGCGAGTTCCCTGATGTGTTCCCTGACGAGCTTCCTAGGCTACCGCCCGAGCGCGACATTTCTTTCTGTATTGATTTGGTTCCTGGCGCGGGGCCTATTTCTATACCGCCATATCGGATGGCCCCGGCGAAACTTCGAGAATTGAAGGGTCCGTTGCAAGATTTGCTGGACAAGGGACTTATGCGACCCAGTGTTTCTCCTTGGGGAGCTCCAGTCCTGTTCTTCAAGAAGAAGGACGGCAGTTTGCGTCTGTGTATCGACTATCGCCAGCTGAACAGGGTTACAGTGCGGAACAGATATCCTTTGCCGCGTATCGACGATTTGTTCGACCAGCTTCAGGGGGCAGGATACTTTTCGAGGATCGATTTGCGATCAGGCTATCATCAGCTGCGGGTTCGACAGGAGGACATTCCTAGGACAGCTTTCCGCACGCGCTACGGCCATTACGAGTTTTTGGTGATGTCGTTCGGACTCACCAATGCGCCAGCAGCATTCATAGATTTGATGAACCGTATTTTCCGGCCGTATCTTGATCTGTTCATCATTGTATTCATTGACGATATTCTGGTGTATTCTCGGAGTAGAGAGGAGCACGAGCAGCACCTGCGGATTACACTGCAGACCTTGAGAGAGCATCAGCTTTTCGCCAAATTCTCCAAGTGTGCTTTCTGGCTGGACAGCATAGACTTCTTGGGGCACGTGATTTCACGAGATGGTATATGTGTAGACCCGAGGAAGATCGAGGCCGTTCGGAGTTGGCCCAGACCCACATCAGTTACGGAGATTCGCAGCTTCCTAGGGCTGGCCGGCTACTACAGGCGATTTGTGCAGGATTTCTCTCGCATTGCTACACCCTTGACCAGGTTGACCCGGAAGGGAGTTTCTTTCGTTTGGACAGAGGAGTGTGAGCACAGTTTTCAGCAGTTACGAGCTACTGACTACGGCGCCAGTATTATCATTGCCTTCAGGGTCAGGCGGATTTGTGGTATATTGTGATGCTTCTCTAGTGGGGCTAGGGTGTGTTCTGATGCAGCATGACAGGGTGATCGCGTATGCTTCGCGGCAATTGAAGAAACATGAACAGAACTACCCCACTCACGATTTGGAGATGGCTGCAGTGGTCTTTGCACTTAAGATCTGGCGACATTACCTATACGGCGAGTCGTGCCAGATATTCACTGATCACAAGAGCTTAAAGTATATATTCCAGCAGCGAGACCTGAACCTTAGACAGCGCCGATGGATGGAGTTAGTGAAGGACTACGACTGCGAGATCTTGTACCACCCGTGCAGGGCTAATGTAGTGGCAGATGCTTTGAGCAGGAGGCCCGGGGGTAGTCTATCTTGCTTGAGCGCAGTACAGAGGCAGTGGTCGGCAGATTGGCAGATCTTATGCGACAGCCGGGTACAGTTCGAGTTTACGCCGATCGGAGGAAAGATTGCGCATGTTCGTGCACGCCCACAGTTGCTTGACCGTATACATGAGGCACAGCACAGTGATGACCGTTGTTCAGAGATCAGGACGCAGATGGGACAGGGCAGATTTTCCGAGTTCGTGATCGATGATCAGGGGATACTACGATTTGGGACCAGATTGTGCATACCAGATGCTGAGGGACTGCGGCGTGAGATTCTCGAGGAGGCACATCGATCGGTGTATAGTGTTCATCCAGGTTCCACCAAGATGTACCACGATTTGAGAGATGTTTACTGGTGGGACGGGATGAAAAGGGACATCGCAGATTTCATGTCGAGATGCCTGACTTGTCAGCAACTCAAGGCGGAGCATCAGAGGCCCGCGGGAGAGTTACTGTTAGTTATATGTATGCCCTAGAGGCCATTACTATACATAGGATGTATATTGTAGTGGATGCTGGGACGTATATAGGGAGGACTTTCTTGCTCGACATGATAGTATGCAATCTGGTTGAACTTTACCTTAACGTGTACACAGATTGTCTCTCTATTACATGTTGGTAAAGCCCTTAGGATGTGTACTTGACTACCTGGACTATGATGCGGATCATACTAGTGGGGACATGGTGTTGGAGATAGTGCCCTCATAGTCAATTATTGGATCGCAGGTACGTGATTGCAATGATTGCGGAGGACCTATCCCGGTAGGATAGTCTTACTCGAGATGATAGTATGCTATCTGGTTTGCCTTTATCAGTCGTGTACATGTTCAGGTGACTGATTGCATGTTACACTTTGATAGAGCCCTTAGGATCTTGCTTTACTACCAACAGTATGATGGCGATCATATACGTGAGAGTTGGGTAGTTTATATGCATATCCTTAATTGTGGTCCCTAGTCGTGGGAGTTTCGAGACAGGGCATTGATACTCCGGAGTAGACTAGTTTCGAGACAGGGCATCGAGACCCCGACGAGGGGCGGTGGCCGGTCTCACAAGCCACTGGTGTCAGTTGGATCACCTAAGATGTATACAGGTGCTCATTGGGTTATGAGTACACCGGACAGGACTCGCCGGGAATCTGCTAGTTAGTACTACACCTATCGTCAGATAGCAGTTCCCTGGTGACATGTGTACAGGTTAGTTCATCGACCTGAGGTCGTCATTTGTCTCGTGTGAGTTCCCACTGTGCTTTGATTTCTACCCTACCACGGCTCAAAGGAGTCGTGCAAACAGGTAGCTTTTGGGTACAGTCCCGAGCCATATGGAGGCACGTGAGCGGATCGGCAGGGGATTCGTCTCTCCCGGTATTGGGGGCGAGGTCGTGCTGTGTCTAGGAGAGCCATTACACAAAGTCCATGGCCATGGCAGGAGATTTACTGGTACGTACTCCAATAGTATCTCAGGGTGTTATTGGGCTACACTCCGACACGACTTATACTGCTATTGGGGGTCTGACGTTACTAGCCCCCTAGGCGGATATGCGATACTCATTGACGAACGGACCGGACTGTATATACATTGTCACTGTTAGGCTCAGTAGGGTTTCTGGATGAGTTCGCTCATCGGCCACCCTTGAGTTCGCTCATCAGCCTCCCATGAGGTCAGTCCATGGGCAGCCGTTACGCATAGCTAGTGCCGCTGACGGTTTGTGGTTAAACCCACTGCCAGGGTACTGACGAGTCATTAGAGTCCCCCACAGGCAGTTTCCCAAGTTCGGGCGAAACGTTGTAGAGGCCGTATGGTTTTATGGCAGGGTTCGGAAAATGCACGTGCGTTTACGCACGTGTTATTTTTCGGGCAGTTGATACTGGTCGGCTTTGGTTTAAGCCGGATCCGAGTATTATATTGAGTAGGTATAATATCTTTGTCTCAGTTGCATTTGTATTCGGTCGTAATACAAATGTTGGTATATTTATACAGTTTCGGGGTTATCCTGAAAGTCGTTTCAGGATCACTTTTGGAAGTTGCCAGTTTCCAGTTTTCTATCAGCCGTCTTTTAACATTCGGTTAAAGACGGATTTATCTTTTCTTGGATGAGGGTGAGTCATGCTTCTAGAAGGTTCTAGATTTGGTGAGGTGTCTTGTAACTCATGCTTTGATTTTAACCATTTCTTGTTTTCCTTAAGATATTATTTTGTGTTCACATTATGATATTTATCCTATGGTTACTCTCCCCTCTCCTACGGTCACCCCCCCACTCCTATAAGTGGCCGGCCCCCTCTCTCTCCTCACACTCTCTCACTTGATGGTTTTCATTTGTGAAAAGATTATGATAGTATTTGGGGTGTATGGAATTTCACAGTCCATTTCATTCCATCACCCGATTCCCTCGGCAACTTCATTAACCGATCGTCCACGGACTTGGACGAAGTGAGACAAAGTCATCTACTCATTCTCTACATCATTCTTGGTCGTCTCTTTTAGCAAACTTGACGACCGAGTTGCCTCGAGTCAGAGGCGGGAGCCCGTTTAAAGAATCGGTGATGTGGTGCCACCTGGACGAGCAGATCGGAGATCGACGAGATCGGAGCAGCCGCAACGGAGCGTGGGATGATGGTTAAAGAACGAAGGACTCGGATCGTTCGGTATAACCTTTCTACACTCTTTACAGTTTGTTAGTTTAGCAATAATGGCAGATCCGGGTTAAAGTATACGATAGCGCCAGTTAAAAAGTTTTTGTTCCGCATTTGGCGTCTGTAGACGGCCGGGGCGCTAGCGTAGACTTACAGTGGTATCAGAGCCTAACCATTTTGATATACTAACTTGTGCTAACGCGTTTAAAACATCGATCGAACCGAAAATCAAAAATCGCATTTTTCTTGCTTGACAGTTTCTGTTGATTTTAAACGGTGTCCTAAAAATATTTCACACATCTCAGAAAACTGTGCAGGCATTTCTAAGAACCACGACAAAATTTGGGCACATGAATCCACCAAACCGCCGCGGAAACGCGGCCAAACCCATGGTTTGGCCGCGCATCCGCGGCCACTTGGTGAGCTCATGCTCCCAAATTTGTACAGTGGGTTCTTCTGTGGGAATTGAGGTTTTTGGTATATATATTTTGGGCCCAGGTTTTGTTACTGTTCACCAGTAAGTCGTGGGACCCACTTCTTGATATTTGGTCGATCGAAATTTAAACACGTTAGTTTACAGTGCTTACATTATATCTCCGACCGGGAATGTCATTTGATCGGTAAACCGCGTCTGATTGCTATAGTTCTTTTAGACGGGTTTGCGAACGTGACATTCGCATTGATGTTCTGTGTTGTGCTGTGATGTTGCGGATTTGTCGTGTTGGATAGCAGTGTGCAATGGTAGTACAGTTTGAGTTTATTTGTACATTTGATATTGCGGGGCGAGCGTCCAACTTGTGGACTGCCGTCACTGCCTGTTGTATAATATTCTTTTGGGGCACGACCAGGTTGCGGTCGATGTACCTGTTGTACTATTTTTCATTACTGTACTAGGTTTTGCCCCGCGACGGAGTGCACGGATAGCCGGGTTCTGAGGGGCAACGGGTCCGCATCTCATGGCTTTGAGAGGCAGAGGGGTCCCACTCCAGAATTGGTAGACTATTCGCCGCACTCGTAGGGGGTACAGGTTGACCCAAGGAGGGGTGCTCAATTTACCGGATTCCGTGAAGTGCCGGGTGTTCCATTCACTATGCTGTGGGGACTACCTCGTTTCAGGTTTTGGAGGGTAACTTGCCGCACCCGTAGGGGTCTAGGTTTCATTGCACAGGCTATCCACACGACAGAGGAACGTCGGGTTTCAGCAGCGGCTCTGTGAAACTCGGGGATCCCAGATTATCTGTATTGTTCTGTGATGCTTATTACTTTTCTGTAATGTTGCATATTATCACGCCTGGAGCGATTATTGTATATTGGTTTATATACTATTAGATGTTGTATATGTTTTACACCCGCGCTAGTCCAGTCCCCGCTCTGTCGTTAGTTAAGTAACCTAACGGGTGATGACGGGACCCAGTGACGAATGCGGATGGCATATACGTACATTTTATTTTCGTTCTTTTCTGGTGTGATTGATTGATGGGACTGCGTTGATTCTGATCAATGCAAAGAAAAACAAACCTGTTTTAGTTGTTGGAACAAATTTAAAAAGTGTTATTGCAAAGACGTTTCCTTTTGTTTTGCATAGCGGTATTCAGTGGAATATCCTGCACCTCATTCCATGGGGCAAGGGCCGATATCCCTTCACCGGGACTGACCCCTTGGGCAGAAGTTTGCGTCAGGGTAATAACTTCACTATAGTCGATTACAAGTTGCTTTGCATAGCGGTATTCAGTGGAATATCCTGCACCTCATTCCACGAGGAAAGAGCCGAGATCCCTTCACCGGGAGTGACCTCTTTAGCAAAAGGTTTTCGCCACTATATTTTAAAAAAGCTATCAGGTTCCTTCAGCGATATCAAGTTCACTACGCTAAAGGTTTTTCGCCAAAAAACCAGCCGTAGCCCTCCGTCACTTCTTTTGGGTATTCAGTAGTATTCAAGCTATGTATTTTGACCTAACGCCAAGGCATAGTGTTTGGTAGCTGCTGGGTATTCAATTGTTGCATAGATAGATGAGTTGGTTTGGGACAGCCGTTCTGGCATTTTGACTTAACGCCAAGGGCATGTGCGGGTGGGTTCAAATTAACAAGATAGTGATGGGTAGAACTTGGCACTTATGACATTTTGACCGAACGCCAAGGTTATAAGAGCATGGGGCAAAAATCAGATCGGGAGTTTCTAAAGAAACTGAAACTTGCCAAGTATGCGCATACCTTCTGGAGTATGAGTAACGTGGATGCATTCCATCACGTTATCATGCGATGAGAGTTGGATCCTGATTCCCACTGATGAGTTGGTTTACTCTTCGGGTAATCCCGATTGATTCTTCTTTCAGGTTTGGAGGAGAATTTGACAGGATAGTGGGAGGTTTCCGGATTAGATAAAGTTATGACCATTCTGATCTAGGTTAGAGTGCACGCAGAGTGTTTCTTTTCTCTCTCTCTCTTTGGCAGCGACCTTTGACCGACCCTAGACTATGACTCAGTGACCAGGTTGACCGAACCTTCTTAAAATACTGGCTTTTGGATTGTCTATGTTGCATAAGTCATTGCCACTCCTTCTTTTACCCTTTGCATTTCTCAGAACACCCGTATTACTACGGATATCCACTTCCATTGGATAGATCCATCGTATGGTTATATACGAACTCGAAGGGACTTCTTCGAGGATGGATCCAGGTTCAGGAGAAACAGAATTGGTTTATTCAGTTGTCTTTTATTATCACCTTCTCTCAGGTTGCGAGGGCTCCTTGGTTTAGGAGAGTACACCTATTACGCTTATTGGATAGTCTTATTCCAAACCATAGGCAGGTGCCGAAAGGTAGGGAATGAAGAAAACCAATTAGCCTAAGTAGGGTGTACAGAAGGTAATATGTAAAGACAAAATAAAGGGATTAGAAAGAGGGCAAAGTAAATTGCGACTGATATCATTCACGACCAAACCGCGTACTTCATCGCCACTCCTATTTCACCTTTAAAAGAATAAGGTATTATTCAGTTGTCTTTTATCATCACCTTCTCTCAAGATGCGAGTACTCCTTGGTTTAGGAGGGTACACCTATTATGCTTACTGGATAGTCTTCTTCCAAACCATAGGCTGGTGCCGAACGGTAGGGAAGGAAGAAAACCATTTAGCCTAACGATGGTGTACAGAAGGTAACGACTAAAGACAAATAAAGGGATTTGGAGAGATGGCAAAGAGATATACGGTTGAAGTCATGAATTGGATTATGGAAGAGGCATTGCTATGAATACCAGGATACCCCTACGAAACATTTTCATGTTTCAGTGCATTGTTAAAGAAAAACTATTTTCCCGATTAGACACTTACTCCAAGGGTATGTATTTACCAGGTTTCATTCTCATATCTGTATGGTTTTACAGATGATGAGTGGGAGTAAGTTATTGGGAATTAGGTGATTATCCTCATTATATCGGAATTCGTTGTAATTGGTGATATTTGAGGAAATCGCCAGGGTACAGTTTTCAACCTACGACGCACAGGTTTTGAGTTATTCAACTCAGCGGACTTATACAGAGTATTGTATGTTGTCCAAGTGTCCATAAGGACAACGGGGTAGGTGCTCGTACTATGTTCTATTTTACTTATAACTTCTCTAGTATTTGGACAAGTGTTTCGTAGAAATACAAGGTCTAAGTTTTGAGAAGTTATGGGTATAAGAATAAAGTAGAGAACCAGATATCACAAGTATCGGGATTCTTCAAAGAGATTGAAGATGTAGATTCTTGTGATTGGTATTCAGATGATAGTGATGGTTTTGAGAAACGTGTTTCTCTTTCAGGTTACTCATAATTGGATGGATTCCTAAGTTGAGTAATGCTGATTAGCCTCTTTCCATTAAAGTGATATGCACTGGAGACAGCTGCATGATTTGAATCTGGTTCCAATTAAATAAGTGCCAAAGTTTCTATATTGGATATAGAATAGTTCGTACCTTAAAAGATATTAAGGTATGGGGAGTTGTCCAGCTTATGCTCAAAACCAGACGCTGGATAACTCAGGGCACGTTTCTGTAATGGCTGTTTGTGGGTTGACCCTAGCTATGACCAGGGTTGATATTCTACCATTTGGAAGATCAATAGTGATATTGTTCTTGACTCGCCACAGTTTTAGTAAAATGGATTTTTTCAGAAAACAGTAGTGGGAGTATAGTAGAACTGGAAGTGATTCCAGAACCGCAAACGATTACGAAAAATTTAATAGGACCTAACGATTCAATCAGGTTTGACATTCCAATAGCCACTCCGCAGATATGGTGGGTGACCTCAGACACCCGAGAGGTACTCCGGTAGCCTCAAGGACGGTGACAGGGAGGTTATTATCTACCCAGACTTGACACTACTATTGTTCCAAGATATGAGACCCGGTAGGAGGGTTGTCGTAGTCAGTGGGAGCAGCGGAAGTTTAGTGGGCAAGTAGCTTATGTCTATTTATAGACCTGAGCAGTTATAGCGGAGATAGATCATCTAATTTTGATGTGACAGTCATGGGTTTGACTTCAATCAGAATAGGGGATGGATCTGTTAAGAAGGTAGTAGGATGTGATGTCATGGTATTTGAATGACATACACAGAGTAGGAAGTAAAATTCCTATACTACGATCGGTTGTACTTTGGTCGTCACACAGTTGTTTCTCCAGACAGGATGTGGATATAATATCAGACATTATGGTTTCTAGATCTATGGTTTTAGATCTGGATTTGGGTAGTTTCCCAATGTGGGTACTTTGACAGATATTCTAATGGTTTTTAGAATAGTTGACTCCTAGCATGGTAGTGTACCTGCAGGTGATGGAGTCACCCTCTCTAAAGGTGTCGTATAGACTAAAGGGGAGAGGGAAGTGCATGATTGGCAGATCACTTGCTTAGGCAATTGAGTCAATCGTGAGATGTCAAGTACCACACCAGATGTTGTTTTTGCACTAGATGCAATGAGTTTGTATTAATCTAATCCTGGAGAGACATAAGGAAGCAGTTTTAGAACATAAGTGGATGTTCTACGGATTTGATGACGGCAGCCTCCTTCGGGAGACGGTTATCATTCCAAGCTTCAAAGGTGACATGGATGACAGAGTGATTGTCAGAGTTACAGTTTTTCCCTCTGACCAAGAGGGACAGTATTATGGACAGATGGTCCAAGAGGATACTGTGGGTGGCATGGTGCCGTATACTGATTAGGTTCAGTGATCGATACAGTCTAAGAAGTTTGGATTTGGAGTTCATTTATGAACTAGGTCCCATCAGATATCTAGACATATTCTAAGACAGGTATTACTCGATTCGGGAGATGGCTTTCTCCGCGAACTTGAGATTTAGAGAGATATAGAAAGAAACATTTAGGCGGATCCACTCACTGAGGCTATTTCTCGAATACAATAGTTTTACAAACGGGCTTTGTGAAACTGATTAGTAGAGGAGTTGGATGTTCGTTTTCACACGGGCTGTGAGTAGTCGACATCGCAATAATTAGCCTTGAGTGCAAGTGGGAGATTGTTGGAGATAGTGCCCTCATAGTCAATTATTGGATCGCAGGTACGTGATTGCAATGATTGCGGAGGACCTATCCCGGTACGACAGTCTTACTCGAGATGATAGTATGCTATCTGGTTTGCCTTTATCAGTCGTGTACATGTTCAGGTGACTGATTGCATGTTACACTTTGATAGAGCCCTTAGGATCTTGCTTTACTACCAACAATATGATGGCGATCATATACGTGAGAGTTGGGTAGTTTATATGCATATCCTTAATTGAGGTCCCTAGTCGTGGGAGTTTCGAGACAGGGCATCGATACTCCGGAGTAGACTAGTGTATACAGTCGAGACCCCGACGAGGGGCGGTGGCCGGTCTCATAAGCCACTGGTGTCAGTTGGATCACCTAAGATGTATACAGGTGCTCATTGGGTTATGAGTACACCGGACAGGACTCGCCGGGAATCTGCTAGTTAGTACTATACCTATCGTCAGATAGCAGTTCGCTGGTGACATGTGTACAGGTTAGTTCATCGACCTGAGGTCGTCATTTGTCTCGTGTGAGTTCCTACTGTGCTTTGATTTCTACCCTACCACGGCTCAAAGGAGTCGTGCAAACAGGTAGCTTTTGGGTACAGTCCCGAGCCATATGGAGGCACGTGAGCGGATCGGCAGGGGATTCGTCTCTCCCGGTATTGGGGGCGAGGTCGTGCTGTGTCTAGGAGAGCCATTACACAAAGTCCATGGCCATGGCAGGAGATTTACTGGTAGGTACTCCAGTAGTATCTCAGGGTGTTATTGGGCTACACTCCGACACGACTTATACTGCTATTGGGGGTCTGACGTTACTAGCCCCCTAGGCGGATATGCGATACTCATTGACGAACGGACCGGACTGTATATACATTGTCACTGTTAGGCTCAGTGGGTTTCTGGATGAGTTCGCTCATCGGCCTCCCTTGAGTTCGCTCATCAGCCTCCATTGAGGTCAGTCCATGGGCAGCCGTTACGCATAGCTAGTGCCGCTGACGGTTTGTGGTTAAACCCACTGTCAGGGTACTGACGAGTCATTAGAGTCCTCCAGAGACAGTTTCCCAAGTTCGGGCGAAACTTTGTAGAGGCCGTATGGTTTTATGGCAGGGTTCGGAAAATGCACGTGCGTTTACGCACGTGTTATTTTTCGGGCAGTTGATACTGGTCGGCTTTGGTTTAAGCCGGATCCGAGTATTATATTGAGTAGGTATAATATCTTTATCTCAGTTGCATTTGTATTCGGTCGTAATACAAATGCGGGTATATTTATACAGTTTCGGGGTTATCCTGAAAGTCGTTTCAGGATCACTTTTGGAAGTTGCCAGTTTTCAGTTTTCTATCAGCCGTCTTTTAACATTCGGTTAAAGACGGATTTATCTTTTCTTGGATGAGGGTGAGTCATGCTTCTAGAAGGTTCTAGATTTGGTGAGGTGTCTTGTGACTCATGCTTTGATTTTAACCATTTCTTGTTTTCCTTAAGATATTATTTTGTGTTCACATTATGATATTTATCCTATGGTTACTCTCCCCTCTCCTACGGTCACCCCCCCACTCCTATAAGTGGCCGGCCCCCTCTCTCTCCTCACACTCTCTCACTTGATGGTTTTCATTTGTGAAAAGATTATGATAGTATTTGGGGTGTATGGAATTTCACAGTCCATTTCATTCCATCACCCGATTCCCTCGGCAACTTCATTAACCGATCGTCCACGGACTTGGACGAAGTGAGACAAAGTCATCTACTCATTCTCTACATCATTCTTGGTCGTCTCTTTTAGCAAACTTGACGACCGAGTTGCCTCGAGTCAGAGGCGGGAGCCCGTTTAAAGAATCGGTGATGTGGTGCCACCTGGACGAGCAGATCGGAGATCGACGAGATCGGAGCAGCCGCAACGGAGCGTGGGATGATGGTTAAAGAACGAAGGACTCGGATCGTTCGGTATAACCTTTCTACACTCTTTACAGTTTGTTAGTTTAGCAATAATGGCAGATCCGGGTTAAAGTATACGATAGCGCCAGTTAAAAAGTTTTTGTTCCGCATTTGGCGTCTGTTGACGGCCGGGGCGCTAGCGTAGACTTACACATGGTAGTCCATAAGTACATCCTTCAAAGTCCCTAGTCGTGGGTGTATCGAGACGGGGCATCGATATACCAGAGTAGACTAGCGTGTACCTTCTCGACCCATACAGATGGGCGATGGATGATCCCATATCCATCGTTGTTTACATCAGAGATGATATACGGGTGCTCAGTAGAGACTGGGTACACTGGACGGACTCGCCGAGAACTCCCAGATGGTATTATACCTCACGTCAGATGGCAGTTCTCTGGTGACACTGGTACAGAGTAGTCTGTTGACCCGAGATCGTCATAGAGTCTTGTGTGGTTCCCACTGTGCTTTGATTTCCATCTTACCACGTCCAAGACGGCGTGCAAAATGGTGGTTTTTGGGTACAGTCCCGAGTCACATGGAGGCAATGAGCGATAGGAGGGGATTCGTCTCTCCCGGTATAGGGAGTTGATGTTGCGCTGTGTTCGATTGGCTATAACCGGAAATCCCTGGCCAGGGTTGCTGAGATTTACTGGTAAGTGTTACCAGTAGTTTCTCGAATTGTTATAGACCTCATATCAACACGACTTATCGAGCTATTGGGGTCTGACGTTTACCACCCCTAGGCGAGATATGCGACATATCAGACGATCAGACCGGACTGTACGGTAGTGTTACTGGTTAGATTCACTGGAGTGTGAGCGGGCTTGCTCGTCGATCTTCAGATCGCTCAATACCCGGGTGGCCGTTACGTTTAGCAGACCGCTTGCGGCTTGTGGGTGTTTGATATGATCATCATCTGCTGCCGGCGTATTGACGAGTCTTTAGAGTCCTACACAGAGGTTTCCTGGCTCAAGCGAAACGAAATAGGAGCGCATATGAGATATGTGCGGGACCGAGAATAATGCGTGTATGTGATACCGTATTCCATTCTCGCGATGAATGTATCGAATGGTTGTATGTGATATAACCTAGTTATCGAATCAAGGATTGATTTGATAAGTCGATACATTGTATACTTGTCGGTTGTGTGCGACATGACCGGATCATTGAATCAAGTGTTGATTTAATGATTTAATGCATAATTATATATTTGATATATTACTTTGCATTAACTAGTATTGGTTCATTTTAAATGGATTTTCTCACTCGCTTTGTGCACATTGTATATGTGATATACTTTTGTACACATGATTGTATCATGTTTGATGATGCATGTTTACTTGGTTAAGTATAAAGAATTAAACCATGGTTAAACATATAATTAGGGTTTTATTTTCCATTACTTATTTATTCATTTATTTATTTGTTTATATATTTTGGAAAATAAATGGAGAAGAGAAAAGAATGGTGGCTTAATTTGTTGTTTAGTTGAAGCTTCATGAAGCTTTGACCTTGACCACCATTCTTATCTCATCCTTAACCCTAACCAATGATTTAACCATGGTCAATTCTCTACACATAACCATAGTTAGTATTATGATAAGTATCATATTCTTTTCTATTTTTTAAATGACTTATGATAACTTATCATCTTCTTCCTCTTCTTCTTCTTCATGAAGAAACCTTACTTCATCAATGGTGGATTGATGAAACAAGTGAGAAATCCAATTCTAAAGTCTACCCACTTCCTATTTCTTCATCCTCTACCTCTTGCCAAGTAGTAGAGTGTGTTCTCTTCACAAGTTTTTGGACTTGGTGAAGTTGGAGCTTGATTTAGCTATGCCTTGACGTAGATCATCTTCGGCACGTCGTCGATGACCTAGCCCGCTTCTTCTCCGATGAAGCCGACGCTAGAGCCCGGGATTGCACGAGGACAGCGAGGTGACTTCATTGCGGAGCTATGGAGGTGGAGCACCGGATCTACAAAGGTTGTATTTCCGTTTAAACTTTAGTTAAGTGTTAACTAGTTTCATTTATCGCCTAGAAATCTAGCCAACGATCCGTATTAGGGTTTCTCGGCACCTATAATTTTTGAAATTGGCATGGTTGATGCCTTGTGAGACCTCTAGAGAGTGCCTAGGAACCCTACAGTGGTATCAGAGCCTAGCTAGAGCCTTAGGCGAAGTCTAGACGGAGTTTGAAGTCTGAACGAACCCGAAACCCGATCACAAAAATGCTCTCTGTCCTTTTTTCAAAAACTGGGATTTTTCCAGATTAAAAATTGCTAAAAAATTCAGCAGGGAAAAATAAGAATTACGATGCAAAAATTTTTCGATGAACAGTACATATTGCGGCGGAACCGCGGCAGAAGCCTTGCTTCTGCGGCGGTTCCGCGGCTATCTGGTGACGTCAGCCCACATTGTTTGCACAGTAATTCCTGTTAAATTATGCTGAGTTTTCTGGGAATTTTTAAAATTTATTCAAGAGTTGAATTTTCTGGAATTGTTTTGGGGATTCGGTGTTTCGATCGGGATATCAGATTTTGTCTATGTGGCTTTCCGGATAATTTTTAGAATATGTTAAAAAGTTCGACCGGATATAAATACCCAATTTTTCCCCTGTCGGGAAATTTCCAAGTGTTGGATTTTTCCGTAGTTTAACGACGTTCTAAGTAGTGCAAGTAACGCGATGGACCCTCTAGAAGACAACAAACCTTAACTCGATTATGTGACCGTCTTGAACTGCCCTTTGAACCTTCGGGTTTGGGGGAGTACGGCGTGCCACATGTGAGGCGTTGGCTTGACCCTTCTACGGATGGACCGTTGGTACTGAGGCACGAACTGAATGTTGTTAGACTCATATTTCATGTGTTGATCTGTATCGGGAAAACTTGGGTGTTCGATTGTTCGATCGGAAAGTTTGACATTTTCTATTTATCCGGAATGGGATACAATAATTGGAATTCACAAGTAGTTATGAGATAACTGAATGAATGTTATAAACATAGCAGTTTAGTCTCACTTGATCGGTTGCCACGGAATTTTGATGTGATCAAAAGTCCGTCGCAATCACGTAGCGTACGCGGATACTCGCCGGGTAAACTTAATAGACAGCCTCACTCCATAGCCCCGACCAAGTGACTATAGGAGAACCCCGTTGCCGAAAGCATCCGTTCGGGTGCTCGCGGTAGCGGTGTTCCGCCTTGGTGCACTTCGTCGACGGTATTAGGGGTGCATCCGCCTACTAAAGTTTGCGACGAGCATTCGATCAGGATGTCGGGAATCTTGTTGAATTGCCTGACTTGATATTGAAAAGTGTTTTCGATTTTGAGACTAAAATGCGGGGTTTATAATTGTTAGGCATGTGATGTCTAAGGTATTCATTTGTTTAGGCATGCGATGTCTATGCAGATTGCGGATTCCAACTGTTGTAGTTTTACACTTTCTTTTCTGTGACCGTAAGTGTAATATGTGATATCGCCGGTTTCGTTGCTATATGTCAACGACAATTGGGATGGACATATTTACTTACGTTGATGACATGTGATGTTATGTGTTGCTGGATATGTTATATTAGATCGTCGTGTTTGAATAGCCGGGGGTTTTTATGTGAGATGAGTGTTTTTCATTTTCATTCATGTAAAAAACTTGTATGTAATATTCTTTTATTGGGGCACTTCCAGGTTACGGAAGATGTCACCTTTTGTATATTATTTACTTTTCTGCACTAGGATAGACCCAAGGAGGGGAGCACAAGTAACCGGGTTCTGGAGTCCAGTGGGAGACCAACTCGAGGAGTCGAGTCTGGGTCTCCTAACTCTAGAATTGGCAGGGTTGCTTGCCGCTCTCGTAGGGGTCTAGGGGTGTGGGTTTGGCTATTCATCACGACCATGGAATCCGTGTTTTATACTGGCTCGTATTGAAAACACGGACGTCCTAGTATATCCAATATTTCATTTGTTTCTTCTGCTGCGATATCTGTGATGTGATCATATGATGTTCTGTGATAGATACTTTATATAGTATATATGATATATTATATAGACGTTACTTATGTTTTGCACTTGCGCTAGCCCTGCCCCGCTCTGCCGTTAGTTACCTAACCTAACGGTGCACGAGGGAACATCGAGGCGAATGCGGATGGCATAAGTGTACGTCGTATTTATCTGTGATGTTTAGGTACTTAAATGATGGGACTTCATTAATGTGATTAATGAAATAAAAGAAACCTAAGATGTTGTAGAATCAAATTTCAAAATAAAACAGGTAGCTACAGTTCTTGCTTTGCACAGCGGTATATGTGATATATCCTGCACCTTATTCGATAAGGAAAGGACCGAGATCCCTTCACCGGGAGTGACTCCTTTAGCAATAACTGGCAGATGCTACACACTCGGTTTGTCTTTTGATTGCTTTTAAGAGTTTTTGCTTTGCACAGCGGTATATGTGATATATCCCGCACCTCATTCGACGAGGAAAGGACCGACGATCCCTTCACCGGGAGTGACTCCTTTAGCAAAACTAGAAAAGCCTCAAAAACACTCCATTTCAAAATTCATTCGATCCTACAACGATATCATGTTCATTACGCAATAGGTTTTAAGAAAAACCTGTCGTAGCCCTCCGTCATTTCAGATAAATCCTGTTTAGTATTCGTGCTGCGTTTGTTGACCTTGTCAAGGCGCAGTGTGCGGTAGCTAACCAGTATTTATCTGCTTATGCATATGATGCAGATTGGGTTAGGGTAGTCGTGCGGCCTTGTTGACCTTGTCAAGGGTCGTGCGGGTGGGTTTGATTCAATCAAGAAATGACGGGTTGAACTTGACTTGCGGTCTATGGTTTGTTGACCTTGTCAAGGTCATAGATCGTTCGGGGCAAAATATTATCGGGAATTTCAAGTGTTGAAATTTGCAATGAGATTGCATACCTTCTATGAGATAGTTGGATCTCGATACCCGCTGCGAGTAAGAGTTACTCCTGGGAGAGTTTTATACATTACAATTAGCCGATCAAGTAGGTGTCTAGAAAGGTGTCAACGGGGTTACGCCTCTGGGAAAACGAGGTTTACATTAATTAGGTTCGTGCGAAAGCACGGGGGACCTCCCTCAAAGTACCGACACTGGCCTGGCTGAAAGATTGGCGAACTTGTAGTGTGTAATTAATCCCGGCTAGTCTTTCCTTTTAGGGTTTGAAGGAAGATTTGATAAAAAGCAGTGGGAGCCATCCTGATTAGATAAAATAATAACCAATCTATTCTTGCAAGAGCGCACGCTGAGTGTTTTCTTCTCTCTCTCTCCAGATAGGGACCATATCACGCCTTAATCAAGATAATAATACGGATATTTGACCGAACCCGCTTGTTATACTGAGCTGGGGAACGTTGGTCCCGCTCCAACTTATAATTGTTATAAGACAGAGCAGGAAATTGGGGAATACCAGATTTCCCGTGCCGCCCAAACGAGGAGAGTGCATGATGATGCATCATCTTCGGGTATGTTCATTATACAGAACTGTTTCTCAGTATCCTTTATGTCCTGGGTATGTGATACCAGATCAGGATCCCAGATATGTAATCTGTTACATAGGGCTATAGAAAGGTAGGGGACTGAGAACGGGTGATAAGTTTCATAAGGCAGAAAACGGGGCAAGAGTTGCAGCCAAGTCTGTTGGTCACTGTCACCCTGTATTACCAATACATTGATTCTGAACGAATGTTATTAGATACCGGACCTGATACACAAAATCATATCAGTCTCTTTATTAGTAAAGAAAGGATATAATTTTGTGTTGTTGGATAATGTTTTGAACATTTCCTATATCAAAAGTTGATCGGTTCAGGCACGTTATCTAAAAGCATTGATGTTCTAAATCAAACTACAGTTCTTTTGTATACGGAACACACACAAGAGGAAGAGTTCAGAAATGAACGAATTCTTCTTGAGGTATTGTAGACTAGGTCATATCAATGCGACCCGACTAGCTGAAGTTACATAAAGATGCATATTTAAATGAGTTTGAATTTACATCTTGTGAAACTTGCCAGTCATGTCACGGAGATAAGATGACCACAGCTCCATTTATTGGAAACAGAGAAAGAGTTAGTTAACTCTTGGGATGATACATGTTGATGTATGTAGGTCCCCTGTCTACACATGCCAAGACCGGTTCTTTGTACTTCATTACATTCTCTGATAATCTCTCAAGATTCAGACATATGTTCCTGTTGAAACACAAGTCCGAACCTTTTGAGATATTCACAGAATATAAGTTAGAAGTAGAGAACCAAAATACGGGTATAAGTATTATGTCCTTTGATGTGATCGAGGAGGAGAATACTTGAGCACGAAAATCCTGGATTATTCCAAAGGAGAATGAGATTCTCTCTCAGCATTACTCCTCCGAATACACCATAGCACGATGGTATATCGGGGCGGAGCTATCTCACCCTATATGATAAGGTGTGCTCTATGATGAGTACTACTGAGTTACCTATTTTCTTTTTGGGAGTTATGCACTTGAGAAGCTGCATCCCTATTGAATAGGGTTCAAATCAAATCAGTTGCCTACCACTTCATATTTGATATGATAAGGGAAGAGCCCATGTCTTAAGCTAGTTAAGATTTGGGGTTGTCCGGCCTATGTCTAAAAGCATAATCCGGATAAGCTCGAGGCAAGGTCTGTAATGCAGAACTGGAAAAGTTCCAGCTATACAAACTACAGTAGATGATTTGGTACAACCAAAGGATTTAATAGTTACCAACGAACCTCAGCCTCTCCGCCGATCTAGTAGGATTCCTCACCCACCTGAGAGATACTTCTGTTTCTCTATGACAGTGGGAGCGAGGATTGCATCATGAGATGATGACCCAACTAGTTTCGAGCTGGCCATCAGGAGTGTGACTCTGTAAGAATGGCTGGATGCTTAGCGATCTGAGATGGAATCCATGTACACCAACAAAGTATGGACTTTGGTTGCTATATCTGAAGGGTTAAATTCCCATCAGGAGCAAGTATATCTTGAGAAGATTACTTGGTGTATATGGAAAAGTTGAGACTTTCAAAGCTAGACTTGTTAAAGCTTTTCGTCATCGACCAGGCGTAGATTATGATGAAACCTTTTCAAGCGGCTATGCTTAAGTCCATCCAGATCCTACTTGCCACGGCTACATACCATGACTACGATATCTGGCGGTTGGGTGCCATGACTGCTTTTCTAAATGATGTTTTAGAAGAGAACGTCTATAAGTACACAGCCAGAGGACTTCGTAGACAGTGGGAGCAGCGGAAACGTGTACAAGATGCTTTATAGGATAAAGCAGGTATCGCGGAGTTGGAACATCTGTTTTGATGTAGTAATCAAAGAAGTTGACATCATCAAAATGGTAGATGAACCTTGTATAAACAAAAAGGTAGTAGGGAGTATGGTGACGATCCTCGTAGAGTACGTGGATGACATACTCTTGATGGGGAAGGAGTTCCTATGCTACGCTCGGTCAATCTCCGCTTATCACCATAATTCTCCAAATAGGATCAAAGTGATACCTCCTAAATCCTGGATTTTGGATCTATGAGATAGATCTAAATGGATGTTAGGATACTCACTAGCTGTAGTGAGATGGTATCAATCAACCCTGGGGAGAATCACTGGAATGGTTCCAGAGTGATAAAGACGACTGAATGTCAGTCACAGGCATTGTCTTTACCCTCAGTAAAGGGACGGTATGTTGGAAGAGTTCCAAGCTAGATACCGTGGCATACTAGATGATAAAGGCTCGATACATCGCTATTTAAGATGCTACCATAGAGGCAGTCTGGATGTATATTAGTTCATAAGATGAACTTCGTTCCTACCATTGTGAGACAATGGAGTTGTGGCTTATGCCAAGGAACGCCGGTCCCATCAGTGATCCAGACATATTCTAAGGCAGTGTCACCTGATCATGGAAATGCTTGATCTCCAAGGGATCGAGGTTAGGAGAGTAGACTCAGAGGACAAACACAGCGGATCCACTCACAAAGGCCTGTTCCCAGAGAGAGACTTTTATGGGATGGTTGAGTATGAGATACTACAACCACTGCTATCAGATGGACCTAGTGCAAGTGGGAGATTGTTAGTTATATGTATGCCCTAGAGGCCATTACTATACATAGGATGTATATTGTAGTGGATGCTGGGACGTATATAGGGAGGACTTTCTTGCTCGACATGATAGTATGCTATCTGGTTGAACTTTACCTTAACGTGTACACTGATTGTCTCTCTATTACATGTTGGTAAAGCCCTTAGGATGTATACTTGACTACCTAGACTATGATGCGGATCATACTAGTGGGGACATGGTAGTCCATAAGTACATCCTTCAAAGTCCCTAGTCGTGGGTGTATCGAGACGGGGCATCGATATACCAGAGTAGACTAGCGTGTACCTTCTCGACCCATACAGATGGGCGATGGATGATCCCATATCCATCGGTGTTTGACATCAGAGATGATATACGGGTGCTCAGTAGAACCTGGGTACACTGGACGGACTCGCCGAGAACACCCAGATGGTATTATACCTCACGTCAGATGGCAGTTCTCTGGTGACACTGGTACAGAGTAGTCTGTTGACCCGAGATCGTCATAGAGTCTTGTGTGGTTCCCACTGTGCTTTGATTTCCATCTTACCACGTCCAAGAGGGCGTGCAAAACGGTGGTTTTTGGGTACAGTCCCGAGTCACATGGAGGCAATGAGCGATAGGAGGGGATTCGTCTCTCCCGGTATAGGGAGTTGATGTTGCGCTGTGTTCGATTGGCTATAACCGGAAATCCCTGGCCAGGGTTGCTGAGATTTACTGGTAAGTGTTACCAGTAGTTTCTCGAATTGTTATAGACCTCATATCGACACGACTTATCAAGCTATTGGGGTCTGACGTTTACCACCCCTAGGCGAGATATGCGACATATCAGACGATCAGACCGGACTGTACGGTAGTGTTACTGGTTGGATTCACTGGAGTGTGAGCGGGCTTGCTCGTCGATCTTCAGATCGCTCAATACCCGGGTGGCCGTTACGTTTAGCAGACCGCTTGCGGCTTGTGGGTGTTTGATATGATCATCATCTGCTGTCGGCGTATTGACGAGTCTTTAGAGTCCTACACAGAAGTTTCCTGGCTCAAGCGAAACGAAATAGGAGCGCATATGAGATATGTGCGGGACCGAGAATAATGCGTGTATGTGATACCGTATTCCATTCTCGCGATGAATGTATCGAATGGTTGTATGTGATATAACCTAGTTATCGAATCAAGGATTGATTTGATAAGTCGATACATTGTATACTAATCGGTTGTGTGCGACATGACCGGATCATTGAATCAAGTGTTGATTTAATGATTTAATGCATAATTATATATTTGATATATTACTTTGCATTAACTAGTATTGGTTCACTTTAAATGGATTTTCTTACTCGCTTTGTGCACATTGTATATGTTATATACTTTTGTACATATGATTGTATCATGTTTGATGATGCATGTTTACTTGGTTAAGTATAAAGAATTAAACCATGGTTAAACATATAATTAGGGTTTTATTTTCCATTACTTATTTATTCATTTATTTATTTGTTTATATATTTTGGAAAATAAATGGAAAAGAGAAAAGAATGGTGGCTTAATTTGTTGTTTAGTTGAAGCTTCATGAAGCTTTGACCTTGACCACCATTCTTATCTCATCCTTAACCCTAACCAATGATTTAACTATGGTCAATTCTCTACACATAACCATAGTTAGTATTATGATAAGTATCATATTCTTTTCTATTTTTTAAATGACTTATGATAACTTATCATCTTCTTCCTCTTCTTCTTCTTCATGAAGAAACCTTACTTCATCAATGGTGGATTGATGAAACAAGTGAGAAATCCAATTCTAAAGTCTACCCACTTCCTATTTCTTCATCCTCTACCTCTTGCCAAGTAGTAGAGTGTGTTCTCTTCACAAGTTTTTGGACTTGGTGAAGTTGGAGCTTGATTTAGCGATGCCTTGACGTAGATCATCTTCGGCACGTCGTCGATGACCAAGCCCGCTTCTTCTCCGATGAAGCCGACGCTAGAGCCCGGGATTGCACAAGGACAGCGAGGAGACTTCATTGCGGAGCTATGGAGGTGGAGCACCGGATCTACAAAGGTTGTATTTCCGTTTAAACTTTAGTTAAGTGTTAACTAGTTTCATTTATCGCCTAGAAATCTAGCCAACGATCCGTATTAGGGTTTCTCGGCACCTATAATTTTTGAAATTGGCATGGTTGATGCCTTGTGAGACCTCTAGAGAGTGCCTAGGAACCCTACAGTTACAGCCGTTGCCCATTCCGGAGTGGAAATGGGAACAGATTTCTATGGACTTTATTGTGGGTCTACCCAGGACTAGTCGAGGGTATGACTCTATCTGGGTGATCGTGGATCGTTTGACGAAAGCGGCTCACTTCCTACCGGTGAAGACGACTTTCGGAATTGCTCAATATGCCCAGATTTATATTGATGAGATTGTACGACTGCACGGAGTTCCGACATGTATTGTGTCCGACAGAGGCACCCAGTTTACCAGCCGACTATGGCAGAGGCTTCAGGAGGCTTTAGGCACCCGCTTGAGTTTCAGCACAGCATTTCATCCGCAGACCGACGGACAGTCAGAGCGGACTATTCAGACTCTCGAGTACATGCTCAGAGCGTGCGTATTAGAATTCGGAGGTAGCTGGGATCATCATTTGACCTTAGTAGAGTTCTCCTATAACAACAGCTACCAGCAGACCATTCAGATGGCACCGTTTGAGGCTCTTTTTGGGAGGAGATGTAGATCGCCCGCCTGTTGGACAGAGCTCAGTGAGGGCGGTATCTTAGGGCCACAGATTGTTGAGGAGACACCGCGAAGATCCAGTTGATTCGTGATAGGATGAGAGCAGCCCAGAGTAGGCAGAGATCTTATGCGGACCGTCGTCGGCGCAGACTTGAGTTTTCTGTTGGTGATCATGTTTTCTTGAGGGTCTCCCCAATGAAAGGTGTGATGAGATTTGGGAAGAAGGGGAAGCTTAGTCCCAGGTATGTGGGCCCCTTCGAGATCTTCGAGCGTGTTGGTGCGGTTGCGTATGGGTTAGCCCTTCCGCCCAGTTTTCCAGACGTGCACCCGGTATTTCATGTTTCGATGCTTCGCAGATATCTTCATGATCCTTCGCATGCGATTCAACACCCGACGATCCAGCTTGAGCGTGACCTTTCCTATGCAGAGCAGCCGGTGATGATCTTGGATCGACAAGTGAAGAAATTGAGATCGAAGGATATACCGTCAGTCAAGGTCCTTTGGCATGGCCAGAGCGGCGAGGAGGTCACTTAGGAGACCGAGAGCGAGATGAGGAAGAGGTATCCCCATCTTTTTGAAGGTATGTATAGTTAGATTTTTAAATTCGAGGACCGAATTTCTTTAAGGGGGTAAATTGTAATGCCTTGGAATTCGTTTAGGATGTTTTCTCGTTATTTAGCTAGTGTGCGTGTTTTTCGTAAAAATGGATATCTTATTTTCCTTCTTGGCTAGTGGGTTTTGTGTTGTGGAGTGTTTATATGGATATATATATATATATATATATATATATATTTATAGGGTTGTTAATTATTTTTAGTCGGGTTTACCCTAAGTGTGAATTTTTGTGTTAGGAGCACACATGCACACTTAGCATTTTGAGGCTAGATGAGAAAATGTGTCATGATAACCCTCCTTCAATTGATGCATGGTTGATAATCTATTCCCCCCCCCCCCCCCCCCCGTTTCAACAAGTTAAAACCCTTTTATAATTCAAAATTTTCAATTAAACAAATGAGGTATGGTGTTAGGTGAGAAGTTGACCTTTTGACCCCATTTTTCTTCTCTTCTCTCTCTCTTCTCCTCATTCAGAATTCCTGCAGGATTTCCAGCAAAAAAAACAGCTTCTTCTTCTTCTCTTCTTCTCTTTACACTTCATTTTGATCCCTAGATTAAACCCTACTCAAATCAACACTTTTCCTTCACAAACCATGGAAAAAAGATGAGCTTTTGAGGTGTTTGGTGGTGGATCTGCACACTTGGGAAAAAGTAGGGAATTTTGGTGTTTCATAAGGTGTTTTGAAGGTATTAACTCACCCTTAGCACCCCTTTTACATAACTTGTAGTATTTCTAGCAAAATATCACATTATATGCATGTTTTGTGCTATATAAAGGGATTTAGTGAGGTTGTGATAAAAGTTAACTTTTTATGGCTTGATTAGCTTGGTAATGTGATATTAGTGTAGTTTTAGACTTGGGTTTGTTCCAGATTTCACAAAAATACCCTAAAGTATCATTTTAGTGCAAAGTGTGTTTTTTTTTGACTTGAAATTGGGTTCTGTTGATACTGCTACTACCCGGGGTGTTTCAGAATAAAATTGTAATTACTGGAATATACACAGTATGTATGGAGAGCACACACCAAACCCGGGGGCCCATCTCCCAACCAAGGCCGACGGAAAAAGACTTCTGGCTGCAAATTGCGGCCAGATGAGGGATTTGTGGGTTGGGGTTTGGGTGATGGGTGTCTGCTGCTGTGTGGAGTATTATGGTATATTTATTTTTATAAAACTCTTTCTGTATCAAAATCTGGGACCTATTACCCTATTTTCCGTATTTTAAATCTTCGCGACACACGCGATACGTGTGTGGGTTTGGGTTGTGTTGCGTATCGCGACGCGTCAGGTTAGCTTCAGGAGCGTGATCACACGTTTTAGCGTATCGCGCACACGCGCGCTTGGTTTGCAACGCGGGTTTCTAGTTTGACCTTAATATTGCGTTTTTGGTGGATTTGAGCTTATGTGTGATATATTGTGTAAATCTAGGTTCGCAGGAGAGTGAGACGGACGCTGCGAAGAAGGGGAAACAAGTCGTCGGCTACACTTAGCGCGAGACTTCGGTGAGTAGATTTAACATCTACAGGGATATCGCCCGTATAGCGTTCTACGTCAGTGCTGATAGGACTTTATAGCTACACATTGCATTTACCTACATTGACTGTTCATGGATACTGTTGTTGCATACTGCATTCCCTGCTATATGTATGAAAACTTTGAATTGATAGAACACCGCACTATTACTAACGGTTTATGTTGCACGAGCACTAATCTGCATGTTACACAAACACCATTAGTAATTTCCAAGACACACTCACTGTAGAATTGCCATGATCATTATACTGTAGTTCATTTCACATATGATTCGATATGATTTTCATAGAAATTGGAAGCCGCATGCTGTCTTTGAAAACTGAACTATCTTAAGAAACGCGGTTTCTCCCTTGTACCTATATTATGATGACTTGATGTACATAGCACATCGTATTTGATTTACTCATTGGTGTTGGATTTTTATGTGATTTCTGGTTTTCAGGACCGTGGAATTATTTAAGAAAAGATGCACTATTTGAAAACCCGGTTCCTCGTGATATGATATTTTGGTGCGTCCACCACGCGTTTTCTCGGTGCTGAGACGTGTGCTTGAAACCCGATTCGTGGAGTGGATGATCCGTTTGCGGGTTTGTGGTGGACCCGGTATGGTTCCCCTCGGCAAGATGATCGATGGACTTTACCGATTGAGCCTGGAGGTGGGCGAGTACCTACCGGTGATTGGTTGGACCTGGCGGTTATCCGGAGGATACTGACCAGAGTCGAGAGATGGATGCGGGATGATCCGTACTGCCGGGGCCGAGGGCCGATACCGCAGACGGAGCCCGTGGGCTGATCCGGACTTACGGAGCTCGATGTATGAGGATTTGCGTGTCGATGCTGGACACGAGTATTTATGATATTTTGGGTGCCGATGTTGGGCACTCGTGATTCTCATTGATTTACAGGATTTGAGGGCCGAGGAGAGTGCCGGCGCTTGAGCTTATTTGGGATTTGGGTGCAACTTGGGCACCGATTATTTTTCCACGATTGATATTTCGTGTAGATGTTGTTTATCCCATGCTCAGCAGTGTTTATCATGTATCTCATCCTGTAGTTATTTTACCTGACAGAGCATTTGCATGATTATTGCACTAACTGCTTGTCGCATATAGATTTACCTGCTGGCATATGATAGCGTAGCGCAGTACGTGCATGCTCGTGATTACCTTTATATGTTATCTCTATTCACGAGTTGGCAACTCACCCCCGTTGTGCCACAGTATTTGCAGGTTGCCCCTCAGAGTAGTCGCGGCAGGCTGCCTTTTTGCATCTTTTGGCTACAGATACAATTACAGTTGGTGCGAGAGCTATTTTTCTTTTTAGGTGGGTTGTGTTATCTGGTTACTTTTACTGTACACACTTTTGTATCTAGTATTCTCCATCTACCATATATGTACTTGACTTAGAGACAGTGTGAGGACGATGATGTATATTTTTGTATTCTGGTGTCGAGCTCGTGGGAGCCGACTTTATATTTGCAGTTATTATTCTGGGATGTTTACTTATTTCTCATTCTTCTCTACGGCGTCATATATTACTCTTGTGGTGATGGTTTCCGCCGTTGGGCGTGATTGCTCCCGATTTGGGATGCTTTGTTCATTATATCTCATTTTCACTTATATCCTGTTTTTACCCGATTTTCGGGGTTACTTTTAAAAGGAAATGCTGCCAAAATTATTATAAGGATAATTTAACTTTAAAAAGAAACCTCATTGAACTAATTAAGGTTTTCTAAATGTTTTAATTAAATGTTTTCAACGCTCGCTACTTTTAAATGGTTTTGATCTCTAGGTTCGGCTTACTTTGTCGCGTTACGCCTGTAGACGTTGCGTGGTTAAGTGCCGGTCACAAGTCGAGATATTCGGGTCGTGACAAAAATACAATACAAGTGCCACGATATGCACAAAATCAAAACTAAGTGCAACGGGTGTGCACGAAAGCATCTGTCCAGTGCAACGGATGTGGACGACAATAATATCAAGTGCATCTATAGTGCACGAAAATCTTAACCCAGTGCAACTAACATGCACGAATGAAAATCCCAATCGAGTGCATCCGGTGTGCACAAAATCACATCTCCTATCATGCGTCCAACCTGCGCGAAAATCCAAATCAAGTGCATCTGTCATGCACGAATGAAATCTAAATCAAGTGCATCCAACATGCACGAATAAAATCTAACTCAAGTGCATCCGATGCACATAAAATCCAATACCAAGCGCCTAATATGCGCAAAAATCCAACCCAAGCGCGCCAGGTCCGTATAAATGCTCAGTGCAGTAAAGCGCACGAAAACGAGCGTCAAATGCAAACGCGCACAAAAACATAAATCTGGTAACACAAATGCTCAAAGACATAAATCGGGTGCAACCCATGTACGAAGTATAAATCTAGTGCAACCAATACACGGAGTATAAATCTAGTGCAACCAATGCACGGAGTACCAATCTGGTGCAACAAATGCACGAAATAAAAATCCGGTGCAGCCAATGCACGAAATACAGATCCGGTGCATCCAATGCACGAAATACCAATCTGGTGCATCCAGTGCACGAAATACCAATATGGTGCAACAAATGCACGGAAACTCATCAATAACTCAAATGCATATAAAAAGCAACACCGAGTGTACCAAGGTGTATAAAATCATAAACGTGTGCAACTGCGTACACAAAACAGGTATCAATGCACTGTAAGCATATGTGAGCTAGTGCAAAATTCAAATCGAGTGCATACCACATGAACAAAACCAAATCAACCGTTTGAAATCCACCAAATCAACCGTTTGAAATCCACGAAATCACAAAACCGATATCAAGTGCAATAGATATGCACAAATCGCAAACCGATGTAGCGGTGTATAAACATAAATCAAGTGCAATAACTGTGCACAAAAGAAAACATCCAATACGTCCAGCCATGGTGCACGAACACATAAATCACGAAACCCAATCATCGAAACTCAATCCAAGGGATTAAAGTGTGATACTCAAATCACGAAACCCAAATCGCAACAAATGACATTGAGGTACACCTCCTACAATGTCGAAAAATGCCGGTGCACCCAAAACTGGCAGAGTATGATCATCTACTTGCCTCCTGCTCACGGTCTGGCGTCCTCTGTCTCTGGGTCCTCATTTTCTCTGTGGATTACCAATCTCGCAATCCATCGTCTCGTCGGCCCAGTCAGGTGTACTAACGGAAACGATTCCGCTCTGACACTCCTCTGGTCATCTCTCGGCCAATTAGCATGACCACTCGTAAAGCAGCACATCACTGGCGTTGGCCTCTGACCCTCTGAACACACGTGACACAATTGATCCTCGGTGCAAATCTTATCGCAGCAGTGTCCTGTAAGGCACCTGCTCAATGTCTCTTCCGATCTCGCCTATGCCGAACTATACGGAGGCTGGTACTCTTACATAATCTTTTTCTCGTTTTCTGGACATCTGTGTTCTAAGCACAGCAATTCCTCGGGAACTGGTCGTATCCCAACGCCTCTGTATACACATCAATCTCTAATCTCAATGGGGAGTAACAACAGCTCCTTAACATCTCGCACGAACCTCTTATTCCACTCGTCTTTATTATCGTCCACTTCGACGTCACGTCTTGCTATCTGCGTACTGCAATTGTTCTCGTCTACAGTCAACCCGGAGTCTCTGACACGGACTCGAAATTACGAAATTGGTATCTTCATCACTCTGTAGAAGATATCTAGCCGAACACGTCCTCGGGAACTCATTCAAACCATCGGAGGAATATACTTTATGCATCCATTCTCGATCGACTCACAACGCATCTGGGTGAGGTCCTTCTATCCGAAGCGGGTCAACTTACTGATCTCCTATCGGATCATCCAACGAACAACGTCATCTCTGGATCGATCTACTCTAGATCTGAATAAGATTCTCCACACTGGAAATCTTCAACACCTCTGGGCCTGCATCAGCGCATCAAATCAGATAAATCATTTCAGTTACTCAACTCAAGATAGACTAGCTATCTTCTGTCGCATCTCTGCCTGAAAGCTCTAGCGATCTCAGCTCGTAAGCTCTGGAAGCGACATCCCATCAATCTCAGCAACAGCTGGGTCATCTGTCTGCAAGGTAGACAACATCACGATCTCTGAGGTAGGCTGTACATCAATAGTCCTCTCACAACAGGCAGCCTCTAACAATGGCCCAATCATCCGGTGCAAAACCGAACACTCGCCTCAAACGAGAGGTCACAACACAAACACTAAATCGAGACGTTCCTATGTCACCAGAAATCATGATGATCAGTCCTCGTCCATGAAGAGCTCGCCCAGACCGCATCACTAGCAACAGCTCAATCTGCGCTCAAACCATAGTGATAGGAACCTCAAGCATGAATCTATGAAAATAGATCAAAGGAATTAAAGGAATCAACAGATCCAGAATAGATACATGATCATAAGGAGGAACGGAATAAATGAGAGTATGATCATATGAACTAATAGAATCGAGGATCTCGAATGGATGTATAATCATGGGGACGAATAGAATCACAGATCTCAAGATATGTACATCTTAAGGTCACTTAAGCGGAGTATCCTATTGTAAGTATGCCGCGGAACATACGCACAGTACGTCACTCTACTTGAGTTACCTACTCCATCAATCAGGGTCAACCTATGTAACGAAAGTTCGGGTCTAATACCCCCTGTTTAAGTCTAAGTTCCGTAAGGTCAAGCCTAGGTTCCAAAATAGATTACGCCCCAGACTCCACATAGTCAAATCTAGACTCGAACCAAGGTTAAACCTAGCGCTCTGATACCAACTTTGTCACGACCCGAAATTTTGTTCGTAACCGGCACTTAAATCACGCAACGTCTAAAGGCATAACGTAAATTAAGTAAGCCGAAGCCCAGAAATCTAAACCTTTTAAAGAAAATAAAAGAGGTGAAGTTTTGAAATAAAGGTATGGTGAAATCAAACGTTTTCTTAAATGCATAGATAATGGAACATGAAAATGCAAGTGGATTATACTAGTTGCAAAACATGTTTCATCTTTTAAAAATTTGGGCAGCACCTCCCTTGTATATTTTGAACGAAAACCACATATACATGATAATATAAAGGGCATCCCAAAGCGGCAGCTAGCTCTTTGCCAATCGGCGGAATCACAACCACGCAAGTCGGGAATATATGTATACGACGCCCAACGGCGAAGATCAACACAAGAATAAGGTAAATAAAACAAGACATCAAATCCCCCATGCGAACATATAACCCATCGCTCTAAGTCTCGCAACCACAAGTCTTACTAAGTCTTACTACTTATACAAATACTAGTTTCTGATTGATGGAGTTTACTAGATACAATAGGAATAATAATACAAGAGTGGGCACGATCCAATATGTCCCAACTACCAAAAAAATCACCCGAAAGCAAGCTGTGTGCCAGCGATACCGCTACTGCTCAATGCGGTCAACCTGCAAGAACTGTGGCACAACGGGGGTGGGTTGCCAACTCGTGAGTAGAAAACATCAGCAGGTAGAAATCGAATAAAACAACGATTCCTAGGTCAACTATATCATAAAGGTAATACTATGATATCTAGGGTGACCGTATCTGCATATATGCCAATAATATAATCAATGCATGTATGCATGTGGATATCATCCATGTGTCCATCAATGACACAACAACATCATGGAACCTGAGTGTCCAACATCGACACTCGAAACATCATGAAAGCATATGCATGTAAATATGAGAATATCAACCAACGTGTGTCCATCAACGACACATCAAAATCATGGAACCTGAGTGTCCAACAACGACACTCGAAACAACATGAAACCCGTGTCCAGCATCGACACGTAAATCCTCATATCTCGGGCTCCGTCAGTCCGGATCGGCCCACGGGCTCCGTCGGTTCGGTTCGTCCCATATCATCTTATGCTCCGGTCGGTATCCTCCGGATAACCGCCGAGCCTAATACTATCACAAGTAGGTAGTAGTCCCTCTGCCAGGCTCATTGTCTACTGCACAACATATCTTTCTTGCCCCGGGATACCATACCGGGTCCACCATGTACCCGCAAACGGCTCATTTAGCTACTCGAATCGGGTATCACATAACTCATAACCGAGAAAACACATTGTGGACGTCTCGAAATATCATATCAAGAGAAACCGGGTTTTTAAAACAATACATACACTCTTTTGAAATATAACCACGGTTCTCAAATCCAGAATCTCATGAAAACAACATCTCAATGCATATAATCGTAAAGCATGATGTATGAAAACATAGAATAGAAATGTGAGCATATCAATATATTATGCAACATAGAATAGTGATGTGAGCATATCAGTATATCATGCAACATAGTATAATGATGTGGCAATTCTACTGTAAGTGACATAGCAATTATCGATGATGAAAGTGTGTGAGCTGGCAAATCTGTGTAAGTGTAACATACGCATAATCGATAATCGTGTAAGTGTACTAGCACATGTATATGTAATGCAATGAGAATATCATGAACGTAGCAGAAAGTAAATCGTGAGCGCAATGCTATAAGGTATATGTATCTAATCTAACGTATCCGAGTTGGTGAATCTATCAATCGGCATCCAGCCTCACAACATCACGTACGGTATAATCCATCGTACGGCATCCTCTAGTCAAGGGTATGGATCAATCATCCGGTAAAACATCGCGTGCAGTACCATCGTACAGCGGCAACAAACAGAATAGGGATTCTATCGACCTATACAACAATGAGGGTATGGATCTAAAGTCTCGTACGGCATATCACTCATTATTCACATCATTATATATATATATATATATATATATATATACATACATACACACCTATATCTCAGGTCACATCTGTGTCAATCTCATATCATGGGACCGACAAAGGTATCAATTATCTCGTATTGCCTCGCATCCGTATAGCGACATATCAAGCCAAGTCATCATATTTCACTGTATACTCTTTTCATCATATCAATATCTCATATCAAGTCATCTTATTAATCTCATATCGTATTTATCGACCTCATAACATGCCACTATAATCTTATACTTATTCTCTTGCAACTACATATATATATATATATATATATATATATATATATATATATATATATATATCATGATTCACATTTACGTTTCATATCCTTATATATCAATTCGAGATATCCTTTCCATCATATCATTCCACGCTAAAACCATTAAGTATAACCTTAAGTCGTGGCATATCTTGTCTCCAAATTATAAATCATATATCAATGGTTGCGGGGGTGCTATATTCCATCCACCCGACTTCCCCCGTAGATATAAATCTACTCACCTGCGGAACTCCTTGTTCAGCCGTAGTCGATGTGCTTAGTCGTCTCGGAATCTACGCGAAGGTACCTACAATAAATACACAGTCGCAATGCTATTAAAATCATGTCCGGAAAACCGATACGGCACACGGTGCGGTCATAGGTTAGAACCTATAGCCTACGCATTCAAAAACAACCAAACAACCCTCGTCGTTGACGTACAAACATCTAACGACCCAATACAATATCAAATACTAAATCCTAAATTCATAAATCACAAATACCAAATTCAGCAACATAGAAAATCACTCCCAGATTTCATCTCAGGTTAATTAGGACTAAACAAGCAAGTACAGGGAATAGGTTATAGGGATTAGGATCTACACCCAAAAACTCAACACCAGAAGCCAACAGAAATCCGGCGACAACATCAATAAATCCGAGCTAGCCGGCCGTACAGGGGACAAAGGGGCTCGTACTTTGGTGGTGGTTTTCTAGGGGTTTATCTCGGTTAATGATATTGCTTGTTTTCCACATAACCACCCCAGGTTGCTCCAGATTCCCTGTAGGTCAATAAAATGTCACAAAACCGACACGGGACAAATTTGAGATTTCATGTATCGGGTTCAAATCTTTGTTTTGGTCCAGGAAATCAACACTAAGGTCCTAAAACACTCACTACCCATCACAAGTCCATACAATCACCCAAACCCTCTCTTGGAATTTCCAAACATCGCTAATCTAAATCGATTTAGCTCTAAACTACTATAGGGTGCTAGGAAACTCAAAATCTAAACTAGAAGTGTAGGAATTACCTCATTTGGCAACTCAAGAATTTTCTTGAGTTGCTCAAAGTCTTCAAAATCCAAATTTAAAAGGTCCAATGGGTTTGTAGAGAGGTTGTGATCATTTTTAGTGAAGGGAGTATAGGGTTTTGGCAAGGTTTTGGAGATGATACTTGAGGGTAGAAGTGGTGGAGGTAGCATGAAGGAGGATGAAGGAAAACAATGTGGGTGAGGAAATGAGCCAGCCCTCTCTCTTTCTCTCTATCTCTTATTCTCACCCTCTCTCAATTATCACATGCCATGCTACACTCTCTCTCTTGCCCATGTCTATTATTCTATTCTATTTCCTTTTCTCTTTTTCTTTTAAAATCAACAAATACAAATGAAACAACATGCAAAAAAAATGCAACATGTCATGGTGCACTAACCATGGAAAAATATAGAAACACGGATTTGACTTAATCGCGATTAGAAGTGCACTAATCAAGTTTAATTTTAAACTTGCATACAATTAATTATAAAAATGCCAAATCCGATAAATATATATTTAAATGAATAAATCATTTTAATCTCCAATCATTTCCCAAATATTGGTATATATTTATACCATTTTACGAAAACCCTAAATTCGCAAATCGAATAGTTTTCGCGAAATATATTATTTTAATATTAAATTCCAAAAATAATATTTTATATTTCTGAAATGTTACAGATCCAACGGTGGATAAAATCCTCAAATCAATTAAGGATCTCTCAATGAGAGATTTCTTTTTAGGGTTACTAGGCACTCTCACAAGGGTCTACAAGGCATCAACCATGCCCGATTTAAAATTTAGACGTGCCGAACAACCCTAACCAAGATCTTTAAACTAGAGATTAGGCGAAACAAAGCAAGTTAAACACTTTAACATCTAAGAGTTTAGGATTACAACCTTTGTAGTCTAGTCCTTCACTTCATAAGCTCCGTGTTGAGGTCCCTTCGTTGCGATCATCATGTACCCGGACTCTAGAGAGGCTCCACGAAGAGAAAGATGCAAGCTTGCTTCCGAGCTTCGATAACTAAGATGATCTACCTTGAAGTTTCTTTAACACAAGCTCTCACTCACTAAATGAAGTGAACACCCTAATCTAAATGACTAGAATAGATTAGGATGATAAAGTAGGATTTTAGCTCTCATTTGTTTTCTTAATCTCACTCAAAATCATCACTAATGAAAAAGCTAGTAAGCTTTTCCATGAAAGAAGAAGAAGGAATAAGAAGATCTAATCCTTTTGTGATGAATAATGAAACTCAAGTATGAGGTTAGAAATGCAACCATGGTATATGTAACCCTTGTAGAGATTTAACTAAGGTTAAAGGGTTGGGTTGGGTTAAACAAATATCTTGCAAAATATCAAAACAGATATCTTTGCAAGAAACAAAACAAAACCTTCTATAAGGTTCTAGAAAAGATTGACCCAAATCAAACCCTAACCATGTTTAATCTCCACTAAACATGTTGCATTAATAACCCTAACATGTTACAATATTATATATCACATATACAATATTTATTGTAACAAAATAAAATAATACAATTAACATATATCGCATATATATAAATGTATTACCCGAGTGAGAAAAAGAATCTTTTAGTGAGCTTATATCAGTTAATGTAATTTAATATATCAAATATCTAATTATACATTAAATTATCGAATCAACACTTGATCCGATAATCCGGCTATTTCACAAATAACCGACTAATATAATATGTATCAGTTCATCGAATCAACACTTGATCCGATGACCCGGCTATATCACATATACCCGGCCGATATCTCATATCGTGAGAATCTAATACGATATCACATATACGTATTGTTCTCGGTCCCGTACATATCATATATGTGCTCCTACTCCGTTTTGCCTGAGTCAAGAAACCTCTGTGTAGGACTCTAAACAATCGTCAATACGCCGGCAGTAGGTGATGATCATATCAAACACCCACAAGCTGCAAGCTGTCAGCTAAACGTAACAGCCACCCAGGTATTGGGCGATCAGAAGATCAACAAGCAAGCCTGTACTTTCTCCCGCGAATCCAATCAGTAACACTCCCGTACAGTCCGGTCTCTTCGTCTGATATGTCGCATATCTCGCCTAGGGGTGGTAAACGCCAGACCCTAGTAGCTTGATAAGTCGTGTCGATATGAGGTCTATAACAGTTCGAGAAACTACTAATAATACTTACCAGTAAATCTCAGCAATTAGGCCTGGGATTTCCAGTTATAGCTAATCGAACACAGCACAACATCAACTCCCTATACCGGGAGAGACGAATCCCCTCCTATCGCTCATTGCCTCCATGTGATTCGCGACTGTACCCAAAAGCCACCTTTTTGCACGCCCTCTTGGACGTGGTATGATGGAAATCAAAGCACAGTGGGAATCACACAAGACTTTATGACGATCTCGGGTCTACAGACTACTCTGTACCAGTGTCACCAGAGAACTGCCATCTGACGTGAGGTATAATACCATCTGGGAGTTCTCGGCGAGTCCGTCCAGTGTACCCAGTCTCCACTGAGCACCCGTATACCTTCTCTGATGTCAAACACCAATGGATATGAGATCATCCATCGCCAATCATATGGGTCAAGAAGCGCATACGCTAGTCTACTCTGGAGTATCGATGCCCTGTCTCAGTACTCCCACGACTAGGAACATTTGAAGGATGTACTTGGCGACTACTCTGTCCTCAGTAGTATGATCCGCATCATAGTCCTGGTAGTAGAGTACTTATGCTAAGGGCTTTATCAACATGTAACATAGAGACAATCAGAGTATATGTTAAGATAAAGTACAACCAGATAGCATACTATCATGTCGAGCAAGAAAGTCCTCCTTATATATGTCCAAGCATCCATTACAATATACATCGTATGTACAGTAATAGCCTTTAGGGCATACATATAACTAACAATCTCCCACTTGCACCAGGGCCATCTGTTGTGGTATCGTATACCCAACAATTAGCTGTTGTTGAAGTATCTCATACTCAACCATCCCATAAAAGTCTCTACTGGGAAAAAGGCCTTTGTGAGTGGATCCGCGTTGTTGTCCTCTATGTCTACTCTCCTAACCTCGATCTCCCTAGAGATCAACCATCTCTATGATCAGGTGATACTGCCTAAGAATTATATCCGGATTTCTGATGGGACGGGTGTTCCTTGGCATAAGCCACAACTCCATTGTCACACAATAGTAGGAACGAAGTTCATCTCATGAACTAGTATATATCCAGACTGCCTCTTTGGTAGCATCCTTGGTAACGATGTATCTTGCCTTTAATCGTCTAGTAAGTCACGGTATCTAGCTTGGAACTCTTCCAATATACCGTCCCTCCACTGAGGGTAAAGACAATGCCTGCGATTGACATTCAGTCGTCCTTATCACCCTGGAACCTTTCCAGTGATTCCCCCCAGGATCGATTGATACCATCTCACTACACCTAGTGAGAATCCTAACATCCAATTAGATCTATCTCATAGATCCAAAACCCAGGATTTAGAAGGTATCGCTTTGATCCTATATGGAGAATCCTTGTGATAAGCGGAGATTGACCGAGCGTAGCATAGGAAACTCCTTCCCTATCAAGAGTATGTCATCCACGTACTCTATGAGGATCACCACCATACTCTCTACTACCTTTTTGTATATATAAGGTTCATCTACCATTTTGATGAAGTCAAACTCTTTGACTACCACATCAAAACAGATGTTCCAACTCCGCGATGCCTGATTTATCACATAAAACATCTTGCACATGTTTCCGCTGCTCCCACTATCTACGAAGCCCTCTGGCTGTGTACTTATATATACGCTCTCTTCCAAATCAACATTTAGAAAAGCAGTCATGACACCCAACCGCCAGATATCGTAGTCATGGTATGTAGCCATGGCAAGTAGGATCTTGATGGACTTATGCATGGCTTTGAAAGTCTCAACTTTTCCATGTACACCAAGTAATCTTCTCAAGATATACTTGCTCCTGATGGGGATTTAACCCTTCAGATAAAGCAACCAAAGTCCATACTTTGTTGGTGTATAAGGATTCCATCTCAGATCGCTAAGCATCCAGCCATTCTTACAGAGTCCCACTCCTGATGGCCTGCTCGAAACTAGTTGGGTCATCATCTCATGATGCAATCCTCGCTCCCACTGTCATAGAGAAACCGAAGTATCTCTCAGGTGGGTGAGGAACCCTACTAGATCGGCGGAGAGACTGAGGTTCGTTGGTTACTATTGAATCCTTTGGTTCTACCAAATCATCAGCTGCAGTTTTGTATAGCTGGAACTTTTTCCAGTTCTACCCCATGATCATTAATTTCTTCACAAGAAATTCCCTTTCACAAAGGTGGCATGCTGAGAAACAAAACATCTTTTGTTCCTCGGTTTGGTAGAAGATATTCCCTTGTGAATGCTTGGGATATCTAACAAACTTCCACAGAACTGACTTTGCCTTGAGCTTGTCCGGATTATGCTTTTAGACATAGGTCGGACAACCCCAAATCTTAACTATCTTAAGAGATAGGCCTTCCCATACCATATCACATATGGAATGGTAGGCAACTGATTTGATTGGAACCCTATTCAATAGGTATGCAGCTTCACAAGTGCATAACTCCCAAAAGGAAAATATGAAACTCAGTAGTACTCATCATAGAGCACACCATATCACATAGGGTGCGACTGCTCCGCCCCGATACACCGACGTGCTCTGGTGTATACGGAGGAGTAATGCTGAGAGAGAATCTCATTCTCCTTTAGAATAGTCCAGGAATCTCGTGCTCAAGTATTCTCCTTCCTGATCACATCAAAGGACATAATACTTATACCCGTTTTGGTTCTATACTTCTAACTCATATTCATTGAATTTCTCAAAAGTTCCAGACTTGTGTTTCAACAGGAACATATGTCCGGATCTTGAGAGATCATCAGTGAATGTAATGAAGTACAAAGAACCGGTCTTGGCATGTGTAGACAGGGGACCTTCATACATCAGCATGTATCAATCCCAAGAGTTCACTAACTCTTTCTCTGTTTCTAATAAACAGAGCTGTGGTCATCTTATCTTTGTGACATGACCGGAAAGTTTCACAAGATGTAAATTCAAACAGATTTAAATATGCATCTAAATGTAACTTCAGCTAGTCAGGTCACATTGATATGACCTAGTCTACAATAACTCAAGAAGGATTTGTTCATTCCTGAACTTTTCCTCTTGTGTGTGTTCTATATGTTAAAAACCGTGGTTTGATTTAGAACGTCTATGCTTTTAGATAACGTGCCTGAACCGATCAACTCTTGATATAGGAAATGTTCAAAACATTATCCAACAATACAAAATTATATCCTTCTTTACTAATAAAGAGACTGATATGATGTTGTACATCAGGTTCGGTATCTAATACAATTCGTTCATAATCAATGTATTCTGGTAATACAGGGTGATAACTGCCAACAGACTTGGCTGCAACGCTTGCACCGTTTCTATCTCATGAAACTTATCACCCGTTCTCAGTTCTCTACCTATCTGTACCCCATGTAACAAATTACATATTGTGGGATCCTGATCTGGTATCTCATACCCAGGACGTAAAGGATACTGAGAAACAGTTCTTTGTAATGAACACACCCGAAGAAGATGCATCAGCATACTCTTTCTTCGTTTGGGCGGCACGGGAAATCTGGTATTCCCCAATTTCCTGCTCTATCTTATAACAATTATAAGTTAGAGCAGGACCAACGTTCCCTAGCGCAGTATAACAAGCGGGTTCGGTCAATACATCCGTATTATTATCTTGATTAAGGCGTGACATAGTCGCAACCAGGAGAGAGAAAGAAGAAAACACTCAGCGTATGCTCTTGCAAGATTAGATTGGTTATCAATATATCTAATCAAGATGTCTCCTACTGTTATAGTCAAATTTTCCTTCGAACCCTAAAAGGAAAGACTAGCCGGGATTAATTACACTCTACAAGTTCGCCAATCTTTCAGCCAGGCCAGTGCCGATACTTTGAGGGAGGTTTCCCGTGCTTTCGCACGGACCTAATTAAAATAAACCTCGTTTTCCCAGGGGCGTAACCCCGTTAATACCTTTCTAGACACCAACTCGATCGGCTAATTGTAATGTGTAAAACTTTCCCAGGAGTAACTCTTACTCACAGCGGGTATCGGGATCCAACTATCTCATAGAAGGTATGCAATCTCATTGCAAATTTCAACGCTTGAAATTCCCAATAATATTTTACACCTAGCATCTTATGACCTTGACGGAGGTCAACAAACCATAGGCTACTAGTCAAGTTCTACCCGTCATTTCCTGATTGAATTAAACCCACCCGCACGACCCTTGACAGAGGTCAACAAGGCTGCACGACTACCCTAAAACAATCTGCATCATATGCATAAGCAGATAAATACTAGTTAGCTACCGCACACTACACCTTGACGGAGGTCAACAAACGTAGTACGAATACTAAGTAGAACTTATCTGAAATGACAGAGGGCTACGACAGGTTTTTAAGAAAACCCTTTGCGTAATGAACTTGATATCGTTGTAGAATCGAGTGATTTTAAATGGAATGTTTTTTAGGCCTTTTCTAGTTTTGCTAAAGAGGTCACTCCCGGTGAAGGGATCGTCGGCTCTTTCCTCATCCAATATGGTGCAGGATATTTCACAAATATCACTATGCAAACCAAAAACTATATAAGCAATCAAAAGACAAACCGTGTTTGTAGCATCTGCTAGTTTCGCTAAAGAGGTCACTCCCGGTGAAGGGATCTCGGCTTTTTCCTTATCGAATAAGGTGCTGGATGTTCTACAAGGAACACCACTATGCAAAGCAAGAACTAGAGCTACCGGTTTTTAAACAAGTTTCTACAACATCTTAAGGTTTCTTTTAGTTTCATTAATCTCATTAATGAAGTCCCATTTTATTATGCTTCACAAGCATCACTTTTGAAACGAAATCTGCAATATAACATATATCTCATATATATAATATAAACATTCGTCTCAGGCAGTAATATGATCTCATCACAGAACATTGCAGCAGAACAACATATATGAAATATTGGATATACTAGGAGGTCCGTGTTTTTAATACGAGCCTGTATAAAATACGGATTCCACGGTCGCGATGAATAGCCAAACCCACATCCCAAGACCCCTACGAGAGCGTTAAGCAACACTGCCAATTCTAGGGTTAGGAGACACGGTCTCGACTCCTCGAGATGGTCTCCCACTGGACCCTAGAATCCGGTTACTTGTGCTCCCTGCCTTGGGTCTGTAAGTCCACGTTACCTCTCCCGGTTATTTCGGGCTTGCGGAAATGGTGAAAAACGATTTTTAGGGTTTAGGTAACATGGACTACGAAAACGGATCTTGGCTAAACTACACACTAGCAACTAACAAGAGTGTTATCTACTCGGTTAGGGGTTATACCTCAACTTGAACTCCTTCTTCTTGGACTCTTTGTAGTGGTCGGATGGTGCTTTCCTCGTTGCCTTCTCTTGTCGAAGATGGATCCACCTGAGGGTTTCTTCCTTGAGCTCCTTTCTCGAACTTTGAGAAAACTAAAGTCTCCGGCTTGCTAGACCTTCAACCTTAGGAAGAGTAGAGAGTGGCTTTGGGTGTTTTATCTCCAAGGAGAGGTTTCTCAACTCATGAGAATGATTCTCCTTGAACTAGAGGAGGAGGAAGATGAAGAGAGGAGAGAGAATGGTTATGATAGAATGAGAATAGTTTTACAACCATAACAATATATGTGAATTATCAAATTAATAATATTAATCCAAAATGAAAAAGGTGATGGTTGGTTTGATAAGACCATTATCATTTCACATTAAATGATTTTGCAAAGATCAAAGAGCATCTAGAAAAGAAATGATGATGGTCAAAGTTTCAACCATGGTCAACTAGTCAACCTTGGTCAACAAGTCAACAAACCCAACCATGACACAATTTCATTTAAATAACATTATTAATTGATATATCACAAATTCATTAGGGTTTGGAAAAAGACGACTGTCAACTGTGCATACGCACCCGTTCCAAAACCCTAATGAAAAACCTCTTCCTCCGCCTCAATCAACTGTGCATACACACCCGCATTCGTGTTCTGAGGAACATGAATACAATGAGATAAAACTAACCCCAAAGCATATACTAAGATCTGGCTCAAACCAGAGCCCGCTAGTAATGTCTGTCCGGACGCCAAACGTGCACAAGTGCGCGGATGTGAACGAACCCTGTCGCAGAACCATGCGACCTCTACTCTGTTTTGCCCAAAGGCGAATAACCCTCTGTGTGGGACTCTAAAGACTCGACACTACGTTGGCAGTGGGTTTAACCACAGATCGCAAGCGGCACTAGTTGTACGTAACGGTCCCCAGGTAGATGCCGATAAGAAGACGGACGAGGTGAAACCCATCTGAACTCCTACTGAGCCTGAATGTGACAATCTCCGTACAGTCCGGTCTGTTCGTCTGAGAACATCGCATGGCGGGCCTAGGGGGCGGTAAACGTCAGTCCCCTACTAGCGGTACAAGTCATGTCGGAGTGTAGCCCAGAACACCTGAGATAACACTGGAAACCTACCAGTCTATCTCGCTTGCCCTGGACAGGGACTTTGTGTAATGGCTCTCCTAGACACAGCGCGATATCAACCCCCAATACCGGGAGAGACGAATCCTGTCTAACCGTCACTGCCTCCAAGTGCTTCGGGACTGCACCCAAAAACTACCTGTTTGCATGACTCCTTTGAGCCGTGGTAGGGTAGTAATCAAAGTACAGTGGGAACACACTTGAGGCGAAGTGACAGTGTCAAGTCAACGGACTAAGATGTACTCATGTCACCTGGGAACTGATAACTGACGATAGGTATAGTACCAACCAACAGTTCCCGACGAGTCCTGTCCAGTGTACTCGTAACCTAACGAGCACCCGCATACTATCTCAAGTACGGCGTACTGACGGCTGTGGGACAGACCGTCTCCCAAGCTGGGTTGAGAAGCGTATACTCTAGTCTACTCCGGAGTATCGATGCCCTGTCTCGATAGTCCTACAACTAGGGACCTGCATAAGGATGTGCTTATGGATTACCCAGCCCCCACGAGTGCGACTGCCATCACAACACTGGTAATCAAGCAAAGATCCTAAGGGCTCCACTAATGTGTAAAGGCGATATGCTAAAAGAAACACATGCACATATTAAAGCAGAAACAAACCAAGTAGCATACTACTATATTGAGCAAGATTGTCTATACAAGGTGAATATCCCAAGCTTCCATCAAGTAATATACAAACTAGTATGATACAGTAATGGCCTCTAGGGCATATACACTAACAATCTCCCACTTGCACTAAGGCCATGTACTGGCGTATCGAAGACCTATCATCTCGATCAGCCGCTCGAACTAAGTCTGGGGTAAGGCCTTTGTGAATGGATCAGCAGTGTTATCTTCCGTAGCAACTCTCCGAACCTCGATCTTCTGGCGACCCACGATCTCCCTGATCAGGTGATACCGCCTCAAGATGTGCCTAGACTTCTGATGGGACCTGGGTTCCTTTGCTAAAGCTATAGCCCCGTTGTTGTCGCAACACAGAGGTATTGGATCAACAATGGACGGAACCACCTGAAGTTCTATCAAGAACTTCCTCATCCAGACGGCTTCTTTAGTGGCATCAGATGCAGCGATATATTCCGCTTCCATCGTCGAGTCAGCAACGGTTTCCTGTTTGGATCTCTTCCAACACACCGCCCCTCCATTGAGGGTAAAGACATAACCCGATATGGACTTGGAATCATCCTTGTCACTCTGGAAGCTGGAGTCAGCAAAGGCCTCGATCTGGAGGTCTTTTCCGCCATACACCAAGAACATCTCCTTAGTCCTTCTCAGGTACTTGAGAATGTTCTTTACCGCTATCCAGTGTTTCTCCCCATGGTTTGACTGATACCTGCATACCACACTCAGTGCATAAGCTACATCTGGTCTGGTACACAACATCGCATACATTATAGAGCCTACCGCAGAAGCGTAGGGTATAATAGACATGCGATCCCTTTCCAAATCAGTCTTGGGAGACATCTCTTTGGAGAGGGTGATCCCGTGACAAGCCGGTAGATTACCGCGCTTGGAATCTTCCATACTGAATCTTTTCAGTATGGTGTCGATGTACCTGGACTGTGAAAGTCCAAATATCCTCTTGGATCTATCACGATAGATCCGGATCCGCAGAATGTAAGAGGCATCACCCAGGTCTTTCATGGAGAACCTGTGTGACAAGAACCCTTTGACAGATTGTAGCATAGGAATATCATTTCCTATCAAGAGATTGTCATCAACATATAAAACGAGGAATACGACATTTCATGCTACAAATCTACTATAGATGCATGGTTCATCTGGATTTTTGATAAAGCCAAAATCTTTGACCGTCTCATCAAAACAGATTTTCCAACTCCGCGATGCCTGCTTCAGTCCATAGATGGACTTAAGCAACTTGCACACCTTCCCGCTGCTCCCACTCTGAATGAAACCCTCTTGCTGGTCTATATAGACACACTCCTCTAAATTTCCTTTCAGAAAAGCGGTCTTTACGTCCATCTGCCAAATCTCATAATCGTGGAAGGCAGCAATGGCAAGAAGGATCCGAATGGATTTCAGCATAGCCACTGGAGAAAAGGTTTCATCATAGTCCAAGCCAGGTCTTTGACGGAAACACTTTGCAACAAATCTAGCTTTATAGGTCTCAACCTGTCCATCTACACCAATCTTTCTTTTGAAGATCCACTTGCATCCTACGGGTTTTACCCCATCTGGAGCAACGTCCAACGTCCATACCTTGTTGGTGTACATGGACTCCATTTCGGTCCGCATTGCATCCAGCCATTTTACCGAGTCAACGCTCTGAATGACCTGCTGGAAGCTAGTCAGCTCATCACTATCAATGATGCAATCCTCTCTATCCCCGTCTATGAGAAAACCGTATCTCTCGGGCGGATGAGACTGCCTACTACTCCTGCGGAGCGGCGTAGGAATGTCCTGATCTTTCGAACCCTCTAGTTCTACTAAGCTTTCAGTAATAGCTCGCGGTTCTGGAATTTCTTCCAGTTCTATTGCGCTCCCACTTATCTGATTTTCAAAAAACTCAGTTTCCAAGAAGTGGGCTTGACGAGAAACAAAAACCTTTTGTTCCTCTTCGCAATAGAAGAAATATCCCTTGGAGTTCTTTGGATATCCCATAAACATGCACTGTACTGAGCGTGCCTCGAGTTTGTCCGCATGCTGCTTTTTGACAAAAGCTGGACATCCCCATGTCTTAATGTGCTTAAGATAGGGTTTCTTCCCACACCACATCTGATATGGTGTAGCAGGCACAGTCTTAGTTGGAACTCGGTTCAAAAGGTATGCAGCTGATTCTAGTGCATATCCCCAGAATGATCGCGGTAACTCAGCGTTACTCATCATGGAACGTACCATATCCAATAGGGTCCGGTTTTGTCTCTCCGATACACCGTTATGTTGCGGAGTGTATGGAGGAGTAAGCTGAGAGAGAATTCCATTCTCTTTTAAGTAATCCAGGAACTCGGCACTTAAGTATTCACCACCTTGATAAGATCTTAGTGTCTTGATACTTTTGCCTGTTTGTTTTTCCACTTCATTCTTATATTCCTGGAATTTTCCAAAGGCTTCGGATTTATGTTTCATTAAGAAGACATAACCGTATCTTGAAAAGTCATCCGTAAAAGTAATGAAGTAAGAATAACCGCTTCGTGCATGCGTAGACATTGGACCGCACATGTCGCTGTGTACGAGTCCCAAGAGCTCGCTCGCTCTTACTCCGTGTCCAGTGAACGGAGTCTTTGTCATCTTTCCTTTGAGACAGGATTGACTAGTTGCATATGATTGATATTCGAACGGATCCAAATATCCTTCTGTATGTAACTTCGTCAACCTTCTCTCATTGATGTGACCCAGTCTACAATGCCATAAAAAAGCCTGATTTAATTCCGGAGACTTTCTTTTGTGTGTATTCTGGACATTGAAAATCTATGGTTGGTTTAATACGTATATTCCATTGTTTAATGTACCTGACCCAATCAGAACTTGATTAAGGAGAATGTTTACAACATTACTTGCAAACGCAAATTCATAACCTTCTTTAGAAACTAAAGATACATAAATGATATTACAAGTTGCATTGGGTACAAAATAACAATTACGCAAAACCAAAACGTGTCCATCTGATAACCCCAGGTGATAGTCCCCCACGGACTCAGTATCAATGCCAGCTCCGTTTGCAACTCTGAGGGTCATATCACCTGCCTTCAAAACCTTACGGTTTCTCAACGCCTGCAAAGAATTACAGATATGAGATCCTGATCCGGTATCCAATACCCATGAAGTAGAGTTTATTGATAGACAGTTTTCAATAACATACACACCTGAAGCTGAAGCCGCAACACGCTTCAGATCCTGTGTTCTGGCCTTCTAAGCCCTGCAATCTTTCTTCTAGTGTCCACTCTTGTGACAGTAAAAGCATTCTTCCTTTCCCACAAGTTTTCCCACTTCCTTTGTTGCTTTTTCCTTTCCCTTCGTATCCACCTTACTAACACCGCCCCTTGATTTGGCGGGGGTTTTCTTCTTCTTTCCCTTGGCTTTCGCCTTGGACCTAGAAGATGAAGATCATCCTACAAACAAAGTGGATGTTTCCCTACCTTTCTGTAGGGTGCCCTCTGCACTCCTCAGCATGTTGAGGAGTTCTGAAAGTTCAACTTCCTTTTCCTGTAAGTTGAAGTTCAGGATGAACTGGGCGTAAGTGGAAGGAAGGGACTGGAGAATCAAGTCCGTATAGAGCTCATTCTCTAACGTGGTCCCAAGGTCCGCAAGCTCCTCAATGAAGCCAATCATCTTAAGCACGTGTTCCGCTACCGGTGATCCGATGGCCAATCTCGCCGAAAACAGCTTTTTCGAGACTTCGTATCTGGCGATACGGGATTGCTCCCCATACAGTTCTTTTGTATGAAGTGTTGGAGATAGTGCCCTCATAGTCAATTATTGGATCGCAGGTACGTGATTGCAATGATTGCGGAGGACCTATACCGGTAGGACAGTCTTACTCGAGATGATAGTATGCTATCTGGTTTGCCTTTATCAGTCGTGTACATGTTCAGGTGATTGATTGCATGTTACACTTTGATAGAGCCCTTAGGATCTTGCTTTACTACCAACAGTATGATGGCAATCATATACGTGAGAGTTGGGTAGTTTATATGCATATCCTTAATTGTGGTCCCTAGTCGTGGGAGTTTCGAGACAGGGCATCGATACTCCGGAGTAGACTAGTGTATACAGTCGAGACCCCGACGAGGGGCGGTGGCCGGTCTCACAAGCCACTGGTGTCAGTTGAATCACCTAAGATGTATACAGGTGCTCATTGGGTTATGAGTACACCGGACAGGACTCGCCGGGAATCTGCTAGTAAGTACTATACCTATCGTCAGATAGCAGTTCCCTGGTGACATGTGTACAGGTTAGTTCATCGACCTGAGGTCGTCATTTGTCTTGTGTGAGTTCCTACTGTGCTTTGATTTCTACCCTACCACGGCTCAAAGGAGTCGTGCAAACAGGTAGCTTTTGGGTACAGTCCCGAGCCATATGGAGGCACGTGAGCGGATCGGCAGGGGATTCGTCTCTCCCGGTATTGGGGGCGAGGTCGTGTTGTGTCTAGGAGAGCCATTACACAAAGTCCATGGCCATGGCAGGAGATTTACTGGTAGGTACTCCAGTAGTATCTCAGGGTGTTATTGGGCTACACTCCGACACGACTTATACTGCTTCTGGGGGTCTGACGTTACTAGCCCCCTAGGCGGATATGCGATACTCATTGACAAACGGACCGGACTGTATATACATTGTCACTGTTAGGCTCAGTAGGGTTTTCGGAGGAGTTCGCTCATCGGTCTCCCTTGAGTTCGCTCCTCGGCCTCCCTTGAGGTCAGTCCATGGGCAGCCGTTACGCATAGCTAGTGCCGCTGACGGTTTGTGGTTAAACCCACTGCCAGGGTACTGACGAGTCATTAGAGTCCCCCACAGACAGTTTCCCAAGTTCGGGCGAAACGTTGTAGAGGCCGTATGGTTTTATGGCAGGGTTCGGAAAATGCACGTGCGTTTACGCACGTGTCAGTTTTCGGGCAGATGATACCGGTCGGCTTTGGTTTAAGCCGGATCCGAGTATTATATTGAGTAGATATAATATCTTTGTCTCAGTTGCATTTGTATTCGGTCGTAATACAAATACGGGTATATTTATACAGTTACGGGGTTATCTTGAAAGTCGTTTCAGGATCACTTTTGGAAGTTGCCAGTTTCCAGTTTTCTATCAGCCGTCTTTTAACATTTGGTTAAAGACGGATTTATCTTTTCTTGGATGAGAGTGAGTCGTGCTTCTAGAAGCTTCTAGATGGTGAGGTGGCTAAGTGACTCATCTTGACATTAATGGTTGCATTAATGACTTGATGAGGTGTTTTAGTGAGTCATGCTTTAGCTTTAATGATTCTTGTTTAGCTAAGGATATTTTGTGAGAAGCTTCATGTCTTATGGTCACCTCCCTCCTCCTACACTCACCCTCCTCATTCTATATGATGTGGCCGGCCACCCTTGAAGAGAGAGAGAGATTGATTTCATTTTTTATACAAAAGACTATGGTTCAAAGTGTATGGAAATTTGATAGTTCATTTCTTGTTCCATTTCATTTCCATTAGCAACTTCATTAACCGATCGTCCACGGACTTGGACGAAGTGAGACAAAGTCATCTACTCATTCTCTACATCATTCTTGGTCGTCTCTTTTAGGAAACTTGACGACCGAGTTGCCTCGAGTCAGAGGCGGGAGCCCGTTTAAAGAATCAGTGATGTGGTGCCACCTGGACGAGCAGATCGGAGATCGAAGAGATCGGAGCAGCCGCAACGGAGCGTGGGATGATGGTTAAAGAACGAAGGACTCGGATCGTTCGGTATAACCTTTATACACTCTTTACAGTTTGTTAGTTTAGCAATAATGGAAGATCCGGATGAAAGTATACGATAGCGCCAGTTAAAAAGTTTTTGTTCCGCATTTGGCGTCTGTAGACAGCCGGGGCGCTAGCGTAGACTTACAGTGGTATCAGAGCCTCACCATTTTGCTATACTAACTTGTGCTAACGCGTTTAAAACATCGATCGAACCGGAAATCAAAAATCATATTTTTCCAATTTGACAGTTTCTGTTGATTTTAAACGGTGTCCTAAAAATATTTCACACATCTCAAAAACTGTGCAGGGTTTTTTAAGAACGACGTACAAATTTAGGATCATGATTCGATAAGACTGCCGCGGAAACGCGGCCAAACCCATGGTTTGGCCGCGGATCTGCGGCCATTCTGTGTCATCATGCCCCCAAATTTGCACAGTAGGTTCTTCTCTGGAAATTGGGGTTTTTGGTATATATATTTTGGGCCCAGGTTTTGTTACTGTTCTACAGATTTGCGTGGGGCCCACTTTATGATATTTTGTCGATCGAAATTTAAACATGTTAGTTTACAGTGCTTACATTATATCTCCGACCGGGAATGTCATTTGATCGGTAAACCGCGTCCGATTGCTATAGTTCTTTTAGACGGGTTTGCGAACGTGACATTCGCGTTGATGTTCTGTATTGTGCTGTGATGTTGCGGATTTGTCGTGGTGGATAGCAGTGTGCAATGGTAGTACAGTTTGAGTTTATTTGTACATTTGATATTGCGGGGCGAGCGTCCAACATGTGGACTGCCGTCACTGCCTGTTGTATAATATTCTTTTGGGGGCACGACCAGGTTGCGGTCGATGTGCCTGTTGTACTATTTTTCATTACTGTACTAGGTTTTGCCCCGGGACGGAGTGCACGGATAGCCGGGTTCTGGAGGGCAACGGGTCCGCATCTCATGGCTTTGAGAGGCAGAGGGGTCCCACTCTAGAATTGGCAGACTATTCGCCGCACTCGTAGGGGGTACAGGTTGACCCAAGGAGGGGTGCCCAAGATTACCGGATTCCGTGAAGTGCCGGGTGTTCCATTCACTATGCTGTGGGGACTACCTCGCTTCAGGTTTTGGCGGGTAACTTGCCGCACCCGTAGGGGTCTAGGTTTCATTGCACAGGCTATCCACACGACAGGGGAACGTCGGGTTTCAGCAGCGGCTCTGTGAAACTCGGGGATCCCAGATTATCTGTATTGTTCTGTGATGCTTATTACTTTTCTGTAATGTTGCATATTATCACGCCTGGAGCGATTATTGTATATTGGTTTATATACTATTAGATATTGTATATGTTTTACACCCGCGCTAGTCCAGTCCCCGCTCTGTCGTTAGTTAAGTAACCTAACGGGTGATGACGGGACCCAGTGACGAATGCGGATGGCATATACGTACATTTTATTTTCGTTCTTTTCTGGTGTGATTGATTGATGGGACTGCATTGATTCTGATCAATGCAAAAAGTTAAACAAACCTGTTTTAGTTGTTGGAACAAATTTAAAAAGGTGTTATTGCAAAGACATTCCCTTTTGTTTTGCATAGAGGTATTCAGTGGAATATCCTGCACCTCATTCGACGGGGCAAGGGCCGATATCCCTTCACCGGGACTGACCCCTTGGGCAGAAGTTTGCGTCAAGGTAATAACTTCACTATAGTCGATTACAAGTTGCTTTGCATCGCGGTATTCAGTGGAATATCCTGCACCTCATTCCACGAGGAAAGAGCCGAGATCCCTTTACCGGGAGTGACCTCTTTAGCAAAGGTTTTCGCTACTATATTTTAAAAAGCTATCAGGTTCCTTCAACGAGATCAAGTTCATTACGCTAAAGGTTTTTCGCCAAAAACCAGCCGTAGCCCTCCGTCACTTCTTTTGGGTATTCAGTAGTATTCAAGCTATGTATTTTAGCCAAAGTTAAGGCATAGTGTTTGGTAGCTGCTGGGTATTCAATTGTTGCATAGATAGATGAGTTAGTTTGGGACAGTCGTTCTGCCGATTGGCCAAAGTCAGGGGCATGTGCGGGTGGGTTCAAATTGACAAGATAGTGATGGGTAGAACTTGGCATGTGACTTATGACATTTTGACCAAAGCCAAGGTTATAAGAGCATGGGGCAAAAATCAGATCGGGAGTTTCTAAAGAAACTGAAACTTGCCAAGTATGCGCATACCTTCTGGAGTATGAGTAACGTGGATGCATTCCATCACGTTATCATGCAATGAGAGTTGGATCCCGATTCCCACTGTTGAGTTGGTTTACTCTTCGGGTGATCCCGATTGATTCTTCTTTAGGTTTGGAGGAGGATTTGACAGGACAGTGGGAGGTTTCCGGATTAGATAAAGTTATGACCATTCTGATCTAGGTTAGAGTGCACGCAGAGTGTTTCTTTTCTCTCTCTCTCTTTGGCAGCGACCTTTGACCGACCCTAGACTATGACTCAGTGACCAGGTTGACCGAACCTTCTTAAAAATACTGGCTTTTGGATTGTCTATGTTGCATAAGTCATTGCCACTCCTTCTTTTACCCTTTGAATTTCTCAGAACACCCGTATTACTACGGACATCCACTTCCATTGGATAGATCCATCGTATGGTTATATACGAACTCGAAGGGACTTCTTCGAGGATGGATCAAGGTTCAGGAGAAATAGAATTGGTTTATTCAGTTGTCTTTTATTATCACCTTCTCTCAGGTTGCGAGAGCTCCTTGGTTTAGGAGGGTACACCTATTACGCTTATTGGATAGTCTTATTCCAAACCATAGGCAGGTGCCGAAAGGTAGGGAATGAAGAAAACCAATTAGCCTAAGTAAGGTGTGCAGAAGGCAATAACTAAAGACAAAATAAAGGGATTAGAAAGAGGGCAAAGTAAATTGCGACTGATATCATTCACGACCAAAACCGCGTACTTCATCGCCACTCCTATTTCACCTTTAAAAAGAATAAGGTATTATTCAGTTGTCTTTTATCATCACCTTCTCTCAAGATACGAGTACTCCTTGGTTTAGGAGGGTACACCTATTATGCTTACTGGATAGTCTTCTTCCAAACCATAGGCTGGTGCCAAACGGTAGGGAAGGAAGAAAACCATTTAGCCTAACGATGGTGTACAGAAGGTAACGACTAAAGACAAATAAAGGGATTTGGAGAGATGGCAATAAAATATACGGTTGAAGTCATGAATTGGATTATAGAAGAGGCATTGCTATGAATACCAGGATACCCCTACGAAACATTTTCATGTTTCAGTGCATTGTTAAAGAAAAACTGTTTTCCCGATTAGACACTTACTCCAAGGGTATGTATTTACCAGGTTTTATTCTCATATCTGTATGGTTTTACAGATGATGAGTGGGAGTAAGTTATTGGGAATTAGGTGATTATCCTCATTATGTCGGAATTCGTTATAATTGGTGATATTTGAGGAAATCGCCAGGGTACAGTTTTCAACCTACGACGCACAGGTTATGAGTTGTTCAACTCAGCGGACTTATACAGAGTATTGTATGTTGTCCAAGTGTCCTTCAGGACAAAAGGGTAGGTCCTCGTACTATGTTCAGTTTACTTATAACTTCTCTAGTATTTAGACAAGTGTTTCGTAGAAATACAAGGTCTAAGTTTTGAGAAGTTGTGGGTATAAGAATAAAGTAGAGAACCAGGTATCACAAGTATCGGGATTCTTCAAAGAGATCGAAGATGTAGATTCTTGTGATTGGTATTCAGATGATAGTAATGGTTTTGAGAAACGTGTTTCTCTTTCAGGTTACTCATAATTGGATGGATTCCTAAGTTGAGTAATGCTGATTAGCCTCTTTCCATTAAGTTGATATGCACTGGAGACAGCTGCATGATTTGAATATGGTTCCAATTAAATAAGTGCCAAAGTTTCTGTATTGGATATAGAATGGATCGTACCTTAAAAGATATTAAGGTACGGGGAGTTGTCCAGCTTATGCTCAAAACCAGACGCTGGATAACTCAGGGCACGTTTCTGTAATGGCTGTTTGTGGGTTGACCCTGGCTACGACGAGGGTTGATATTCTACCATTTGGAAGATCAATAGTGATATTGTTCTTGACTCGCCACAGTTTTAGTAAAATGGATCTTTTTCAGAAAACAGTAGTGGGAGTATGGTAGAACTGGAAGTGATTCCAGAACCGCGAACGATTACGGAAAATTTAATAGGACCTATATATTCAATCAGGTTTGACATTCCATTAGCCACTCCGCAGATATGGTGGGTAACCTCAGACACCCGAGAGGTACTTCGGTAGCCTCAAGGACGGTGACAGGGAGGTTCTTATCTACCCAGACTTGACACTACTATTGTTCCAGGATATGAGACCCGGTAAGAGGGTTGTCGTAGTCAGTGGGAGCATCGGAAGCATAGTGGGCAAGTAGCTTATGTCTATTTATAGACTTGAGCAATTATAGCGGAGATAGATCATCTAATTTTGATGTGACAGTCATGGGTTTGACTTCAATCAGAATAGGGGATGGATCTGTTAAGAAGGTAGTAGGGTGTGATGTCATGGTATCTGGATGACATACACAGAGTGGGAAGTAAAATTCCTATACTACGATCGGTTGTACTGTGGTCGTCACACAGTTGTTTCTCCAGACAGGATATGGATATAATATTTGACATTATGGTTTCTGGATCTATGGTTTTTAAGATCTAGATTTGGGTAGTTTCCCAATGTGGGTACTTTGACAGATATTCTAATGGTTTTTAGAATAGTTGACTCCTAGCATGGTGGTGTACCTGCAGGTGATGGAGTCACCCTCTCTAAAGGTGTCGTATAGACTAAAGGGGAGAGGGAAGTGCATGATTGGCAGATCACTTGCTTAGGCAATTGAGTCAATCATGAGATGTCAAGTACCACACCAGATGTTGTTTTTGCACTAGATGCAATCAGTTTGTATTAATCCAATCCTGGAGAGACATAAGGAAGTAGTTTTTAGAACATAAGTGGATGTTCTACGGATTTGATGACGGCAGCCTCCTTCGGGAGACGATCATCATTCTAGGCTTCAAAGGTGACATGGTTGACAGAGTGATTGTCAGAGTTATAGTTTTTCCCTCTGACGAAGAGGGACAGTATTATGGATAGGTGGTCCAAGAGGATACTGTGGGTGGCATGGTGTCGGATACTGATTAGGTTCAGTGATCGATACAGTCTAAGAAGTTTGGATTTGGAGTTCATTTATGAACTAGGTCCCATCAGATATCCAGACATATTCTAAGACAGGTATTACTCGATTCGGGAGATAGCTTTCTCCGCGAACTTGAGATTTAGAGAGATATAGAAAGAAACATCTAGGCGGATCCACTCACTGAGGCTATTTCTCGAACACAATAGTTTTACAAACGGGCTTTGTGAAACTGATTAGTAGAGGAGTTGGATGTTCGGTTTCACACGGGCTGTGAGTAGTCGACATCGCAATATTAGCCTTGAGTGCAAGTGGGAGATTGTTGGAGATAGTGCCCTCATAGTCAATTATTGGATCGCAGGTACGTGATTGCAATGATTGCGGAGGACCTATACCGGTAGGACAGTCTTACTCGAGATGATAGTATGCTATCTGGTTTTCCTTTATCAGTCGTGTACATGTTCAGGTGACTGATTGCATGTTACACTTTGATAGAGCCCTTAGGATCTTGCTTTACTACCAACAGTATGATGGCGATCATATACGTGAGAGTTGGGTAGTTTATATGCATATCCTTAATTGTGGTCCCTAGTCGTGGGAGTTTCGAGACAGGGCATCGATACTCCGGAGTAGACTAGTGTATACAGTCGAGACCCCGACGAGGGGCGGTGGCCGGTCTCACAAGCCACTGGTGTCAGTTGAATAACCTAAGATGTATACAGGTGCTCATTGGGTTATGAGTACACCGGACAGGACTCGCCGGGAATCTGCTAGTTAGTACTATACCTATCGTCAGATAGCAGTTCCCTGGTGACATGTGTATAGGTTAGTTCATCGACCTGAGGTCGTCATTTGTCTCGTGTGAGTTCCCACTGTGCTTTGATTTCTACCCTACCACGGCTCAAAGGAGTCGTGCAAACAGGTAGCTTTTGGGTACAGTCCCGAGCCATATGAAGGCACGTGAGCGGATCGGTAGGGGATTCGTCTCTCCCGGTATTGGGGGCGAGGTCGTGCTGTGTCTAGGAGAGCCATTACACAAAGTCCATAGCCATGGCAGGAGATTTACCGGTAGGTACTCCAGTAGTATCTCAGGGTGTTATTGGGCTACACTCCGACACGACTTATACTGCTTCTGGGGGTCTGACGTTACTAGCCCCCTAGGCGGATATGCGATACTCATTGAAGAACGGACCAGACTGTATATACATTGTCACTGTTAGGCTCAGTAGGGTTTTCGGAGGAGTTCGCTCATCGGTCTCCCTTGAGTTCGCTCCTCGGCCTCCCTTGAGGTCAGTCCATGGGCAGCCGTTACGCATAGCTAGTGCCGCTGACGGTTTGTGGTTAAACCCACTGCCAGGGTACTGACGAGTCATTAGAGTCCCCCACAGACAGTTTCCCAAGTTCGGGCGAAACGTTGTAGAGGCCGTATGGTTTTATGGAAGGGTTCGGAAAATGCACGTGCGTTTACGCACGTGTCAGTTTTCGGGCAGATGATACTGGTCTGCTTTGGTTTAAGCCGGATCCGAGTATTATATTGAGTAGATATAATATCTTTGTCTCAGTTGCATTTGTATTCGGTCGTAATACAAATGCGGGTATATTTATACAGTTACGGGGTTATCCTGAAAGTCGTTTCAGGATCACTTTTGGAAGTTGCCAGTTTCCAGTTTTCTATCAGCCGTCTTTTAACATTTGGTTAAAGACGGATTTATCTTTTCTTGGATGAGAGTGAGTCGTGCTTCTAGAAGCTTCTAGATGGTGAGGTGGCTAAGTGACTCATCTTGACATTAATGGTTGCATTAATGACTTGATGAGGTGTTTTAGTGAGTCATGCTTTAGCTTTAATGATTCTTGTTTAGCTAAGGATATTTTGTGAGAAGCTTCATGTCTTATGGTCACCTCCCTCCTCCTACACTCACCCTCCTCATTCTATATGATGTGGCCGGCCACCCTTGAAGAGAGAGAGAGAGAGATTGATTTCATTTTTGATACAAAAGACTATGGTTCAAAGTGTATGGAAATTTGATAGTTCATTTCTTGTTCCATTTCATTTCCATTGGCAACTTCATTAACCGATCGTCCACGGACTTAGACGAAGTGAGACAAAGTCATCTACTCATTCTCTACATCATTCTTGGTCGTCTCTTTTAGGAAACTTGACGACCGAGTTGCCTCGAGTCAGAGGCGGGAGCCCGTTTAAAGAATCAGTGATGTGGTGCCACCTGGACGAGCAGATCGGAGATCGAAGAGATCGGAGCAGCCGCAACGGAGCGTGGGATGATGGTTAAAGAACGAAGGACCCGGATCGTTCGGTATAACCTTTCTACACTCTTTACAGTTTGTTAGTTTAGCAATAATGGAAGATCCGGGTGAAAGTATACGATAGCGCCAGTTAAAAAGTTTTTGTTCCGCATTTGGCGTCTGTAGACGGCCGGGGCGCTAGCGTAGACTTACTTGAAGAAATATGGATTCAAGGTCCATATTATCGTGCCTCCTCTGGTGTTCATTGTCCATAGAGGCAAGCACGAGGCACTTGGCTTTCGCGCAATCAATCTCCCAAGTCTTACGGATTTCTTTATCCGCGATGCTGGAGGTGGGACCTGGGGCAGGGGGAGCTTTGGTGGTAAGGAGATACCCCAACTTGTCGTAAGTGATTGCCATTTTGACATTCCTGAGCCAATCTTTATAGTTTGGCCCTGTCAGTATGTTTTTATCTAGTAGTAACTTAAGTCCAGTCATGTTATTTGGTTGCTGCAATTAGGAGAGAGAGAAGAAACACTTTAGCATGATGGTCTTGCAAGTTTAGAGTGATTTTTAATTTGTCTAAACAGGATGGCTCCCACTGTCTCTCGAATCCCTCCTCAAACCAAAAAGGAAGAATTAGTCAGGATCAATCTCACCGTACAATACTTGCTTAACCGTTCAGCCAGGCTAGTGTCGGTACTTTGAGGGAGGTTTTCCAACGCTTTCGCGAAGTTCCTTAATTAAATAACCACTTTTCCCTGGGGGCGCAGCCCCGCTAACACTTTTCTAGACACCTACTAGGTTTATAGCATTGATCGTTAAGCGAGAATTTTCCCGAGGAGTAGCATATACTCACAGTAGGATCGGGATCCAAATATCATTGCGTGACAAAACTGAAGGAATCCTACCAGAATCATCACACTCCAAATGGTATGCAGCGCTAGCAAGTTTCAGTTCTTTTGAAACTCCCGATGTGGATTTTTGCCCCATGCTCTTATGACCTTGACTTTGGCCAACAAATCATAAGTCACATGTCAAGTTCTACCCGTCATTCTCCAGGTTAATTTGAACCCACCCGCACCTACCCTTGACTTTGGCCAACAAGGAAGTACTGTAAGTGCACGGCGGCGCCCCGGCCGTCAATCCGACGCCGGAATGCGGAAGCGGTGAATAACTTAAATTTTGCGGACTTTGCAAACCGGCACCACCGCGCACTTTAACCGGATCGGACCATTAACTAGTCTAAGCTATCTACAAGAATGGGAATAGAGATATACCGACGATCCAAGTCCTCCGGTCTTCATCTCCACTCCGATCTCCTCGCGGGATCTCCGTCCACATCGTCGCCTCCTCGCCGGAAAGGGCACCACATCGCCTTCGTCTTTTACGGGCTCCCGCCTCAATACCGAGGCAACTCGAGCATGAAGCCGGCAACTCGACATGCTCAAGATATGCTGTAGAATGTGTAGTAGATCATGCTAGTCTCATTTGGGGTTTGTTGTTGCCTTGATGGAGGAATGGGGTTGGGAAAAATGGTGCTTTCATTTTTCCAAAACAAGAAGAAGAAGGAGATGATGAATTCCTCACATAACCAAGATGAACTCTCTCATTCTTTTCTTTCTCTCAAGTCTTCTTTCTTTCATCAAGTGAGAAGAATGGTGGAGGAAAAAACCATATATCATATGAGGGAGGTGAGTGTAGGAGTGAAAAAGAGGTGACCACATCCAAGGGACAAGAAAACAAAACACCATGCTTTACCCTTTTTCAAACCATACCCTTTCATGTCACAAATAAAAACAAAAGCATGTTGGAAAAGATAATGATAGCTATCATAATCAATCATATATGCAAGAAAACCCCTCCACAAATGTAATTTGCAAAACTGCAAATTACCCCCTCCATCGGAAAAGTCCGGCCGGGAAAGAACAAAGGAAAACCGGCCGGAACGGAATGCAAACTGGCAACTCCAGAAAACTGGTCCCGTAATAAATTACAGGAAAACCCCGATACTGTGCATACACACCCGCATCTGTATTCCGTCCGGATACAAATGCAAAGAGACAAAATCTACACTGTACTAAACTAGGACCGGCTTAAACCAAAGCCGGCTAGTAATATCCGTTCGATCCTGATCCGTGCAATACCGCACGTATCTGATCGAACCCTGCCATATTCCTATACGGCTACTAGTACAAACCGTCCGATCCTGATCCGTGCAATACCGCACGTATCTGATCGGACCCTGCCATATCTCCATACGGCCTCTACAGCGTTTCGCCCGAAACTTGAGTAACTGAAAGTGTGGTGGACTCTAAAGACTCGTCAATACTATGGCTATGGATTTAACCACTAGCCCGTCAGAGGTATAAGCCAATACGTAACGGGCCACCAGCTATTGACTAAAAGGGACGTCGATGAGCGAACTCATCCTGACACCCTACTGAGCCTGTCAGTGACAATATCCGTGCAGTCCGGTCCGTTCGTCTATGAGCATCGCATGGCGGGCCTAGGGGGTTGGTAAAAGTCAGACCCCCAAAAGCGGTACAAGTCGTGTCGGAGTGTAGCCCAGAACACCCTGAGATACTACTGGAATACCTACCAGTAAATCTCCTTGCCTTGGCCAAGGACTTTGTGTAATGGCTCTCCTAGACACAGCACGACCTCACCCCCAATACCGGGAGAGACGAACCCCTGAAGATACGCTCACTGCCTCCATATGGCTCGGGACTGTACCCAACTAAAACCTGTTTGCACGACTCCTTTGAGCCGTGGTAGGGTAGTAATCAAAATACAGTGGGAACTCACACGAGACAAATGACGATCCCCAGGTCGATGAACTAACCTGCACACATGTCACCAGGGAACTGCCATCTGACGTCTGGTATATGACCAACTAGCATGTTCCCGGCGAGTCCTGTCCGGTGTACTCATAACCCAATGAGCACCTGTATACATCTTAGGTGATCCAACTGACACCGGTGGCTTGTGAGACCGGCCACCGCCCCTCGTCGGGGTCTCGACTGTATACACTAGTCTACTAATGGAGTATCGATGCCCGGTCTCGAAACTCCCACGACTAGGGACCTTTAAGGATATGCTTGTAGACCCCCAGCTCCCACTTATATGATCGCCCTCATACTGCTGGTGGTCAAGCAAGAATCCTAGGGGCTCTATCAACGTGTAATAGCGACGTGTCATGTCACCTAAAGCAGTACACGATGATAAAGGTAAACCAGATAGCATACTATCATTTCGAGTAAGACTGTCCTACCGGGATAGGTCCTCCCTCAATCATTACAATCACGTACCTGTGACCTAATAATTGACTCTGAGGGCACTATCTCCAACAATCTCCCACTTGCACTCAAGGCTAATTATTGCGATGTCGCATACTCACAGCCCGTGTGATACCGAACATCCAACTCCTCTACTAGTCAGTCTCACAAAGCTCGTTTGCGGAACTATTGCGTTCGAGGAATAGCCTCAGTGAGTGGATCCGCTTAGTTGTTTCTTTCTATGTCTCTCTATATCTCATGTTCGCGGAGAAACCCATCTCCCGAAATGAGCAATACCTGTCTTAGAATGTGTCTGGATGTCTGATGGGACAAAGCTCATAAATGAACTCCAAATCCAAACTTCTTAGACTGTATCGTCAACTGAACTTAATCAGTATCCTGCGCGCCATGCCTCCCTCAGTATTGCCTTGGATCACCTGTCCAAAATACTGCCCCTCATCAGAAGGAAAACTATAACTCTGACAACCTCCTTGTCGTCCATGTCACCTTGGAAGCCTGGAATGATAACAGTTTCCCGAGTGGGACTTTCGTTATCATATCCCTAGAACAGCCACTTATGTTCTAAAACTGCTTCCGACTGTTTCTCCAGGATTGGATCAATATCAACTTATTGCATCTAGTGCAAGAACAACATCTGGTGTGGTACTTGACATCTCATGATTGACTCAATTGCCTAAGCAAGTGATCTGCCAATCATGCACATCCCTCTCTATTTTAGTCTATAAGACACCTTTAGGGAGGGTGACTCCATCACCTGCAGGTATACTACCGTGCTAGGTGTCGTCCATTCTAAATACTCTTAGAATGCTATCAAGTACCCTGATTGGGAAACCACCCAAATCCAGATCTAAAACCATAGATCTAGTAACCAGTATGTCTGACATAAAATCCATTTCCTTTGTGGAGAAACAACTGTGTGACGACCAAAGTATAACCGATCGTAGTGTAGGAGTTTCTTTTCCTACTCTGTGTATATCATCCAAATACCAGGATATCACACCCTACTACCTTCTCAACAGATCCATCCCCTATTCTGATGAAGTCAAACCCATGACTGTCACGTCAGAAATAGATGATCTATCTCCGCTACATCTGCTCTAGTCTATAAATAGACAGAAGCAACCTGTCCACCAATGCTTCCGCTGCTCCCACTGACTATGACAACCCTCTGGCAGAGTCATATAGACGCACACTTCTAAAACTGGTTTAGAACGACGCTATACTCATCCTCCTGCCGGGTCTCGCAGCCTGGAACAACAACAATGGCAAGTGTGGGTAAACAAGAACTTCCCCGTCACCGTCTTTGAGGCTACCGGAGTACCTCTCGGGTGCCTGAAGTTACCCACCTTATCTGCGGAGTGGCCAATGGAATGTCAAATCAGATTGAATCTTTAGGTTCCTTATCAAATCTTCAGTAATCGTTTGCGGTTCTGGAATCACTTCCAGTTCTACCATACTCCCACTACTGTTTTTCTGAAAAAATCCATTTTTTATAAAACTGTGGCGAGTCTAGAACAATATCGCTATTGTTCATCCAGATGGTAGAAAGTCAACCCTCATCATAGCCTGGGTCAACCCACAAACAGCCATTACAGAAACGTGCCTTGAGTTGTCCAGTGTCTGGTTTTAATCATAAACCGGACAACTCCCCGTACCTTAACATCGTTAAGATATGAACTGTTCTATATCCAATATAGAAACAGAGGCACTGATTTAATTGAACCAGATTCAAATCATGAAGCTGTCTCCAGTGCATGTCAACTAAATGGAAAGAGGCCGATCAGCGTTACTCAACTTAGGAATACTTCCAATTATGAGTAACCTGAAAGAGAAGCAAGATCTCTTTATCAACTGAATACCATACACAAGTATCTACATCTTCGATCACCTTGAAGAATCCCGATACTTGCTACACTTGGTTCTCTACTCTATTCAAATACCTATAACTCCTCAAAACTTAGACCCTGTGTTTCAACGAAACACATGTCTAAGAACTAGAGAAGTTAAAAGTAAACAGAATATAGTATGAGGACCAACCCCTCTGTCCTTATGGACACTGGACAACATACAATACCTTGTATAAGTCCCTTGAGTCTGATAACTCTTTCACTGTGTGTCGTAGGTTGAAAACTGTACTTATGGTTAAGAAGAATTACACCGATGTTTAATGCTCCTTACCTAACCATCCACTGATATAGGTAAATGTCGTAGACATAATTTCATAAAGGTATATCTCACTCTATGAAAATAGACGTACAGATATATCAATTTGAAATTGGTGCATAACAGCGGATATTCAAAACCAAATATTTGCCGACCGGCAAACAGGCCAGGTGATTTCCTCAAATATCACCGATTACAACGAATCCCGATATAATGAGGATAATCACCCAATTCCCAATAACCTACTCCCACTCATCATCTGTAAAACCATACAGATGTGAGGATCGTACCTGGTAAATACATACCCTGGAGTAAGTATCTAATCGGGAAATCAGTTTTCTTTTAACATTACACAGTGAAACTGAAACATTGAAATGTTCCGATGGGGTATTCTGGTATTCCTAGTAATGCCTCTTCCAGATTCACGACTGTAACCGTATAGTTCTTTGCCACCTCTCCAAATCCCTTCATATGTCTTTAGTCTTTACCTTCTGCACACCCTTTTAGGCCAAATGGTTTTCTTCCTTCCCTACCGTTCGGCACCAGCCTATGGTTTGGAAGAAGACTATCCAATAAGCATAATGGGTGTACTTTCCCAGTCCTAGGAGCACTCGCAATGCGAGAGAAGGTGAAGATAAAAGACACCTGAATGTACTTTATTCCTATTTCTCCTGAACCAGGATCCATCCCCGAACTGGAACAAGTTCCTTTCGAGTTCGTATATAACCATACGATGGATTATCCAATAAAATGGGATCTTCGTAGTGATACGGAGTGTCCTGGAGAAATACAAAGGTGATTTAGGATTGGCGAAGAAATACTTGGTTCGGTCGTGAATAGCAGTCGCAATTTACTTTGCCCTCTTACTAATCCCTTGTTTTGTCTGAACTTAATACATTCTGTACACCGTTTAGGCTAACTGGTTTTCTTCATTCCCTACCGGTCGGCACCAGCCTATGGTTTGGAAGAAGACTATCCAATTTGCGTAATAGGTGTACTACTCCTAAACCAAGGAGTACTCGCAACCTGAGAGAAGGTGAAAAGAAAAGACAACTGAATAATCCTATTCGTTTTCTCCAGAACCGGAAACCATCCTCGAATTCCTTCGAGTTCGTATCTAACCATACGATGGTTTTGTCCAATGGAAGTGGACGTTCGCAGTAATACGGGGTGTCCTGGAGAAAAGGGTAAAAGTAGGAGTGGCAATGAGGTCTGCAACTCTGACAATCCAAAAGCCGGTGTTTAAGAAGGTTCGGTTAACTTGGTCACTGAGTCATAGTCTTAGGGTCGGGTCAATGGTCGCTGCCAAAGAGAGAGAGAAAAGAAACACTCAGCGTGCACTCTATCCTAGATCAGAATGGTCACCAATTTATCTAATCTGGAAACCTCCCACTGTACCTCAAATTCTCCTCCAAACCTAAAAGAAGAATTAGTCGGGGTCACCCGAGGAGTAAACCAACTCATCAGTGGGAATCGGGATCCAACTCTCATCGCATGACAACGTGACGGAATCCGCTCACGGTATCACACTCCAGAAGGTATGCGCATATCTGGCAAGTTTCAGTACTTTTGAAACTCCCGATGTGATTTCTGCCCCATGCTCTTATGACCTTGACGAAGGTCAACAAATCATAAGTCACATGTCAAGTTCCACCCGTCATTATCCAGGTTAATTTGAACCCACCCATACAAGCCCTTGACGAAGGTCAACAAGGCTGTACGACTGTCCCAAACCAACGCATCTATCTATGCAGCAGAAAGGTAACAAGCAGCTACCATACACTATGCCTTGACGAAGGTCAACAAACATAGCATGAATACTACGTGCTACCCGTCTGAAACGACGGAGGGCTACGAATGGTTTCTGGCGAAAACCTTTAACGTAATGAACTTGATATCGTTGAAGGAACGGATAGCTTTTAAAAAATATAGTGACGAAAACCTTTACTAAAGAGGTCACTCCCGGTGAAGGGATCTCGGCTCTTTCCCCGTAGAATGGGGTGCAGGATATTCCAAATGAATACCACGATGCAAAGCAAAAGTAATCGGCTATAGTGAAGTTAATGCCCTGACGCAAACTTCTGTCCAAGGGGTCACTCCCGGTGAAGGGATCTCGGCCCTTGCCTCGTCGACTGAGGAGCAGGATATTCTAAATGAATACCACGATGCAAAACAAAAGTGAACGTCTTTGCAATAACAGCTTTTGAAAAAGTGTTCCAACAACATCAGATTAGGTTTGTTTTTAACTTTGCATTGATCCGAATCAATGCAGTCCCATCAATTGATCACACCAAAAAGAACGAAAATATACTGATGTACGTATATGCCATCCGCATTCGCCACTGGGTCCCGTCATTACCCGTTAGGTTAGCTAACTAACGACAGAGCGGGGACTGGACTAGCGCGGATGCAAAACATATACAACATCTACTAATATATATACCAATATATTATATTTCGCTCAAGGCGTGAATGAAATGCAACATCACAGATAATGAACAGCATCACAGAAACAATACAGATATCTGGGATCCCCGGGTTTCACAGAGCCACTACTGAAACCCGACGTTCCCCTGGTCGTGTGGATAGCCTGTGCAATGAAATCCTAGACCCCTACGGGCGCGGCAAGTCACCCGCCAAAACCTGAAGCGAGGCAGCCCCCTTCAGCGCCGTGAATGGACCACCCAGCACTTCACGGAATCCGGCAACTTGGGCACCCCTCCTGGGTCAACCTGTACCCCCTACGAGTGCGGCGAATAGCCTGCCAATCCTAGAGCGAAGCCCCTTCCGTCTCAATGCCATGAGATGCGGGCTTGTTGCCCTCCAGAACCCGGCTATCCGTGCACCCCTCCGCGGGGCAATCCTAGTACAGAAAATAAAATATACATACACCGGGTACATCGACCGCAACCAGGTCGTGCCCCAAAAGAATAATACAAACAGGCAGTGACGGCAGTCCACATGTCGGACGCTCGCCCCGCAATATCAAATGTACATAATACAACCACAACTGTACTAGCATTGCATCCAGGCTATCCCCACGACCGATCCGCAACATCACAGCAAATACATAGAACATCAACGTGAAAGTCACGTTCGCAAATCCGTCTAACCGGGCTATAGCAGTTAGACCGGATTTACCGATCGAGTGACATTCACGGTCGCAGATATAATGTAAATACTGTGAAAAATGTGTTTAAGATTTTCCGATTGACCAAAAATTAACAAGTGGGCCCCAAACTAATACTGTAGCACTCACAGAAATAATTGGCCCAATTTTAATATTCCAAAACCCCTAATTACTACCCTGAAGCCCACTGGAAAAAGATGGCCCACTGACCTCTCTAAGTTGCGGCGGATCCGCGGCCCAATAGAAGAGTGAGGCCGCGGTTCCGCGCTCTGGAAGAGGGATTAGTGCGTCGAATTTTCCCAGAGTGCTTAGAATTTCCTGCACATCATTCTGAGACCACCTGAAAAATTTTTGGACACCAAAAAATTTCCAACAGAAAACTGATGCTAACAAAATACGGGTTTTGGAACTTTTTGATCGATCGGAAAGGCAAACACATTACACAAAGCTAGACTAAGTTAATGGGGAGGCTCTGATACCACTGTAAGTGCACGGCGGCGCCCCGGCCGTCAATCCGACGCCGGAATGCGGAAGCGGTGAATAACTTAAATTTTGCGGACTTTGCAAACCGGCACCACCGCGCACTTTAACCGGATCGGACCATTAACTAGTCTAAGCTATCTACAAGAATGGGAATAGAGATATACCGACGATCCAAGTCCTCCGGTCTTCATCTCCACTCCGATCTCCTCGCGGGATCTCCGTCCACATCGTCGCCTCCTCGCCGGAAAGGGCACCACATCGCCTTCGTCTTTTACGGGCTCCCGCCTCAATACCGAGGCAACTCGAGCATGAAGCCGGCAACTCGACATGCTCAAGATATGCTGTAGAATGTGTAGTAGATCATGCTAGTCTCATTTGGGGTTTGTTGTTGCCTTGATGGAGGAATGGGGTTGGGAAAAATGGTGCTTTCATTTTTCCAAAACAAGAAGAAGAAGGAGATGATGAATTCCTCACATAACCAAGATGAACTCTCTCATTCTTTTCTTTCTCTCAAGTCTTCTTTCTTTCATCAAGTGAGAAGAATGGTGGAGGAAAAAACCATATATCATATGAGGGAGGTGAGTGTAGGAGTGAAAAAGAGGTGACCACATCCAAGGGACAAGAAAACAAAACACCATGCTTTACCCTTTTTCAAACCATACCCTTTCATGTCACAAATAAAAACAAAAGCATGTTGGAAAAGATAATGATAGCTATCATAATCAATCCTATATGCAAGAAAACCCCTCCACAAATGTAATTTGCAAAACTGCAAATTACCCCCTCCATCGGAAAAGTCCGGCCGGGAAAGAACAAAGGAAAACCGGCCGGAACGGAATGCAAACTGGCAACTCCAGAAAACTGGTCCCGTAATAAATTACAGGAAAACCCCGATACTGTGCATACACACCCGCATCTGTATTCCGTCCGGATACAAATGCAAAGAGACAAAATCTACACTGTACTAAACTAGGACCGGCTTATACCAAAGCCGGCTAGTAATATCCGTTCGATCCTGATCCGTGCAATACCGCACGTATCTGATCGAACCCTGCCATATTCCTATACGGCTACTAGTACAAACCGTCCGATCCTGATCCGTGCAATACCGCACGTATCTGATCGGACCCTGCCATATCTCCATACGGCCTCTACAGCGTTTCGCCCGAAACTTGAGTAACTGAAAGTGTGGTGGACTCTAAAGACTCGTCAATACTATGGCTATGGATTTAACCACTAGCCCGTCAGAGGTATAAGCCAATACGTAACGGGCCACCAGCTATTGACTAAAAGGGACGTCGATGAGCGAACTCATCCTGACACCCTACTGAGCCTGTCAGTGACAATATCCGTGCAGTCCGGTCCGTTCGTCTATGAGCATCGCATGGCGGGCCTAGGGGGTTGGTAAAAGTCAGACCCCCAAAAGCGGTACAAGTCGTGTCGGAGTGTAGCCCAGAACACCCTGAGATACTACTGGAATACCTACCAGTAAATCTCCTTGCCTTGGCCAAGGACTTTGTGTAATGGCTCTCCTAGACACAGCACGACCTCACCCCCAATACCGGGAGAGACGAACCCCTGAAGATACGCTCACTGCCTCCATATGGCTCGGGACTGTACCCAACTAAAACCTGTTTGCACGACTCCTTTGAGCCGTGGTAGGGTAGTAATCAAAATACAGTGGGAACTCACACGAGACAAATGACGATCCCCAGGTCGATGAACTAACCTGCACACATGTCACCAGGGAACTGCCATCTGACGTCTGGTATATGACCAACTAGCATGTTCCCGGCGAGTCCTGTCCGGTGTACTCATAACCCAATGAGCACCTGTATACATCTTAGGTGATCCAACTGACACCGGTGGCTTGTGAGACCGGCCACCGCCCCTCGTCGGGGTCTCGACTGTATACACTAGTCTACTAATGGAGTATCGATGCCCGGTCTCGAAACTCCCACGACTAGGGACCTTTAAGGATATGCTTGTAGACCCCCAGCTCCCACTTATATGATCGCCCTCATACTGCTGGTGGTCAAGCAAGAATCCTAGGGGCTCTATCAACGTGTAATAGCGACGTGTCATGTCACCTAAAGCAGTACACGATGATAAAGGTAAACCAGATAGCATACTATCATTTCGAGTAAGACTGTCCTACCGGGATAGGTCCTCCCTCAATCATTACAATCACGTACCTGTGACCTAATAATTGACTCTGAGGGCACTATCTCCAACAAGTACGACTGTCCCAAACCAACACATATATCTATGCTGCACATGAATACCCAATAGCTACCAATCACTATGCCTTGACTTTGGCCAACAAACATAGCTTGAATACTATTGACCATTCATGTGAAATGACGGAGGGCTACGAATGGTTTTGGCGAAACCGTGAACTTAGTGAACTTGATATAATCGATGGAACGAGATAGCTTTTAAAAGGAGTGGTTTAAGCTCCGCGTTTAAAAGTTATTTTGAAAAGAAACCGAGTGGTTTTTGAAAGTGTTCCAACGACTTTTACTTTGGTTTATTTTTCTTGCATTAATTTTAATGCGTCCCATCAATTAATCCTACCATTGCAGAAAACAACGAAAATATGACGTACGCCTATGCCATCCGCATTCGCCATGGGGTCTCGTCATCACCCGTTAGGTTACTTAACTAACGACAGAGCGGGGGCTGGACTAGCGCGGATGCAAAACATAAGCAATGCCTAAATAGATATCATATAGATATATATAAACATTCGTCACACGCAATGATAGCCATTCCAGATCACAGATGAATACATTGGATATACTAGGAATCCGCAATTCGTACGAGCCTGTAACGAAGAGCGGATTACACGGTCGCGATGAATAGCCAAACCCCACCCTAGACCCCTACGGGTGTGGCAAACCACCCGCCAAGTATTCGAAGTGAAGCAACCTCCCTCAACGACGTGAGTAGGCCACTCGGCACTTCGAGGTACCCGGTAGTTTGTGCACCCCACCTTGGGTCTATCCTAGGAGCAAAAACAGTAAAAATAAATTATACAATGACGGCTACAACCCCGACCCGGTTGTGCGTCCATACAAATAATATTACATCAATTTACATATTATAAGAATTGAAAGATAAACAAAACTCTCATCTCACAATTCCCCGGCTTTTCATCCGCGACAATCCAACGAATTCATATACACAATCCATCAACATTATAGATCGCAGATATGTATAACCCCCACCAATCGACGTATAGCGATTAGCAAACGTTCAATACATATATAACATTACAGATATAACCCATTAGCCAAAGTCTACAGGAAATCGACAAAAATACGGATTTGTAACCACCCCAAAAACAAATTTATTCTCTGGAAATTCTGGGCAGAAACAAACCATCTCAAAAATCACAAAATACCCCCAGAAATAAACTGCAGGAGAAACGATCCACGGCCGAGTCAACTCGGCCGCGGAACCGCGGTGAGTTGGTCGGTTCGCTGGATCGTTTTTCTTGCCTATTCATTAAAAAACCTGAGCCGATTTTTAAGACATGATTTATTATTTTTGGAGCAGAAATAAAAATCGGCAGAAAATAGGATTTTCCGGGGTGTTTCGCGGTTTTTTGTCCGGTCGAAATTCTAGATACTTTGCTAACATGCTAGGGTGTGTTTAGTTAGGCTCTGATACCACTGTAAGTCCACGTTACCTCTCCCGGTTATTTCGGGCTTGCGGAAATGGTGAAAAACGATTTTTAGGGTTTAGGTAACATGGACTACGAAAACGGATCTTGGCTAAACTACACACTAGAAACTAACAAGAGAGTTATCTACTCGGTTAGGGGTTATACCTCAACTTGAACTCCTTCTTCTTGGACTCTTTGTAGTGGTCGGATGGTGCTTTCCTCGTTGCCTTCTCTTGTCGAAGATGGATCCACCTGAGGGTTTCTTCCTTGTGCTCCTTTTCTCGAACTTTAAGAAAACTAAAGTCTCCGGCTTGCTAGACCTTCAACCTTAGGAAGAGTAGAGAGTGGCTTTGGGTGTTTTATTTCCAAGGAGAGGTTTCTCAACTCATGAGAATGATTCTCCTTAAACTAGAGGAGGAGGAAGATGAAGAGAGGATAGAGAATGGTTATGATAGAATGAGAATAGTTTTACAACCATAACAATATATGTGAATTATCAAATTAATAATATTAATCCAAAATGAAAAAGGTGATGGTTGGTTTGATAAGACCATTATCATTTCACATTAAATGATTTTGCAAAGATCAAAGAGCATCTAGAAAAGAAATGATGATGGTCAAAGTTTCAACCATGGTCAACTTGTCAACCTTGGTCAACAAGTCAACAAATCCAACTGTAACACTTTGGATTTCCGTTTGAATGTCTTTCATGATAATTAGTGATCGTACGTGTTATTATATATGTGTTCCTAGGATTATTATTCATATTTAGTAGTGTTTGCATATTGGGAATTTTCTTGTGCTAGTGCACACTTGCACACTTAGCCATTTTTGAGACTTTGGGTTTTTGGTAGCATGTTAACCATTTTTCTTGTGTTGCATGGTTGTTATTTTCCCCACCATTTTAACCTAAACAAAACCCCATTTTATAATTCAAATCCTAATAAACAAATGAGCATGGTGTTAGGTAGAAAAAAATTGACTTTTGACCCCTTTTCTTCTCTCTTCTCTCTCTTTCCCTCATTCTGAATCCAGCAGCAATTCCAGCAGCCAAAAACCCCCATTTTTCCTCCATATTCTCTTCTCTTTTCATTCCCCTTTGATCCATACACAAACCCTATACATATCAACTCATTTTCATCACAAAACCTTAGGAAAAGTGAGCTTTTTGAGGTGTTTGAAGCAAATCTGCATACTTGAGGGAAAAAGCTGGAACTTTTAGTCTTTCTAAGGTCTTTAGAAGGTATAAATTCATATTAACACTCCTTTTCCTTAAACTTGTAGTATTCTTTAGTAAAAATCTCATTTTTGTGCATTTTTGGTGATATTTAAGGATATTTGTGATTCATATGTTAGATTAGGGTTTTGTTATTTGTGTTAGCTCTATTATGTGCTATTAGAGCTATCTTAGGCCAAGTTTTGTTTCAGTTTGCACAAAAATACCCTAAAGTTCCATTTTAGTGCAAAGTGTGGATTTTAACTAGAAATAAGGCCCTGTAGGATCTGCTGCTACCCGAGACATTTCAGAGTAAAACTAGATGTTACTGTAGCATGTATGGGGGGTATAGAGTGCACACACCAAACCTGGGAGCCCAATTCCCATTTGAGGCCGCCGAGATATTCATTCTGGCCGCAATTTGCGGCCAGATGGGGGTGCTTTGGGTTGGGGTTTGGGGTGTGGGTGTCTGCTGCTATGTGGGTTGTTTTGGTATATATAGTTTTACAATATCTTTCCTGTATCAAAATCTGGAGGTGATTACCTATTTTCCTGTATTTTCAATCTTTCGCGACACGCGTGATACGTGTGTGTGGGTTTGGGGTTTCTGCGTATCGCGACGCGTCGGAGTGGTTTCAGGCGCGTAACCACACGTTTTAGCGTATCGCGCACACGCGCGCTTGGTTCGCGACACGAGTTACTAGTTCGGCTTTAATGTCGCGTTTGTGTGACTTCAAGCTTACGTGTGATATATTGTGTAATTCTAGGTTCGCAGGCGAGTACGGCGGACGCCGCGCAGAAGGGGAAACAAGTTGTTGGCTATACCTAGCAAGAGACTACGGTGAGTAGATTTCACATCTACGGGGATATCGCCCGCATGGCGTTCTGGTCAGGGCTGATAGGACCTTATTGTTTCCTTTGTACACATTGACTATTCATGACTACTATTTAGTGCATGCTGCATTCCCTGCTATTTGGATATAAACTAGAATTGATAGAACACCGCACCATTACTAACGGTCCATGTTGCACGAGCACTATCCTGCATGTTACACACACACCGTTAGTAATTGCCATGACACTCACACTGTAGAAATCACATCGGATCATCATATTGTAGCTCATCTATATGTGACTTGACATGCTATTCATACTTGATGCCTATATCACATCGGATCATCATATTGTAGCTCATCTATATGTGACTTGACATGCTATTCATACTTGATGCCTATATCACATCGGATCATCATATTGTAGCTCATCTATATATGACTTGACATGCTATTCATACATGATGCCTATATCACATCGGATCATCATATTGTAGCTCATCTATATGTGACTTGACATGCTATTCATACATGATGCCTATATGACATCGGATCATCATATTGTAGCTCATCTATATGTGACTTGACATGCTATTCATACATGATGCCTATATCACATCGGATCATCATATTGTAGCTCATCTATATGTGACTTGACATGCTATTCATACTTGATGCCTATATCACATCGGATCATCATATTGTAGCTCATCTATATGTGACTTGACATGCTATTCATACATGATGCCTATATCACATCGGATCATCATATTGTAGCTCATCTATATGTGACTTGACATGCTATTCATACTTGATGCCTATATCACATCGGATCATCATATTGTAGCTCATCTATATGTGACTTGACATGCTATACATATATGATGCCTATATCACATCGGATCATCATATTGTAGCTCATCTATATATGACTTGACATGCTATTCATACTTGATGCCTATATCACATCGGATCATCATATTTTAGCTTATCTATATGTGACTTGACATGATATTTATATTTGACGCACATATCATATCGGATCTTTGACTTGCATTTTGGTTTGGATTACATGTGATTTCTGGATTTGGGAACCGTGGCTATTGCAAATATGTAATCATTTAAAACCCGGTTCCCTTGATATGATATTTCGGTGTGTCCACCATGTGTTTTCTCGGTGCTAGAGTGATATATGTGAACCCGAATCGAGGAGCTGGATGAGACCGATTACGGGTACATGGTGGACCCGGTATGGTACCCCGGGACGAGAACGGTTTCGCTGTGCAGTAGACGGTGAGCCTGGCAGAGGGACTACTACCTACCGGTGACTTGTTGGATCCTGACAGTTATCCGGAGGATACTGATCAGAGTCGATAGATGGATGTGGGGTGATCCGTACTGCCGGGGCCGAGGGCCGATACCGCAGACGGAGCCCGTGGGCTGACCCGGACTGACGGGGCCCGATGGATGAGGATTTGTGTGTCGATGCTGGACACGAGTATTTATGATATTTGGGTGCCGATGTTGGGCACTCAGGATTCTCAGAGATGTACATGATTTGAGGGCCGATGAGAGTGCCGGTGCCTGAGCTATTTGGGGGACCTGGGTGCATTGATGGACACCGATTACATATTCCACGTTGACATTTCGTGTAGATATTATATTGCCCCTGCTCAGCATCTACTATTATACCTCATCCTGTAGTTACATTACCTGATAGAGTACTTGCATGATTATTGCACATACTGCTTATCACATATTGATATCATTTGTTGGCATATGATAGAGTAGCGCAGTACGTGCATGCTCGCGATTACCTTTATATGTTATCTCTATTCACGAGTTGGCAACTCACCCCCGTTGTGCCACAGTGTTTGCAGGATGCCCTTCGGAGTAGTCGCGGCAGGCTGCGGTTGCATCTTTTGACACAGATACCCCCATAGTTGGTGTACTAGCTCTTTTGCTGATAGGTGGGTTTTGTGCGGTATCTGTTTATCTTTCAGTATGTACATTGTTGTATCTAGTATTCTCCATCTACCATGTATGTATTTGACTTAGAGACAGTGTGAGGACGATGATGTATTATATTTTTATTCTGGTGTCGAGCTCGTTGTGAGCCGACAGTACTTGCAGTTTATCCTATCTGTGATGTTCCCACTTGTGGATCTTGATCTTCGCTACGGCGTCGTATATTACTATCTTGGTGATTGTTTACTTAGATTTCTTATCATGTTAGTGAGTGCTTTCATTTAAAACTTATAACACTCTTTACTTTCACTGGTTTGATTCTGGGTTTTCGGTTCACTTAGTCGCGTTACGCCTGTAGACGTTACGTGGTTAAGTGCCGGTCACGGGCCAAACTTCGGGTCGTGACAAAGTTGGTATCAGAGCGTATGTTTTACCTTTCGGAGTGTAGGATGACCCTGGTATGATGGAGTAGGTAGCTGCAGCAGGGTAGCGTAGCGTGTGTATGTTCCGCGGCATACTCACGACTCGGTACTCCGCCTACGCGACCTTAGGACTTGTTGATATAAAATTCCTTCTTGAGTATATACATTCTTGAGATTCGATTTCCGTACCCTTATCGAATCCTATTGTTCCTTTCAGCCAATATGCCGCCAAAGACTACGGGGACGCAGAGAGCGGCCGCGAGGGCCGAGATTCGAGTTGACTCGTCCGAGACGAGGACTGGTCCGGGTAGTACACCGGTTGTACCCGAGCAGGCTGTTCCTGCCGTGACAGATCAGATTGCTATGTTAGGGGCTGGTGTGCAGGAAATACGCCAGACGATGGGATCCAGTATGCAGGAGATGCGCCAGATGATGGGATGTCAAGTTGAGACACTTCGAGCGCAGCGACCAGAGGTAGTTCCACCCGTTGCGGAGACCGCGATGGTACCCACAGTTCAGGCAGTTGCACCTGCGACTACAGAGGTTATTACAGTATCGCTGTCAGAGTTTATGAGGCTGAAGCCTCCGGTCTTCACAGGCACCGATGTGGCCGAGGATCCACGGTCTTTCATTGATAGGATGGCGCGGATATGTCGTTCACTTAGATGCGCAGATGCGAGATGGGTTGAGTTCGCGAGCTTTCGCCTGGAAGGTCTTGCGCAGAAATGGTGCGAATCAGTCGAGATGGGTAGAGCAGCAGGTCTTCCTCCTATGACCTGGATAGAGTTCGTGGCGCTATTCCTTGCCCGTTTTCTTCCCCTGAGTGTCAGAGATGCTAGAGCACGCAGGTTCGAGTCCTTACGCCAGACGCCAGGGATGTCAGTGGCAGAGTACGATGTGCTGTTCACCGAGCTATCCGTTTATGCTCCGTATCTAGTGGCTACTGAGGAGTTACGAGTCAAGAGATTTGTCCGAGGCTTGCTTACACCCCTATTCCTTGCTATTAGCGCGCAGCATTACGAGACATACGCAGCAGCAGTAGATGCAGCATTATTAGTTGAGGAGCGCCTTGCTGAGACTTCGGCAGTTCCAGGACCGAAGAGAGTTCGTGCAGATACGTCAGTGCAGAGACGGCCGTTCCGGCGTCGTGACAGACACCTTGCAGGTGGTAGAGATTCGAGACGAGGCCGATTGTTTAGCTCCTATTCCCAGGAGGGTCAGCGACCGTCATCGGGATGTTACCGTTGCGGGAGTTCTTATCATCGTGTGCGAGATTGTCCTGAGGTATCCCGGAGTGGGGCGGCAGCACCACATGTTACATTACCACCTTCACCACCCCAGACGGCATTGCCGATAGTACCTGCCGTTACTCCGCGTCAGACGCATACACAGAGAGGTCGTGGTCGCAGAGGATTTGTTCATAGAGGACGAGGTGGCCGAGGTAGAGGGCAGCCAGCGGCCGGCAGGGGACAGTTAGTTGCAGGTGGAGGACTAGCACGAGTTTTTGCTTTGACGCATCAGGACGCGCAGGCGTCTAATGCGGTGGTCTCAGGTATCCTTTCTGTATGTTCGGTTGATGCACACGTGTTATTCGATCCCGGATCCACGCACTCGTACGTATCCACACACTTTGTGCCGAGTTTGGGTAGAGAGTCCAGTTTGCTTGACCAGCCGCTTGTTGTGGCTACTCCTGTGGGAGAGTCGTTTGTTGCTAGGCACGTGTTCCGATCCTGTACCGTCTGTATTGGCGAGAGAGAGTTGCCAGTCGATTTGATCCTTCTTGAGATGTTGGACTTCGACGTTCTTTTGGGCATGGATTGGTTAGCCACGTGCTATGCTTCTGTTGACTGCCGCGAGAAGAAAGTTCGATTTTGTTTTCCCGGCGAGTCGGTTGTTGTTGTGTTGGGGGACCGTGGTGCCACCCCTCACAGTGTGATTTCTTCTTTTCGCGCTGGACAGCTTTTGAGGAAGGGATGTCAGGGATTTCTCGCCTATGTTTGCGATACTAGAGCTACAGAGGTTCCGGTGGATCAGGTTCCGGTTGTTAGCGAGTTGCCTGATGTGTTCCCTGACGAGCTTCCTGGGCTACCGCCCGAGCGTGATATTTCTTTCTGCATTGACTTGGTTCCTGGCATGGGGCCTATTTCTGTACCGCCTTATCGGATGGCCCCGGCGGAACTTTGAGAATTGAAGGGTCAGTTGCAAGATTTGCTGGATAAGGGACTTATTCGACCCAGTGTTTCTCCTTGGGGTGCTCCAGTCCTGTTTGTCAAGAAGAAGGACGACAGTATGCGTTTGTGTATCGACTACCGCCAGTTGAACAGGGTGACAGTGCGGAACAGATATCCTTTGCCACGCATCGATGATTTGTTCGACCAGCTTCAGGGGGCAGGATAATTTTCGAGGATCGATTTGCGATCGGGCTACCATCAGCTGCGGGTTCGACAGGAGGACATTCCTAGGACGGCCTTCCGCACACGTTATGGCCATTATGAGTTTTTGGTGATGCCGTTCGGACTCACCAACGCGCCAGCAGCATTTATGGATTTGATGAACCGTATTTTCCGGCCGTATCTTGATCTGTTCATCATAGTGTTCATTGACGATATCTTGGTGTATTCTCGGAGTAGAGAGGAGCACGAGCAGCACCTGCGGATTACACTGCAGACCTTGAGGGAGCATCAGCTTTTCGCCAAATTCTCCAAGTGTGCCTTCTGGCTGGACAGCGTAGACTTCTTGGGGCACGTGATTACACGAGATGGTATATGTGTCGACCCGAGGAAGATAGAGGCATTTCGGAGTTGTCCTAGACCCACGTCAGTGACGGAGGTTCGCAGCTTTCTAGGGCTGGCAGGCTATTACAGGCGATTTGTGCAGGACTTCTCTCGCATTGCTACACCTTTGACCGGGTTGACCCGGAAGGGAGTTCGCTTCGATTGGACGGAGGAGTGTGAGCACAGTTTCCAGCGGCTACGGGCTCTACTGACTACGACACCAGTGCTATCATTGCCTTTAGGATCAGGTGGATTTGTGGTCTACTGCGATGCTTCACGAGTACGGCTGGGGTGCGTTTTGATGCAGCATGACAAAGTGATCGTGTCACGACCCGAAAGAGCACGTGACTGGCCCTTGAACCATATGAAGTCTATAGGACTCCATCTGATCCAAGTAAGCCAAAGCCCAGAAATCTAAAACCATTTTAAGAGTAAGTAAAGAAAACTGGATTTTAAAGAAGTGAAGGAAAACATGTTTGAAGTCAAGGTTTTTAAATAACTAAGCCGAATATGCATTTTAAAATGTCAAGTTTATTCTAAAAATTTCGGCAGAGTTTCTTTTGTAAATACTGGCCCGAACGGGGTACAACAAGAACAACATATATACAATGATAAAGGCATCCCCAAGAGGGAGCTAGCTCTTCTCAAACGTCGGTCACAACCACACAAGCAATAATAATATACAACGCCGAAAGACGAGGATCAAACCAAAAGAACTCAATAAGCATGAAAACCGCAATACTACTAAGCACGACTCTAAGGTCGAATAATACATCACTAATGTCTAAGTCTGAAACAATATACAAGTTTTGGTTGATGGAAATTCTAGATACAATGAATAATATAAGTACAATGGTGGTTCTTGATGCAAAAGAAACCACCTACCAAATGCAATTCACCCGCAAGGAAGCAATGTGCCAGAAATGCCGCAAAGGAACCTATACGGCAAAACCTGCAAGAACTGTGGCACAACGGGGGTGAGTTGCCAACTCGTGAATAGAGAATATCTACAAGCAGAAACCGAATGCAAGACATGATCCTAAGTCAATACGATCAGTATATAAACCTCAAGAATAAGCCTGATACATGATAAGGTGGCAAAGCAACATCTAAACAGGTATGTAGTGCCAAGTACTCAGGTAATAACATGTCATAGATGTAAGGTATGTCTGCATGAAGTAAAGATGATGAAGTATCAATACACATATATTAGCGTCCCATACCACTAATATTGGTGTAAGGGTATATATAACAGCGCCCTCATACCTTGTTATATATACAATTGAAGTATGATCAGTGTAAATCCAGTCTGTATATGATCCATGTCTGTATATACGTGGAACCCGTCCACCCGTCACCCAATGACAATAAACGTGGAACCCGTCCACCCATCACCCAATAACAATAAGCATCATGTATGCAAATATGAGGATATAAACAAAATCATGGAAAAACATCATGAAACCCGTGCCTAGCATCGACACGTAAATCCTCGACCATATGGGGCTCCGTCTGCGGTATCGGCCCTCGGCCCCGGCAGTACGGGTCAGCCCATATCCTCATCCATATGGGGCTCCGTCTGCGGTATCGGCCCTCGGCCCCGGCAGTACGGGTCAGCCCATATCCTCATCCATATGGGGCTCCGTCTGCGGTATCGGCCCTCGGCCCCGGCAGTACGGGTCAGCCCATATCCATCTCTCAACTCCGGTCGGTATCCTCCAGATATCCGCCGAGCTCAAATACAATCACCGGTAGGTAGTAGTCCCTCTGCCAGGCTCACCGTCTACTACACAGCAAAACCGTTCTCGCCCCGGGGTACCATACCGGGTCCACCATGTACCCGCAATCGGCCTCATCCGCCTCCTCGAATCGGGTTTCACATGTTGCTCTCAGCACCGAGAAAACACATGGTGGACGTACTGAAATATCATATCAAGGGTAACCGGGTTTTTAACACAATTATATATTCTCTTTTGAAATACCCACGGTTCCCAAATCCAGAAATATCATGGAAACAACATATCTCAATGCGTATAATCAAAACATGATGTATGCGACATGTAGGAAAGGTAAGCATATCATAAGTCATGCAACATGGAATAGTAATGTGCACATGTCGAGGGAAACCGCTCTTTTAAAACGAATCAGTTTTGAAGAACATCTTGCGGTTCCCAAATCTCTAATCAAGTCAGAATCATCTATGTTTATGTACAAGTATAAGTGTACAATATGCCATGCAAGAATCATATCCTGAACGCAACGGTACTACAGTGTAGTGGCATGGCAATTATCGATGATGAAGTGTGTGAGCCGGCAAATAGTGTACGTGGAACATATGCATCATCGATAATGGTGCTGGTGTCCTAACAGCATGATAATAATATAGCAATAATTATATGCAAAGCAATGTGAATAGCATGAATATGCGGAAATCAAATAATCAACACCACAGTGAAGAATCTACATCAATATGTATATATAATGCAGTTATGTCGTTTGAAGTAAGACGAATCAGGATTTTTAGTAAAATAAGGGCTACAGTATATTTTAAGAAAGATACGTCCTTTGAAAAATACCCGTAGAATCTCTTTACTTGTCTTTTAAGATATTCCTGATTCGTAGTTTTTGAAATAGGTATGACTCGGGTCTAGTCTAACATCTACTATGCAAACTACAGATCTAAGTATCAAGTAAATCGGGAGGGGTATGGAAACCACCTAAATCTGAGTCGATATATATATAGATATAATATTCGGTGATCCCGCCTCAATAATATCGTGAACGATATAGTATATCATATGACATCCTCAAGTCATGAGCGCGGATCTATCATCAATATAGGCTCGTACGGTGAATCGTCGTACGGCATCCCAATAGCTGGGTACGGGTGAATATCACACTATCTCATCACATCTCAGGTATCACTATCATCATATCACATAATCTGGGATACTGATCTAAGTCTAGTACAATCGATACCGTCTATATAAATGCATGTGTAAACACACGTCCCAAGGCCCTCTAGAGATCACGTATCGTATCCCAAATACGAATCACATCAAATCACCGATCTCACGGCACAAAGCCCAACATCATCGACCCATCTCCAATGTCATCCAATATCATCAACACAGTGCAAGTATAATGAATATGCAAGGGTGTGCGTGTAGGTGTAAATCTATTCTAGGGTTCGCGACTATGAACTACACTAGTCACCCCTAACCCTACACTATCCATAGTACACCTAACTATCATATATATAATATCACTACTACGGACTGCGGGGGTGCTATACGCCATCCACCCAACTTCCCCCTGTAGATATAATCTACTCACCTTGCGTCTCCATCTTTCGATGTCACCACGCGTTTGCTTGTCATCCCGTAGTCTTCATGGGGTACCTACACATCAAAGTGTCGTATATGCGCATTAAAACCAAATCAAAGCTAACACGGCACACGAAACCCAAAACGATACGATAAGAGGCCTTTAGGTTAGAACCTATGGCACGCCTTCAAAACCATCAATAAATCCTCTATATCGTCGTATAAACGCCAAATAGTCGAGGTAAAACACAAGACACAAATTCAGACTTAAAAATACGGAATACGGAAACACGAATCCAAAACAGCAACTTAGGAAATATGTTCCAGATTTCACCCTATGTCCAATTAGACAAATCTATATATACCAAGGGCCTAATCTACAGATAAGGGAACACCAAAACCAAAACGAGCAAGTTTGGTGGGGTCCAGGCCGCAAATTGCGGCCAAACGGGATAAATCTGCGGCCAAGGTTGGGAGTTAGGGGCTGGGGTCTTGGTGGTAGCTTCCTGGGTGCCTGCATATATCACTGTCCAATCAATTTTAATTTAGGATGTCTCGGGTGATAGCAGATTCAATATACCCTTCCCAGATTCCACAATTTCTCCGATATCGGTTTCTAAAATCCGTATTCTGGGTTTAGGCTTCAGGTTAGGGTCTCAATTCATACACTAGGGTGTTGGTGTAGCCTCTATTGAACTCAATTTCACATTACAACTCATAATTCTTCACAACCCTAACTAGGTTTTACCTCAAGTCACCAAATCACACAATATCGGTTCAATCATAACACGGGGGTAAAGGAAAAGCTAAAACTAAGTTAATGATCCAGAAAATACCTCATTTGGCAACTCAAGAATTTTCTTGAGTTGCCCCTAGTGGCCGAAATCCTTGCTTCTTTAGTCCAAGGTGTAGATCAAGAGCTTGTGCACACATTTAATGAAATGAGAGTGGGGTTTTGGAGTTGTTTTAGAGGTGTTTTGGAGCTTGAAGAGGGGAGGGAGAATGAGGTGCAGGAGCAGCAGCAGCAAAGGGAGAAGAAGGAGGGAAATGATGGAAGCAAATGGCTAAGTCCTAAGTCAAAATGAGACCATACCTCTCTCTCACCAAACCACATATTATATTCCCTTTTCTTTTCTTTTTCTTTTCTTTCTCTATTCTTATCTCCAAAATTCCTTTCTCACATAAATAGTAACCCCAAAACAACCCATGGTGGAAATGCACAAGTGTGAAAAAGATCGATATGTGCATGTTTTGCACAAAAATGCTAAAAAACCGATTAGCGATTTTTAATCGCGATTAGCACTAAATTAGCATATAACTAATCAATTAAACTTAGAAATGGCATAATTCTCTAATTTACCCTATTTTAGAATTTTCCATAATTTTCCAAAAAAAATTTCCCCTTTATTTGTATTTAATAATACCAAAATATTAAAATATTCAATAAAATAATATTAAATTATAAAAATTCCCAAAATTAATATTTTATCTTTTTGAAATGTTACAGATCGCGTATGCTTCGCGGCAATTAAAGAAACATGAACAGAATTACCCCACTCATGATCTGGAGATGGCTGCAGTGGTCTTTGCACTCAAGATCTGGCAACATTATCTGTATGGAGAGTCGTGCCAGATATTCACTGACCACAAGAGCTTAAAGTACATATTTCAGCAGTGAGACCTGAACCTTAGACAGCGCCGATGGATGGAGTTAGTGAAGGACTACGATTGTGAGATCTTGTATCACCCGGGCAGGGCGAATGTAGTGGCGGATGCTTTGAGCAGGAGGCCCGGGGGTAGTCTATCCTGTTTGAACGCAGTGCAGAGGCAGTCGTCGGCGGATTGGCAGATCTTATGCGACAGCCGGGTACAGTTCGAGTTTACGCCGATCGGAGGACAGATGGCGCATGTTCGTGCACGCCCACAGTTGCTTGACCGTATACATGAGGCACAGCACAGTGATGACCGCTGTTCAGAGATCAGGACACAGATGGGACATGGCAGATTTTCCGAGTTCGTGATCGATGATCAGGGGATACTACGATTTGGAGCTAGACTGTGCGTACCAGATGCTGAGGGATTGCGGCGCGAGATTCTTGAGGAGGCACATCGGTCGGTATATAGTGTTCATCCCGGTTCCACCAAGATGTACCACGATATGAGAGAGGTTTACTGGTGGGATGGTATGAAGAGGGATATTGCAGATTTTGTGTCGAGATGCCTGACTTGTCAGCAAGTCAAGGCTGAGCACCAGAGGCCCGCGGGAGAGCTACAGCCGTTACCCATTCCGGAGTGGAAATGAGAACAGATATCTATGGATTTCATTGTGGGTCTACCCAGGACTAGTCGAGGGTATGACTCCATCTGGGTGATCGTGGATCGTTTGACGAAAGCGGCTCACTTCCTACCGGTGAAGACGACTTTCGGATTTGCTCAGTATGCCCAGATTTACATTGATGAGATTGTACGACTGCACGGAATTCCGACATGCATCGTGTCCGATAGAGGCACCCAGTTTACCAGCCGGCTATGGCAGAGGCTTCAGGAGGCTTTGGTCACTCGCTTGAGTTTCAGCACAGCATTCCATCCGCAGACCGACGGACAGTCAGAGCGGACTATTCAGACTCTCGAGGACATGCTCAGAGCATGCGTTTTAGACTTCGGAGGTAGCTGGGATCATCATTTGCCCTTAGGAGAGTTCTCCTACAACAACAGCTACCAGGAGACCATTCAGATGGCACCGTTTGAGGCTCTTTATGGGAGGAGATGCAGATCGCCCACCTGTTGGACGAAGCTCAGTGAGAGCAGTACCTTAGGACCGCAGATTGTGGAAGAGACGACCGCGAAGATCCAGTTGATTCGCGATAGGATGAGAGCAGCTCAGAGTAGGCAGAGATCTTATGCGGACCGTCGTCGGCGCAGACTTGAGTTTTCTGTTGGTGATCATGTTTTCTTGAGGGTCTCCCCAATGAAAGGCGTGATGAGGTTTGGGAAGAAGGGGAAGTTTAGTCCCAGGTATGTGGGCCCCTTCGAGATCCTTGAGCGTATTGGTGCAGTTGCGTATCGATTAGCCCTTCCGCCCAGTTTTCCAGACGTGCACCCCGTATTTCACGTTTCATGCTCCGCAGATATCTTCATGATCCTTCGCATGCGATTCAGCACCCGACGATCCAGCTTGAGCGTGACCTTTCCTATGCAGAGCAGCCGGTGATGATCTTGGATCGGCAAGTGAAGAAATTGAGGTCGAAAGAGATACCGTCCGTCAAAGTACTTTGGCGTGGCCAGAGCGGCGAGGAAGTCACTTGGGAGACCGAGAGCGAGATGAGGAAGAGGTAGCCCCATCTTTTTGAAGATGCGTATAGTTAGATTTTTAAATTCGGGGACCGAATTTCTTTAAGGGGGGTAGATTGTAACACTTTGGATTTCCGTTTGAATGTCTTTCGTGATAATTAGTGATCGTACGTGTTATTATATATGTGTTCCTAGGATTATTAGTCATATTTAGTAGTGTTTGCATATTGGGAATTTTCTTGTGCTAGTGCACACTTGCACACTTAGCCATTTTTGAGACTTAGGGTTTTTGGTAGCATGTTAACCATTTTTCTTGTGTTGCATGGTTGTTATTTTCCCTACCATTTTAACCTAAACAAAACCCCATTTTATAATTCAAATCCTAATAAATAAATGAGCATGGTGTTAGATAGAAAAAAATTGACTTTTGACCCCTTTTCTTCTCTCTTCTCTCTCTTTCCCTCATTCTGAATCCAGCAGCAATTCCAGCAGCCAAAAACCCCCATTTTTCCTCCATATTCTCTTCTCTTTTCATTCCCCTTTGATCCATACACAAACGCTATACATATCAACTCATTTTCATCCCAAAACCTTAGGAAAAGTGAGCTTTTTGAGGTGTTTGAAGCAAATATGCATAATTGAGGGAAAAAGCTAGAACTTTTAGTCTTTCTAAGGTCTTTAGAAGGTATAAACTCATATTAGCACTCCTTTTCCTTAAACTTGTAGTATTCTTTAGTAAAAATCTCATTTTTGTGCATTTTTGGTGATATTTAAGGATATTTGTGATTCACATGTTAGATTAGGGTTTTGTTATTTGTGTTAGCTCTATTATGTGTTATTAGAGCTATCTTAGGCCAAGTTTTGTTTCAGTTTGCACAAAAATACCCTAAAGTTCCATTTTAGTGCAAAGTGTGGATTTTAACTAGAAATAAGGCCCTGTAGGATCTGCTGCTACCCGAGACATTTCAGAGTAAAACTAGATGTTACTGTAGCATGTATGGGGGGTATAGAATGCACACACCAAACCTGGGAGCCCAATTCCCATTTGAGGCCGCCGAAATATTCATTCTGGCCGCAATTTGCGGCCAGATGGGTGTGCTTTGGGTTGGGGTTTGGGGTGTGGGTGTCTTCTGCTATGTAGGTTGTTTTGGTATATATAGTTTTACAATATCTTTCCTGTAACAAAATTTGGAGGTGATTACCTATTTTCCCATATTTTCAATCTTTCGCGACACGCGTGATACGTGTGTGTGGGTTTGGGGTTTCTGCGTATCGCGACACGTCGGAGTGGTTTCAGGCGCGTAACCACACGTTTTAGTGTATCGCGCACACACGCGCTTGGTTCGCGACACGAGTTACTAGTTCGGCTTTAATGTCGCGTTTGTGTGACTTCAAGCTTACGTGTGATATATTGTGTAATTCTAGGTTCGCAGGCGAGTACGGCGGACGCCGCGCAGAAGGGGAAACAAGTTGTTGGCTATACCTAGCAAGAGACTACGGTGAGTAGATTTCACATCTACGGGGATATCGCCCGCATGGCGTTCTACGTCAGGGCTGATAGGACCTTATAGTTTCCTTTGTACACATTGACTATTCATGGCTACTATTTAGTGCATGCTGCATTCCCTGCTATTTGGATATAAACTAGAATTGATAGAACACCGCACCATTACTAATGGTCCATGTTGCACGAGCACTATCCTGCATGTTACACACACACCGTTACTAATTGCCATGACACTCACACTATTGAAATCACATCGGATCATCATATTGTAGCTCATCTATATGTGACTTGACATGCTATTCATACTTGATGCCTATATCACATCGGATCATCATATTGTAGCTCATCTATATGTGACTTGACATGCTATTCATACTTGATGCCTATATCACATCGGATCATCATATTGTAGCTCATCTATATGTGACTTGACATGCTATTCATACATGATGCCTATATCACATCGGATCATCATATTGTAGCTCATTTATATGTGACTTGACATGCTATTCATACATGATGCCTATATCACATCGGATCATCATATTGTAGCTCATCTATATGTGACTTGACATGCTATTCATACATGATGCCTATATCACATCGGATCATCATATTGTAGCTCATCTATATGTGACTTGACATGCTATTCATACTTGATGCCTATATCACATCGGATCATCATATTGTAGCTCATCTATATGTGACTTGACATGCTATTCATACATGATGCCTATATCACATCGGATCATCATATTGTAGCTCATCTATATGTGACTTGACATGCAATTCATACTTGATGCCTATATCACATCGGATCATCATATTGTAGCTCATCTATATGTGACTTGACATGCTATTCATACATGATGCCTATATCACATCGGATCATCATATTGTAGCTCATCTATATATGACTTGACATGCTATTCATACTTGATGCCTATATCACATCGGATCATCATATTGTAGCTCATCTATATGTGACTTGACATGATATTTATATTTGACGCACATATCATATCGGATCTTTGACTTGCATTTTGGTTTGGATTACATGTGATTTCTGGATTTGGGAACCGTAGCTATTGCAAATATATAATCATTTAAAACCCGGTTCCATTGATATGATATTTCGGTGCATCCACCATGTGTTTTCTCGGTGCTAGAGTGATATATGTGAACCCGAATCGAGAAGCTGGTTAAGACCGATTACGGGTACATGGTGGACCCGGTATGGTACCCCGGGGCGAGAACGGTTTCGCTGTGCAGTAGACGGTGAGCCTGGCAGAGGGACTACTACCTACTGGTGACTGGTTGGACCCTGACAGTTATCCGGAGGATACTGATCAGAGTCGATAGATGGATGTGGGGTGATCCGTACTGCCGGGGCCGAGGGCCGATACCGCAGACGGAGCCCGTGGGCTGACCCGGACTGACGGGGCCCGATGGATGAGGATTTGTGTGTCGATGCTGGACACGAGTATTTATGATATTTGGGTGCCGATGTTGGGCACTCGGGATTCTCAGAGATGTACAGGATTTGAGGGCCGATGAGAGTGCCGGCGCCTGAGCTATTTGGGGGACCTGGGTGCATTGATGGACACCGATTACATATTCCACGTTGATATTTCGTGTAGATATTATATTACCCCTGCTCAGCATCTACTATTATACCTCATCCTGTAGTTACATTACCTGATAGAGTACTTGCATGATTATTGCACATACTGCTTATCACATATTGATATCATCTGTTGGCATATGATAGAGTAGCGCAGTACGTGCATGCTCGCGATTACGTTTATATGTTATCTCTATTCACGAGTTGGAAACTCACCCCCGTTGTGCCACAGTGTTTGCAGGATGCCCTTCGGAGTAGTCGCGGCAGGCTGCGGTTGCATCTTTTGACACAGATACCCCCATATTTGGTGTACTAGCTCTTTTGCTGATAGGTGGGTTTTGTGCGGTATCTGTTTATCTTTCAGTATGTACATTGTTGTATCTAGTATTCTCCATCTACCATGTATGTATTTGACTTAGAGACAGTGTGAGGACGATGATGTATTATATTTGTATTCTGGTGTCGAGCTCGTTGTGAGCCGACTGTACTTGCAGTTTATCCTATCTGTGATGTTCCCACTTGTGGATCTTGATCTTCGCTACGGCGTCGTATATTACTATCTTGGTGATTGTTTACTTAGATTTCTTATCATGTTAGTGAGTGCTTTCATTTAAAACTTATAACACTCTTTACTTTCACTGGTTTGATTCTGGGTTTTCGGTTCACTTAGTCGCGTTACGCCTGTAGACGTTACGTGGTTAAGTGCCGGTCACGGGCCAAACTTCGGGTCGTGACACCAACCATGACACAATTTGATTTAAATAACATTATTAATTGATATATCACAAATTCATTAGGGTTTGGAAAAAGACGACTGTCAACTGTGCATACGCACCCGTTCCAAAACCCTAATGAAAAACCTCTTCCTCCGCCTCAATCAACTGTGCATACACACCCGCATTCGTGTTCCGAGGAACATGAATACAATGAGATAAAACTTACCCCAAAGCATATACTAGGATCTGGCTCAAACCAGAGCCCGCTACTAATGTCTGTCCAGACGCCAAACGTGCACAAGTGCGCGGATGTGAACGAACCCTGTCGCAAAACCATGCGACCTCTACTCTGTTTTGCCCAAAGGCGAATAACCCTCTGTGTGGGACTCTAAAGACTCGACACTACGCTGGCAGTTGGTTTAACCACAGACCGCAAGCGGCACTAGCTGTGCGTAACGGTCCCCAGGTAGATGCCGATAAGAAGACGGACGAGGTGAAACCCATCTGAACTCCTACTGAGCCTGAATGTGACAATCTCCGTACAGTCCAGTCTGTTCGTCTGAGAACATCGCATGGCGGGCCTAAGGGGGCGGTAAACGTCAGTCCCCTACTAGCGGTACAAGTCGTGTCGGAGTGTGGCCCAGAACACCTGAGATAACACTGGAAACATACCAGTCTATCTCGCTTGCCCTGGCCAGGGACTTTGTGTAATGGCTCTCCTAGACACAGCGTGATATCAACCCCCAATACCGGGAAAGACAAATCCTGTCTAACCGTCATTGCCTCCAAGTGCTTCGGGACTGCACCCAAAAACTTCCTGTTTACACGACTCCTTTGAGCCGTGGTAGGATAGTAATCAAAGTACAGTGGGAACACACTTGAGGCGAAGTGACAGTGTCAAGTCAAAGGACTAAGATGTACTCATGTCACCTGGGAACTGATAACTGACGATAGGTATAGTACCAACCAACAGTTCCCGACGAGTCATGTCCAGTGTACTCGTAACCTAACGAGCACCCGCATACTATCTCAAGTATGGCGTACTGACGGCTGTGGAACAGACCGTCTCCCAAGCTGGGATGAGAAGCGTATACGCTAGTCTGCTCCGGAGTATCGATGCCATGTCTCGATAGTCCTACGACTAGGGACCTGCATAAGGATGTGCTTATGGATTACCCAGCCCCCACGAGTGTGACTGCCATCACAACGCTGGTAATCAAGCAAAGATCCTAAGGGCTCCACTAATGTGTAAAGGTGATATGCTAAAAGAAACACATGCACACATTAAAGCAGAAACAAACCAAGTAGCATACTACTATATTGAGCAAGATTGTCTATACAAGGTGAATATCCCAAGCTTCCATCAAGTAATATACAAACTAGTATGATACAGTAATGGCCTCTAGGGCATATACACTAACAGGGTATACCTAATGCGGAAAAGTAAATAATATACAATGGTGACATCATCCTCAGCCCGGAAGTGCCCCAATAAAAGAATATTACATACAATTGAATTTTACATGAATGAAAAAGAAAAACTCTCATCTCACATAAAACCCCCAGCTATTCAAAATGCGACGATCCAATATAACATATCACAGCAACACATAATTTCACATATCATCAACGTAAGTAAATATGCGTATCCCAATTGTCGTTGATGTATAGCAACGAAACCGGCGATACACCACATATTACACTTACGGTCACAGAAAAGAAAGTGTAAAACTACAACAGTTGGAATCAGCAACCTCCTTTAGACATCGCATGCCTAACCAAATGAATTCCTTAAACATCGCATGCCTAACAATTATAAACCCCGCATTTTAGTCTCATTATCGAAAACTCTTTTCAATATCAAGTCGGGCAATTCAACAAGATTCCCAACATCCTGATCGAATGCTCGTCGCAAACTTTAGTAGACGGCCGCCGCCCCGAATGCCGTCGACGAAGTGCACTAAGGCGGAACACCGCTTCCGCGAGCACCCGAACGGATGCTTTTGGCGACGGGGTTCTCCTACAGTCACTTGGTCGGGGCTTTGGGGCGTGGCTGTCTATTAAGTTTACTCGGCGAGTATCCGCGTACGCTACGTGATTGCGACGGACTTTTGATCACATCAAAATTCCTTGGCAACCGATCATCTGAGACTGAACTGCTAGATTTACAACATTCAAATTAGTTATCTCATAACTACTTGTAGATTCCAAATATTGTATCACATTTCAGATAAATAGACAATGTTAAACTTTCCGATCGAATAATCAAACACCCAAGTTTTCCTAAATAGTTCTCAACACTTGAAATTAGTTTAAAAGCATCCATCACATGCCACAGTACCAATGGTCCGGCCGTAGAAGGGTCAAGCCAACGCCTCACATGTGGCAACGCCGTACTGCCCCAAACCCTAAGGTTTAGAGGCAGTTCAAGACGGTCACATAATCGAGTTAAGGTTTGTGTTCTTCTAGAGGGTCCACCACGTTACTTGCACGACTTAAAACGTTCTTAAACTACGAAAAAATCCAACACTTGGAAATTTTCCGGCAGGGAAAAAAGTGAGTTATTGATATCCGTTCGAACTTTTTAACATGTTCTAAAAATTACCCAGACAAACTAAACGAAGTTATACTTTCCGATCGAATCAACGAGTTCCCAATACAACCCAGAAAACTCAACACTTGAGTATAAATTAAAAATTCCCAGAAGAATCAGGAAGTACCTACGGATGTTACTGTGCAAAACTCAAACCATAATGCTACTGTTTGGCCGCGGAACCGCCGCGCAAGCCATGGTACGGCCGCGGTTCCGCGGCGCTTTAATTGTATTGGAGTCTCGTGTTTCACAGTAATTCCTAAAATACCCTGCTGATTTTTTGAGTATTTTTAATATGAAAAATGTCAACTTTTTGAAAAATTTCCAGAAACAAGGGTTTTACGGGTATTCGGAGTTCGATCGAACTTTAAACTTCGTCTAGACTTCGCCTAAAGCTCTAGCTTGTCTCTGATACTACTGTGGGGTTACTAGGCACTCTCACAAGGGTCTACAAGGCATCAACCATGTCCGATTTAAAATTTAGACTGCCGAACAACCTAACCAAGATCTTTAAACTAGAGATTAGGCGAAACAAAGCTTATTAAACACTTTAACATCTAAGAGTTTGGGATTACAACCTTTGTAGTCCGGTCCTTCACTTCATAAGCTCCGTGTTGAGGTCCCTTCGCTGCGATCATCATGTACCCGGACTCTAGAGTGGCTCCACGAAGAGAAAGATGCAAGCTTGCTTCCGATCTTCGATAACTAAGATGATCTACCATGAAGTTTCTTTAACACAAGCTCTCACTCACTAAATGAAGTGAACACCCTAATCTAAATGGCTAGGATAGATTAGGATGATGAAGTAGGATTTTAGCTCTCATTTTTTTTCTTAATCTCACTCAAAATCATCACTAATGAAAAAGCTAGTAAGCTTTTCCATGAAAGAAGAAGAAGGAAGAAGAAGATATAATCCTTTTGTGATGAATAATGAAACTCAAGTATGAGGTTAGAAATGCAACCATGGTATATGTAACCCTTGTAGAGATTTAACTAAGGTTAAAGGGTTGGGTTGGGTTAAACAAATATCTTGCAAAATATCAAAACAAATATCTTTGCAAGAAACAAAACAAAACCTTCTAGAAGGTTCTAAAAAAGATTAACCCAAATCAAACCCAGACCATGTTTAATCTCCACTAAACATGTTGCATTAATAACCCTAACATGATACAATATTATATATCACATATACAATATTTATTGTAACAAAATAAAATAATACAATTAACATATATCGCATATATATCAATGTATTACCCGGGTGAGAAAAAGAATCTTTTAGTGAGCTTATATCAGTTAATGTAATTTAATATATGAAATATATAATTATACATTAAATTATCGAATCAACACTTGATCCGATAATCCGGCTATTTCACAAATAACCGACTAATATAATCTGTATCAGTTCATCGAATCAACACTTGATCGATGACCCGGCTATATCACATATACCCGGCCGATATCTCATATCGTGAGAATCTAATACGGTATCACATACACGTATTGTTCTCGGTCCCGCACATATCATATATGTGCTCCTACTCCATTTTGCCTGAGTCAAGAAACCTCTGTGTAGGACTCTAAAGAATCGTCAATACGCCGGCAGTAGGTGATGATCATATCAAACACCCACAAGCTGCAAGCGGTCAGCTAAACGTAACAGCCACCCAGGTATTGAGCGATCAGAAGATCAACAAGCAAGCATGTACTTTCTCCCGCGAATCCAATAGTAACACTCCCGTACAGTCCGGTCTCTTCGTCTGATATGTCGCATATCTCGCCTAGGAGTGGTAAACGCCAGACCCCAGTAGCTTGATAAGTCGTGTCGATATGAGGTCTATAACAGTTCGAGAAACTACTGATAACACTTACCAGTAAATCTCAGCAACCCTGACCAGGGATTTCCAGTTATAGCCAATCGAACACAGCACAACATCAACTCCCTATACCGGGAGAGACGAATCCCCTCCTATCGCTCATTGCCTCCATCCAATTCGGGACTGTACCCAAAAGCCATCTTTTTGCACGCCCTCTTAGACGTGGTATGATGGAAATCAAAGTACAGTGGGAATCACACAAGACTCTATGACGATCTCGGGTCTACAGACTACTCTGTACCAGTGTCACCAGAGAACTGCCATCTGACATGAGGTATAATACCATCTGGGAGTTCTCGGCGTGTCCGTCCAGTGTACCCAGTCTCCACTGAGCACCCGTATACCTTCTCTGATGTCAAACACCAATGGATATGAGATCATCCATCGCCCATCATATGGGTCAAGAAGCGCATACGCTAGTTTACTCTGGAGTATCGATGCCCTGTCTCGGTACTCCCACGACTAGGAACATTTGAAGGATGTACTTGGTGACTACTCTGTCCTCACTAGTATGATCCGCATCATAGTCCTAGTAGTCGAGTACTTATCCTAAGGGCTTTATCAACATGTAACATAGAGACGATCAAAGTACATGTTAAGATAAAGTACAACCAGATAGCATACTATCATGTCGAGCAAGAAAGTCCTCCCTATATATGTCCAAGCATCCATTACAATATACATCGTATGTACAGTAATGGCCTCTAGGGCATACATATAACTAACAATCTTCAACTAAATCAACAGACTTGCCTCTACTATATAAAGGACCCAAGACTTCAAGTCTTGTACAGAGAGACCCCCCACAAGCTTCAAGAAAAACAAAGCAGAAAGCTTTAAGAAGGACGAAAAAAGAATACCTTTCTTCGAGGTAAATAAAAAAAATAGAGATCAGAGCATCTCATCTGCATATCCAAGGGTTTAACCCTCATAAAAGAACATAGTTCTTTCCTTGGATCTGAGATCCATGAGACAAGTCTCCCACAAATGAGAATTTAATTCTCATGTGGATGAATTTGTTCTTGGGGATCAAAGATCCAGAAAAGAACACATAATTGAACTCTTCATAACAGAGCATACAAAGAAAACCCTGCGCCAAGCGCCTCACGTGTCCTTCATGTGGGCGCTGCTTAATAAACAGTACTTAGCACTTAATAGTTGGCGCTAAGCGCCAAGCGCCTCACGTGTCCCTCACGTGGGCGCTTCTTAATAAAGAGTGCTTAGCACTCAATGGTCGGCGCTCAGCGCCAAACGCCTCACGTGGGCGCTGCTTAATAAGGAGTACCTAGCACTCAGTGGTTGGCGCTCAGCGCCAAGCGCCTCACGTGCTCCGTATGTGGGCGCCATAAACAGTGTTTAACACTCCATAAAAAAAACAAAAAAAAAGATAGGGAAAATAAAGTAAACTAAAGGGCGAGCGTCAGAACCCATATCAATACCCAGCATTGTTTGCACAGAAAAGGGACTGAGCCCAAACAAGTGTTTAACACTTTATTCAAAGACTGAGTGGGCTGAGTCCAAATTGACCAAAAGTCCCTAATTCAGATCTACCGAGCCCATGTGCTCACCATTTTCAAAATTGGTCTTAGTCCCAAACACGACTACTGATCTTCCAACGGACATTGGTTCAAGGGTACATCTCATCACACCTCTGATAAATGTCGCTGTAATTCTTCAGCGTCTTCAGAGAGGTGGTGGGTCCCGATAACCAATAACTCTTTGGTGTTGATGATGCTCAGTACTGAGCACTCCCCAGATCATGACACGTGGCAGATGACGTGTCCCAAGGCTTAGGGAAAGGAGCAGGAACGGTACATTGGAAGCATACCCGGGCCATCGACCCGAGGATGTTCTCGACCCACGATGACCGCCCATAACACTCCTATGCTCGTCCTGCAAAAAACCATTGGCTTGCCTCCGAGCCCTCCCGCACGCTGAGTTCCCTCAGCCCTCCTAGCTCGCCTCCGAGCTATCACAGAACCAAGCTCCCCCGGCCTCCCGCTCATCCCCGAGCCTCCAGCCAGGCTTAGCTTCCTCGGTATCACCAACCGACCCACATCGCAGATCACAGGCATCTCCGCCACGGCTCTATGAATCTCGCCAGACGCGAGATATCCGCCGCCCGCGATCCCGCGTTCTATGCCATCACGTTCTCCCCATTAACGAGCATATCTCGTGATTAATGGGGGATCCCGCCTTTCACGCAGGCGTAACGCCCGCGGGCGTAACGGCCGGTATGAATCTCAGACGACTCAGGTAAAGCAATTTTACCCCAACAGGCCGTTACTCTGCCAAAATACCTCGACTAACTTGATCGTCGGAGGGTCCATAGTGGTACAACCACCCCGGGACTTATTTGCAGGTACACAAATCAAACCCACTATGATCCACACGCATTGAGAGACAACTTTCAAATCCAATCTCAGCCACTCATCAACGCTCGCTGCAGATCAACGGAAGACAACATCTGAAGGAGATTTAGACCTCCATAAGTTGGCGCCGTCTGTGAGAAATGAAAATTCCACTCAACGAAAGTTCATCTTCCGATCTCGAAGTTATGGCGAGTGATCACCGCGACGATCCAAGCACAACCCGCCGCCCTCCTCACAACAGGGGCGCGGACGGATCTCCTCCTCCCCCGAACACCATTCACGCACTGTCTGCTCGAATAGATCGGCTCGCGTCCGTCGTGGATGCGCTAGTCCGTGTCCAAACGGCGGGACAAGCTCCTTAAGTCATTGCTCCCCCAACTCGGGAGAGACACATTAGGAGAGAAGACACTGCCCGCGCTGGCACATCTGAGCACCGACTCGCTGTCTCCGGCGGCCGCAGATCCCCCGTGGTGACCAACTCAATGACCCGCTGGGCACCTCATAGCTCCACGCCGAGGTCTCATGAAAGATCACCCCTCCCTGAGGCCCATCGCGCTCCTGGCCCTCCCGAGGAGGTGTCGGTCAGCTCGCCTGCTACCAGGCATGGCCGGCGCCCTCTCCCTCGACAGGATCGCGTGAACGGGACTCACCATGGTAGCTCGAGGACAACCTCGCCAGGGGACGTGAAGAACCTCATCGAGCGGAATAGGAACCGCGGCCAGGCGCAGGTCACCAGCAGCAGGGGCCATAAATCCGAGTATGCCGAATCCTCGGGATACCGCGACCAACTCGATGCCCTCGAAAAGAAGATCGAGGGTATACATCGGGAAAGTCGTCCTTCAAGCGACGGGGCTAGATATACCGCCGACTCTCTTACGAGGCCCTTCACTGAAGAGCTGCTCGCTGTCCACGTCTCCTCCAGGAACAAGCTTCCGAAGGTATCCCTCTTCGATGGGAAGTCCGACCCGAAAGACCATTTGGACGCATTCACAGCAGGGATGAGTTTCCAGGACAACTCAGATGCTGCGCAATGCCAGGATTTCCCCGCCACTCTCATCCGCTGTGGATGAGACTGGTTCCGAGGACTAACGCCACTCTCAATATCTACCTTCGATGAGCTGGCCACCCAGTTCCTCGGCCATTTCGTCGGGAACAGACGGCAGAAGCGCACCGTCGATCATCTCTTTACCATAAAGAGGGGGGACAAGGAATCATTCAAGGGATACATCACCCGCTTCTACAATGCCCTCCTTGAGGCCCAAAGCACCGAGACGAGACGGTCATCACTGCCTTTAGGTCGGGTCGTAGGCATAGGGAATGGCTCCGCTCCTTTGCATTAGCGCAACCTATGACCATGGACGAGGTAAAAGCCTGGACCGAGCGAGAGATTCAGCTCGAGTCCGAGGTGAACGTGGACCTAGCTCGGACAGACCAGACCGATTAGAAGAAGAGGGCAAGAGAGGTTAAAAAGAAGATTGAGTGGCCAAAGCCGTACTCCCCAAAGTTCCAGGAGTATACCCCGCTCAACGTCTCCTAGACAGAGCTGTTAGAGGAGGCAAAGGGCGAAAGATTCTTCAAACTCCCCCCAGTCAACCATAAGGCGGCTAAACGAACACGAGGCCCCTATTGTGCTTTCCACAGGTCGCATGGACACCCCACCGAGAACTGCAAACAGCTCCGAGACTACATCGAGGAGCTAATCCGCTCGGGGCACCTGGCAAAATACTTACGGGACAAGCGACAAGCCGACCGAGAGCAAGAGCACCGTCCCCCTCCCGGCGAGTTGACGATCGGCCAAATCATGGTCGTATCAGCGGGGGGTGCGCCTCGGGCCGACGAGACGCGGCGCCCCTTTTTCCGGTCGAAGGGACCAGCAGCCAACCCAGGAAGAGGGTCAAATCAGCAGAGCCCATCATCTTTACCGATGAGGACCTCCACAGGATATCCCTGCCTCACAACGACCCTCTGGTAATCACCGCGTGGGTCTACCGTTACGAAGTGCAAAGGATATTAGTCGACTCGGGAAGCTCGGCAGACATCCTCTTCTACGACTGCTTCCTGTATATGGGACTTACCCCGTTGGACTTGAGGGCGACCGCCCACATCCTGTCGGGGTTCACCAACCACTCCATCCCGGCAGAAGGGGTGGTCACCCTCCTGCTTAACATCGGGGAGACAGGCCATACGTGTACCATGCCTGTGGAGTTCATCGCCGCTAGAATTCTATCGGCCTACAATATCCTTCTGGGACGCCCAACGCTGAACTCCCTCCGGGCCCAGATATCGACCTACCACCTAGCAATAAAGTTTCCCCTCGACCAAGGCGGGATAAGTCGGGCCTACGGGAACCAGCAAACCGCAAAGATTTGCTTCACAGTGACGTCTATGCCCGAGGAGAGAAATGATGATCTGGAGAGCACGGATGATTTCAGGGGATCTTTGGATACTCGGGACGAGCATAAAGAGATTCGAGGAGCCCCGGTGAAGCCGCTAACAGAGGTCCCCCTCATCGAAGGGGACAATGAACGAACCGTCCAAATCGGGTCACTCTTAACGGGATCTAGGCGCGACGACCTGGTCCACTTCCTCCGAGAAAACTCAGACGTGTTCGCCTGGGCGCCTGCCTACATGCTCGGGATAGACCCCAAAGTAATATCACATAAACTCAGGGTCGACCCGGCGGTCCGACCCGTCAGGCAGAAGAAACGAAGCTTCGCCCCGATCAAGCAAAGAGCGATCAAGGACGAGGTTGACAGGCTGCTTGCAGCCAACTTCATTCGGAACGTGGCTTACTCGAAGTGGTTAGCGAATGTGGTCATGGTTAAAAAAGCAAGCGGGAAGTGGCGCATGTGCGTCGAATTCACCGACCTTAACAAGGCCTTCCCGAAAGACAACTATCCTCTCCCTCAGATAGATCAGCTTGTCGACAGTTCAGCAGGACATGAGCTACTCAGCTTTATGGACGCTTTCTCCGGCTATAACCAGATCCGTATGAATTCGGCGGAGGAAGATCTCACCGCATTCACAACGGACCGGCAGGTATACTTCTATAAAGTGATGCCCTTCGGCATCAAAAACGCTGGGGTTACGTACCAACGCTTGGTTAACAGGATGTTTAAGCCGCAGATCGGCAGGAACATGGAGGTTTACATCGACGACATGCTCGTCAAATCGACCTCGTCAGATCAGCACGCCAAAGATCTGGGCGAGGCTTTCGACGTCCTCCACAAATATAAGATGAAGCTGAACCCCACCAAGTGCGCGTTCGAGGTCACTAGTGGCAAGTTCCTCGGGTTCATGGTCACCCACCAAAGAATCGAGTCTAACCCGGAGAAAATCAGCGCCATCCTCAACATGGCCGCGCCCAAGACTAACGTCGAAATCATGCGGCTCACAGGGAGGGTAGCCGCTCTGAGTCGTTTCATGTCAAGATCTGGAGAAAAGTGCCTCCCGTTCTTCAAAGCTCTAAGGAAGATCCCAAGGTTCGAATGGTCAGAAGAGTGTCAGATCGCCTTCGAGCAATTGAAAGTGCACCTAGCGACTCCCTCACTACTCACCCGGTCAGTTGAAGGAGATGAGCTATCACTGTATCTGGCGATGTCCGATCAATCTGCAGGTTCGGTGCTCGTCCGAGAGGTTGAGGGAATCCAGAAGCCGGTCTACTATGTAAGCCACGTCTTCAAGATGCGGAAACGAGGTACCCGGTAATAGAGAAGATTGTCTTGGCACTCATCGTGGCCTCGAGGAAACTATGGAACTATTTCCAAGCGCACACCATCCTCATCCTCACCGAACGCGCTCTAGGTGTTATTCTCGCCTCCCCCGAGTCTTCTGGTCGTTTGGAGAAGTGGAGGTGGGAGTTGTCCCAATTCGACATCAAATACAGCCCGAGGCAAGCTGTCAAGGCACAAGCCCTGGCTGATTATATCGTCGAATGCACTATCCCTAACAAGGTGGCAGTGCCCGTGCTAACCCCTGGATCTCAGCCCTCGATCAATGAGAGGCCTGACTCCGTCCCCAATTGGATCCTTTACGTCGACGGGTCATCAACCGAGGAGGATTGTGGTGCCGGCCTCATCATTCGGGGCCCGAACGAGGCAGAGATGGAGTATTCTTTGAAGCTCGGGTTCAAAGCCTCAAAAAACGTAGTAGAGTACGAGGCTCTGCTCGCTGGACTGCGGATCGCCTCTGGAGTAGGGCTGAAGACGATCTGAATCCATAGCGACTCCGCTCTGGTCGTCGGCCAAGTGTCCGGCCGGTTCGAAGCACGGGAGCCCTTGATGGTGAAGTACCTAGCCGAGGTAAGAAGGCTGCGAAAGGATTTCGACGAAGTTCAAGTGGAGAAGATTCCCCGACACCTAAACGCCCAGGACAATGCCCTAAGCAAGCTAGCTTCCTCCTACACGGCCAACAACAAGAGAAATATCCTCTTCAAGGTCTTGCCATGGCCTAGCGTGGAAGACAGAGCGACGTCACTCTAAGTTTACACAGCCCGGGAAGAGGACCAAGACTGGAGGAAGCCCATCGTGGAATTCCTGAGGAGGGTACGCTCCCCGGGATCGTGGGGAGTCCCGACGCCTTCGAGCCAAATCCCGCCACTTCGTCGGGAGCAACGGGAACCTCTACAAGAAATCCTTCACTCAACCCCTGCTTCGGTGCGTCGACCCCCACGAAGCCGATTATGTCCTCCGTGAGATTCATGAAGGGGTCGGCAGTGCACATCAAGGGGCCCGCACCTTAGTCCAAAAGGCGTTGCTCCAAGGGTACTATTGGCCGACCATTCATCAGGACGCTCAGAAGCTCGACAGAAGGTGCAAAAGCTGCCAACTCCATGGCAGCATACCCCGCCTTCCGGCTACCGAGCTAACAGCCCTAACCTCCCCCTGGCCGTTTTCCCAGTGGGGAATGGACATGATAGGCCAATTTCCTACTGGTACGGGTGGTTACAAGTACATCCTCATCAAGGTAGACTACTTTACGAAGTGGATCGAGGCCGTCCCCATCAGAAAACCAGACGCCACCACGACCATCAAGTTCCTGCAGAACAACATAATACTCCGGTTTGGGATCGCGAGGTGTATCATCACCGACCACGAGACAAATTTCGAAAACTAAAGAGTTAAAGGATTCTGCAGCGAATACCATATACTGATGAAGTTCGCCGCAGTCGCGCACCCCCAGTGCAACGGGCAAGCCGAGGTCGCTAACAGGGACATCATTCGAGGACTTCGAGCTTGCCTTGAAGGACGACAGGGCAGTTGGGTCGACGAATTACCTCGGGTCTTATGGGCCTTGCACACATCGAGGAAGACCCCCACCGGAGAGACCCCCTTCAGTCTCTGCTACGGCACCGAGGCAATGGTCCCAGCAGAGATCGGGCTACCCAGTCACAGGGTCGAGCATTTCGATGACGAAGCAAACACCTCGGCACTCCAGACTAATTTGGATGTCTTATTGGAAAAGCGGGACCGGGCACAGATTAGAGCTACCGCTTACCAACAGCAAACTGCCCGCTACTACAACGCGCGAGTCAAGCATCGCGCCTTTAGGGCCGGGGACTTGGTCCTAAGGCGGAACGAATTCGTTGATCAGGGCAAGCTGCACAAGTTTTCTCCGAAGTGGGATGGCCCATTCCTCGTCTCTGAGGTCTTGCCCGGTGGGGCTTATCGCTTACAAGACGCTGCGGGTCGTAAATTTTCACGGCCTTACAACGTCGAGAAGCTTAAGTTGTACCTTTGAAAGGAATACCTATGAATATATATTTCTTCTTTTACAAAAGCGATGTAAATTTTTCTAAGTTCTTTTTTAATGATAAGAAGGAAACAATAGAGCATCGCAAAAAGGAGAAATTTATTTATTTATAAGGTATTATGGGCTCCTCAGCCTTACATAAAAAGAAAAATTACAACAGGAGGGCGGGATCGAGGAAGTACTCCTGGTGATACTCCGAGGAGATCTCCGCCAGCCGAGCCCTGGCCTCTGCAGCCCGCTCCCGCTGATGCTGCACGCGAACCCAGGATGCCACGGAGGCACCTGGCGCCCCACCTGCCGAGCCCTGGCTCACGATATGTCTTTTTTGGAAACACTCCAAAATGAGGGCCAAGGATCGGTCATTCCTGGTCTTGGAGATAAGACCGATCAAGAAGATCGTACGCACCTTGTCGAGCGCCTCGTCCAACAACTCCTCAGCAAGGGGGTTGTACAACCCTGGAGACCTTCTCCAGATTGCATACATTAGCAACTAGAGGAGAGGCGATCGGCGAGGAAGTAGACGGCCGATGTGATCCTCGAGTCGCTGGACCACTCCTCAGAAACGGACTGGTCGTATAGATAGATGTCATCGGGAGTAATGATCTCTTCGATCCCATAGATGCGCCCGGCCATCTCGAAAGAGCAATGCTGGAAAGTTGGCATCTCATTCTCTATTTATAGCCTCCACAGAGTCTCCAAGAGTCCAAATTTGCGCGCGCATGGGCGCGAATCCAGGGATTCGCGCAATTCCTCCAATACTGTACTGCCACGCGGCGGGTATCCCGTATTTCTCGGCGAATCGAAGTCGGAGCAACGCAGATCTTCGAACGCTTCGCCTCCCCTATGAGTTTCTTCCACGTACCGCCCGCGATGGTCGCTCTTCCCGATATTCACACGTCTCGGTGGGTAGGGAAGAGCCTCATAAAACCGAGCAGCTTCACTGCTCGGTCTATCATTAGCGGGTAACTTCTTACCCATCTATGCTAAGGATCAAAGCCCTCGCCAAGAGGCAACCGAGCAGCTACCATGCTCGGTCCATCCATGGCTGGTAGTTCATTACCCACCGACGCCAAGGATCAAAGCCCTCGCCAAGAGGCAACCGAGCAGCTACCCTGCTCGGTCCATCCATGGCGGGTAGTTCACTACCCACCGACGCTAAGGATCAAAGCCCTCGCCAAGAGGAAACCGAGCGGCTACCCTGCTCGGTCTATCCTTAGCGGGTAACTTCTTGCCTATCTACGCTAAGGATCAAAGCCCTCGCTAAGAGGCAACCGAGCAGCTACCCTGCTCGTTCTATCCTTAGCGGGTAACTTCTTACCCATCTATGATAAGGATCAAAGCCCTCGCCAAGAGGCAACCGAGCAGCTACCCTGCTCGGTCCATCCTTAGCGGGTAACTTCCTACCCATCTGCGCTAAGGATCAAAGCCCTCGCCAAGAGACAACCGAGAAGCTACCCTGCTCGGTCCATCCTTAGCGGGTAACTTCTTACCCGTCTGCGCTAAGGATCAAAGCCCTTGCCAAGAGGCAACCGAGCATCTACCCTGCTCGGTCCATCCATGGCTGGTAGTTCACTACCCACCGACGCCAAAGATCAAAGCCCTCACCAAGAGGCAACCGAGCAGCTATCTTGCTCGGTCTATCCTCAGCGGGTAACTTCTTACCCATCTACGCTAAGGATCAAAGCCCTCGCCAAGAGGCAACCGAGCAGCTACCCTGCTCGGTCCATCCTTAGCGGGTAACTTCCTACCCATCTGCGCTAAGGATCAAAACCATCGCCAAGAGGAAACCGAGCAGCTACCCTGCTCGGTCCATCCATAGCTGGTAGTTCACTACCCACCGACGCCAAGGATCAAATCCCTCGCCAAGAGGCAACCGAGCTGCTACCCTGCTCAGTCTATCCTCAGCGGGTACCTTCATACCTATTTACGCTTAGGATCAAAGCCCTCACCAAGAGGCAACAGAGCAGCTGCCATGCTCGGTCTATCCATGGCCGGTAGTTACTACAACCGACGCCAAGGATCAAAGCCCTCATCTTGAGGCAACCGAGCAGCTACCCTGCTCGGTCCATCCTTAGCGGGTAACTCCCTACCCGTCTATGCTAAGGGTCAGACCTCAACCTCGGCGACGCCGACCAATCTTAAGAGCGGTAGTCACCAGTCCAAATCGACGTATCTTCAACGAGCAATCGCCACCTCGACTTCGGGGCCATAAAGATGCCGACCTTACACCGGTCTTTGCATACTTGACAGATGACTAGATTTAACTCGACGCGCGATCGCCAACTAAAGGACCGGCCGCTGACCTAACGTTCATCAGGCGAGAAAAATGAGACATCACCACAAGATGAAAAGGTTGCGACACAAATTTCTGAAAACGGGCTTTATTTACAACTCGGGGGACTTTACAAAGATAGTGTGGGCTCCTCAGCCGTACAAAATCGCACGAAGGCTTACAAAATTCCAAAACAAAAAATAGAAAAAGAATGAAAAAAAGAAGCATGGAGATTCAGGCCTCAGGGCCGGGGAGCACCTCGACATGCTCCGTGGTAGCGCCGGAAGCCGGGGTGTTGGCTTGAGGGTCGGCTCCCGCGGTAGGAGCTTCGGCACTGGGAGCCGGGGTGACCGCCTTATCCCCAATGCCCCACCGGGGGCCTTCTCCCCGGCGACACTCCCGGCGGCGTTCCCCTGTGCCTCATACTCGAAGGGATACTCGAGCCAGAGCTTACCGTCGGGAAACTCCGGCATCAGCGCCTTGACGGCGTCGAGGGCATCATGCCAGACGAGGGCCGAGGCTTCTTCGAGGTCGGCGTAGAACCAATCCAATGTTCTGTAGCTCTCTACCGCCTTCACGGCCCGGAGGTCGGCGCGCCTCACCGCCTCCTTCATCGCCCCGTTATCCCTCTTGAGGGTGTCCCGCGTCTTCTTCAAGGTGGCGGAGAGCACCCTGGCATCCTCCAACTTGGCCTCAACGGCCTTGTTGGACTCCATCATAACCCGGATGGTCTCCCAGTAGTTGGAGTTCACCCGATCCTCGGCTGCCGCCCAATCCTCGAAGGCGGCGATCCTCTCCTTCGCCTCGTGAAGCTCCCGTCTCAAGCCCTCCTCCCGCGAGGTATACTCACCAGCGATCTGCATCGCCGGGGCAATTTCATCGTCCCCCATGTTGAAAACGACGGCGCAGTGCTGGGGACCTGAGGAAAACAAAAGGAGAGGTTAAAAAACAAAATATACTTGATGAAGACCCAGGCGGGGGGCGAACACTGACCTGCACGGCCTCCTGGGCTATGGCCGCCATTTGGGCCCTGAGGGTCCCCCAGGGGATTTTGCCCTCAGCCGACCTTTCCATTTCCGAGAGCAGGCTGTCGGCGACAGAAAGCCCCGAGGGCACCTTGAAGCGGAGATCCCATTCATCCATGAAGATCGGGGTAGACGGGGAACGGGGCACCGTCCTATGGTGCCTCTTGAAGAGAGGCGTGGGGATATCTGTTAGTAATATGTATGCCCTAGAGGTGCAAATGGATCTTTAAAAGAAAGATTGGTATAGATGGACCGGTAGAGACCTTTAAAGCAAGGCAAGTAGCGAAAGGTTTTCGTCAAAGACCAGGATTGGACTATGATGAAACTTTCTCTCCAGTAGCAATGCTTAAATCCATTAGGATCCTACTTGCTATTGCTGCTCACTATGATTATGAAATATGGCAGATGGACGTTAAAACTGCATTTCTAAATCGTGATTTAGAAGAATGTGTTTTTATGGATCAGCCAGAGGGCTTCATTGACAGTGGGAGCAGCGGGAAAGCATGTAGATTGCTTACATCCATTTATGGATTAAAGCAGGCCTCACAGAGCTGGAACATCTGCTTTGATGATACAATCAAAGAGTTTGATTTTATCAAAAATATAGATGAACCATGCATTTATAAGAAGATTGTAGGGAGTACTGTCACATTTCTCATATTGTACGTAGATGACATTCTCCTGATAGGAAATGATATTCCTATGCTACAATCGGTCAAACTATTCTTATCACAAAGGTTCTCCATGAAGGACCTGGGTGATGCCTCATGCATTTTGGGCATAAGGATCTATAGAGATAGATCCAAAAGGTTATTGGGATTGTCCCAATCAAAGTACATAGACACCATCCTAAAAAGGTTTAGTATGGAAGATTCCAAGCGTGGTGCCTTGCCTGCTTATCATGGAATCACTCTCTCCAAGGACTTCTGTCCGAAGACTGATGAAGAGAGAGCTCGCATGAGCGTTATACCCTACGCTTCAGCCGTAGGATCTATAATGTATGCGATGTTATGTACTCTCCCTGATGTAGCTTATGCACTAGCTGTAGGAAGCAGGTATCAATCCAATCCAGGAGAGAAACATTGGATAGCAGTGAAGAACATTCTTAAATACTTGCGAAGGACTAAAGAATTGTTCTTGCTGTATGGTAATGGGGATCTCCAGATGGAGGCCTTTACCGATTCCAACTTCCAAAGTGATAAGGATGACAGCAAATCTATCTCGGGGTTTGTATTTACCCTCAATGAAGGGGCGGTTAGTTGGAAGAGTTCCAAACAGGATACCGTTGCAGAATCTATGATGGAAGCTGAGTATATTGCTGCAAATGATGCTGCCAAGGAAGCGGTCTGAATGAGGAAGTTCATCGCGGAACTAGGAGTAGTTCCAACCATTATTGATCCAATACCATTGTATTGTGATAATAATGGATCTATGGCGTTAGCCAAAGAACCAAGGTCCCATCAGAAATCCAGACACATCCTGAGACGATATCATTTGATCCAGGAGATAGTAGATCGCCAGGAGATCGAGATTCGGAGAGTAGATACAAAGGATAACACAGCGGATCCACTCACCTAGGCCCTTCCACAGCCGCAGCATGAGCGACTTTTTGAGATGTTGGGTATGAGATACGCCAATAACTGGCCTTAGTGCAAGTGGGAGATTGTTAGATATATGTATGCCCTAGAGGCCATTATATGTATAGTGGATGCTTGGACATGTATATATGATTTTAGATGACTTTCTCGCTCAACATGATAGTATGCTATCTGGTTTTCTTTATCATGACATGTTAATTTGATCATGCTTTTATTCATTTGCACATATTGATAAAGCCCTCAGGATATTTGCTTGACTACTGTGACTATGATGCGGATCATACAAGTGGGGCATGTGTAGTTTATAAGCATATCCTTGAACTGTTCCTAGTCGTGGGTGTATCGAGACGGGGCATCGATATTCCAGAGTAGACTAGCGTATACTATTCTTGTCCCATATGATGGGCGATGGATGATCCCATATCCATCTGGTGAGGTGACACCAAAGATTGTATGCGGGTGCTCAGTGGAGACTGGGTACACTGAACGGACTCACAGAGAACTCCTATGTGGTATTATATCTATCGTCGGATAGCAGTTCTCAGGTGACACTGGTACAGGTTAGTCTGTAGACCCAAGATCGTCATAGAGTGTTGTGTGTCCTCCCACTGTACTTTGATATCCACCCTACCACGGCTCTACTAAGTCGTGCAAACAGGTGGACTTTGGGTACAGTCCCGAAGCACATGGAGGCGATGAGCGATAGGAGGGGTTTCGTCTCTCCCAGTATTGGGAGTTGATATTGTGCTATGCTCGATTGGCTATAACAGGAAGTCCCTGGCCAGGGCTGCTGAGATTTACTGATAAGCGTTATCAGTAGTTTCTCGATCTGTTATGAGCCATACACCAGCATGACTTATTGAGTTATTGGGGTCGACGATTCCATCCCTAGACTCGATATGCAACATATCTGACGAGGAGACCGTACTATACGGTAAGTGTTGCCAGTTGGCTCGACGGGAGTTTTGACAGCTTCGCTGGTTTTCTTCTGATCGCTCAATACCCGGGTGGCCGTTACGTTTAGCTGACCGCTTGCGGCTTGTGGGTGTTTGATATGATCATCACCTACTGCCGGCGTATTGACGAGTCTTAGAGTCCCACAATGAAGTTTCCTGACTCAGGCGAAAAGATGTGGTGTGCATATGAGATATGCGCGGGGACCCGATTAAATACAGATATATGATACCGTATATTAATCGGGCATTTTCTATTGGTCGGGTCGTATGTGATATGACCGGTTTGCAAAATCAAGTGTTGATTTAACAAATGACTTTTAGATTAATTCTTTAATTAAACCATTTTTCTACTTTTGTATGCATGCATGTATGCACATGATGATGTGCATGGACACATACATACATACATTGTATCATGGTTGTTGATACATATTTAGTGGCAATGCAAGACTCATATTGTAGTAATTATCTATTTATTTATCATTTTGAATTAAAGGAAAGGATAATTCACACATGGTTAATGTTTATCATCTTTGACCATACTTCAACTACTTTTTAATCTTGAGTTAATTATCCTTTTGCTTTATTAACTCATTGATAAAGATCTAGATAATTACTAACCATGGTTGTAGTGAGAAGGATTGATATAGATTATTCTTTCTCATTTCAATTATTCATTCATATCATTATCTTTTGAGCTCAAGCTTAGCCACCATCTTCTTCTTCCTCTCTTGAAAATTTCTTTGAGTGAAGTTGATAAAAAGAAAGGGTTTTGATTATAGAATACAAACCACATCATCATACTATACACATCTAGCCCATTTGTGTAGGGTGTTTGCTCTACTTCATTCACATATCAAGTAAAGCAAGAAGCTTTGGGCAAAGGGACTTCGGGTGGATCTTCGTGGACAAGGAAGGCTTCCATCAATCCGTTCCAAACTCTCAAAGTGCCAAGAAGTCACCAAGGGAGGTCTACAAAGGTTGTAATCTCTACCCTGAGTGATAGTTTTTCATTTGCATGTGATGCTTAGTCAAATGAAACCCTAAATTTCTAGTTATGATTCTTTTCAAGTTCACTTAGCACCTTCAAAATTTGATTTTGGCATATGTGATGCTTCTAAAACCTTGATAAGGTGCTAGGTAAACCCAACAATCCAATAGGGTTCTGTTCCGCTTTTCTGATACACCGTTGTGCTGAGGTGTGTATGGAGGAGTAAGCTGATAGAGAATTCCATTCTCTTTTAAGTAGCCCAGGAACTCGGCACTTAATTATTCACCACCTCGATCAGATCTCAGTGTCTTGATATTTTTTCGGTTTGTTTTTCCACTTCATTCTTGTATTCCCGGAATTTCTCAATGGCTTCGGATTTATTTTTCATCAAGAATACATGTCCATACCTAGAGAAATAATCCGTAAAAGTAATGAAGTAGGAATAACCACTTCTCGCATGTGTAGACATTGGACCACACGCATCGCCATGTATGAGTCCCAAGAGCTCGCTCGCTCTTACTTTGTGTCCAGTGAACGGAGTCTTTGTCATCTTTCTTTTGAGATATGATTGACAAGTTACATAAGACTGATATTCGAACGGATTCAAATATCCCTCTCTATGTAACTTCATCAACCGTATTTCATTGATGTGAGCTGATTGGTAGAGTTTTTGCATGCTTAGTTAATTACCGCAATCAAGACGGTTTCGCTTGTAGCTAGCCGGTTGAGTACGGGTCATCCGCAGGGAGATGGGAATCTTTTTCTATGTGCTTTAACGAGTTAAGTCCAAATGTCCAGGTTTGTTTTGAGATTAACTTTGTGCTAAAATGATATATAAAGAGAGCTTGTTAGGGTTAGGATTAGGTTAGTTTGAGTTAGGAGTCGCTCACTTCTTTCATTGCCACTCTTAATATCGGTGTTACGGTAATCGGCAACAACGGGGATTAGCATGACTAGGAAGGAACTTGCGAGTATAAGCTAGGCTTTCCAATGCTTAAGTACTTCCTTTTGGTGCTTGTCCATCCGTTCTTGGCTCTTAGCCTTAACCTCCAGTTCATTTAACCACAACCGGTCTCACTAAGGAATCACCGCTATCATGTAGGATAGGGTGCCGTAGGGAGCGGATTGTGGTTAAATTAACGGGAGTCCGAATTAAGATGTTGGACAAGGAAAGAGTGAGAGAGATTTCCTTCTCTCAAAATTTCCTTATCCTACCCTAACAAGTAAGAAAACTACTCACCCATTATAAGAAAAAGAAAACACAACAAAAGGAGGAAGATAGAAAGAAGGAGGTTAGGAGATTACAACTGGCTATTTGAGACCTCACTTTGGCAAGGATCAAGCTTAAGCATCATTGTTGTTTAAGGATAAAGAAAAAGAGAACAAGAAACAAACAAACAAAAAATAACAACTAGATTAGCAAATGAAAAATACAAGCAATTATAATTAACAATCATAACAAGACAAGCATGGTAACAAAAAGAACTCTTTATTCCTCACTTCACTCACAAAAGCTAACTACAAGGTTTTAATGGAGAAGAGATGAGAAGAGGAAGAAGAACAACAACATATATCATAAAATCTAAATACAAGAATAAGCACCCTTTGCTTTGGCAAGTTCTGGACTATTTATAGGCAGGGAACTGGAAACCAAGGGCAACAATCTGCCATAAAATAAAATTACCAAACTACCCCCAGAAGACGACCCACTGAAGAGTCAGCATGGCCGCGGTTCCGCGGCCTAAGCTGTAGGGTTCCTAGGCACACCCATGAGGTTCTACAACTGATCAAACATGTCCAATTAAAAAAATTTCCATGTGCCAAAGAACCCTAAACTAGATCGTTACTAGAGGTAAGGCGAAAAACATACAAGTAAACAACTTTACTAGAAAGTGAAAGTGACTACAACCTTTGTAGATCCTGTCCTCCACTTCTTTAGCTCCGTGTTGACGTCCCTCCGTTGTGATCATCGGATCCCGGACTCTGGCGATGGTTTCGTCGGAGAAATGATCGGGCTAGGTCGTCGACTTTGATGCCGAAGATGATCTACGTCGAGGCAACTCAAGATCAAGCTCCATCTTCACTTGGTCATAGAACTTGTGAAGATAACACACTCTACTACATGGCAAGTGGTAGAGGATGAAGAAATAGGAAGTGGGTTCACTTTGGATTTGGATTTCTCACTCTTTTTCTCATGGCACCATTGGAGGTAGCAAGGTTTCTTCTTCTTAAAGAAGAAGAAGAAGAAGAAAGAATATATGATGAGAATAATAATAAATCAAGTGATCTTATCATAATGCAACCATGGGTGAGGCTAACACATGTAGAGAATAAACTAGGGTTTAGGTAAATGGTTAGGGTTAAGGAATAAAACAAAATGGTTACTTTGTCAAAGATGCATGAAGCATCAAGAAGCTTCTTGCATAAAGACAAAGAAAGCAACCATTCTATTTTACCAAAATAAATAAATAAATAAGGTAATGGAAACCCTAACCATTAACTAAACATGGTGTATAGCATACACTCACCCAAGTTTGCATGTATCATCAAACATGATACAAACTAGTGCACAAAAATATATCACATATACTACTTGTGCACATCAAGTGAGAAAATCCATCTTAAGTGAACAAATACTAGTTAATGTAAAGTAATATATCAAATATATAATTATACATCAAATCATTAAATCAACACTTGATTTAATGATCCGGTCATATCGCATATAACCGACTAATATCAAGTGTATCAACGTATCGAATCAACACTTGATTCGGTAACCCGGCTATATCATATATAACCGTCCAATGATACAAATCGCGAGAATAGAATACAGTATCACATACTGGTATTATTCTCGGTCCCGCACATATCTCATATGCGCTCCTATTTCGTTTCGCTTGAGCCAGGAAACCTCTGTGTATGACTCTAAAGACTCATCAATACGCCGGCAGCAGGTGATGATCATATCAAACACCCACAAGCCGCAAGCGGTCTGCTAAACATAACGGCCACCCGGGTATTGAGCGATCAAAAGATCAACGAGCAAGCCCGCTCACACCCCTGTGAATCCAACCAGTAACACTTACCGTACTGTCCGGTCTGTTCGTCTGATATGTCGCATATCTCGCCTAGGGGTGGTAAACGTCAGACCCCAGTAGCTTGATAAGTCATGCCGATGTAAGGTCCATAACACGCATGAAACTACTAATAACACTTACCAGTAAATCAGTGCAACCCTGGCCAGGGATTTCCAGTTATGGCCAGTCGAGCATAGCGCAATATCAACCCCCAATACCGGGAGAGACGAATCCCCTCCTATCGCTCATTGCCTCCATATGAATCGGGACTGTACCCAAAAACCACCTGTTTGCACGACTCAGTAGAGCCATGGTAGGGTGGAAATCAAAGCACAGTGGGAGACCCACAAGACTCTATGACGATCTCGGGTCAACAGACTAAGCTGTACCAGTGTCACCAGAGAACTGCCATCTGACGTGAGGTATAATACCATCTGGGAGTTCTCGGCGAGTCCGTTCAGTGTACCCAGTCACCACTGAGCACCCGCATACCATCTCTGATGTCAAACACCAATGGATATGGGATCATCCATCGCCCATCACATGGATCGAGAAGATATACGCTAGTCTACTCTGGAATATCGATGCCCCGTCTCGATATTCCCACGACTAGGAACATTGAAGGATGTACTCATTGACTACCCAGGCCCCACTAGTATGATCTGCATCATAGTCCAGGAAGTCGAGTACACATCCTAAGGGCTTTATCAACATGTAACAGAGAGACTGCAAGTATACATGTTAAGATAAAGAGCAACCAGATAGCGTACTATCATGTCGAGCAAGAAAGTCCTACCTATATATGTCCTAGCATCCACTACAATATACATCTCATGTACAGTAATGGCCTCTAGGGCATACATATAACTAACAATCTCCCACTTGCACTAAGGCCATCTGTAGCAGTGGTTGCAGTATCTCATACTCAACCATCCCATAAAAGTCTCTCTCTGGGAAAAGGCCTTTGTGAGTGGATCCGCCGTGTTGTCCTCTGAGTCTACTCTCCTAACCTCGATCACCTTGGAGATCAACTATCTCCATGATCAGGTGATGCTGCCTCAGAATATGTCTGGGTCACTGACGGGACCAGGGTTCCTGGGCCAAAGCCACACTTTCATTGTCACACAATGGTAGGAACTTAGTTCATCTTATGAACCAATATACACCCAAACTGCCTCTTTGGTAGTATCTTTAATAGCGATGTTATCAGCCTTTATCGTCTAGTTTGCCACGGTATCCATCATGGAACTCTTCCAACATACCGTCCCTCTACTGAGGGTAAAGACAATGCCTGCGACTGACATTCAGTCGACCTTATCACCCTGGAACTTTTCCAGTGATTCTCCCCAGGATCAACTGATACCATCTCACTACAACTAGTGAGAGTCCTAACATGCATTTAGATCTATCTCATAGATCCAAAACCCAGAATTTAGGAGGTATCATTTTGATCCTATATGGAGAATCTATGTGATAAGAGGAGATTGACCGTGCCTAGCATAGGAAACTCTTTTCCTATCAAGAGTATGTTATCCACGTACAGTACGAGGATGACCACCTTACTCTCTACTACCGTTTTGTATATACAAGGTCCATCTACCATTTTGATGAAGTCAAACTTTTCGACTACCATATCAAAACAGACGTTCCAACTCCGCGATGCCTGCTTTATTCTTTGAAGCAACTTGCACACGTTTCCGCTGCTCCCACTGTTTATGAAGCCCTCTGGCTGTGTACTTATAGACACTCTCTTCTAAATCAATATTTAGAAAAGTAGTCATGGCACCCAACCGCCAGATATCGTAGTCATGGTATGTAGCCATGGCAAGTAGGATCCAGATGGACTTAAGCATAGCCACTGGAAAAGGTTTCATCATTATCCATGCCTGGTCGATGACGAAAACCTTTAACAAGTCTAGCTTTGAAAGTCTCAACTTTTCCATCTACACCAAGTAATCTTCTCAAGATATACTTACTCCTGATGGGGATTTAACCCTTCAGATATAGCAACCAAAGTCCATACTTTGTTGGTGTACATGGATTCCATCTCAGATCGCTATGCTTCCAGCCATTCTTACAGAGTCCCCACTCTCGATAGCCTGCTCGAATCTAGTTGGGTCATCATCTCATGATGCATTTCTCGCTCCCACTGTCATCGAGAAACCGAAGTGTCTCTCAGGAGGATGAGGAACCCTACCAGATCGGCGGAGAGGCTGAGGTTTGTCGGGGACTATTGAATCCTTTGGTTCTGTCAAATCATTAGCTGTAGTTTGTATAGCTGGAACTTTTCCAGTTCTACAGAACTGACCTTGCCTAGATCTTGTCCGGATTTTGCTTTCGACATAGGCCGGACAATCCCAAATCTTAACTTGCTTAAGAGATGGGTTCTTCCCACACCATATCTTATATGAAGTGGTAGGCACTGATTTGATTCGAACCTAATTCAATAGGTATGCAGCTACTCAAGTGCATAACCCCCAAAAAGAAATAGGAAGCTCAGTAGTACTCATCATAGAGCACACCATATCACATAGGGTGTGATTGCTCTGCCCCGATACACTGACGTACTGTGGTGTATACGGAGGAGTAATGCTGAGAGAGAATCTTATTCTCCTTTAGAATAGTCCAGGAATTCTATGCACAATTATTCTCCTCCCTGATCTCATCATAGGACATAATACTTATACCCGGTTTTTGGTTCTCTACTTCTAACTTATATTCTGTGAATATCTCAAAAGCTTCGGACTTATGTTTCAACAGGAACACATGTCTGAATCTTAAGAAATTATCAGAGAATGTAATGAAGTACAAAGAACCGGTCTTGGCATATATAGACAGGGGACCTTGCATACATCACTATGTATCAGTCCCAAGAGTTTACTAACTCTTTCTCTGTTTCAAATAAACAGAGCTATGGTCATCTAATCTTTGTGACATGACTGGAAAGTTTCATAAGATGTAAATTCAAACTAATTTAAATATGCATCTAAATGTAACTTCAGTCAGTCGGGTCGCATTGATATGACCTTGTCTACAATGCCTCAAGAAGGATTCGTTCATTTCTGAACTCTTCCTCTTGTGTGTGTTCCGTATATTAGGTGTAAGTCCATGCTACCTCTCCCGGTACTTTCGGGCATGCGGAATTTGGTGAAAAACAATTTTCTAAAGGTGGTAACATGGACTCAAAACCGGATCTTTGTTAAACATCTAACTAACAACCTAATTAGGAGTTGTTAACTACTCGGTTAGGTGGTTATACCTTTCTTTCTTGAACTTCTTCGTCTTCAAGCCTCCATGGTTGTACGGATCGGCTTCACCCCGTCGTCTCCTTGCGCCGAAGATCGATCCACCTGAAAGCTTCTACCTTTGGCTTCTTCTTCGGTCTTTGAAGAAACTAGTTCACTTGGTTTGCTAAACCTTGTGCACTAGAGTGAGTAGAGAAGAGTGTGTTTGGGATTTTACTCTATGGTTCTTGTTTCTCAACACATAAGACAAGTGAACCATAGACTCAAGAGAGGGAGAGCAAGAGGAAGAATATGAGAGCTCTAGAACAAGAGAGAGAATGAGAATGATAGAATGAGAAAGACTTTTCTCTCTTGGCTCTCATAATCCAAAGCCATCATCACAAAAATAGTAATCAAGTATTGTGTAAATGGTTTAAGTCAAAATGGTTATATCATTTCATGCACTCATATTGCACAAGAGAACAAGCAAGTGAAAAGTCTTTGCCATGAAATGATAGCCATTGTCATCATGATGGTCAACTAGTCCAACCTAGTCAACCGGTCAACAAAGTCAACAAGTCAACAAAGTCAACCCCTCAACAACCATGTCACCACAATACTTAATTAATATTATTGTTAATCATATATCATATTCTCATTAGGGTTGAGCAAAAAGTCAACAGTCAACGGTCAACAACCCTAATGAGAATCCTCTGCCTCTGTCTCTCCGTCAACTGTGCATACACACCCGCATCCGTGTTCCAAGGAACACGAATATATATACTGGATAAATCCAATCCCAAAACGTACACTAGGATCTGGCTTAAACCAAAGCCCGCTAGTGTTAACTGTCCGGACACTGTACGTGCATAAGTGCACGAATATGACCGAACCCTGTCGCAAAACCATGCGACCTCTACTCTTTTGCCTAAAGGCGAATAACTTTCTGTGTGGGACTCTAAAGACTCGACACTACGCTGGCAGTGGGTTTAACCACAGACCGCAAGTGGCACTAGCTGTGCGTAACGGTCCCCAGGTAGATGCCGACAAGAAGACTGACGAGGTGAAAACCCATCTGAACTCCTACTGAGCCTGAATGTGACAATCTCCGTACAGTCCGGTCTGTTCATCTGATACATCGCATGGCGGGCCTAGGGGGGCGGTAAATGTCAGTCCCCTAATAGCGGTACAAGTCGTGTCGGAGTGAAGCCCAAAACACCCTGAGATAACAATGGAAACCTACCAGTATATCTCGATTGCCCTGGCCAGGGACTACTCGTGTAATGGCTCTCCTAGACACAGCGCGATGTCAACCCCCAATACCGGGAGAGACGAATCCTATCTAACCGTCACTGCCTCCAAGTGCTTCGAGACTGTACCCAACTACTACCTGTTTGCACGACTCCTTTGAGCCGTGGTAGGGTAGTAATCAAAGTACAGTGGGAACACACTCGAGGCGAAGTGACAGTGTCAAGTCAGTGGACTAAGCTGTACTCATGTCACCTGGGAACTGATAACTGACGATAGGTATAATACCAACCGGTCAGTTCCCGACGAGTCCTGTCCAGTGTACTCGTAACCTAACGAGCACCCGTATACTATCTCCAGTACGACGTACTAATGGTTGTGGGACGGACCATCTCCCACACTGGGATGAGAAGCGCATACGCTAGTTTACTCCGGAGTATCGATGCCCTGTCTCGATAGTCCTGCGACTAGAGACCTGTATAAGGATGTGCTTATAGATTACCCAGCCCCCACTAGTGTGACTGCCATCACAACGCTGGTAATCAAGCAAAGATCCTAAGGGCTCCACTAATGTGTATAGGTGATATACTAAAATAAACACATGTACACATTGAAGTAGAAACAAACCAAGTAGCATACTACTATATTGAGCAAGATTGTTTATACAAAGTGAATATCCCAAGCTTCCATTAAGTAATATACAAACTAGTATGATACAGTAATGGCCTCTAGGGCATATACACTAACAATCTCCCACTTGCACTAAGGCCATGTACTGGCGTATCGAAGACCTATCATCTCGATCAGCCGCTCGAACTGAGTCTGGGGCAAGGCCTTGGTGAATGGATCTGCAGTGTTATCTTCTGAAGCGACCCTCCGAACCTCGATCTCCTGGCGATCCATGATCTCCCTGATCAGGTGATACCGCCTCAAGATGTGTCTGGATCTCTGATGGGACCTGGGTTCCTTCGCTAAAGCTATAGCCCCGTTGTTGTCGCAATACAGAGGTATTGGATCAACAATGGACAGAACCACCTGAAGTTCTTTCAAGAACTTCCTCATCCAGACAGCTTCTTTTGCGGCATCAGATGCAGCGATGTATTCCGCTTCCATCGTCGAGTCTGCAACGGTTTCCTGTTTGGAACTCTTCCAACACACCGCCCCTCCATTGAGGGTAAAGACAAAACCCGACATGGACTTGGAATCATCCTTGTCACTCTGGAAGCTGGAGTCAGCAAAGGCCTCGATCTGGAGGTCTTTTCCGCCATACACCAAGAACATCTCCTTAGTCCTTCTCAGGTACTTGAGAATGTTCTTTACCGCTATCCAGTGTTTCTCCCCAGGGTTTGACTGATACCGGCTTACCACACTCAGTGCATAAGCTACATCCGGTCTGGTACACAACATCGCATACATTATAGAGCCTACCGCAGAAGCGTAGGGTATAATAGACATGCGATCCCTCTCCAAATCAGTCTTGGGAGACATCTCTTTAGAGAGGGTGATCCCGTGACAAGCCGGTAGGTTACCACGCTTGGAATCTTCCATACTGAATCTTTTCAGTATGGTGTCGATGTACCTGGACTGCGAAAGTCCTAATATCCTCTTGGATCTATCACGATGGATCCGGATCCCCAGGATGTATGAGGCATCACCCAGGTCTTTCATGGAGAACCTGTGTGACAAGAACCCCTTGACAGATTGTAGCATAGGAATGTCATTTCCTATTAAGAGAATGTCATCCACGTATAAAACGAGGAATACTACAGTTCTCGCTACAAATCTACTATAGATGCATGGTTCATCTGGATTTTTGATAAAGCCAAATTCCTTGACCGTCTCATCAAAACAGATATTCCAACTCCGCGATGCCTGCTTCAGTCCGTAAATGGACTTAAGCAACTTGCACACCTTTCCGCTGCTCCCACTCTGAATGAAACCCTCTGGCTGGTCCATATAGACACACTTTTCTAAATTTCCATTTAGAAAAGCGGTCATTACGTCCATCTGCCAAATCTCATAATCGTGGAAGGAAGCAATGGCAAGAAGGATCCGAATGGATTTCAGCATAGCTACTGGAGAAAATGTCTCGTCATAGTCCAAACTAGGTCTTTGACGAAAACCCTTTGCAACCAGTCTAGCTTTATAGGTCTCAACCTGTCCATCTACACCAATCTTCCTTTTGAAGATCCACTTGCATCCTACGGGTTTTACCCCGTCTGGAGCAACGTCCAACGTCCATACTTTGTTGGTGTACATGGACTCCATTTCGGTCCGCATTGCATCCAGCCATTTTACCGAGTCGACGCTCTGAACGGCTTGCTGGAAGCTATTAGGCTCATCATAATCTATGATGCAATCCTCTATATCCCCGTCTATGAGAAAACCGTAGTATCTCTCGGGCGGATGAGACTGCCTACTACTCCTACGGAGCGGCGTAGGAATGTCCTGTTCTTTTGAACCCTCTGGTTCCACTAAACTTTCAGTAATAGCTCGTGGTTCTGGAATTTCTTCCAGTTCTACTGTGCTCCCACTTATCTGGGTTTCCAAAAACTCAGTTTCCAAGAAGTAGGCATGACGAGAAACAAAAACCTTTTGTTCCTCTTCGCAGTAGAAGAAATATCCCTTGGAATTCTTTGGATATCCCACAAACTTGCACTGTACTGAGTGTGCCTCGAGCTTGTCCGCATGCTGCTTTTTAACAAAAGCTGGACATCCCCATGTCTTAATGTGCTTAAGATAGGGTCTCTTCCCACACCACATCTCATATGGTGTAGTAGGCATAGTCTTAGTTGGAACTCGGTTCAAAAGATATGCAGCTGATTCTAGCGCATACCCCCAGAATGATCGCGGTAACTCAGCGTTACTCATCATGGACCGTACCATACCCAATAGGATTCGGTTCCGTCTCTCCGATACACCGTTATGTTGCGGAGTGTATGGAGGAGTAAGCTGAGAGAGAATTTCGTTCTCTTTTAAATAGTCCAGGAACTCGGCACTCAAGTATTCACTACCTCGATCCGATCTTAGAATCTTGATACTTTTGCCGGTTTGTTTTTCTACTTCATTCTTATATTCCTGGAATTTTCCAAAGGCTTCGGACTTATGTTTCATTAAGAAGACATAACCGTACCTTGAAAAGTCATCCGTAAAAGTAATGAAGTAAGAATAACCGCTTCGCGCATGTGTAGACATTGGACCGCACACGTCGTTGTGTACGAGTCCCAAGAGCTCGCTCGCTCTTACTCCGTGTCTAGTGAACGGAGTCTTTGTCATCTTTCCTTTGAGACAGGATTGACAAGTGGCATACGATTGATATTCGAACGGATTCAAATATCCTTCTGTATGTAACTTCGTCAACCTTCTCTCATTGATGTGACCTAGTCTACAATGCCATAAGAAAGTCTGATTTATTTCCGGAGACTTTCTTTTGTGTGTATTCTGGACAATGAAAATCTGTGGTTGGTTTAATACGTATATACCATTGCTCAATGTACCTGACCCAATCAATACTTGATTAAGGTGAATGTTTACAACATTACTTACAAACGCAAATTCATAACCTTCTTTAGAAACTAAAGATACAGAAATGATATTACAAGTTGCGTTGGGTACAAAAAAGCAATTACGCAAAACCAAAACATGTCCATCTGACATTCCCAGGTGATAGTCCCCCACGGCCTTAGCATCCATGCTAGCTCCGTTTGCAACTTTGAGGGTCATGTCACCTGCCTTCAAAACCCTACGGTTTCTCAATGCCTGCAAAGAATTACAGATATGAGATCCTGATCCGGTATCCAATACCCAGGAAGTAGAGTTTATTGAAAGACAGTTTTCAATAACATACACACCTGAAGCTGAAGCCGCAACCTGCTTCAATTCCTGTGTCCTGGCTTTCCAAGCCCTGCAATCATTCTTCCAGTGTCCTTTCTTATGACAATAGAAGCATTCTTCTTGATCCACAGGCTGCCCCGCTTTTCTTTGTTGCTTTTGCTTTTCCCTTCGTATCCACTTTACTAACACCGCCCTTTGGTTTGGCGGGGGCTTTCTTCTTCTTTCCCTTGGCTTTCGTCTTGGACCTAGAAGAGGAAGATCCTCCTACAAACAAAGTGGATGTTTTCCTACCTTTCTGTAGGGTGCCCTCTGCACTCCTCAGCATGTTGAGGAGTTCTGAAAGTTCAACTTCTTTTTCTTGTAAGTTGAAGTTCAGGATAAACTGGGCGTAAGTGGAAGGAAGGGACTGGAGAATCAAGTCCGTATAGAGCTCGTTCTCTAACGTGGTCCCAAGTTCCGCGAGCTCCTCAATGAAGCCAATCATCATAAGCGCGTGTTCCGCTACCGATGATCCGATGGCCAACCTTGCCGAAAATAACTTCTTCGACACTTCGTATCTTGCGATACGAGATTGCTCTCCATACAGTTCTTTTGTATGGAGAAATATGGATTCAAGGTCCATATTCTCGTGCCTCCTCTGATGTTCGTTGTCCATAGAGGCAAGTACGAGGCACTTGGCCTTCGCGCTATCAATCTCCCAAGTCTTACGGATTTCCTTATCCGCGACGCTGGAGGTGGGACCTGGGACAGGGGAGCTTTGGTGGTAAAAAGATACCCCAGCTTGTCGTAAGTGATTGCCATTTTGACATTCCTGAGCCAATCTTTGTAGTTTGGCCCTGTCAGTATGTTTTTATCTAGAAGTAACTTAAGTCCAGTCATGTCGATTGGTCGCTGCAATTAGGAGAGAGAAGAAGAAACACTCAGCATGATGCTCTTGCAAGTTTAGAGTGGTTTTTAGTTTGTCTAAACAGGATGGCTCCCACTGTTTCTCGAATCCCTCCTCAAACAAAGAGGAAGAATTAGTCAGGATCAATCTCACCGTACATTACTTGCTTAACCGTTCGGCCAGGCTGGTGTCGGTACTTCGAGGGAGGTTTTCCAATGCTTTCGCGAAGTTTTTTAATTTAAGAACCTCTTTTCCCTGGGGGCGTAGCCCCGCTAACACCTTTCTAGACACCTACTAGGTTTATAGCATTGATCGTTAAGTGAGAAATTTCCCGAGGAGTAGCATATACTCACAGTAGGATCGGGATCCAAATATCATCGCGTGACGAAACTGAAGGAATCCTACCAGAATCATCACACTCCAAATGGTATGCAACACTAGCAAGTTTCAGTTCTTTTGAAACTCCCGATGTGGATTTTTGCCCCATGCTCTTATGACCTTGACTTTGGCCAACAAATCATAAGTCACATGTCAAGTTCTACCCGTCGTTCTCCAGGTTAATTTGAATCCACCCGTACCTACCCTTGACTTTGGCCAACAAGGCAGTACGACTGTTCCAAACCAACGCATCTATCTATGCTGCACATGAATACCCAATAGCTACCAGTCACTATGCCTTGACTTTGGCCAACAAACATAGCTTGAATACTATTGACTATTCATGTGAAACGACGGAGGGCTACGAATGGTTTTAGCGAAACCGTGAACGTAGAGAACTTGATATAGTCAATGGAACGAGATAGCTTTTAAAAGGAGCGGCTCAAACTCCGCATTTTAAAAGTTGATTTTGAAAAGAACCGAGTGGTTTTTCGAAAGTGTTCCAACGACTTTTACTTGGTTTATTTTCTTGCATTAGTTCTTTTAATGCGTGATATTCTTGCATTAGTTCTTTTAATGCGTCCCATCATTTAATCTTACCATTGCAGAAAACAACCAAAATATGACGTACGCTTATGCCATTCGCATTCGCCACGGGGCCCCGTCATTACCCGTTAGGTTACTTAACTAACGACAGAGCGGGGGCTGGCTAGCGCGGCTGTAAAACATAAGCAACGCCTAAATAATATCATATATAGATATATGCAATGATAGCCATTTCAGATCACAGATGAAAACATTGGATATACTAGGAACCTGCAATTCGTACGAACCTGTAACGAAAAGCAGATTACACGGTCGCGGTGAATAACCAAATCCATACCCAAGACCCCTACGGGTGCGGCAAACTACCTGCCAATTATCCGAAGCGAAGCAACCTCCCTCAACCCCGTGAGTAGGCCACTCGGTACTTCGGCATACCCGGTAGTTTGTGCACCCCCTCCATGGGTCTATCCTAGGAGCAAAAACAGTAAAAAGAAATTATACAATGACGGCTACAACCCCGACCCGGTTGTGCGGCCATACAAATAATTATTACATCAATTTACAAATTTACATGAATTGAAAGAAAAGAAAATCTCGTCTCACAACCCCCGGCTATTCACCCGTGACAATCCAATGAATTCATATACACAAACCAATAACATTACAGATCACAGATTTGTATAACCCCCACTAATCGACATATAGCGATTAGCAGACGTTCAATACAAATATCACATCACAGAAAAACCCGTCAGCTTAAGTCTTTAGAAGTTCGATCAAAAATACGGATTTTTAGGCCCCAAACATAAAATTTTCGTTCTGGAAAATCTGGGCAGAAAATACATATTCCAAAAATCCCAAAACAACCCCAGAAAAACACTGCACTAAATTTGGACCTTGGCCGAGTCAACTCGGCCGCGGAACCGCGGCGGGAGTGTGCTCCCGCCGCGTTTCCGCGGCGCTTTGATCGGTTCGTGGGACCAAATTTGGTGGTTATTCAAACAAAAGCCTGAGCCGATTTTTAAGACAAAATTTATCAATTTTTGAACAGAATAAAAATCGACAGAAACTTGACATGTCGGGTTCGTTTCGTGACTTTTTCTTTGATCGATCTTCTAGTTACTTTGCTAACATGTTAGATAGAGTTTAACTAGGCTCTGATACCACTGTAAGTCCATGCTACCTCTCCCGGTACTTTCGGGCATGCGGAATTTGGTGAAAAACAATTTTCTAGAGGTGGTAACATGGACTCAAAACCGGATCTTTGTTAAACATCTAACTAACAACCTAACTAGGAGTTGTTAACTACTCGGTTAGGGGGTTATACCTTTCTTTCTTGAACTCCTTCGTCTTCAAGCTTCGATGATTGTCCGGATCGGCTTCACCCCGTCATCTCCTTGCGCCGAAGATCGATCCACCTGAAAGCTTCTACCTTTGGCTTCTTCTTCGGTCTTTGAAGAAACTAGTTCACTTGGTTTGCTAAACCTTGTGAACTAGAGTGAGTAGAGAAGAGTGTGTTTGGGATTTTACTCTATGGTTCTTGTTTCTCAACACATGAGAAAAGTGAACCATAGACTCAAGAGAGGGAGAGCAAGAGGAAGAAGATGAGAGCTCTAGAACAAGAGAGAGAATGAGAATGATAGAATGAGAAAGACTTTTCTCTCTTGGCTCTCATAATCCAAAACCATCATCACAAAAATAGTAATCAAGTATTGTGTAAATGGTTTAAGTCAAAATGGCTATATCATTTCATGCACTCATATTGCACAAGAGAACAAGCAAGTGAAAAGTCTTTGCCATGAAATGATAGCCATTGTCATCATGATGGTCAACTAGTCCAACCTAGTCAACCGTGTTGGATATAGTGCCCTCAAAGTCAATTATTGGATCGCAGGTACGTGATTGCAATGATTGAGGAGGACCTATACCGGTAGGACAGTCTTACTCGAGATGATAGTATGCTATCTGGTTTGCCTTTATCAGTCGTGTATAGGTTCAGGTGACTGATCACGATTACACTTTGATAGAGCCCGTAAGATCTTGCTTGACTACCAATAGTATGAGGGCGATCATATACGTGAGAGTTGGGTGGTCTATAAGCATATCCTTAATAGTGGTCCCTAGTCGTGGGAGTTTCGAGACAGGGCATCGATACTCCGGAGTAGACTAGTGTATACAGTCGAGACCCCGATGAGGGGCGGTGGCCGGTCTCACAAGCCACTGGCGTCAGTTGGATCACCTAAGCTGTATACAGGTGCTCATTGGGTTATGAGTACACCGGACAGGACTTGCCGGGAATCTGCTAGTTGGTATTATACATATCGTCAGATAGCAGTTCCCTGGTGACATGTGTACAGGTTAGTTCATCGACCTGAGGTCGTCATTTGTCTCGTGTGAGTTCCCACTGTGCTTTGATTTCTACCCTACCACGGCTCAAAGGAGTCGTACAAACAGGTTGTTTTTGGGTACAGTCCCGAGCCACATGGAGGCACGTGAGCGGATCGGCAGGGGATTCGTCTCTCCCGGTATTGGGGGTAGAGGTCGCGCTGTGTCTAGGAAAGCCATTACACCAAGTCCTTAGCCAAGGCATGTGAGATTTACTGGTAGGTACTCCAGTAGTATCTCAGGGTGTTCAGGGCTTGTCTCCGACATGACTTATACAGCTATTGGGGGTCTGACGTTACTAGCCCCCTAGGCCGGATATGCGATACTCATAGACGAACGGACCGGACTGTATATACATTGTCACTGTTAGGCTCAGTAGGGTTTCTGGATGAGTTCGCTCATCAGCCTCCCTTGAGGTCAGTCCATGGGCAGCCGTTACGCATAGCTAGTGCCGCTGACGGCTTGTGGTTAAACCCACTGCCAGGGTACTGACGAGTCATTAGAGTCCCCCACAGATAGTTTCCCAAGTTCGGGCGAAACGTTGTAGAGGCCGTATGGTTTTATGGCAGGGTTCGGAAAATGCACGTGCGTTTACGCACGTGTCATTTTGCGGGCAGATAATACTGGTGGGCTTTGGTTTAAGCCGGATCCATGTATTATACAGAGTAGATATAATATCTTTGTCTCAGTTGCATTTGTATTCGGTCGTAATACAAATGCGGGTATATTTATACAGTTACGGGGTTGTCCTGAAATTCATTTCGGGATCACTTTTGGAAGTTGCAAGTTTCCAGTTTTCTATCGCCCGTCTTTTAACATTCGGTTAAAGACGGATTTATCTTTTCTTGAGATGAGTGTGGAAGATTCTAGAAGGTTCTAGAAGTGGTAAGGTGTTTAGTGAGTCATGGTTGCATTTAATGATTCCATTAATGCTTGATGACGAGGTTAATGATTCATCATTTCATTAAGTGTGTTCACACTTTGTGTTCACACTAGAGATATTTTCTTATTGTCACCTCCCCTTCTCCTACACTCACCCCCCCCCCCGCACCTCTATATATATGGCCGGCCCTCCTCCTCTCTCTTTCACTCTCACTTGTAAGAAAAAGAAATAGTTGTTGGTTAAAAGATTATGATAGTTTTCGGTGTATGGAATTTCACAGCTCATTTCATTCCATCACCCGATTCCCACGGCAACTTCATTAACCGTTCGTCCATGGCTTTGGACGAAGCGAGACAAAGTATTCCACTCATTCTCTACATCAACCTTGGTCATCTCTTCTGGCAAACTTGATGACCGAGTTGCCTCGAGTCAGAGGCGGGAGCCCGTTTAAAGATCCGATGATGTGGTGCCACTTGAGCGAGGAGATCGGAGATCGACGAGATCGGAGCAGCCACAACGGAGCGTGGGATGATGGTTAAAGAACGAAGGACTCGGATCGTTCGGTATAACCTTTCTTCCCTCTTTGTAAATTGTTAGTTTAGCGTTAATGGCAGATCCGGGTTATAGTTTGCGATAGCGCCAGTTATAAAAGTTTTTTGTTCCGCATTTTAGCGTCTGAAAGGCGGCCGGGGCGCTATCGTAGACTTACATGGTATCAGAGCCACGCCATTAAGCTTTACTAACTTGTGCTAACACGTTTAAAAGATCGATCGAACGAATTTTTCGAAAATCGCAATTTCTAGTATTAAAGTTTCTGTTAATTTTCAAACTGGTCCAAATGTCAATTTGACCATACCAGAAAATCAAGCAGGGTTTTTAAGGAATACTGGAGAAATTCGACCAAGTGATTCCACTGTTCCGCCGCGGATCCGCGGCCCAAGCATGGGTTTGGCCGCGGATCCGCCGCAGGAAAGTGACTTCACTTAGCCAATTTTCTACAGTGAATTCTATGTTGGAAATTGGGGGTTTTGGTATATATCTTTTGGGCCCAGATTTTGTTACTGTTCAACAGATGTTCATGGGGCCCACTTCGTGATATTTAGTCGATCGAAATTTAAACATGTTAGTTTACAGTGCTTACATTATATCTCCGACCGGGAATATCATTTGATCGGTAAACCGCGTCTGATTGCTATAGTTCTTTTAGACGGGTTTGCGAACGTGACATTCGCGTTGATGTTCTGTGTTGTGCTGTGATGTTGCGGATTTGTCGTAGTGGATAGCAGTGTGCAATGGTAGTGCAGTTTGGATTTATTTGTACATTTGATATTGCGGGGCGAGCGTCCAACATGTGGACTGCCGTCACTACCTGTTGTATAATATTCTTTTGGGGCACGACCAGGTTGCGGTCGATGTACCTGTTGTACTATTTTTCCATTTCTGTACTAGGTTTTACCCCGCGACGGAGTGCACGGATAGCCGGGTTCTGGGGGGCAACGGGTCCGCATCTCATGGCTTTGAGGGGCAGAGGGGCCCCACTCTAGAATTGGCAGACTATTCGCCGCACTCGTAGGGGGTACAGGTTGACCCAAGGAGGGGTGCTCAAGCTACCGGATTCCGTGAAGTGCTGGGTGGTCCATTCACTATGCTATAGGGGGCTGCCTCGCTTCAGGTTTTGGCGGGTAACTTGCCGCACCCGTAGGGGTCTAGGTTTCATTGCACAGGCTATCCACACGACAGGGGAACGTCGGGTTTCAGCAGCGGCTCTGTGAAACTCGGGGATCCCAGATTATCTGTATTGTTCTGTGATGCTTATTACTTTTCTGTAATGTTTCATATTATCACGCCTGGAGCGATTATTGTATATTGGTTTATATACTATTAGATGTTGTATATGTTTTACATCCGCGCTAGTCCAGTCCCCGCTCTGTCGTTAGTTAAGTAACCTAACGGGTGATGACGGGAGAATGTGGATGGCATATACGTACATTTTATTTTCGTTCTTTTCTGGTGTGATTATTGATGGGACTGCATTGATTCTGATCAATGCAAAGTAAAACAAACCTGTTTGGATGTTGTTGGAACAATTTAAAAGGTGTTATTACAAAGATGTTTCCTTTTGTTATGCATAGTGGTATTCGGTTGGAATATCCTGCACCTCATTCGATGGGGCAAGGGCCGATATCCCTTCACCGGGACTGACCCCTTAGGCAGAAGTTTGCGTCAGGGTAATAACTTCACTATAGTCGATTACATGTTGCTTTGCATCGCGGTATTCAGTGGAATATCCTGCACCTCATTCCACGAGGAAAGAGCCGAGATCCCTTCACCAGGAGTGACCTCTTTAGCAAAGGTTTTCGCCACTATATTTATAAAAAGCTATCAGGTTCCTTCAACGAGATCAAGTTCATTACGTTAAAGGTTTTTCGCCAAAAACCAGCCGTAGCCCTCCGTCATTTCTTATGGATGGTCAGTAATATTCAAGCTATGTTTGTTGGCTTTCGTCAAGGCATAGTGTTTGGTAGTTGCTGGGGTATTCATTTGTTGCATAGATAGATGAGTTGGTTTGGGACAGTCGTATTACCTTGTTGGCTTTCGTCAAGGGTATGTACGGATGGGTTCGAATTAACAAGATAATGACGGGCAGAACTTGACATGTGACTTATGATTTGTTGGCTTTCGTCAAGGTCATAAGAACATGGGGTAAAAATCACATCGGGAGTTTCTAAAGAAACTAAAACTTGCCAGGCATGCGCATACCTTCTGGAGTGTGATAACGCGAGTGGATTCCGTCACGTTATCATGCGATGAGAGTTGGATCCTGATTCCCACTGATGAGTTGGTTTACTCTTCGGGTGATCCCGATTGATTCTTCTTTCAGGTTTGGAGAAGAATTTGACAGTACAGTGGGAGGTTTCCGGATTAGATAAAGTGATAACCATTATGATCTAGGTTAGAATGCACGCAGATGTAAGTCGATGTGCTACACCCCAGAACTTGTGGGGAGGCGGAAATTTCAAAAACGATCTTGTTTAGTGAACGAACATCGACTAACCGCTTGAATCGAAGCTAAACGATAACTAACCAAACATATAGTTGTTCTAAACTACTATGCTTAGGGATTATACATATCGAACCAAGTCCTTCGTCTTTACGATCTCCTCGTCCTCCTCGGCCTTCTCTTTGTAGTAGACGATCCACCCGAGAGCAAAACTCCAAGCTTAGCCTCTAAACTTGAGGCAACTAACCTTCTTGGATTGCTAATCAAAGAAGATAGAATGAAATAGAGTGATGGTTATGGATTGTTTAGTCTAACTAATCCTAGATCTCAACACATGAGGGTGAGGATTAGTCTTTTGAAGAGAGAGAGCTTGAGGAGAGAGAATGTGAATAATATTATCATGAATAAGTTATGAGTATCATAATATATATGAAGCATTATCTAATAATAAGAAAAGAATAAAGAGTGATGAATAATCATGCTTCATAAAATATCTAGTGGTGATTCATTAGCATGAGTCATTAAGCAATAAATGTGCATTAATGAGATGAATGAATCACCACCATGACTCATATAACTCATTCAATGAATATGACACATAACCCTCCTTAGTCACCATCTTCTAGAAGCTTCTCGTACAATTACGAGAACGCCCCTCCGATCCGCAAAAATACGGAAAAACTTTAGACTGTAAAAATCTAATAACCGGATACCAGTAACTGGCTTAAACCAAAGCCGACTGGTAAAAACTGTCCGAAAGTCGTACGCGCGTAAACGCACGTATGCGTCCGAACCCTTTGTCGCAAAACCATACGACCTCTATATCGTTTCGCCTGGAATAGGAAACTCTCTGTGTGGGACTCTAGAGACTCGACTACTACGCTGGCAGTGGGTTTAACCACAGACCGCAAGCGGCACTAGCTGTACGTAACGGTCCCCAGGTAGTTGTCGATAAGAAGGCCGATGAGTAAACCCATCCGAACTCCTACTGAGTCTGATGTGACAATCTCCATACAGTCCGGTCCGTTCGTCCAAGACTATCGCATATCGGGCCTAGGGGGGCGGCAAGCGTCAGTCCCCTAATAGCGGTATAAGTCGTGTCGGAGGGAAGCCCATTACACCCTGAGAAACTACTGGAACCTACCAGCAAATCTCGCTTGCCCTGGCCAGGGACTTTGCGTAATGGCTCTCTGACACAGCACGATATCTACTCCCAATACCGGGAGGGACGAATCCTGTCTAACCGCCACTGCCTCCAAGTGCTCGGGACTGCACCCAACTGCTACCTGTTTGCACGACTCATTTGAGCCGTGGTAGGGTAGCAATCTAAGAACAGTGGGACACACTCGAGGCGAAGCAGCAGTGTCAAGTCTGCGGACTATGCTGTACTCATGTCACCTGGGAACTGCTCACTGACGACTGGTATCAAACCAACCAACAGTTCCCTGTGAGTCCTGTCCGGTGTACCCGTAACCTAACGAGCACCTGCATACTATCTCCAGTACGACGTACTGACGGCTGTGGGACAGACCATCTCCCCAACTGGGATGAGAAGCGTACACACTAGTCTACTCCGGAGTATCGATGCTCTGTCTCGATAATCCAACGACCAGGGACCTGAATAAGGATGTGCTTGTAGACTACCCAGCCCCCACTAGTGTGACTGCCATCACAACGCTGGTAGACAAGCAAGATCCTAAGAGCTCTATCAATACGTACACTCACATATTAAGATAGAAAAACCAAGTAGCATACTACCATGTTTAGCAAGACTGTTATATACATGTGAATATCCCAAGCTTCCATTAAGTAATATACAAACTAGTATGATACAGTAATGGCCTTCTAGGGCATAAACACTAACAATCTCCCACTTGCACTAGGGCCATGTACTGGCATATCGTAGACCGATGATCTCGAGTAGCCTCTCGAACTGTATCTGAGGTAGGGCCTTCGTGAATGGATCAGCAATGTTCTCTTCAGAAGCAACTCTCCGAACCTCGATCTCCTGACGATCAATGATCTCCCTGATCAGGTGATACCGCCTCAAGATGTGTCTGGACTTCTGATGGGACCTTGGTTCCTTTGCTAAAGCTATAGCTCCGTTGTTGTCGCAATACAGAGGTATTGGATCAACTATGGTAGGAACCACCTGAAGTTCTGTTAGGAACTTTTTCATCCAGACTGCTTCTTTTGCGGCATCGCAAGCAGCTATATACTCCGCTTCCATCGTCGAGTCAGCAACGGTGTCCTGCTTGGAGCTCTTCCAGCACACCGCCCCTCCATTGAGGGTAAAGACATAACCCGACATGGACTTGGAATCGTCCTTATCACTCTGGAAGCCGGAATCAGCAAAGGCCTCCAACCTGAGGTCTTTTGCGCCGTAAACCGAGAACATCTCCTTAGTCCTCCTCAGGTACTTGAGAATGTTCTTTACTGCTATCCAGTGTTTCTCCCCTGGGTCTGACTGATACCGGCTTACCACGCTCAGTGCGTAAGCTACATCTGGTCTGGTACACAACATCGCATACATTATAGAGCCTACCGCAGAAGCGTAGGGTATAATAGACATGCGTTCCCTTTCCAAATCAGTCTTGGGAGACATCTCTTTGGAGAGGGTGATTCCGTGACAAGCCGGTAGATTACCGCGCTTAGAATCTTCCATAGTGAATCTTTTCAGTACAGTGTCGATATACCTGGACTGCGAAAGTCCCAACATCCTCTTGGATCTATCACGATAGATCCGGATCCCCAGAATGTAAGAGGCATCACCCAGGTCTTTCATGGAGAACCTGTGTGACAAGAATCCTTTGACAGATTGTAGCATAGGAATGTCATTTCCTATCAATAGAATGTCATCCACGTATAAGACGAGGAATACGACACTTCTGGCCACAACTTTACTATATATGCACGGTTCATCTGGATTTTTGATAAAGTCATATTCTTTGACTGTCTCATCAAAACAGATGTTCCAACTCCGCGATGCCTGCTTTAGTCCATAAATAGACTTAAGCAGCTTGCATACTTTCCCGCTGCTCCCACTCTGATTGAAACCCTCTGGCTGATCCATATAGACGCTCTCTTCTAAATTTCCATTCAGAAAAGCTGTCTTTACGTCCATCTGCCAGATTTCATAATCATGGAAGGCAGCAATAGCAAGAAGGACCCGAATGGATTTGAGCATAGCCACTGGAGAAAAAGTTTCGTCATAGTCCAAACCAGGTCTTTGACGAAAACCCTTTGCAACAAGTCTAGCCTTATAGGTTTCCACCTGTCCATCTACACCAATCTTTTTCTTGAAGATCCATTTGCATCCTATGGGTTTTACCCCATCTGGAGGAAAGTCCAAAGTCCATACTTTGTTGGTGTACATGGACTCCATTTCGGTCCGCATTGCATCTAGCCATCGTACCGAGTCGCCGCTCTGGATGGCCTGCCGGAAGTCAGTAGGTTCATCATCATCTATGATGCAATCCTCTCTATCCCCATCTATGAGAAAACCGTAGTATCTCTCAGGCGGATGAGACGGCCTACTACTCCTGCGGAGGGGTGCGGGAATGTCCTGTTCTTCTTGAACTCCTGGTTCTACCAAACTTTCAGTAGCAGTTTGTGGTTCTGGAATTTCTTCCAGTTCTACTACGCTCCCACTCTTCTGATTTTCTAAAAATTCAGTTTCTAAGAAGCGGGCATGACGAGAAACAAAAACCTTTTGTTCCTCTGCGTAATAGAAACAATATCCTGTAGAGTTCTTTGGATATCCCACAAACTTACACTCTACTGAGCGTGCCTCGAGCTTGTCCGGATGCTGCTTTTTTACAAAAGCTGGACATCCCCATGTCTTCAGGTACTGAAGATAGGGTTTCTTCCCACTCCACATCTGATATGGTGTGGTAGGCACAGTTTTGGTTGGAACTCTGTTCAAAAGATGTATCGCTGATTCTAGCGCATATCCCCAGAAAGATCGTGGTAACTCAGCATTACTCATCATGGATCGTACCATATCCAATAGGGTTCGATTCCGTCTCTCCGATACACCGTTGTGCTGTGGAGTGTATGGAGGAGTAAGCTGAGAGAGAATTCCTTTCTCTTTTAGGTAACCTAGGAACTCGGCACTTAAGTATTCTCCACCTCGATCAGATCTCAGTGTTTTAATACTTTTGCCTGTTTGGTTTTCCGCTTCACTCTTGTATTCCTTGAATTTCTCAAAGGCCTCGGATTTATGCTTCATCAAAAAAGACATGTCCAAACCTAGAGAAATCATCTGTAAAAGTAATGAAGTAGGAATAACCACCTCTCGCATGTGTAGACATTGGACCGCATACATCACTGTGTATGAGTCCTAAGAGCTCGTTCGCTCTTACTCCTTGTCCAGTAAATGGAGTCTTTGTCATCTTTCCTTTGAGACAAGATTGACAAGTGTCATAAGATTGATATTCGAACGTGTCCAAATATCCTTCTCTATGCAACTTAGTCAACCTTCTCTCATTGATGTGACCCAGTCTACAATGCCATAAGAAAGCTTTATTTAAATCTGGAGACTTTCTTTTTAGTGTGTTCTGGACATTGAAAATTTGGAGTTGGTTTAAAACATATATGCCGTTATTTAGAGTACCGGACCCAATCAAACCATGATTAAGGTGGATGTTAACAACATCTCTTTCAAACGTGAAATCATAACCTTTATTTGATAACAAGGAAACTGATATGATATTACACGTTAAGCTTGGTACAAAATAACAGTTATGCAAAACCAAAATATGTCCACTCGTCAATCCTAGGAGATAATCCCCGACGGACGCAGCTCCCACGCTAGCTCCGTTAGCAACCCTGAGGATCATATCACCTTCCTTCAGCACTCTACGGTTTCTCAGTGCCTGCAATGAATTGCAAATATGAGATCCTGATCCGGTATCCAATACCCAGGAAGTAGAGTTGATCGACAAACAATTCTCAATTACAAACACACCTGAAGTCGAAGCCACAGCTTGCTTCGGTTCCTGGTTCTTAGCGATCCACGCCTTGCAATCCTTCTTCCAGTGCCCTTTCCTGTGACAATGGAAGCACTCATCCGGACCAACTATCGGTACTGCTATCTTTTTCTTTCCCTTCTTTCCCACCTTACTAACACCTCCTCTAGGTTTGGGTGCGGCCTTCTTCTTCCTTCCTTTGGCCCTAGCCTTGGACCCGAAAGAAGATGCACCGCCAACAAACATAGCGGGTGTTTCCCTTGCCTTCTGCAAGGTGCCCTCTGCACTCCTTAACATGTTCAGGAGTTCCGCAAGTTCAACTTCTTTTCCTTGAAGATTGAAGTTGAGGATAAACTGGGCGTAGGTGGGAGGAAGGGACTGGAGAATAAGGTCTGTATAGAGCTCATTATCCAAAGTCGTCCCAAGGTCTGCGAGCTCTTCAATATAGCCGATCATCTTTAGGACATGTTCACCTACTGATGACCCGACAGCCAACCTCGCTCGAAACAAGTTCTTAGAGGTCTCGTATCTTGCTATACGAGATTGCTCTCCATAAAGTTCCTTTGTATGGAGAAATATGCCATCTAGGGACATATCCTCGTGCCTCCTCTGATGTTCATTGTTCATTGAGGCAAGCACGATGCACTTGGCTCTCGCGCAATCTAAATCCCAGGTTTTGCGGATTTCCTTATCCGCATTGCTGGATTTGGGACCAGGGACAGCAGGTGCCGTAGCGGTGAGGACGTACCCCAGTTTGTCATAGGTCAAAGCCATTTTGACATTCCGCAGCCAATCTTTATAGTTTGGCCCCGTCAGTATATTTTTTTCTAAAAGTAACTTAAGTCCAGTCATTTTCAGGGTCGCTGCAATTAGGAGAGAGAGAAGAAAACTCTTTAGCATGATGCTCTTGCAAGTTTAGAGTGGTTTTTAGTTTATCTAAACTGGATGGCTCACACTGTTTCTCGAATCCTTCCTCAAACCATAAAAGAAGAATTAGCCAGGACTATTCTCACCGTACAATACTTGCTTAACCGTTCAGCCAGGCCAGTGTCGATACTTCGAGGGAGGTTTTCCAACGCTTTCACGAAGCTCCTTAATTAAATAACCTCTTTTCTCTGGGGGCTTAACCCCGCTGACACCTTTCTGGACACCTACTAGGTTTATAGCATTGATCGTTAAGTGACGAATATCCTGATAAGTAGCATATACTCACAGTAGGATCGGGATCCAAATATCATCGTATGATAATATTGAAGGAATCCTACCAACATTCATCAAACTCCAAATGGTATGCATCTCTTTGCAAATTTCAGTTTCTTTAGAAATTCCCGATATAAGTTTTTGCCCCATGCTCTTATGACCTTGACGTATGCCAACAAATCATAAGTCACATGTCAAGTTCTGCCCATCATTATCTTGTTAATTTGAACCCACCCGTATATACCCTTGACGTATGCCAACAAGGTAATGCGACTGTCCCAAACCAACACATCTATCTATGCAACAAATGAATACCCCAGCAGCTACCAAACACTATGCCTTGACGTATGCCAACAAGCATAGCTTGAATACTACTGACCATCCATAAGAAATGACGGAGGGCTACGACTGGTTTTGGCGAAACCGTGAACGTAGTGAACTTGATATAACCGAAGGAACCTGATATCTTTTAAAAGGAGTGGTTAAAGCTCCGCATTTAAAAATATCTGTTTTAAAAATAACCGAGTGGTTTCTTTTAAATTGTTCCAACGATTTAAACTTGGTTTATTTTCTTTGCATTATAGATAATGCGTCCCATCATTAACCTATCATTGCAGAAAACAACGAAAATACAACGTCCTCTTATGCCATCCGCATTCGCCACGGGGTCCCGTCATCACCCGTTAGGTTACTTAACTAACGACAGAGCGGGGGCTGGGCTAGCGCGGGTGTAAAACATAAGTGACGTCTAAATAGCTACAATATATATAGATATTTTACATTCGTCTGACGCAATGATATTCATTCCAGAACACAGATAAACAATATTGGATTTGCAAGCAATCTGTATTTCTTTTGAGCCTGCAAGAAAAGACAAATTACACAGTTGTGATGAATAGCCGTTACCCCACCCTCGACCCCTACGGGTACGGCAAACTACCCGCCCGGCAGTTTGTGTACCCCACCTTGGGTCAGTCCTAGGAGCAAAAACAGTAAAATGAAATAATACAACGGTGGCTTCAACCGCAACCTGGATGTGCCCCGCAAAAATAATATTACAACAAATTACATTTACAACAAATGAATTAAACAATAACCCATTGCAAACCCCGGCTATACACCACAACAGTCCAATACAGTTTATATGCACAAACAGATATAACCATTACAGAAATGTGCAACCCCCTGCCAACCGACATACTAGCAGTTAGGGGAGGTTTACGAACACATTTATCAATCACAGATATAATCCAACATGCAAATACTGTACAATTTCGATCGATTAAACAACATTAATATTGCTCCAAAAATTGCTCTGTTAAACTGAAACCTGAGCAAATATTAAATATCCCAGAAAATCCAAAAAACCACAGGGGACCCACACAAGAAAAACGAGTTCCTGACTCGTCAACTCGGCCGCGGAAGCGCGGCAGATCGGTGGGATCCGCCGCGGTTCCGCGGCACTGTAGACGAATCAGGAACCCAAATTTCTTGGGTGTTCTTCTGTGTTCATTTCAAGCTTTCTGCACTTACCTGAAAAATTTTAGGACATCATTTTAAATTCGACAGAAACTTGTATTTTTTAGGGTTTTCCGGCTTCGTTTTTCCGTTCGAAATTCATACAAATTTGCAATTAAGTTATTTATTTTTTAGCGAGGCTCTGATACCACTGTAAGTCGATGTGCTACACCCCAGAACTTGTGGGGAGGCGGAAATTTCAAAAACGATCTTGTTTAGTGAACGAACATCGACTAACCGCTTGAATCGAAGCTAAACGATAACTAACCAAACATATAGTTGTTCTAAACTACTATGCTTAGGGATTATACCTATCGAACCAAGTCCTTCGTCTTTACGATCTCATCGTCCTCCTCGGCCTTCTCTTTGTAGTAGACGATCCACCCGAGAGCAAAACTCCAAGCTTAGCCTCTAAACTTGAGGCAACTAACCTTCTTGGATTGCTAATCAAAGAAGATAGAATGAAATAGAGTGATGGTTATGGATTGTTTAGTCTAACTAATCCTAGATCTCAACACATGAGGGTGAGGATTAGTCTTTTGAAGAGAGAGAGCTTGAGGAGAGAGAATGTGAATAATATTATCATGAATAAGTTATGAGTATCATAATATATATGAAGCATTATCTAATAATAAGAAAAGAATAAAGAGTGATGAATAATCATGCTTCATAAAATATCTAGTGGTGATTCATTAGCATGAGTCATTAAGCAATAAATGTGCATTAATGAGATGAATGAATCACCACCATGACTCATATAACTCATTCAATGAATATGACACATAACCCTCCTTAGTCACCATCTTCTAGAAGCTTCTCGTACAATTATGAGAACGCCCCTCCGATCCGCAAAAATACGGAAAAACTTTAGACTGTAAAAATCCAATAACCGGATACCAGTAACTGGCTTAAACCAAAGCCGACTGGTAAAAACTGTCCGAAAGTCGTACGCGCGTAAACGCACGTATGCGTCCGAACCCTTTGTCGCAAAACCATACGACCTCTATATCGTTTCGCCTGGAATAGGAAACTCTCTGTGTGGGACTCTAGAGACTCGACTACTACGCTGGCAGTAGGTTTAACCACAGACCGCAAGCGGCACTAGCTTTACGTAACGGTCCCCAGGTAGTTGTCGATAAGAAGGCCGATGAGTAAACCCATCCGAACTCCTACTGAGTCTGATGTGACAATCTCCATACAGTCCGGTCCGTTCGTCCAAGACTATCGCATATCGGGCCTAGGGGGGCGGCAAGCGTCAGTCCCCTAATAGCGGTATAAGTCGTGTCGGAGGAAAGCCCATTACACCCTGAGAAACTACTGGAACCTACCAGCAAATCTCGCTTGCCCTGGCCAGGGACTTTGCGTAATGGCTCTCTGACACAGCACGATATCTACTCCCAATACCGGGAGGGACGAATCCTGTCTAACCGCCACTGCCTCCAAGTGCTCGGGACTGCACCCAACTGCTACCTGTTTGCACGACTCATTTGAGCCGTGGTAGGGTAGCAATCTAAGAACAGTGGGACACACTCGAGGCGAAGCAGCAGTGTCAAGTCTGCGGACTATGCTGTACTCATGTCACCTGGGAACTGCTCACTGACGACTGGTATCAAACCAACCAACAATTCCCTGTGAGTCCTGTCCGGTGTACCCGTAACCTAACGAGCACCTGCATACTATCTCCAGTACGACGTACTGACGGCTGTGGGACAGACCATCTCCCCAACTAGGATGAGAAGCGTACACACTAGTCTACTCCGGAGTATCGATGCTCTGTCTCGATAATCCAACGACCAGGGACCTGAATAAGGATGTGCTTGTAGACTACCCAGCCCCCACTAGTGTGACTGCCATCACAACGCTGGTAGACAAGCAAGATCCTAAGAGCTCTATCAATACGTACACTCACATATTAAGATAGAAAAACCAAGTAGCATACTACCATGTTTAGCAAGACTGTTATATACATGTGAATATCCCAAGCTTCCATTAAGTAATATACAAACTAGTATGATACAGTAATGGCCTTCTAGGGCATAAACACTAACAGCAGAGTGTTTCTTTTCTCTCTCTCTTTGGCAGCGACCTTTGACCGACCCTAAACTATGACTCAGGGACCAAGTTGACCGAACCTTCTTAAAATACTGGCTTTTGGATTGTCTGAGGTGCATAAGTCATTGCCACTCCTTCTTCTACCCTTTGTATTTCACAGAACACCCGTATTACTACGGACATCCACTTCTATTGGATAGATCCATCGTATGGTTATATACGAACTCTAAGGGACTCCTTCGAGGATGGATCAAGGTTCAGGAGAAATAGAATTGGTTTATTCAGTTGTCTTTTATTATCACCTTCTCTCAGGTTGCGATGGCTCCTTGGTTTAGGAGAGTGCACCTATTACGCTTATTGGATAGTCTTATTCCAAACCATAGGAAGGTGCCGAAATGTAGGGAATGAAGAAAACCAATTAGCCTAAGTAGGGTGTACATAAGGTAATATGTAAAGACAAAATAAAGGGATTAGAAAGAGGGCAAAGTAAGTTGCGACTGTTATCATTCACGACCAAACCGCGTACTTCATCGCCACTCCAATTTCACCTTTAAAAGAATAAGGTATTATTCAGTTGTCTTTTATCATCACCTTCTCTCAGTTGCGAGTACTCCTTGGTTTAGGAGGGTACACCTATTATGCTTACTGGATAGTCTTCTTCCAAACCATAGGCTGGTGCCGAACGGTAGGGAAGGAAGAAAACCATTTAGCCTAACGATGGTGTACAAAAGGTAACGACTAAAGACAAATAAAGGGATTTGGAGAGATGGCAAAGAAATATACGGTTAAAGTCATGAATTGGATTATGGAAGAGGCATTAGTATGAATACCAGGATACCCCTACGAAACATATTCATGTTTCAGTGCATTGTTAATGGAAAACTGTTTTCCCGATTAGATACTTACTCCAGGGTGTGTATTCACCAAGTTTCATTCTCATATCTGTATGGTTTTACAGATGATGAGTGGGAGGAAGTTATTGGGAATTAGGTGATCATCCTCATTATATCGAAATTCGTTGTAATTGGTGATATTTGAGGAAATCGCCAGGGTACAGTTTTCAACCTACGACGCACAGGTTTTGAGTTATTCAACTCTGCGGACTTATACAGAGTATTGTATGTTGTCCAGTGTCCATCAGGACAAAGGGGTAGGTCCCCGTACTTTGTTCTGTTTACTTATGACTTCTCTAGTATTTAGACAAGTATTTCGTAGAAATACAAGGTCTAAGTTTTGAGAAGTTGTGGGTATAAGAATAAAGTAGAGAACCAGATGTCGCAAGTATCGGGATTCTTCAAAGAGATCGAAGATGTAGGTATTTGTGATTGGTATTCAGATGATAGTAAAAGTTTTGAGAAACTTGTTTCTCTTTCAGGTTACTCATAATTAGATAGATTCCTAAGTTGAGTAATGCTGAATAGCCTTTCTCCATTAAAGTTGATATGCACTGGAGACAGCTGTATGATTTGAATCTGGTTCCAATTAAATAAGTGCCAATGTTTCTATATTGGATATAGAATGGTTCGTATCTTAACGAAGTTAAGGTACGGGGAGTTGTCCGGCTTATGCTTAAAACCAGACTCTGGATAACTCAGGGCACGTTTCTGTAATGGCAGTTTGTGGGTTGGCCCAGGTTATGACGAGGGTTGACATTCTACCATCTGGAAGATCAATAGTGATATTGTTCTTGACTCGCCACAGTTTTAGTAAAATGGATTTTTTCAGAAAACAGTAGTGGGAGTATGGTAGAAATGGAAGTGATTCCAGAACCGCAAACGATTACGGAAAATTTAATAGGACCTACAGATTCAATCAGGTTTGACATTCCATTAGCCACTCCGCAGATTTGGTGGGTAACCTCAGACAACCGAGAGGTACTTCGGTAGCCTCAAGGACGGTGACAGGGAGGTTCTTATCTACCCAGACTTGACACTACTGTTGTTCCAGGCTATGAGACCCGGTAGGAGGGTTGTTGTGGTCAGTAGGAGCAGTGGAAGTATAGTGGGCAAGTAGCTTATGTCTATTAATAGACTAGAGCAGTTATAGCAGAGATTGATCATCTAATTTTGATGTGACGGTCATAGGTTTGACTTCATCAGAATAGGGGATGGATCAGTTAAGAAGGTAGTAGGGTGTGATGTCCTGGTATTTGGATGACATACACAGAGTAGGAAGTAAAATTACTATACTACGATCGGTTGTACTGTGGTCGTCACACAGTTGTTTCTCCAGACAGGATATGGATATAATATTTGACATTCTGGTTTCTAGATCTATGGTTTTAGATCTGGATTTGGGTAGTTTCCCAATGTGGGTATTTTGACAGTATTCTAATGGTTTTTAGAATAGATGACTTTTGGCATGGTGGTGTACCTGCAGGTGATGGAGTCATCCTCTCTAAAGGTGTCTTACAGACTAAAAGGGAGAGGGATGTGCATGATTGGCATATCACTTGCTTAGGCAATTGAGTCAATCGTGAGATGTCAAGTACCACACCAAATGTTGTTTTTGCACTAGATGCAATAAGTTTGTATTAATCCAATCCTGGAGAAACATAAGGAAGCAGTTTTAGAACATAAGTGAATGTTCTACGGATTTGATGACGACAGCCTCCTTCGAGGGATGGTTATCATTCCAGGCTTCAAAGGTGACATGGATGACAGAGTGATTGTCAAAGTTATAGTTTTCCCTCTGATGAAGGGGGCAGTATTATGGACAGGTGGTCCAAGAGGATACTGTGGGAGACAAGGTGCTGGGTACTGATTAGGTTCAGTTATTGATACAGTCTAAGAAGTTTGGATTTGGAGTTCATTTATGAACTAGGTCCCATCAGATATCCAGACATATTCTATGACAGGTATTACTCAATTCGGGAGATGGCTTTCTCCGCGAACTTGAGATTAAGAGAGACATAGAAAGAAACATCCTGGCGGATCCACTCACTGAGGCTATTTTTCGAACACAATAGTTTTACAAACGGGCTTTGTGAAACTGATTAGTAGAGGAGTTGGGTGTTGGTTTCACACGGGCTGTGAGTACGTAATATCGCAATAATTAGCCTTAAGTGCAAGTGGGAGATTGTTGGATATAGTGCCCTCAAAGTCAATTATTGGATCGCAGGTACGTGATTGCAATGATTGAGGAGGACCTATACCGGTAGGACAGTCTTACTCAAGATGATAGTATGCTATCTGGTTTGCCTTTATCAGTCGTGTATAGGTTCAGGTGACTGATCACGATTACACTTTGATAGAGCCCGTAGGATCTTGCTTGACTACCAATAGTATGAGGGCGATCATATACGTGAGAGTTGGGTGGTCTATAAGCATATCCTTAATAGTGGTCCCTAGTCGTGGGAGTTTCGAGACAGGGCATCGATACTCCGGAGTAGACTAGTGTATACAGTCGAGACACCGATGAGGGGCGGTGGCCGGTCTCACAAGCCACTGGTGTCAGTTAGATCACCTAAGATGTATACAGGTGCTCATTGGGTTATGAGTACACCGGAAAGGACTTGCCGGGAATCTGCTAATTGGTATTATACATATCGTCAGATAGAAGTTCCCTGGTGACATGTGTACAGGTTAGTTCATCGACCTGACGTCGTCATTTGTCTCGTGTGAGTTCCCACTGTGCTTTGATTTCTACCCTACCACGGCTCAAAGGAGTCGTGGAAACAGGTTGTTTTTGGGTACAGTCCCGAGCCACATGGAGGCACATGAGCGGATCGGCAGGGGATTCGTCTCTCCCGGTATTGTTAGTTATGTATATGCCCTAGAGGCCATTGTTGTACATATGATGTATATTATAATGGATGCTTGGTTATATATAGAGATGACTTTCTTCCTCGTCATGATAGTATGCTATTTGGTTTCACTTTATCTTAACATGTTGACTTGTATTGGTTTACTGTTTTACTCTCACATGTTGATAAAGCCCTTAGGATTTATACTCGACTACTGGGACTATGATGAGATCATACTAGTGGGGCCGCGGTAGTCGATGAGTACATCCTATAACTGTTCCTAGTCGAGGGTATATCGAGACAGGGCATCGATACACCATAGTAGACTAGCGTATACGCATCTTGACCCATATGATGGGCGATGGATGATCCCATATCCATCGGTGTTAGACATCAGAGATGGTGTACGGGTGCTCAGTGGAGACTGGGTACACTGGACGGACTCGCCGAGAACTCCCAGATGGTGATATACCACACGTCAGATGGCAGTTCTCCGGTGACACTGGTACAGGGTAGTCTGTAGACCCGAGATCGTCATGGAGTCTTGTGTGATTCCCATTGTGCTTTGATTTCCACCTTACCACGTCCAAGAGGGCGTGCAAAACGGTGGCTTTTGGGTACAGTCCTGAATCACATGGAGGCAATGAGCGACAGGAGGGGATTCGTCTCTCCCGGTATAGGGAGTTGATGTTGTGCTGTGTTCGATTGGCTATAACTGGAAGTCCCTGGCCAGGGCTGATATGGAGATTTACTGGTAAGTGTTACTAGTAGTTTCTCGACCCGTTATGAGCCATACATCGACACGACTTATCGGTTACTGGGGTCTGACGTATACCACCCCTAGACTTGATATGCGACATATCAGACGAACAGACCGGACTGTACGGGAGTGTTACTGATCGGATTCACAGGAGAACGCACAGGCTAGCTTGTTGATCTTCTGATCGCTCAATACCTGGGTGGCTGTTACGTTTAGCTGACCGCTTGCAGCTTGTGGGTGTTTGATATGATCATCACCTGCTACCGGCGTATTGACGATTCTTTAGAGTCCTACGCAGAGGTTTCTTGGCTCAGGCGAAACGGAGTAGTGGCGCATATGTGATATGCGCAGGAGCGTGAATAATGCGATATGGGATACCGTATTATATTCTCGCGATATATGGATATGAACCGGCTCATCGGATCAAGTGTTGATTCGATGAATCGGTACATGATATATTAGTCGGTAATATTCGATATAGCCGGATCGTCGAATCGAGTGTTGATTCGATGATTTAATGTATAATAATATATATGATATATTGTATTACATTATCTAATATTCGCTCGCTTTATTATTTCATTTTCTCAGTGAATGATACATTGATATATATGCGATATATGTTAATTGTATTATTTTCTTTTGTTGCAAATATATAATATATATGTGATATATATTATTGTGACATGATATGATTAATTGTTAAACATGTTTAAGGATGATTAAATGAGGTTAGGGTTTGATTAGGGTTAGTAGCTTCATGCACATTCTAGAAGCTTTATTCTTTTGTCATGGTTAAGATATTTGTGATGACACATTCTTAACCTAACCAAACCCTAACCCTAGTTGTTTCTCTACTCATTCTCATCCATTCATCCTTGACCATGAGTATATATCAATCATATGTTTTATTTCTATTCATCACAAAAGGATTTTGAGATTATCATTATTCTTTTTCCATTATCATCTTCTTCTTCTTCTCTCTTGAAGAAGCTCTCTTGAAAATCCTAAAGTGATGATAAATATGAGAAAATGATTTAAAAAGAAAGCAAAATTACTACTCTCTCATCCTCATCTCATCTAGCCCATGGGATTAGTGTGTTCTACTCTTTTGAGTGAGAAAGCTTGAGTCGAAGCAACTTCAAGGTAGATCATCGGAGATTTGGAATACTTCGAGCTAGCATGGATCGTTCGAGTCGTGGAGCCTCTCATGAGTCCGGGAGATCGTGGATCGCGGCAAAGGGACTTCTACTCGGAGCTTGTGAAGTGAAGGAGCGGACTACAAAGGTTGTAATCCCTCACACTTAGATAAAAGTTATCTTATTGCATGTTAAACCCTAATAATCTAGCAAAGATCCCGGCTTTGGGTTGTTCGGCACGTCTAAAATTTTATCCGGGCATGTTTGATGCCTTTAGAACCTTCACAAGAGTGCCTAGGAACCCTACAGGTATTGGGGGTAGAGGTCGCGCTGTGTCTAGGAAAGCCATTACACCAAGTCCTTAGCCAAGGCATGTGAGATTTACTGGTAGGTACTCCAGTAGTATCTAAGGGTGTTCAGGGCTTGTCTCCGACACGACTTGTTGGAGATAGTGCCCTCAGAGTCAATTATTGGATCACAGGCACGTGATTGCAATGATTGAGGGAGGACCTATCCCGGTAGAACAGTCTTACTCGAGATGATAGTTTGCTATCTGGTTTACCTTTATCATCGTGTACTGCTTTAGGTGACCTGACAGGTCGCTATTGCACGTTGATAAAGCCCCTAGGATTCTTGCTTGACTGCCAGCAATATGAGGGCGATCATATAAGTGAGAGCTGGAGCCTATAAGCACATCCTTAAAAGGTCCCTAGTCGTGGGAGTTTCGAGACAGGGCATCGATACTCCAGAGTAGACTAGTGTATACAGTCGAGACCCCGACGAGGGGCGGTGGCCGGTCTCACAAGCCACTGGTGTCAGTTGGATCACCTAAGATGTATACAGGTGCTCATTGGGTTATGAGTACACCGGACAGGACTCGCCGGGAACATGCTAGTTGGTCTTATACCTGACGTCAGATAGCAGTTCCCTGGTGACATGTGTACAGGTTAGTTCATCGACCTGGGGATCGTCATTTGTCTCGTGTGAGTTCCCACTGTGCTTTGATTACTACCCTACCACGGCTCAAAGGAGTCGTGCAAACAGGTTTTAGTTGGGTACAGTCCCGAGCCACATGGAGGCAGTGAGCGGATCTTCAGGGGTTCGTCTCTCCCGGTATTGGGGGTGAGGTCGCGCTGTGTCTAGGAGAGCCATTACACGAAGTCCTTGGCCAAGGCAGGAGATTTACTGGTAGGTATTCCAGTAGTATCTCAGGGTATTCTGGGCTACACTCCGACACGACTTGTACCGCTTTTGGGGGTCTGACTTTTACCAACCCCCTAGGCCCGACATGCGATGCTCATAGACGAACGGACCAGACTGTTCGGATATTGTCACTGACAGGCTCAGTAGGGTGTCAGGATAAGTTCGCTCATTGACGTCCCTTTTGGTCAATAGCTGGTGGCCCGTTACGTATTGGCTTATACCTCTGACGTGCTAGTGGTTAAATCCACAGCCATAGTATTGACGAGTCTTTAGAGTCCACCACACTTTCAGTTACTCAGCTTTCGGGCGAAACGCTGTAGAGGCCGTATGGAGATATGGCAGGGTCCGATCAGATACGTGCGGTATTGCACGGATCAGGATCGGACGGTTTTGTACTAGAGGCCGTATAGATATATGGCACGGTTCGATCAGATACGTGCGGTATTGCACGGATCAGGATCGAACGGATTTTACTAGCCGGCTTTGGTTTAAGCCGGATCCTAGTTTAGTACAGTGTAGATTTTGTCTCTTTGCATTTGTATCCGGACGGAATACAGATGCGGGTGTGTATGCACAGTATCGGGGTTTTCCTGTAATTTATTACGGGACCAGTTTTCTGGAGTTGCCAGTTTGCATTCCGTTCCGGCCGGTTTTCGTTTGTTCTTTCCCGGCCGGACTTTTCCGATGGAGGGGGTTATTTGCAATTGTGCAAATAACATTTGTGGAGGGGGTTTCTTGCTATTGTATTGATTATGATATCTTTCATCCATGCTTTTGCACTAATGAGATTTGAAGGGTTATGGTTTGGGTGTAACATTGTTATGATGATGTTTGTATATGGTCACCTTTCTACTTTTACTACACTCACTCTCCTTCATGGTTTAAGTATGGTTGATTTCATTTTTCCTCCACCATTCTCTTGAAAAGGGCCGGCCACATTTTTGAGAGAGGGGGAGAAAATGAGAGAGTTTGATTTGTGAGCTTGTGGCATATTTCCTTCATCTCATTCTCATGTAATGAAAAATGAAAGCACCATTTTTCATACCTTCATTCCTCCACATCCATGGCAACCAATACCCCAAAGTGAGACATGCACTCTACACTATATTCTACAGCACATCTTGGGCACGTCGACTTGCCAGCTTCGTGCCCGAGTTGCCTCGGTATTGAGGTGGGAGCCCGTAAAAGATACAGACGATGTGGTGCCCTATCCGACGAGGAGGAGACGGACGGAGATCCCGCGAGGAGATCGGCGTGGAGATGAAGACCGAAGGACTCGTATCAGTCGGTATATCTCTTCCCTATCTTGTTAGTTTGCTAGGACAAGTTTAATGGCCCGATCCGGGGTTTAGTGCGCGGTGGTGCCGGTTTGCAAAGTTCGCAAAATTAAAGTTTATCACCGTTTCCGCATTTGGCCGTCGGATTGACGGCCGAGGCGCCGCCGTGCACTTACAGTGGTATCAGAGCCTCGCCATTAACTTCGTCTAGCTTCGTTTGATGTGTTTTGCATTTCCGATCGACCAAAATTCCAAAATCCACATTTTCACTCACATCAGTTTTCTGTCGAATTTTTTCTGGCTCTAAAAATTTTTCAGGTTGTCTCAGAATGATGTGCAGGGAGTTCTAAGAACACTGTAAAAATTCGACGCAGTGAATCGATCACTGAAGCGCGGAACCGCGGCCAAACCCACCCTTGGGCCGCGGTTCCGCCGCACATTGGTGTCCTCACTGTGTCCAATTTCTCCAGTGGGCTTCTGGGCTTATTTTATGGGATTTGGAATATTAATAATGGGCCCAGAATTTCTTGATGTGCTACAGTAGTACTTTGGGGCCCACTTGTTAAAGTTTGATCGATCGGATATTTTAAACACATTATTTCACAGTTTTTACATTATATCTGCGACCGTGAATGTCACTTGATCGGTAAATCCGGTCTAACTGCTATAGCCCGGTTAGACGGATTTGCGAACGTGACTTTCACGTTGATGTTCTGTTTTTGCTGTGATGTTGCGGATCGGTCGTGGGGGATAGCCTGGATGCAATGCTAGTACAGTGATGTTGTATTATGTACATTTGATATTGCGGGGCGAGCGTCCGACATGTGGACTGCCGTCACTGCCTGTTTGTATTATTCTTTTGGGGCACGACCAGGTTGCGGTCGATGTACCCGGTGTATGTATATTTTACTTTCTGTACTAGGGTTACCCCGCGGAGGGGTGCACGGATAGCCGGGTTCTGGAGGGCAACAAGCCCGCATCTCATGGCATTGGGACGGAAGGGGCTTCGCTCTAGAATTGGCGGGCTATTCGCCGCACTCGTAGGGGGTACAGGTTGACCCAGGAGGGGTGCCCAAGTTACCGGATTCTGTGAAGTGCTGGGTGGTCCATTCACGGCGCTGAAGGGGGCTGCCTCGCTTCAGGTTTTGGCGGGTAACTTGCCGCGCCCGTAGGGGTCTAGGATTTCATTGCACAGGCTATCCACACGACCAGGGGAACGTCGGGTTTCAGTAGTGGCTCTGTGAAACCCGGGGATCCCAGATATCTGTATTGTTCTGTGATGCTGTACTTTTCTGTGATGTTGCATTTCTTATCACGCCTTGAGCGAATACTATATATTAGTAGATGTTGTATATGTTTTTCATCCGCGCTAATCCAGTCCCCGCTCTGCCGTTAGTTAGCTAACCTAACGGGTGATGACGGGACCCAGTGGCGAATGCGGATGGCATATACGTACGTTAGTATACGTTAGTATATTTTCGTTCTTTGTGGTGTGATCAATTGATGGGACTGCGTTGATTCGGATCAATGCAAGTTAAACAAACCTATTCTGATGTTGTTGGAACACTTTTCAAAAAACTGTTATTGCAAGGACGTTCACTTTTGTTTTGCATCGTGGTATTCATTTGGAATATCCTGCTCCTCAGTCGACGAGGCAAGGGCCGAGATCCCTTCACCGGGAGTGACCCCTTGGACAGAAGTTTGCGTCAGGGCACTAACTTCACTATAGCCGATTACTTTTGCTTTGCATCGTGGTATTCAGTTGGAATATCCTGCACCTCATTCTACGGGGAAAGAGCCGAGATCCCTTCACCGGGAGTGACCTCTTTAGTAAAGGTTTTCGTCACTATATTTTCTAAAAAGCTATCCGTTCCTTCAACGATATCAAGTTCATTACGTTAAAGTTTTTCGCCAGAAACCATTCGTAGCCCTCCGTCGTTTCAGACGGGTAGCACGTAGTATTCATGCTATGTTTGTTGGCCTTCGTCAAGGCATAGTGTATGGTAGCTGCTTTTTGCCTTTCTGCTGCATAGATAGATGTGTTGGTTTGGGACAGTCGTATAGCCTTGTTGACCTTCGTCAAGGGCTTGTACGGGTGGGTTCAAATTAACCTGGACAATGACGGGTGGAACTTGACATGTGACTTATGATTTGTTGACCTTCGTCAAGGTCATAAGATCATGGGGCAGAAATCACATCGGGAGTTTCAAAAGAACTGAAACTTGCCAGATATGCGCATACCTTCTGGAGTGTGATACCGTGAGCGGATTCCGTCACGTTATCATGCGATGAGAGTTGGATCCCGATTCCCACTGATGAGTTGGTTTACTCCTCGGGTGACCCCGATTAATTCTTCTTTTAGGTTTGGAGGAGAATTTGAGGTACAGTGGGAGGTTTCCTGATTAGATAAATTGGTAACCATTCTGATCTTGGTTAGAGTGCACGCTGAGTGTTTCTTTTCTCTCTCTCTCTGGCAGCGACCATTGACCCGACCCTAAGACTATGACTCAGAGACCAAGTTGACCGAACCTTCTTAACACAGGCTTTTGGATTGTCAGAGTTGCAGACCTCATTGCCACTCCTACTTTTACCCTTTTCTCCAGGACACCCCGTATTACTACGAACGTCCACTTCCATTGGACAAAACTATCGTATGGTTAGATACGAACTCGAAGGAATTCGAGGATGGTTTCCGGTTCTGGAGAAAACGGATAGGATTATTCAGTTGTCTTTTCCTTTTTACCTTCTCTCAAGTTGTGAGTACTCCTAGGTTTAGGAGATAGTACACTTATTACGCAAATTGGATAGTCTTCTTCCAAATCTTAGGCTGGTGCCGACCGGTAGGGAATGAAGAAAACCAATTAGCCTAAACGGTGTGCAGAAGGTATTAAGATTAAGACAAAGCAAGGGATTAGTAAGAGGGCAAAGTAAATTGCGACTGATATTCACGACCAAACCAAGTATTTCTTCGCCAATTCTAAATCACCTTTGTATTTCTCCAGGACACTCCGTATCACTACGAAGATCCACAGTTTATTGGATACTCCATCGTATGGTTATATACGAACTCGAAAGGAACTTGTTCCAGTTCGGGGATGGATTCTGGTCCAGGAGAAATAGGAATAAGGTTTATTCGGTTGTCTTTTGTCTTTACCTTCTCTTGCATTGCGAGTGCTCCTAGGACTAGGACAGTACACCTATTATGCTTATTGGATAGTCTTCTTCCAAACCATAGGCTGGTGCCGAATGGTAGGGAAGGAAGAAAACCATTTGGCCTAAGGGGTGTGCAGAAGGTAACGACTAAAGACATATAAAGGGATTTGGAGAGGTGGCAAAGAATTATGCGGTTATAGTTGTGAATCTGGATAATGGTAGAGGCATTACTAGGAATACCAGGATACCCCATCGAAACATTTTAATGTTTCAGTTCAACTGTGTACTGTTAAATGAAAACTGATTTCCCGATTAGACACTTGCTCCAGGGTATGTATTTACCAAGTTTGATTCTCACATCTGTATGGTTTTACAGATGATGAGTGGGAGTAAGTTATTGGGAATTGGGTGATCATCCTCATTATATCGGGATTCGTTGTAATCGGTGATATTTGAGGAGATCACCTGGGATGTTTGCCGGTCGGCAAATATTTAGTTTTGAATATTCGCTGTTGTGCACCAATTTCAAATTGATATATCTGTACGTCTATTTTCATAGAGTGAGATATACCTTTTTGATATTATGTCGATGACATTTACCTATATCAGTGGATGGTTAGGTAAGGAGCATTAAACAGCGGTGTAATTCTTCTTAACCATAAGTACAGTTTTCAACCTACGACACACAGTGAAAGAGTTGTTAGACTCGGCGGACTTATACAGAGTATTGTATGTTGTCCGGTGTCCATTAGGACAGAGGGGTTGGTCCTCATACTATATTCTGTTTACTTTTAACTTCTCTTGTTCTTAGACATGTGTTTCGTAGAAACACGGGGTCTAAGTTTTGAGGAGTTATAGGTATTTGAATAGAGTAGAGAACCAGGTGTAGCAAGTATCGGGATTCTTCAAGGTGATCGAAGATGTAGATACTTGTGTATGGTATTCAGTTGATAGTAATGATAAAGAGAAATTGCTTCTCTTTCAGGTTACTCATAATTGGAAGCATTCCTAAGTTGAGTAACGCTGATCGGCCTCTCTCCATTTAGTTGACATGCACTGGAGATAGCTGCATGATTCGAATCTGGTTCAATTGAATCAGTGCCTCTGGTTCTATATTGGATATAGTACAGTTCATATCTTAACATTGTTAAGGTACGGGGAGTTGTCCGGCTTATGATTAAAACCAGACTCTGGATAACTCAAGGCACATTTCTGTAATGGCTGTTTGTGGGTTGACCCAGGCTATGACGAGGGTTGACTTTCTACCATAAGAAAGATCAATAGTGATATTATTCTTGACGCGCCACAGTTTTAATAAAAATGGATTTTTTCAAAAAAAAACAGTAGTGGGAGTATGGTAGAACTGGAAGTGATTCCAGAACCGCAAACGATTACTGAAGATTTGATAAGGAACCTAAAGATTCAATCTAATTTGACATTCTATTGGCCACTCCGCAGATAAGGTGGGTAACTTCAGACACCCGAGAGGTACTCCGATAGCCTCAAGGACGGTGACAGGGAAGTTCTTGTTTACCCACACTTGCCATTGCTGTTGTTCCAGGCTGCGAGACCCAGTGGGAGGATGAGTATAGCGTCGTTCTAAACTAGCTTTAGAAGTGCACATCTATATGACTCTGCCAGAGGGTTGTCGTAGTCAGTGGGAGCAGCGGAAGCATTGGTGGACATCAGGCTTATGTCTATTTATAGACTAAAGCAGATATAGCGGAGATAGATCATCTATTTCTGATGTGACAGTCATAGGTTTGACGTCATCAGAATAGGGGATGGATCTGTTGAGAAGGTAGTAGGAAGTGATATTCCTATACTACGATCGGTTATACTTTGGTCGTCACACGGTGTTTTCTCCACAAAGGACTTGGACATTATATCAGACATACTGGTTACTAGATCTATGGTTTTAGATCTAGATTTGGGTGGTTTTCCAATCAGGGTACTTTGACAGCATTCTATGAGTATTTAGAATGGACGACTCCTGGCACGGTAGTGTACCTGCAGGTGATGGAGTCACCCTCTCTAAAGGTGTCTTATAGACTAAAGTAGAGAGGGATGTGCATGATTGGCAGATCACTTGCTTAGGCAATTGAGTCAATCATGAGATATCAAGTACCACACCAGATGTTGTTCTTGCACTAGATGCAATAAGTTGACATTGATCCAATCCTGGAGAAACAATAGGAAGCAGTTTTAGAACATAAGTAGATGTTCTAGGGATATGATAACGACAGCCTCTTTTGGGAGACAGTTATCATTCCAGGCTTCCAAGGTGACATGGACGACAAGGAGGTTGTCAGAGTTACAGTTTTCCTTCTGACGAGGGGCAGTATTTTGGACAGGTGGTCCAAGGAAATACTAAGGGTGGCATGGCGCAGGATACTGATTAAGTTCAGTTGACGATACAGTCTAAGAAGTTTGGATTTGGAGTTCATTTATGAGCTCGGTCCCATCAGACATCCAGACACTCTAAGACAGGTATTGCTCATTTCGGGAGATGGCTTTCTCCGCGAACTTGAGATATAGAGAGACATGGAAAGAAACATCAGAGCGGATCCACTCACTGAGGCTATTCCTCGAACGCAAGAGTTTCGCAAACAGGCTTTGTGAGACTGACTAGTATAGGAGTTGGGTGTTCGGTATCACACGGGCTGTGAGTATGCGACATCGCAATAATTAGCCTTGAGTGCAAGTGGAAGATTGTTGGAGATAGTGCCCTCAGAGTCAATTATTGGATCACAGGCACGTGATTGCAATGATTGAGGGAGGACCTATCCCGGTAGAACAGTCTTACTCGAGATGATAGTTTGCTATCTGGTTTACCTTTATCATCGTGTACTGCTTTAGGTGACCTGACAGGTCGCTATTGCACGTTGATAAAGCCCCTAGGATTCTTGCTTGACTGCCAGCAATATGAGGGCGATCATATAAGTGAGAGCTGGAGCCTATAAGCACATCCTTAAAAGGTCCCTAGTCGTGGGAGTTTCGAGACAGGGCATCGATACTCCAGAGTAGACTAGTGTATACAGTCGAGACCCCGACGAGGGGCGGTGGCCGGTCTCACAAGCCACTGGTGTCAGTTGGATCACCTAAGATGTATACAGGTGCTCATTGGGTTATGAGTACACCGGACAGGACTCGCCGGGAACATGCTAGTTGGTCTTATACCTGACGTCAGATAGCAGTTCCCTGGTGACATGTGTACAGGTTAGTTCATCGACCTGGAGATCGTCATTTGTCTCGTGTGAGTTCCCACTATGCTTTGATTACTACCCTACCACGGCTCAAAGGAGTCGTGCAAACAGGTTTTAGTTGGGTACAGTCCCGAGCCACATGGAGGCAGTGAGCGGATCTTCAGGGGTTCGTCTCTCCCGGTATTGGGGGTGAGGTCGCGCTGTGTCTAGGAGAGCCATTACACGAAGTCCTTGGCCAAGGCAGGAGATTTACTGGTAGGTATTCCAGTAGTATCTCAGGGTGTTCTGGGCTACACTCCGACACGACTTGTACCGCTTTTGGGGGTCTGACTTTTACCAACCCCCTAGGCCCGACATGCGATGCTCATAGACGAACGGACTGGACTGTTCGGATATTGTCACTGATAGGCTCAGTAGGGTGTCAGGATAAGTTCGCTCATCGACGTCCCTTTTGGTCAATAGCTGGTAGCCCGTTACGTATTGGCTTATACCTCTGACGTGCTAGTGGTTAAATCCACAGCCATAGTATTGACGAGTCTTTAGAGTCCACCACACTTTCAGTTACTCAGCTTTCGGGCGAAACGCTGTAGAGGCCGTATGGAGATATGGCAGGGTCCGATCAGATACGTGCGGTATTGCACGGATCAGGATCGGATGGTTTTGTACTAGAGGCCGTATAGATATATGGCACGGTTCGATCAGATACGTGCGGTATTGCACGGATCAGGATCGAACGGATTTTACTAGCCGGCTTTGGTTTAAGCCGGATCCTAGTTTAGTACAGTGTAGATTTTGTCTCTTTGCATTTGTATCCGGACGGAATACAGATGCGGGTGTGTATGCACAGTATCGGGGTTTTCCTGTAATTTATTACGGGACCAGTTTTCTGGAGTTGCCAGTTTGCATTCCGTTCCGGCCGGTTTTCGTTTGTTCTTTCCCGGCCGGACTTTTCCGATGGAGGGGGTTATTTGCAATTGTGCAAATAACATTTGTGGAGGGGGTTTCTTGCTATTGTATTGATTATGATATCTTTCATCCATGCTTTTGCATTAATGAGATTTGAAGGGTTATGGTTTGGGTGTAACATTGTTATGATGATGTTTGTATATGGTCACCTTTCTACTTTTACTACACTCACTCTCCTTCATGGTTTAAGTATGGTTGATTTCATTTTTCCTCCACCATTCTCTTGAAAAGGGCCGGCCACATTTTTGAGAGAGGGGGAGAAAATGAGAGAGTTTGATTTGTGAGCTTGTGGCATATTTCCTTCATCTCATTCTCATGTAATGAAAAATGAAAGCACCATTTTTCATACCTTCATTCCTCCACATCCATGGCAACCAATACCCCAAAGTGAGACATGCACTCTACACTATATTCTACAGCACATCTTGGGCACGTCGACTTGCCAGCTTCGTGCCCGAGTTGCCTCGGTATTGAGGTGGGAGCCCGTAAAAGATACAGACGATGTGGTGCCCTATCCGACGAGGAGGAGACGGACGGAGATCCCGCGAGGAGATCGGCGTGGAGATGAAGACCGAAGGACTCGTATCAGTCGGTATATCTCTTCCCTATCTTGTTAGTTTGCTAGGACAAGTTTAATGGCCCGATCCAGGGTTTAGTGCGCGGTGGTGCCGGTTTGCAAAGTTCGCAAAATTAAAGTTTATCACCGTTTCCGCATTTGGCCGTCGGATTGACGGCCGGGGCGCCGCCGTGCACTTACACGACTTATACAGCTATTGGGGGTCTGACGTTACTAGCCCCCTAGGCCGGATATGCGATACTCATAGACGAACGGACCGGACTGTATATACATTGTCACTGTTAGGCTCAGTAGGGTTTCTGGATGAGTTCGCTCATCAGCCTCCCTTGAGGTCAGTCCATGGGCAGCCGTTATGCATAGCTAGTGCCGCTGACGGCTTGTGGTTAAACCCACTGCCAGGGTGCTGACGAGTCATTAGAGTCCCCCACAGATAGTTTCCCAAGTTCGGGCGAAACGTTGTAGAGGCCGTATGGTTTTATGGCAGGGTTCGGAAAATGCACGTGCGTTTACGCACGTGTCATTTTGCGGGCAGATAATACTGGTGGGCTTTGGTTTAAGCCGGATCCATGTATTATACAGAGTAGATATAATATCTTTGTCTCAGTTGCATTTGTATTCGGTCGTAATACAAATGCGGGTATATTTATACAGTTACGGGGTTGTCCTGAAATTCATTTCGGGATCACTTTTGGAAGTTGCAAGTTTCCAGTTTTCTATCGCCCGTCTTTTAACATTCGGTTAAAGACGGATTTATCTTTTCTTGAGATGAGTGTGGAAGCTTCTAGAAGGTTCTAGAAGTGGTGAGGTGTTTAGTGAGTCATGGTTGCATTTAATGATTCCATTAATTCTTGATGACTAGGTTAATGATTCATCATTTCATTAAGTGTGTTCACACTTTGTGTTCACACTAGAGATATTTTCTTATTGTCACCTCCCCTTCTCCTACACTCACCCCCCCACCTCTATATATGTGGTCGGCCCTCCTCCTCTCTCTTTCACTCTCACTTGTAAGAAATAGAAATAGTTGTTGGTTAAAAGATTATGATAGTTTTCGGTGTATGGAATTTCACAGCTCACTTCGTTCCATCACCCGATTCCCACGGCAACTTCATTAACCGTTCGTCCATGGCTTTGGACGAAGCGAGACAAAGTATTCCACTCATTCTCTACATCAACCTTGGCCATCTCTTCTGGAAAACTTGATGACCGAGTTGCCTCGAGTCAGAGGCGGGAGCCCGTTTAAAGATCCGATGATGTGGTGCCACTTGAGCGAGGAGATCGGAGATCGACGAGATTGGAGCAGCCGCAACGGAGCGTGGGATGATGGTTAAAGAACGAAGGACTCGGATCGTTCGGTATAACCTTTCTTCCCTCTTTGTAGATTGTTAGTTTAGCGTTAATGGCAGATCCGGGTTATAGTTTGCGATAGCGCCAGTTATAAAAGTTTTTTGTTCCGCATTTTGGCGTCTGAAAGACGGCCGGGACGCTACCGTAGACTTACAAACCGGTCAACAAAGTCAACAAGTCAACAAAGTCAACCCCTCAACAACCATGTCACCACAACACTTAATTAATATTATTGTTAATCATATATCATATTCTCATTAGGGTTGAGCAAAAAGTCAATAGTCAACAGTCAACGGTCAACAGCCCTAATGAGAATCCTCTGCCTCTGTCTCTCCGTCAACTGTGCATACACACCCGCATCCGTGTTCCGAGGAACACGAATATATATACTGGATAAATCCAATCCCAAAACGTACACTAGGATCTGGCTTAAACCAAAGCCTGCTAGTGTTAACTGTCCGGACACTGTACGTGCATAATTGCACGGATGTGACCGAACCCTGTCGCAAAACCATGCGACCTGTCGCAAAACCATGCGACCTCTACTCTTTTGCCTAAAGGCGAATAGCTTTCTGTGTGGGACTCTAAAGACTTGACACTACGCTGGCAGTGGGTTTAACCACAGACCGCAAGCGGCACTAGCTGTGCGTAACGGTCCCCAGGTAGATGCCGACAAGAAGACTGACGAGGTGAAAACCCATCTGAACTCCTACTGAGCCTGAATGTGACAATCTCCGTACAGTCCGGTCTGTTCGTCTGATACATCGCATGGCGGGCCTAGGGGGCGGTAAACGTCAGTCCCCTAATAGCGGTACAAGTCGTGTCGGAGTGAAGCCCAAAACACCCTGAGATAACACTGGAAACCTACCAGTATATCTCGATTGCCCTGGCCAGGGACTACTCGTGTAATGGCTCTCCTAGACACAGCGCGATGTCAACCCCCAATACCGGGAGAGACGAATCCTGTCTAACCGTCACTGCCTCCAAGTGCTTCGGGACTGTACCCAACTACTACCTGTTTGCACGACTCCTTTGAGCCGTGGTAGGGTAGTAATCAAAGTACAGTGGGAACACACTCGAGGCGAAGTGACAGTGTCAAGTCAGCGGACTAAGCTGTACTCATGTCACCTGGGAACTGATAACTGACGATAGGTATAATACCAACCGGTCAGTTCCCGACGAGTCCTGTCCAGTGTACCCGTAACCTAACGAGCACCCGTATACTATCTCCAGTACGACGTACTAATGGTTGTGGGACAGACCATCTCCCACACTGGGATGAGAAGCGCATACGCTAGTCTACTCCGAAGTATCGATGCCCTGTCTCGATAGTCCTGCGACTAGGGACCTGTATAAGGATGTGCTTATAGATTACCCAGCCCCCACTAGTGTGACTGCCATCACAACGCTGGAAATCAAGCAAAGATCCTAAGGGCTCCACTAATGTGTATAGGTGATATACTAAAATAAACACATGTACACATTGAAATAGAAACAAACCAAGTAGCATACTACTATATTGAGCAAGATTGTTTATACAAGGTGAATATCCTAAGCTTCCATTAAGTAATATACAAACTAGTATGATACAGTAATGGCCTCTAGGGCATATACACTAACATTAGGAACTGTAGTTTGATTTAGAACGTCAATGCTTTTAGATAACGTGCCTGAACCGATCTACTGTTGATATAGGAAATGTTCAAAACATTATCCAACAATACAAAATTTTATCATTTCTTTACTAATAAAGAGACTGATACGATTTTGTATATCAGGTTCGGTATCTAATAATATTCGTTCAGAATCAATGTATTTGGAATACAGGGTGACAGTGACCAACAGACTTGGCTGCAACACTTGCCCCGTTTTCTGTCTCATGAAACTTATCACCCGTACTCAGTTCTCTGCCTTTCTGTAGCCTTATGTAACAGATTACATATGCGGGATCCTGATCCGGTATCTAATACCTAGGACGTAGAGGACACTGAGAAACAGTTCTGTGTAATGAACACACCTGAAGGAGATGCATCATATGCACTTTCTTCGTTTAGGCGGCATAGGAATTTTGGTATTCCCCTATTTCCTGCTCTGTCTTATAACAATTATAAGTTGGAGCGGGACCAACGTTCCCCAGCTCAGTATAACAAGCGGGTTCGGTCAATACATCCATATTATTATCTTGATTAAGGCGTGACATGGTCACTACCTGGTGAGAGAGAGAAGAAAACACTCTGCGTGCGCTCTTGCAAGATTAGATTGGTTATATATTTTATCTAATCAGGATGGCTCCCACTGTTTTTATCAAATCTTCCTTCAAACCCTAAAAGGAAAGACTAGCCGGGATTAATTACACTCTACAAGTTCGCCAATCTTTCAGCCAGGCCAGTGTCGGTACTTTGAGGGAGGTTCCCCGTGCTTTCGCACGGACCAAATTAAAGTAAACCTCATTTTCCCAGAGGCGTAACCCCGTTGACACCTTTCTAGACACCTACTTGATCGGCTAATTGTAAAGTGCAAAACTCCCCCAGGAGTAACAATTACTCGCAGTGGGTATCGGGATCCAACTATCATATAGAAGGTATGCAATCTCATTGCAAATTTCAACACTTGAAACTCCCGATTAAGGTTTTTACCCCTAGCACTTATGACCTTAACTACGGTCAACAAATCATAAGCACTAGTCAAGTTTTACCCATCATTTCGTGATTAATTAGACCCACCCACATGACCCTTAACTAAAGTCAACAAAGTCACGCGACTGTCCTAACTAATCGCATCATATGCGGTGTAGGAAGACATCACTTAGCTACCGTACACTGTGCCTTGACTATGGTCAACAAACTGTTGCGCCACGGCAGCGCCCCGGCCGTCTTACCGAGGCCAAAATGCGGAATCAAAAATTTTCCTTACTTGGAAACTGGCGCTACCGCGGACAATGAAAACCCGGATCGTTAACCATTAACCTAATGCTAGCTAACAAGAGATGGGAAGAGAAGTATACCGAATGATCCGAGTCCTCCGGTCTTCTCCTCGCCTCCGATCTCCCGCGGAAAGTCTTGTCTCCATATCGTCGCCTCCTCGCCGGAAGGGCACCACATCGCCTGCGTCTTTTACGGGCTCCCGCCTCAATACCGAGGCAACTCGGGCATGAAGCCGGCAACTCGACATGCCCAAGATTTGCTGTAGAAAGTGTAGTGTAGAGCTTATGTCTCATTTGGGGTTTGTTGCCTTTGAAGATGATGGAGGAATCAAGATAAGAAAAATGGTGCTTGCATTTTTCTAGCATGAAATGAGATGAACAAATTTTTCCCTCTTGAAAATGATCCTCTCTTCTTCTTCTCTCAAGTATGAAAAACTTATCAACTTAGAAAAATGGTGGAGGAAAGAATATGAAGCATGAAGGGAGGTGATGGTAGGAACACAAGTGGTGACCACAACCAAAACATAATCATCACAAACTTACATCAAACCCATACCCTTTCTCATCTCATTAATGCAAGTGATGGTGAAAAGAAAAGAATGGTATCATAATTAAAACATTTGCAAGAAACCCCTCCACAATGTGTAATTTGCAAAACTGCAAATTACCCCCTCCATAGGAAAAGTCCGGCCGGGAAAGAACAAAGGAAAACCGGCCGGAACGGAATGCAAACTGGCAACTCCAGAAAACTGGTCCCGTAATAAATTACAGGAAAACCCCGATACTGTGCATACACACCCGCATCTGTATTCCGTCCGGATACAAATGCAATGAGATAAAATCTACACTGTTCTATACTAGGATCCGGCTTAAAACAAAGCCGGCTAGTAAAATCCGTCCGATCCTGATCCGTACAATACCGCACGTATCGATCGAACCCTGCCATATAACTATACGGCCTCTAGTACAAACCGTCCGATCCTGATCTGTGCAATACCGCACGTATCTGATCGGACCCTGCCATATCTCCATACGGCCTCTACAGCGTTTCGCCCGAAAGCTTGAGTAACTGAAAGTGTGGTGGACTCTAAAGACTCGTCAATACTATGGCTGTGGATTTAACCACTAGCACGTCAGAGGTATAAGCCAATACGTGACGGGCCACCAGCTATTGACCAAAAGGAACGTCGATGAGCGAACTCATCCTGACACCCTACTGAGCCTGACAGTGACAATATCCGTACAGTCCGGTCCGTTCGTCTATGAGGATCGCATGTCGGGCCTAGGGGGTTGGTAAAAGTCAGACCCCCAAAGGCGGTACAAGTCGTGTCGGAGTGTAGCCCAGAACGCCCTGAGATACTACTGAAATACCTACCAGTAAATCTCCTGCCTCGGCCGAGGGCTTTGTGTAATGGCTCTCCTAGACACAGCGCGACCTCACCCCCAATACCGGGAGAGACGAACCCCTGCAGATCCGCTCACTGCCTCCATGTGGCTCGGGACTGTACCCAACTAAAACCTGTTTGCACGACTCCTTTGAGCCGTGGTAGGGTAGTAATCAAAGCACAGTGGGAACTCACACGAGACAAATGACGATCTCAGGTCGATGAACTAACCTGTACACATGTCACCAGGGAACTGCTATCTGACGTCTGGTATAATCCCAACTAGCAGGTTCCCGGCGAGTCCTGTCCGGTGTACTCATAACCCAATGAGCACCTGTATACATCTTAGGTGAACCAACTGACACCAGTGGCTTGTGAGACCGGCCACCGCCCCTCGTCGGGGTCTCGACTGCATACACTAGTCTACTAATGGAGTATCGATGCCCAGTCTCGAAACTCCCACGACTAGGGACCTTTTAAGGATGTGCTTATAGACCCCAGCTCCCACGTATATGATCGCCATCATACTGCTGGCAGTCAAGCAAGAATCCTAGGGGCTCTATCAACATGCAATAGTGACCTGTCAGGTCACCTAAAGCAGTACACGATGATAAAGGTAAACCAGATAGCATACTATCATCTCAAGTAAGACTGTTCTACCGGGATAGGTCCTCCCTCAATCATTGCAATCACGTGCCTGTGATCCAATAATTGACTCTGAGGGCACTATCTCCAACAATCTCCCACTTGCACTCAAGGCTAATTATTGCGATGTCGCATACTCACAGCCCGTGTGATACCGAACACCCAACTCCTCTACTAGTCAGTCGCACAAAGCCTGTTTGCGAAACTATTGCGTTCGAGAATAAGCCTCAGTGAGTGGATCCGCCTAGATGTCTCTTTCTATGTCTCTCTATATCTCAGGTTCGCGGAGAAAACCATCTCCCGAAATGAGCAATACCTGTCGTGGAATGTCTGGATGTCTGATGGGACCTAGTTCATAAATGAACTCCAAATCCAAACTTCTTAGACTGTATCGTCAACTGAACTTAATCAGTATCCTGCGCCATGCCTCCCTCAGTATTGCCTTGGATCACCTGTCCAAAATACTGCCCCTCGTTTAGAGGGAAAACTATAACTCTGACGATCACCCTGCCTTCCATGTCACCTTGGAAGCCTGGAATGATAACTGTCTCCTTAATGAGGCTGTCGTTATCATATCCCTAGAACATCCACTTGTGTTCTAAAACTGCTTCCAACTGTTTCTCCAGGATTGGATCAATGTCAACTTATTGCATCTAGTGCAAGAACAACATCTGGTGTGGTACTTGACATCTTATGATTGACTCAATTGCCTAAGCAAGTGATTTGCCAATCATGCACATCCCTCTCTACTTTAGTCTATAAGACACCTTTAGAGAGGGTGACTCCATTACCTGCAGGTACACTACCATGCCAGGAGTCGTCCATTCTAAATACTCTTAGAATGCTGTCAAAGTACCCTGATTGGGAAACCACCCAAATCTAGATCTAAAACCATAGATCTAGTAACCAGTATGTCTGATATAATGTCTAAGTCCCATGTGGAGAAAACACTGTGTGACGACCAAAGTATAACCGATCGTAGTATAGGAATATCACTTCCTACTACCTTCTCAACAGATCCATCCCCTATTCTGATGACGTCAAACCTATGACTGTCACATCAGAAACAGATGATCTATCTCTGCTATATCTGCTTTAGTCTATAAATAGACATAAGCCAGATGTCCACCAATGCTTCCGCTGCTCCCACTGACTACGACAATCCTCTGGCAGAGTCATATAGACATGCACTTCTAAAGCTAGTTTAGAACGACGCTATACTCATCCTCCTGCCGGGTCTCGCAGCCTGGAACAACAACAATGGCAAGTGTGGGTAAACAAGAACTTCCCCGTCACCGTCCTTGAGGCTACCGGAGTGCCTCTCGGGTGCCTGAAGTTACCCACCTTATCTGCGGAGTGGCCAATGGAATGTCAAATCAGATTGAATCTTTAGGTTCCTTATCAAATCTTCAGTAATCGTTTGCGGTTCTGGAATCGCTTCCAGTTCTACCATACTCCCACTACTGTTTTCTGAAAAATAACCATTTCTTTTAAAAATGTGGCGAGTTAAGAACAATATCACTATTGATCTTCCAGATGGTAGAAAATCTACCCTCGTCATAGCCTGGGTCAACCCACAAACAGCCATTACAGAAACGCGCCTTGAGTTGTCCAGTGTCTGGTTTTAATCATAAGCCGGACAACTCCCCGTACCTTAACATCGTTAAGATATGAACTGTTCTATACCCAATTATAGAACCAGAGGCACTGATTTAATTGAACCAGATTCAAATCATGCAGCTGTCTCCAGTGCATGTCAACTAAATGGAAGGAGGCCGATCAGCGTTACCCAACTTAGGAATGCTTTCAATTATGAGTAACCTGAAAGAGAAGCAAGTTTTCATTACTATCAACTGAATACCATACACAAGTATCTACATCTTCGATCACCTTGAAGAATCCCGATACTTGTAATACCTGGTTCTCTACTCTATTCTTATACCAATAACTCCTCAAAACTCAGACCCTGTGTTTGTACGAAACACATGTCTAAGAATTAGAGTAGTTAAAAGTAAACAGAATATAGTATGAGGACCAACCCCACTGTCCTAATGGACACTGGACAATATACAATACTCTGTATAAGTCCCTGAGTCTAACAACTCATTCACTGTGTGTCGTAGGTTGAAAACTGTACTATGGTTAAGAAGAATTACACCGCTGTTCAATGCTCCTTACCTAACCATCCACTGATATAGGTAAATGTCATCGACATAATATCAAAAGGTATGTCTCACTTTATGAAAATAGACGTACAGATATATCAATTTGAAATTGGTGCACAACAGCGGATATTCAAAACCAAATATTTGCCGACCGGCAAACAGCCCAGATGATCTCCTCAAATATCACTGATTACAACGAATCCCGATATAATGAGGATGATTACCCTATTCCCAATAACTTACTCCCACTCTTCATCTGTAAAACCATACAGATGTGAGAATCAAACCTGGTAAATACATACCCTGGAGCAAGTGTCCAATCGGGAAATCAGTTTTCTTTTAACAGTACACAGTTGAACTGAAACATTGAAATGTTTCGATGGGGTATCCTGGTATTCTTAGTAATGCCTCTACCATTATCCAGATTCACAACTATAACCGTATAATTCTTTGCCACCTCTCCAAATCCCTTTATATGTCTTTAGTCATTACCTTCTGCACACCCCTTAGGCCAAATGGTTTTCTTCCTTCCCTACCGTTCGGCACCAGCCTATGGTTTGGAAGAAGACTATCCAGTCAGCATAATGGGTGTACTGTCCTAATCGTAGGAGCACTCGCAATGCGAGAGAAGGTGAGGATAAAAGACACCTGAATAAACCTTATTCCTATTTCTCCTGAACCAGAATCCATCCCCGAACTGGAACAAGTTTCTTTCGAGTTCGTATATAACCATACGATGGAGTATCCAAATAAACTGTGGATCTTCGTAGTGATACGGAGTGTCCTGGAGAAATACAAAGGTGATTTAGGTTTGGCGAAGATATACTCGGTTTGGTCGTGAATAGCAGTCGCAATTTACTTTGCCCTCTTACTAATCCCCTGCTTTGTCTTAACTTAATACCTTCTGTACACCATCGTTATGCTAATTGGTTTTCTTCATTCCCCGCCGTTCGGCACCAGCCTAAGGTTTGGAAGAAGACTATCCAATTTGCATAATAGGTGTACTATCTCCTAAACCAAGGAGTACTCGCAACCTGAGAGAAGGTAAAAGGAAAAGACAACTGAATAGTCCTATTCGTTTTCTCCAGAACCGGAAACCATCCTCGAATAAATTCCTTCGAGTTCGTATAAAACCATACGATGGTTTTGTCCAATGGAAGTGGACGTTCGTAGTAATACGGGGTGTCCTGGAGAAAAGGGTAAAAGTAGGAGTGGCAATGAGGTTTGCAACTCTGACAATCCAAAAGCCTGTGTTAAGAAGGTTCGGTCAACTTGGTCACTGAGTCATAGTCTAGGGTCGGGTCAATGGTCGCTGCCAAAGAGAGAGAGAGAAGAAACACTCAGCGTGCACTCTAACCTAGATCAGAATGGTTATCAGTTTATCTAATCAGGAAACCTCCCACTGTACCTCAAATTGTCCTCTAAACCTGAAAGAAGAATTAGTCGGGATCACCCGAGGAGTAAACCAACTCATCAGTGGGAATCGGGATCCAACTATCATCGCATGACAACGTGACGGAATCCACTCACATTATCACACTCCAGAAGGTATGCGCATGTCTGGCAAGTTTCAGTTCTTTTGAAACTCCCGATGTGATTCTTACCCCTAGGACCCAAGTGACCTTGACACAGTCAACAAATCAAAGAGTCCTAGTCAAGTTCAACCCGTCATTATCCTGGATTGCATTAAACCCACCCGTACGAGCCCTTGACACAGTCAACAAGGCCGCACGACTGTCCTAACCAATCCCATTAATATGCTACAAACAAACACTACTTAGCTACCGCACACTACGTCTTGACACAGTCAACAAACGCAGCACGAATACTAAGTAATATTTGTAAGAAATGACGGAGGGCTACGTCTAGTTTTCGGCGAAAAACCTTTAACGTAATGAACTTGATATAGTTGAAGGAACTGCATAGCCTTTTTAGAAAATATAGTGACGAAAACCTTTACTAAAGAGGTCACTCCCGGTGAAGGGATCTCGGCTCTTTCCCCGTAGAATGAGGTGCAGGATATTCCAACTGAATACCACGATGCAAAGCAAAAGTAATCGGCTATAGTGAAGTTAATGCCCTGACGCAAACTTCTGTCCAAGGGGTCACTCCCGGTGAAGGGATCTCGGCCCTTGCCTCGTCGACTGAGGAGCAGGATATTCTAGCTGAATACCACTATGCAAAACAAAAGAGAACGTCCTTGCAATAACAGCTTTTTGAAAAGTGTTCCAACAACATCAGAATAGGTTTGTTTTAACTTGCATTGATCCGAATCAACGCAGTCCCATCAATTGATCACACCACAAAGAACGAAAATATACTGACGTACGTATATGCCATCCGCATTCGCCACTGGGTCCCGTCATCACCCGTTAGGTTAGCTAACTAACGGCAGAGCGGGGACTGGACTAGCGCGGATGAAAAACATATACAACATCTACTAATATATGTACCAATATATAGTATTTCGCTCAAGGCGTGATAAAATGCAACATCACAGAAATGTACAGCATCACAGAACAATACAGATATCTGGAAGCCCCGGGTTTCACAGAGCCGCTGCTGAAACCCGACGTTCCCATGGTCGTGTGGATAGCCTGTGCAATGAAATCCTAGACCCCTACGGGCGCGGCAAGTCACCCGCCAAAACCTGAAGCGAGGCAGCCCCCTTCAGCACCGTGAATGGACCACCCAGCACTTCACGGAATCCGGTAACTTGGGCACCCCTCCTGGGTCAACCTGTACCCCCTATGAGTGCGGCGAATAGCCAGCCAATTCCAGACTGAAGCCCCCTCCATCTCAATGCCCTGAGATGCGGGCCCGTTGCCTTCTAGAACCCGGCTACCCGTGCATCCCTCCGCGGGGTAACCCTAGTACAGAAAGTAAAATATACATACAACGGGTACATCGACCGCAACCAGGTCGTGCCCCAAAAGAATAATACAAACAGGCAGTGACGGCAGTCCACATGTCGGACGCTCGCCCCGCAATATCAAATGTACATAAAACAACAAAACTGTACTAGCATTGCATCCAGGCTATCCTCCACGACCGATCCGCAACAACACAGCATAGACACAGAACATCAACGTGAAAATCACGTTCGCAAATCCGTCTAACCGGGCTATAGCAGTTAGACCGGATTTACCGATCAAGTGACATTCACGGTCGCAGATATAATATAAATACTGTGAAATAATGTGTTTAAAATATCCAATCGATCAAAAATTAACAAGTGGGCCCCCAAGTAATACTGTAGCACTCACAGAAATTCTGGGCCCAATTTTAATATTCCAAAACCCCTATTCTCAGCCCAGAAGCCCACTGCAAAAAGTTGGCCCAATGAAGCAAATATACTGCGGCGGAACCGCGGCAAATGAGGGGTTTTTGCCGCGGTTCCGCGGTCGTACGGAACGATCAAGCTTCCAAATTTTTGCAGTGTTCTTAGGATTCTCCGTACATCATTCTGCAATCACCTGAAAAATTTTTCGAGCCCGGAAAAAATCGACAGAAAACTGATGCATGCAAAAACTCGGTTTTTGGAATTTTGGTCGATCGGATAAGTAAAACACATTAGAACAAGCTAGACAAGGTTAATGGCCTGGCTCTGATACCATGTTGCGCCACGGCAGCGCCTCGGCCGTCTTACCGAGGCCAAAATGCGGAATCAAAAATTTTCCTTACTTGGAAACTGGCGCTACCGCGGACAATGAAAACCCGGATCGTTAACCATTAACCTAATGCTAGCTAACAAGAGATGGGAAGAGAAGTATACCGAATGATCCGAGTCCTCCGGTCTTCTCCTCGCCTCCGATCTCCCGCGGAAAGTCTTGTCTCCATATCGTCGCCTCCTCGCCGGAAGGGCACCACATCGCCTGCGTCTTTTACGGGCTCCCGCCTCAATACCGAGGCAACTCGGGCATGAAGCCGGCAACTCGACATGCCCAAGATTTGCTGTAGAAAGTGTAGTGTAGAGCTTATGTCTCATTTGGGGTTTGTTGCCTTTGAAGATGATGGAGGAATCAAGATAAGAAAAATGGTGCTTGCATTTTTCTAGCATGAAATGAGATGAACAAATTTTTCCCTCTTGAAAATGATCCTCTCTTCTTCTTCTCTCAAGTATGAAAAACTTATCAACTTAGAAAAATGGTGGAGGAAAGAATATGAAGCATGAAGGGAGGTGATGGTAGGAACACAAGTGGTGACCACAACCAAAACATAATCATCACAAACTTACATCAAACCCATACCCTTTCTCATCTCATTAATGCAAGTGATGGTGAAAAGAAAAGAATGGTATCATAATTAAAACATTTGCAAGAAACCCCTCCACAATGTGTAATTTGCAAAACTGCAAATTACCCCCTCCATAGGAAAAGTCCGGCCGGGAAAGAACAAAGGAAAACCGGCCGGAACGGAATGCAAACTGGCAACTCCAGAAAACTGGTCCCGTAATAAATTACAGGAAAACCCCGATACTGTGCATACACACCCGCATCTGTATTCCGTCCGGATACAAATGCAATGAGATAAAATCTACACTGTTCTATACTAGGATCCGGCTTAAAACAAAGCCGGCTAGTAAAATCCGTCCGATCCTGATCCGTACAATACCGCACGTATCGATCGAACCCTGCCATATAACTATACGGCCTCTAGTACAAACCGTCCGATCCTGATCCGTGCAATACCGCACGTATCTGATCGGACCCTGCCATATCTCCATACGGCCTCTACAGCGTTTCGCCCGAAAGCTTGAGTAACTGAAAGTGTGGTGGACTTTAAAGACTCGTCAATACTATGGCTGTGGATTTAACCACTAGCACGTCAGAGGTATAAGCCAATACGTGACGGGCCACCAGCTATTGACCAAAAGGGACGTCGATGAGCGAACTCATCCTGACACCCTACTGAGCCTGACAGTGACAATATCCGTACAGTCCGGTCCGTTCGTCTATGAGGATCGCATGTCGGGCCTAGGGGGTTGGTAAAAGTCAGACCCCCAAAGGCGGTACAAGTCGTGTCGGAGTGTAGCCCAGAACGCCCTGAGATACTACTGGAATACCTACCAGTAAATCTCCTGCCTCGGCCGAGGGCTTTGCGTAATGGCTCTCCTAGACACAGCGCGACCTCACCCCCAATACCGGGAGAGACGAACCCCTGCAGATCCACTCACTGCCTCCATGTGGCTCGGGACTGTACCCAACTAAAACCTGTTTGCACGACTCCTTTGAGCCGTGGTAGGGTAGTAATCAAAGCACAGTGGGAACTCACACGAGACAAATGACGATCTCAGGTCGATGAACTAACCTGTACACATGTCACCAGGGAACTGCTATCTGACGTCTGGTATAATCCCAACTAGCAGGTTCCCGGCGAGTCCTGTCCGGTGTACTCATAACCCAATGAGCACCTGTATACATCTTAGGTGAACCAACTGACACCAGTGGCTTGTGAGACCGGCCACCGCCCCTCGTCGGGGTCTCGACTGCATACACTAGTCTACTAATGGAGTATCGATGCCCAGTCTCGAAACTCCCACGACTAGGGACCTTTTAAGGATGTGCTTATAGACCCCAGCTCCCACGTATATGATCGCCATCATACTACTGGCAGTCAAGTAAGAATCCTAGGGGCTCTATCAACGTGCAATAGCGACCTGTCAGGTCACCTAAAGCAGTACACGATGATAAAGGTAAACCAGATAGCATACTATCATCTCGAGTAAGACTGTTCTACCGGGATAGGTCCTCCCTCAATCATTGCAATCACGTGCCTGTGATCCAATAATTGACTCTGAGGGCACTATCTCCAACACAAACACAGCACGAATACTAAGTACTCTACTTCCTAAAATGACGGAGGGTTGCGAATGGTTTATATGAAAACCTTTAACGCTTTGAACTTGATCTCGTTGCGGAATCAAATAGTTTTTAAATGGAGTGGTTTTGAGGCTTTTCTAGTTTTGCTAAAGGGGTCACTCCCGGTGAAGGGATCGTCGGCCATTTCCTCATCGAATAAGGTGCAGGATATATCATATATACCGCTGTGCAAAGCAAAAACTATAGAAGCAATCAAAAGACAAACCGAGGGTTGTAGCATCTGCCAGTTATTGCTAAAGGGGTCACTCCCGGTGAAGGGATCTCGGCCCTTTCCTTATCGAATAAGGTGCAGGATGTTCTACAAGGAACACCGCGATGCATAGCAAGAACTGTAGCTACCTGTTTTAATTTTGAAATTCGATTCCACAACATCTTTTAGGTTTATTTTCTTTCATTAATCTCATTAATGAATATCCCATCAATTAAGTCCGCCTAAACATCACAGATAAATATAGCGTACGCTTATGCCATCCGCATTCGCCTCGATGTCCCGTCTGCACCGTTAGGTTAGGTAACTAACGGCAGAGCGAGGCAGGGCTAGCGCGGGTGTAAAACATAAGCTACGTCTATATAATATATCATATATACTAAATACAATATCTATCTGAACAATTCACATGATCACATCACAGATAACGCAGCAGAAAATATCATATGAAATATTGGATATACTAGGACGTCCGTGTTTTTAATACGAGCCAGTATAAAACACGGATTCCACGGTCGCGATGAATAGCCAATCCCACACCCCTAGACCCCTACGAGAGCGGCAAGTAACCCTACAAATTCTAGAGCTAGGAGACCCGCACTCGACTCCTCGAGTTGGTCTCCCACTGGACTCCAGAACCCGGTTACTTGTGCTCTCCTCCTTGGGTCTATCCTAGTGCGGAAAAGTAAATAATATACAAAAGGTGACATCTTCCGCAACCTGGAAGTTCCCCAATAAAAGAATATTACATACAAGTTTTAACATGAATGAAAATGAAAAACACTCATCTCACATAGAAAAAACCCGGCTATTCAAACACGAAGATCCAATAAAACATATCCAGCAACACATAACATCACATGTCATCAACGTAAGTAAATATGCGCATCCTAATTGTCGTTGACATATAGAAACGAAACCGGCGAGATCACATATTACACCTACGGTCGCAGAAAAGAAAGTGTAAAACTACAACAGTTGGAATCCGCAAACTCCTTAGACATCGCATGCCTAACCATCTGAATTCCTTAGACATCACATGCCTAATAATTATAAACCCCGCATTTTAGTCTCAATATCGAAAACACTTTTCAATATAAAGTCGGGCAATTCAACAAGATTCCCGGCATCCAGAACGAATGCTCATCGCAAACTTTAGTGGACGGCCGCACCCCCGATACCGTCGACGAAGTGCACTAAGGCGGAACACCGCTGCCGCGAGCACCCGAACGGATGCTTTCGGCTACGGGGTTCTCCTACAGTCACTTGGTCGGGGCTATAGGGTGTAGCTGTCTATTAAGTTTACCCGGCGAGTATCCGCGTATGCAACGTGATTGCGACGGACTTTTGATCACATCAAAATTCCATAGCAACCGATCAAGTGAGACTAAAGTGCTATATTTATAACATTCAAAACAGTTATCTCATAACTATTTGTGGATTCCAAATATTGTATCACATTCCAGATAAATAGAAAATGTTAAACTTTCCGATCGAACAATCAAACACCCAAGTTTTCCCGAATGGTTTTCAACACTTGAAATAAGTTTAAAAACATCCATTTCATGCCACGGTACCAACGGTCCAGCCGTAGAAGGGTCAAGCCAACGCCTCACATGTGGCATGCCGTACTGCCCCAAACCCTGAGGTTCAAAGGGCAGTTCAAGACGGTCATATAATCGAGTTAAGGTTTGTTGTCTTCTAGAGGGTCCATCGCGTTACTTGCACTACTTAGAACGTTAAACTACGGAAAAATCCAACAATTGGAAATTTCCCGGCAGAGGAAAAAGTGGGTATTTATATCCGGTCGAACTTTTTAACATATTCTAAATTACCCGGAAAAACACATAGACGAAATTAGACTTCCCGATCGAAACACCGAGTCCCCAATACAACCCAGAAAACTCAACTCTTGAGTAAACATTAAAAATTCCCAGAAAACACAGCAATAAAAGAAAGAAATTACTGTGCAAAATTCAAAGAATATTGTGACTGTTCGGCCGCGGAACCGCCGCACGAGCCATGCTCGTGCCGCGTTTCCGCGGCGCCTTGATCGATTTAGGCGCACGTGTTGCACAGTATTTCTTAGAAAACCCTGCTGATTTTTCTGCATATTTTTAATTCACAAAAAGCCCAGTTTTGAAAAATTGTACAGAGAAGGGTTTTGGATTAGGGTTTCGGGTTCGATCGGACTTCTAACATCGTCTACACTTCGCCTAAAGCTCTAGCTAGACTCTGATACCACTGTAGGGTTCCTAGGCACGCCCATGAGGTTCTACAACTGATCAAACATGTCCAATTAAAAAAATTTCCATGTGCCAAAGAACCCTAAACTAGATCGTTACTAGAGGTAAGGCGAAAAACATACAAGTAAACAACTTTACTAGAAAGTGAAAGTGACTACAACCTTTGTAGATCCGGTCATCCACTTCTTTAGCGCCGTGTTGACGTCCCTCCGCTGCGATCATCGGATCCCGGACTCTGGCGATGGTTTCGTCGGAGAAATGATCGGGCTAGGTCGTCGACTTTGATGCCGAAGATGATCTACGTCGAGGCAACTCAAGATCAAGCTTCATCTTCACTTGGTCATAGAACTTGTGAAGATAACACACTCTACTACATGGCAAGTGGTAGAGGATGAAGAAATAGGAAGTGGGTTCACTTTGGATTTGGATTTCTCACTCTTTTTCTCATGGCACCATTGGAGGTAGCAAGGTTTCTTCTTCTTAAAGAAGAAGAAGAAGAAGAAAGAATACATGATGAGAATAATAATAAATCAAGTGATCTTATCATAATGCAACCATGGGTGAGGCTAACACAAGTAGAGAATAAACTAGGGTTTAGGTAAATGGTTAGGGTTAAGGAATAAAACAAAATGGTTACTTTGTCAAAGATGCATGAAGCATCAAGAAGCTTCTTGCATAAAGACAAAGAAAGCAACCATTCTATTTACCAAAATAAATAAATAAATAAATAAGGTAATGGAAACCCTAACCATTAACTAAACATGGTGTATAGCATACACTCACCCAAGTTTGCATGTATCATCAAACATGATACAAACTAGTGCACAAAAATATATCACATATACTACTTGTGCACATCAAGTGAGAAAATCCATCTTAAGTGAACAAATACTAGTTAATGTAAAGTAATATATCAAATATATAATTATACATCAAATCATTAAATCAACACTTGATTTAATGATCCGGTCATATCGTATATAACCGACTAATATCAAGTGTATCAATGTATCGAATCAACACTTGATTCGGTAACCCGGCTATATCATATATAACTGTCCAATAATACAAATCGCGAGAATAGAATACAGTATCACATACTGGTATTATTCTCGGTCCCGCACATATCTCATATGCGCTCCTATTTCGTTTCGCTTGAGCCAGGAAACCTCTGTGTAGGACTCTAAAGACTCGTCAATACGCCGGCAGCAGGTGATGATCATATCAAACACCCACAAGCCGCAAGCGGTCTGCTAAACATAACGGCCACCCGGGTATTGAGCGATCAGAAGATCAACGAGCAAGCCTGCTCACACTCCTGTGAATCCAACCAGTAACACTTACCGTACAGTCCGGTCTGTTCGTCTGATATGTCGCATATCTCGCCTAGGGGTGGTAAACGTCAGACCCCAGTAGCTTGATAAGTCATGCCGATGTAAGGTCCATAACACGCATGAAACTACTGATAACACTTACCAGTAAATCAGTGCAACCCTGGCCAGGGATTTCCAGTTATGGCCAGTCGAGCATAGCGCAACATCAACCCCCAATACCGGGAGAGACGAATCCCCTTCTATCGCTCATTGCCTCCATGTGAATCGGGACTGTACCCAAAAACCACCTGTTTGCACGACTCAGTAGAGCCGTGGTAGGGTGGAAATCAAAGCACAGCGGGAGACACACAAGACTCTATGACGATCTCGGGTCAACAGACTAAGTTGTACCAGTGTCACCAGAGAACTGCCATCTAATGTGAGGTATAATACCATCTGGGAGTTCTCGGCGAGTCCGTTCAGTGTACCCAGTCACCACTGAGCACCCGCATATCATTTCTGATGTCAAACACCAATGGATATGGGATCATCCATCGCCCATCACATGGATCGAGAAGATATACGTTAGTCTACTCTGGAATATCGATGCCCCGTCTCGATATTCCCACGACTAGGAACATTGAAGGATGTACTCATTGACTACCCAGGCCCTACTAGTATGATCTGCATCATAGTCCAGGAAGTCGAGTACACATCCTAAGGGCTTTATCAACATGTAACAGAGAGACTGCAAGTATACATGTTAAGATAAAGAGCAACCAGATAGCGTACTATCATGTCGAGCAAGAAAGTCCTACCTATATATGTCCTAGCATCCACTACAATATACATCTCATATACAGTAATGGCCTCTAGGGCATACATATAACTAACATAAGCATGCTTATGCCGCGGAACCGCGGCCATTATGTGGAGTTAAGCCATAAAATTTGGTGGTTTCCCCTGGTTTTTAGTACTCTTCAGTGTGGTATATGTTGTTTCTCAGAATCTCTTCATAATATTTCCAGAATTTCAGCAGAACAAAAGGTGATTTGATGTGGATCTTTTGTCATGATTTCCTTGAGCTTCGCGTAGATATGTTGGATCTTGTGCTGACATTGAGCTTTGTGCATGAAAATGACATTGATTTTCCATTTTGTCCCTTAAACTGGTGTGCGACAACATACGGATAGAGAGCGGAGACCCGTATTTTATCTGTGGTTGGCAGTAATCCGGAATTTGTCGTGCTTTTCCATGAATTTCACTGTTTAGAGCTGAGAACCTGTATCCTGCAATTAACTAGCAAACACGGCTCAAGAGTACCTACCGATAAGCAATGTGATAAAAATTGGGCGGTATAAAAATGCAAAAATCTGATATGAACAAATACCCCCAAACTTATCATTTTCTCATCCCGAGCAAAGCCAATTTATTCACAAAAAATTCCTAACCTCACTTTCGCAGGGAACGCGATTGCACTGAGCATGTGCAACAAGCCGTTTAAACCTCTAGGTGTCCCTGGTAGGAGGAGTGTTGTCTCCTGAGGGTTTTCAGCGGATACTACCCACAAAATCCGGTCAAGCTAGTTTTGCAAAATAACTTTGATCCAAACCCAAGGGTTTTGTTTCAGAAAATAACAATTATATTATCCTAAGTCTAGACTATCGAACCTTTATTTTTCACACCTGGCTTCTTATTTAACTTAAGATTTTATATGTCTTTACGTGCAGTGCAAATAGTGTCGTTAAGTTCCAGAAGGATCGGTTAAAGTCATCATGTCACACAATAAAGCCCAGATAAAAATTTTAAAAGGATCACATAAGTTTTATAAAGAGTTAGGCATTTTTCAAGTTTCGTTTTCCAGTAAAGTTTCAACTTCAGAATTTCTATCTTCCTTAACAGGAAACTAGGTCTTATTTTTCACTCCACCTTTTTCTTGTTTTCATTTCATACACACCTCTGTGAACGTGCAATAGTCTTTATCATAGAATAAAACCTTCATATCTCCGCTAGAAATATTTTTTTTTTATAAAAGCCTGTCTTTTGTCAAGATTATTCTCACACAAAGAACCGTTAGGAATTTTAACTCGGAGAGAACACTTGCTTGACTTTGTTTTAATCTGGACTTTCTAGGCTTCTTAACGAGCTTTGGGCCAATGCACCCAAACCAGTTGGTTTTAGGGCATTAGGTGTAGAGACACCCCAGCGGACTTAATTACTCAAGTTACCTAGGTCCAAAAACAAAAGACAATTTAGCGTGAAAATCATGATGATTCAATACGAACGGAGATATAACTCGCAGTTCAATTATTTTTTTGGATAAAAGACGTGTTTAGTGGGTTCGGTGTGTAATCATCCCAATCAAGTTCCAGATGGGTTATTTTTCAGACTTAGTTCCAATTAAGGTATCAATAACATTCCTTCATATTCACTTCACTTCATAAACTATTCTTGATAGTACTTATTTCAGAACAAACCTATTTGATCCTCAGAAAATTATTTATCCATTTAAAAGTTTTTAGACATAATAGACTTGTCATCTAATTTCCAAAACTCACGACAAGTGTAGTGTGATGTAAAAACGTATATCAGCTATAGTTAACTTCAAATGAGGGTCATCTTTCAGGTTTTCAAAATCTAAAAATAAGATTTAGTTATTCTTATCTTATCAAACAAAACCGTCGAAATGTTGAATCTGAGTTCTCCCACTAGCGAACTTGACAAAAAGTTTTTATGTTTTTAGAATTTTCTGATTTTTATGGATTTTATGGATTTTAATATGCAGATGCAAAATATACATATGAATGCGAAGGTTAGAAATGCGTACTGAGCGTACCCCCAAACTTAAACTGGACAGTGTCCTCACTGTTATTGCATGAAGAGATCAATGAAGGGTCAAAATTGTCGGTTAGATATACACATTTTTTTGTTTTTGTTTTTGTTTTTAAAGAAAAGAAAATTAGTAAAAATGGAAAAGAATATCCACAAATATATACAGAATGATATATACATACCCCCAAACTTATTTGGAACAGTGTCCACTGTTCTTGGCTGGATAACCGATGTTTGGTGGTAGGCAGAGGAAGATTATGCAGGGTAAACCAGCTCTTGTAAGACCAGGAGCTCCTCTGTTGGTTCGGCGCTAAGGTACGGTTTAAGTCAGTGTCCGTTTACTTTGAAAAATGAACCGTCCTGTGGATTCTCCAAATCCACAGCGCCATGCGGATACACATTCCGCACAAAATACGGCCCCTTCCAACGAGATCTGAGCTTACCTGGATGGAAATGTAGCCGGGTGTCGTAAAGCAGCACCTGTTGACCAGGTGTGAAAGTTTTGCGCAAAAGGTGTTTATCGTGAAACACCTTCGTTCGGTTCTTAACGACAACCGCGTTTTCGTAAGCCTCATCCCTAAGCTCGCTCAATTCATTCAACTGCAGCTTCCGATGGCTGCCCGCATCTTCGAGAGACAGATTCAGCTCTTTTATCGCCCAAAATGCGCGATGCTCTATTTCCACAGGGAGGTGGCAAGCCTTTCCGTACACAAGCTGATAGGGAGACATGCCAAGATCGGACTTATAAGCAGTTCGAAGTGCCCAAAGGGCATCGGTGAGTTTCAACGACCAATCCTTACGGTTCTTGGAAACCGTCTTCTCCAGTATCTGCTTGATTTGCCGATTTGAAACTTCGGCCTGCCTATAGATTTGGGGGTGGTAGGGTGTAGATAGCTTATGATTAATGGAATATTTACGCATCAAGGCCTCGAAAGTCTTATTGCAGAAATGAGTTCCATTGTCGCTAATGATCGCTCGGGGGTGCCCAAACCAGGAGAAAATGTTTTCTTTAAGAAACCTAACGACAACCTTGTTGTCGTTAGTCCGGCTGGGCACAGCCTCGACCCACTTAGAGACGTAATCAACAGCGAGAAGGATGTACAACTTCCCAAAAGAGCTGGGAAACGGCCCTATGAAATCTATCCCCCAAACGTCGAAAATCTCCACAACCAAGATTGGTTGGAGCGGCATCTCGTTCCTCCTGGATATCCGGCCCAAGTGTTGGCACCGGGAGCAAGTCTTGCAGTAGTCATGAGCGTCTTTGAAGAGTTGTGGCCAGTAGAAACCACACTGCAAGATCTTCTCAGCTGTCTTTCTGGGGCCAAAATGCCCGCCACATGCTTGATCGTGGCAAAATGACAGCACACTCTTGAATTCATCGTCAGGGACACACCGACGAATAATCTGGTCGGGACAGTACTTGAACAGATAGGGTTCGTCCCAGTAAAAGTGTTTTACTTGGGATAGGAATCGAAGTCTGTCCTGACTTGACCATTCAGTCGGTAGTAACCCTGTGGCCAAATAGTTCACAATATATGCGAACCAGGGTTCGCAAGATACTGTCAAGAGTTGTTCATCCGGAAAAACGTCGTTGATCGGAAGTTGAGGCGACGGCGAAGAAGGAAGTCGTGAGAGATGGTCGGCGACTACGTTTTCACATCCTCTTTTGTCCTTGATGACAAGGTCAAACTCTTGAAAAAAAAAGGATCCAACGTATTAGCCGAGATTTTGCATCTTTCTTCGCAAAAAAATGGCGCAGAGCAGAATGGTCTGTGTAGACAATAACTGGAGAGCCGATGAGGTAGGGCCTGAACTTTTCTAAAGAAAATACAACAGCTAAGAATTCCTTCTCAGTTGTTGTATAATTAAGTTGGGCGTCGTTCAGGGTTCGGCTAGCATAATAGATTACGTGCGGCATCTTGTTGATGTGTTGTCCAAGGACGACACCAATGGCAAAGTCGGATGCATCGCACATAATCTCAAATGGGTGCGTCCAGTCAGGTGAAGAAAGAACGGGAGCAGAAGCGAGTGAGCTTTTTAATGACTCGAACGCAGTCACACAGCTCGAGTTGAAGTCAAATGGCGTGTCCTTGGCCAGTAGAAGAGTCAAGGGCCTAGCAATCTTGCTAAAGTCCTTGATAAACCGTCTATAGAAACCGGCATGGTCAAGGAAGGCTCGGATGTCTCTGACGCATCTAGGAGGAGGAAGATTGGAAATGACCTCAATCTTCGCTTTGTCAACCTCTATGCCATTTTGCAAAATGATATGTCCTAAGACAATACCTTCGCGCACCATGAAGTGGCACTTCTCCCAATTCAAAGTGAGGTTCTTGTCCTTACATCGGGTAAGGACAGCGTCGAGATGCAGCAAACACTCATTAAAGGAATCGCCGAAGATGGAGAAATCGTTCATGAAGATCTCCAGGAATTTTTCCACCATGTCTGAGAAGATTCCCATCATACACCGCTGGATGGTAGCGGGCGCATTGCATAACCCAAAGGGCATGCGACGATATGCAAACGTGCCGAAAGGACAAGTGAATGTGGTCTTGTGCTGGTCTTTTTCGACGATGGGAATCTGATTATAGCCGGAGTAGCCATCAAGAAAGCAGTAGTACTCGTGTCCGGCCAATCGTTCAAGCATTTGGTCAATGAAAGATAGCGGAAAGTGGTCCTTCCGCGTTGCGGCGTTGAGTTTTCTGTAATCGATGCATACTCGCCACCCAGTTTGGGTGCGAGTAGGGATTAACTCGTTCGCCTCGTTAGTGATGACCGTTATGCCTGATTTCTTGGGGACAACGTGAATGGGGATAACCCACTGGCTATCAGAGATAGGGTAAATGATACCACTATCTAGACACTTTACGATTTCCTTTTTCACAGCCTCCTTCATGACTGGGTTGAGTCGCCTTTGTGGATCCCTGGCTTGTTTGGCATCATCCATCAGATGAATGTGATGTTCAACGATCAGGGGACTAATCCCCTTGATGTCCGCCATGGACCAGCCAAAAGCTTTCCTATTGCTGTGCAAGACCGCAAGAAGGTCTTTCTCTTGCTCTAGAGCTAGAGAAGCCGAGATGATAACAGGGAGGGTCTCGTTCTCACCCAAGTAAGCGTACTTAAGGTGAGACGGCAAAAGCTTGAGTTCGAGTGTTGGAGGTGAAACGATTGAAGGCAAGATTGGTGAAAAGGTCTCGAACTCAAAGGATTCCAGCAAAGGTTCAAAACGAGTGTAAGCGACCGAGTTGGATGGTTCAGGTAACTCATCCAGAAATTCGAAGGATTCAAACTCGGGTGGTGAGTGGCTAAGATCGTTCGAGAAAGTGAAACACTCGTAGTCATTGTCGGGCGCAGAAACAGCAGCAGGTTCGAAGAGGAACGTACTAGCGGCGTTAAGGTTATCGTGATCGAACAAAAACTCCTCGAATTCACACTCTTCCGGGATGATCTCCTGGATTGAGCAAACGTCTAGTATATGAGCATTAGGTTCGGTGGGCTGATTCCCCAACCTAAAAATGTTGAGTTCAATTGTCATGTTTCCAAAAGATAGGTTCATCGAACCATTTCGACAATTGATCACATCATTTGAGGTTGCAAGGAATGGGCGACCGAGTATCACCGGAATTTGATTCCGGGGGTTAGCTACAGGCTGTGTGTCTAAAACAATGAAGTCAACGGGAAATATGAAGTCCACAACCTTGATTAACACATCCTCTAGCTCACCCCTAGGATGGGTGATCGATCGGTCGGCCATTTGGAGAGTGCAGTGTGTGGGTTTCAGCTCTCCTACATCTAGTTGCTCATATACTGAGTACGGAAGCAGGTTAACACTGGCACCAAGATCTAATAGTGCGCGGTTGATGTTCTTATCCCCAATGGTAATAGAAATCGTAGGACAGCCAGGATCCTTCCGTTTTTGAGGTAAAGATTGGGTAAGAGCATCACTCACAGCACTAGCCAAGAAAACTTTCTTGGGTACCTGAGATTTCCTCTTTTTCGTGCATAAGTCCTTTAAGATTTTCGCGTAGGACGGGACTTGTTGGACAGCATCTAAAAGGCGAATGTTGATGTTAACCTTCTTAAACAACTCCAGAATCTTCTCCATTTGTGGATTTTGTTTATTGGACCTCAACCGGTTTGGAAATGGAACGTTTTTAAAATTGGTTGAGTCCAATGCTTGTGGAGGAGATTGTGGAGTTGGAACGGATCCCAGAGCTGGTGTTTTCTTGGAGTGAGAAGTGGGTCCGTTCAGAGCAGAAGAAGAAGAAGAAGGAGAGCCTTTTGAAGAATGAAGAATAGGCTCAGAAGATGAGGAAGGAGAAGAAGAAGAAGAAGAAGAAGAAGAAGAAGCGGCCGGGGTGTCATCGTTGATTCGTGTGCCAATATTGTTTTGCAGCATCCTTCCCGATCTCAATGTAGGCACGGCACTCACATTATGGTTCTGTTGTTCAAGAGCAACATGTACATTATGTGGGTGACCGGGATTTGGGAGTGGTTGAGATGGAAGCTTCCCCTTTTCTTGCTCGCTTAACGCCGCATTCAGCTGTGCAATCTGGGCTTCGATGGTCTTGATGCTTTGCCCGTGTGCAGCAGTGTGTTGCACCAAAGACTGAATAGACGACTAGATGTTGGCGGTGGATTGTGTCGATTGTTTAACGAACGCCTCCAGACTTCGTTCTAGCGAGGAAACCTTATCGTTGTTTGATGGAACAAAGTTGTTTTGCGGAAAAGAATTGTTGGGTGCAAAGTTGTTCGTCTGATTTTGAAAAGGTTGGGGTTGGAAGAGCTGCTGAAATTGATGTTGAGTTTGTTGTTGCGCTTGTTGTTGCGGAGGAGGGGGCCTCTAGAAATTGTTGCCTTGGAATTGATGCTGATTCTGATTCCAGGCGAAATTGGGGTGGTTCCTCCAACCGGGATTGTAGGTGGAAGAGTATGGATCATTTCTCGGTCTTTGCTGAAATGCAGCATTAACCTGATCCTGTCCTTGAGATGATGGATTGTAAGGACACTCATCGGTTAAGTGAGAAGGATCAGAACAACAAGCACAAATGGTACGAAGGGGAAGAACAGGAGCAGGAGATGAAAATTTGCTCTCTATCGCTTCAAGTTTTTTCGTTGTTGCAGCCATTTTAGCTTTCATCGCAATAGAGATATCAAGTTGGTGAATTCCTACCCTAGACTGACCAGTAGAGGTGGAGGAAGAAGAAGAAGAAGTTGGTCTGGTGCTCTCCCATTGAAGCGTTTGTTCCGCAAGGTCGTTGAAGAATTGCCACGCTTCCTCGTCAGATTTCGATAGGAAGTGGTCCTGACAAATGGTTTCCAACAACTGCTTGGTTGCTGGGTTAAGGCCCTCGTATAAGGTTTGGCAAAGTTGTCATTTCTCAATACCATGGTGAGGGCACTGAACAAGAAGGTCTTTATACCGGTCAAAGCACTTCCAAAAGGGTTCAGTAGAAAGCTGAGAGAATTGATTGATTTCATTACGGATCCTTGCGGTTTTATGATTCGGATAGAATTTCTTGAGAAACGCTTTCACAAATTCGTCCCAACTGGTTATGGAGTGGGAAGCAATGCTATACAGCCACTTTTCAGCAAGATCGCACAAAGGGAACGGAATGACCCGTAGCCGTATAGCATTGTCCGACAGCTGGGTGGTTTTCATCATGGCACAAACATTTTGGAACTTGTTGATGAAGATATAGGCATCTTCAGATTCAAGCCCATGAAATTTCGGAAGCATGTTAATGAAGTGGGGCTTAATTTCAAAATTATCCCCATTGGCCGGTGGAAGGGAAAGACAGATGGGAAGTGCAGAACGGATGGGATAGAAACGATCCTGGAGCGCGATTCGTTGTGGCGCTACAACAGGCGGTGGTGGTGGGTTATTCGCATCCATAGGAGGTGGAATCAATCCCGGGGGAGTCAAAGAGATGTTTGGATTAAATCCTGACATCGCGGAAGAAAAGGTTGGTGATGGTGAAGGTGAAGATGTATGAACAGAATTCCGGTCAACGTTGGAGTTGGCCGGCAAAGGTAAGGGTGAAAGAGACGTGGACGGAGTTTCGACGTCTGAGTCGATCGCGTAGTCGGTAGCGACTAACGTAACGCGGACTAGGCGGGCGCTAGTGTCCCGAGTCCAAGCGGACTTACACTAAACAAATTTAGTATAGTCAAAGCGGAGAAGGTGAGGGTAAGAAAACGTCAATGGAGAAATACGATGGGTGGTGGGTGAAAAAAATGGGATTTTGGCGACAAAGGGCAAGTTTTTATAAAAGTTTTTGGTTTTTGTGTTTTTTTTTCTTTTTAGAAAGAGCTTTACAGAAATATGTACGGACTTACGGCTTCAAGCAATCACAAACAAGATATGCACAATCACACCTAGATCTAGGGTCACCTAGGTCAGCTAGACAGCTCCTAACTGTTCCAAAGGGCTAGAAATAGGACCTCAAACCGCCTCTTCTCTGCCAATTGCGGCCAAGCAAGTGCCATGTAAGTAGGAGGCTCCCCACTACGTAAGTAGTGGTCCTAATTAAGTAACCACTTGCCTTGGACACACTTGCCTAGACACCGCAAAGTCAGGATAGGATAAACGGCTGATGCCTGTAACTAGTCCTCTGTCCTATTGAGCGCGAAGTCCTTAGGGCTGAGTCTAATATTTTTTAATTAAACAATGGTCAATGCATATGCTTTTTGTGATTTCTGGGGTCCTGGGAAGGGTGATGAAATCCCCACCCAATCTGGATTGGTTTCAAGCCCCTTAAAGTCCGTATTAATAAATGCAAAGCAGTAACAATCAACTGCAATCAAATTTTTTATTTTTTTAAGCACGGCGCAAAGAATCCTGCACAAAAACAATTTATTAGAAAGGGGAAGAGAATTTGCGCAAAGAATGCTGCAGAAAACACAGTTCAGTGGAGTTCAGAGGAGTGGAGAAGAGGAGAGAGAGACTTACAGAAATTTTTGGGTATTGATGGCACCAAATGGCCGCGGTTACGCGGCCTAAGCTTGCTTATGCCGCGGTTCCGCGGCAATAAAATGGAATTGGGCCTCTGGATTTCTTGTGTGTGCTGCCTTGGCTGTCCTCGTCTTGTCTGGAGCTCCTGAATCTTGATTTGCTCACTGTATATGCTCCAGAATTTTACAGTAGACCGTTGGCTCCGTCTTGATCCGTCGCGGTGTAGCCGCGAGATATGGGTCTAACTTCCCACGTCTTTGGCACTGAACTCGACCTTCTTTTTATCCCTCACACTTGCACAAAAACTAATCAAAAATAACAAGATGGATTTTTACAATGTATATATTTTTTTTTGTTTTGTTTTTCGGTTAGATTTATATTCACAAATTAACCCGAAATTACACAAAGAAATAAACTACCGTCTCCTCGGCAACGACGCCATTTGATTGGTAGAGTTTTTGCGTGCTTAGTTAATTACCGCAATCAAGACGGTTTCGCTTGTAGCTAGCCGGTTGAGTACGGGTCGTCCATAGGGAGATGGGAATCTTTTTCTATGTGCTTTAACGAGTTAAGTCTAAATGTCCAGGTTTGTTTTGAGATTAACTATGTGCTAAAATTATATATAAAGAGAGCTTGTTAGGGTTAGAATTAGGTTAGTTTGAGTTAGGAGTCGCTCACTTCTTTCATTGCCACTCTTAATATCGGTGTTACGGTAATCGGCAACAACGGTGATTAGCACGACTAGGAAGAAACTTGCGAGTATAAGTTAGGCTTTCCAACGCCTAAGTACTTCCTTTTGGTTCTTGTCCGTCCGTTCTTGGCTCTTAGCCTTAAACTCCGGTTAATTTAACCACAACCGGTCTCACTAAGGAATCACCGCTATCATATAGGATAGGGTGCCGTAGGGAGCGGATTGTGGTTAAATTAACGGGAGTCCGAATTAAGATGTTGGGCAAGAAAAGAGTGAGAGAGATTTCTTTCTCTCAAACTTTCCATATCCTACCCTAACAAGTAAGAAAACTACTCACCCATTATAAGAAAATGAAAACACAACAAAAGGAGGAAGATAGAAACAAGGAGGTTAGGAGATTACAACTAGCTATTTGAGACCTCACTTTGGCAAGGATCAAGCTTAAGCATCATTGTTGTTTAAGGATAAAGAAAAAGAGAACAAGAAACAAACAAACAACAAATAACAACAACTACATTAGCAAATGAAAAATACAAGCAATTATAATTAACAATCATAACAAGACAAGCATGGTAACAAAAAGAACTCTTTATTCATCACTTCACTCACAAAAGCTCACTACAAGGTTTTAATGGAGAAGAGATGAGAAGAAGAACAACAACATATATCCTAAAATCTAAATACAAGAATAAGCACCCTTGGCTTTGGCAAGTTCTGGACTATTTATAGGCAGGGAACTGGAAACCTAGGGCAATAATCTGCCATAAAATAAAATTACCAAACTACCCCCAAAAGACGACCCACTGAAGAGTCAGCATGGCCGCGGTTCCGCGGCCTAAGCATGCTTATGCCGCGGAACCGCGGCCATTATGTGGAGTTAGGCCATGAAATTTGGTGATTTTCCCTGGTTTTTAGTACTCTTCAGTGTGGTATATGTTGTTTCTCAGAATCTCTTCACAATATTTCCAGAATTTCAGCAGAACAAAAGGTGATTTGATGTGGATCTTTTGTCATGATTTCCTTGAGCTCCGCGTAGATATGTTGGATCTTGTGCTGACATTGAGCTTTGTGCATGAAAATGACATTGATTTTCCATTTTGTCCCTTAAACTGGTGTGCGGCAACATACGGATAGAGAGCGGAGACCCGTGTTTTATCTGTGATTGGCAGTAATCCGGAATTTGTCGTGCTTTTCCATGAATTTCACTGTTTAGATCTGAGAACCTGTATCCTGCAATTAACTAGCAAACACGGCTCAAGAGTACCTACCGATAAGCAATGTGATAAAAATTGGACGGTATAAAAATGCAAAAATCTGATATGAACATGACCCAGTCTACAATGCCATAAGAAAGCCTAATTTAATTCCGGAGACTTTCTTTTAAGTGTGTTATGGACGTTGAAAACCTGAGCTTGATTCCATACGTATATTCCGTTATCTAATATACCTGACCCAATAAAATTTTGATTTAGGTGGATGTGTACTACATCGCTTACAAATGTAAAATCATATCCTTCGTTAGAAAGTAAATATACAGATATGATATTACAGGCTAGACTAGGTACATACAAACAGTTACGTAAAATCAATATCTGCCCACTTATCAATCCTAGGTGATATTCCCCTACGGATTCAGCGTCCACGCTCATTCCGTTAGCAACTCTGAGAGTCATATCACCTGCCTTGATAACTCTATGGTTTCTCAAAATCTATAATGAATTACAGATATAAGATCCTGATCCGCTATCTAGTACCCAGGAAGTAGAGTTAATAGATAGACAGATTTCAATTACAAACACACTCGAAGCTGAAGCCACAACGTGTTTCGAATACTGGCTTCTGGCTTTCCAAGCCCTGCAGTCCTTCTGACAATGCGCTTTCCTGTGACTACAAAGACATGCCTCCTTCCCTACTACTAGGCCCGAAACTTTTGCCCTGCCATTTCCAGCTACCTTACTGACACCGTTTATCGGCTTGGTGGAGGTCTTCTTCTTCTCTCCCTTGACTTTCGCCTCGGATCTAGAAGAGAAAGATTCCCCAATAAGCAGAGCGGGTGTCTCCCTGAATTCTTTCACGGTGCCCTCTGAGCTCCTCAATAAGTTGAGGAGAGTTGGAAGTGTAACTTCCTTCCTTTGAATTTTGCAATTCAAGATAAACTGGGCGTAAGTAGATGGTAGGGACTATAGAATCAAGTTGATACACAACTCGTTCTCCAACGTAGTCCCATGGTCCGTGAGCTGTTCAATATTGCTAATCATCGTAAGGACGTGGTCCCCTACAGATGACCCGACAACCAATCTCGCTTGAAGCAATATCTTCGAGCTCTCATATCTTGTGATACGAGATCGCTCTCCATATAAAACTTTGGTATAGAGGAAGATGGAAGTTAAGTCCATCTTCTCGTGATGCCTCTGGTTTTCACTATCCACGGAGGCTAACACGAGGCACTTGGCTCTCGCACAATCCTTTTCCCATGTCAGACAGATATCCATATCTGCGACGGTGGAACTTGGACCTGGGAAGGCGGGGGGTTTTGTGGTAAGGAGGTAGTCTAGCTTGTCATAGGTAAGTGTCATCTGGACATACCGTAGCCAATCAATATAGTTTGGCCCAGTCAAATTATTATCTAATAACCTATGTCCGGGCATAGTGGTCACTGCAAATAGGAGAGAGAGAAGAAACACTTAGCATGATACTCTTGCAAGTTTAGATTGGTTATTAGTTTATCTAAACAGGATGGCTCCTACTGTTTCCTCGAATCCTTCCTCCAACCATAAAAGAAGAATTAGTCAGGATTAATCTCACTTTTACAATTCTTGCTTAACCTTTCAGCCAGGCTGGTATCGGTACTTCGAGAGAAGTTTTCCAACGCTTTCGTGAAGTTCCTTAATTACATAACCTCTTTTCCCTGGAGGTGTAGCCCCGCTAACACCGTTCTAGACACATACTTGGTTTATAGTATTAATCGTTTAGTGAAAAATCTCCTGAAGAGTAGCGCATACTCACAGTAGGATCGGGATCCAAATATCATTGTGTGATAACCAAGAAGGAAGCCTACCATAATTATCACACTCCAAATGGTATGTAACACTAGCAAGTTTCAGTACCTTAGAAACTCCCGATGTAGATTTTTGCCCCATGTTCTTATGACCTTGACGAATGCCAACAAATCATAAGTCACATGTCAAGTTCTGCCCGTCATTGTCCAGGTTAATTTGAACACACCCGTACATACCCTTGACGAAGGCCAACAAAGTAGTACGACTGTCCCAAACCAACGCATCTATCTATGCTACATATGAATACCCAGCAGCTACCAATCACCATGCCTTGGCGAAGGTCAACAAACATGGCTTGAATACTACTGATTATTCATATGAAATGACGGAGGGCTACGAATTGTTTTGACGAAACCATGAACGTAGTGAACTTGATATAGTCGAAAGAACCATGATAGCTTTTTAAAAGGAGTGGTTTAAGCTCCGCATTTAAAATTGCTTTTTTGAAGAAAACCGAGTAGTTTTGAAATTGTTCCAACGATTAAACTTTGATTTGTTTTATCTTGCATTAATCTTTGTTAATGCGGTCCCATCATTTACAAACCCTATCATTGCAGCAAAAGAAACGAAAATACAACGTACGTTTATGCCATCCGCATTCGCCACTGGGCCTCGTCTAACACCGTTAGGTTACTTAACGAACGCCAGAGCGGGGGCTGGACTAGCGAGGTGCAAAACATAAGCAACGTCTATATATATATATATATATATATATATATATATATATATATATATATATATATATATATATATATATATATATATATATATATATATTCGTCTCACGCAATAATAGGCATTCCAGATCACAGATGAATATATTGGATATACTAGGAATTCCGCATTTCGTTTAAGCCTGTAACGAAAGACGGATTCCACGGTTGTGATGAATAGCCAAACACCCCACCCTAGACCCCTACGGGTGCGGCAAACTACCCTCCAAATTCCCGAAGTGAAGCAACCTCCCTCAGTAAAATGAGTAGGCCAATCGGCACTTTAAAGAACCCGGTAGTTTGTGCACCCCACCTTGGGTCTATCCTAGGAGCAGAAAACAGTAAAAAAATAATATACAACGTTGGCTACAAGCTCAACCCGTATGTGCCCCACAAAATAATATTACACCACTTTTACAAATTACATTGAATGAAAGAAAAGAAAACACTCTTCTCACATCCCCCGGCTATTCATTCACGAAGATCCAATAAAATTCATATCCACAAACCAACAACACAGATCACAGATATGTGCAACCCCCAACTAATCGACGTATAGCAATTAACGGAGGTTTACGAACACATATATTAAACACAGAAAACCCGATTAGCCAAAGTACTTAGAATTTCGATCGAATAACCAAATTTGAATCTACCCCAAGTACAACACTGTACACAAAAGATCCTGGGCAGAAACAAAATAATCCCAATATCACAAAACTACATAATACAGGCACAGAAAAAATTTGGGCTGAATCGGCTTCGAATCGGCCCCGGAACGACTGCAGAACGGTCTGTTCTGCCGCAGTTCGCCGCGTTCTTGCCGATTCAAGAGCCCAAATTTCTTGTGTGACCTAATAAAACCCTGCACATATTTTTCAGGCCCCTGAAAAGATTTTTGGAGCTGTTTTGAAAATCGACAGAAACATGCATTTTCGGACGTGATTTTGGGATTTTTCCGCAATCGAATTTCTAAAGACTTTGCTAACTAGCTAGTTAAGGTTTTTGTAACATTTCAGAAATGTAAAATATTATTTTTGAAATTTAATATTAAAATAATATATTTCGCGAAAACTATTCGATTTGTAAATTTGGGGTTTTCGCAAAATGGTAGAAATATATACCAATATTTGGGAAATAATTGGAGATTAAAATGATTTATTCATTTAAAAATATATTTATCGGATTTGGGTATTTTTATAATTAATTATATGCAACTTTAAATTAAACTCGATTAGTGCACTACTAATCACGATTATACCAAATCCGTATTTTTAAGTAGTCATGGCTAGTGCACCATGACATGTTACATTTTTGTTGCATGATTGTTTCATTTGTGTTGTTTTATTTGTATTTATGATTTTAATTGAGAGAGAGAAAGAAAAGAAAAGGAAAAAGAAAAGATGACATTGGAGAATAGAATAATAAGCATGGGCATGAGAGAGAGGGGGGAGAGAGAGAGAGGGGCATGGCTCCTACACTTGACTTTTCCCTTCACTCTTTTCCTTCATCACTTCATTTCTTCATCTCACAATTTCCTCACCTCCTTCCTCCACCTCCTCTACCTCCATGGATCACCTCAAAAACCTTGCCAAACCCCACACCACCTTCATAAAAAATGATCCTCACCTCTTCCTAAACCCTATGGACCTTTCAAGTTTGGATTTTAGAGACTTTGGGAATATAGGGTTTTTCTTGAGTTTCCAAATGAGGTAATATTCCTTTTCTTTAGTTAAGTTATTGTGTTTAATATATACTAGTTATAGTTTAGAGTTAAACAAGTATGGAATTGTGATCTTAGAAATTTCCAAGTTGAGGTTTAGTGGGAGACTTGACTTGTAAGTGGTAAATTGAAGTGTTGTGAGTGATTGCAAGACCTTAGTGATGATTTTACTGGCCAAGACCAGAGACTAGAACCCAAAACATGAAGTTAGAATTTCCCGACATCGAATATTTGACGGTTTGTGAGGGTATATAGGAATCTGGGATGACCCAAGACCTTTATAAAATAAGTTCCCTTGACAGTGATACATGCAGGCAATTTTGAAGCAACCCCTGAAACCCGAGACCCAAATACCAACATCTGGCCGCAGATTAATTCATGGTGGCCGCAAATTGCGGCCACATTAGAGTGGAAATTGGTGATTTTTGGTCAGTAGTCTTGTTATCTGATATCTTAGACTAACCATGTATGCAAAATTCCCTAGTTTGGCCTAGCGTGAAATATGGGAGCAATTTCCTATGTTGCTGAATTTGGTATTTGCGAATTATGAACTTGGGTTTTGGTATTTGATATTGTATTTGGCCGTTGGACGTTTGTACATCAACGACGAGGGTTATTTGGTTGTTGTTGCATGCGTAAGCTATAGGTTCTAACCTATGAGCACTTTGTGTGCCATATCGGCTTTCAGACTTGGTTTTCATAACGTTACGATGTGTTGTGATTGTAGGTACCTTCGCGTGGATTCCGAGACGACGAAGCACATCGACTACAGCTAAACAAGAAGATTGCAGGTGAGTAGATTTATATCTACGGGGGAAGTCGGGTGGATGGCGTATAGCATCCCCGCAATTATAAAATGGAGATCGATATATAGAATGTAGTCGGACAAATCTATACTAGGAAACTATGGATATGATCAAAAGTTAATTGGAGATGATATGAATGATTGAATACCTATATCAAGATATGAGACGAAAGCTATAAGGATATGACATGAGAGCGATGAATATGATAAGATTGAGATAGAATGTGGTATGAGATCGGTAAAATAAGATAAATATATATAAGATTACTTAATATGAGATATTGATGTGATGAAAAGAGAATATGATGAAATAAGATGACTTGGCTTAATATGTCAATATGCGGATGCGAAGCGATATGTGAATATAGATATTGTTGCCAAGACATGATATGAGATTGATACGGATGTGACTTGATATATATATATATATATATATATATATATGAGATAAATGAGTGATATATCGTACGAGACGTTAGATCCATACCCTCATTGTTGTATAGGTTGATAAAATCCATATTCTGTTTGTTGTCGTTGTACGATGGTTTACCGCAAGCGATATTTTACCGGATGATTGATCCATACCCTTGGCTTGAGGATGTCGTATGATGGATTATACCGTATGTTATGTTGTGAGGATGGATGCCGATTGATAGATTCACCAACTCGGATATGTTAGATTAGATACGTATACCTTATAGCATTGCACTCATGATTTACTTTCTGCTGCGTTCATGATATTATCATTGCATTACATATACCTGTGCTAGTACACCTACACGATTATCGATGATGCATATGTTACACTTACACAGATTGCCGGCTCACACACTTTCATCATCGATAATTGCCATGTCACTTACACAGTAGAATTGCTACATCATGCTATTAATCTTAATTGTTCGGTACTGTCACATGACTCGTTAGCATGATATATTGCTATGCTCACATCATTATGCTATGTCGCATGATATACTTGATATGCTCACATTTCTGTTCTATATTTGCATTCATCATGCTTTATGATTATACGCATTGAGATGTTGTTTTCATGAGATTCTGGATTTGAGAACTGTGGTTATATTTAAAAAGAAAGTATGTATTGTTTTAAAAACCCGGTTTCTCTTGATATGATATTTCGAGACGTCCACCATGTGTTTTCTCGGTTATGAGCTATGTGGAACTCGATTCGAGGAGATGGATGATCCGTTTGCGGGTATATGGTGTTGGTCTTATATTTGGGTATTTGATCGTTCGTTCGAAAACTTTAATAATTTCTGTTTATCTGGAATGTGATACAATATGTGGAATTCATATAGTTTAGGCATGAAATACGAAGTATGTGTAATTTCGCATTTATGATGTCTAAAGTGCATGTGGATTCCAAATATTGTAGTTTTACACTTTCTTTTCTATGACCGTAAGTGTAGTATGTTCGATATCGCCGGTTTCGTTGCTATACATCAACGACAATTGGGGTACGCATACTTACTTACGTTGATAATATGTGATATTATGTGTTGCTGAGATATGATGTGCAGGATTGTCGCGATCGAATAGCCGGGGGGTTTTTATGTGAGATGAGAGTTTTATATTTTCATTCATGTAAATTCAAATATAATGTAATATTCTTTTATTTGGGGCACTTCCGGGTTGAGGTTGTGTCACCAGTGTTGTATATTATTTACTTTTCCGCATTAGGATAGACCCAAGGAGGAGAGCACAAGTGACCGGGTTCTGGGGTTCAGTGGGAGGCCATCTCGAGGAGTCGAGCCCGGGTCTCCTAAACTCCAGGATTGGTAGGGTCGCTTGCCGCTCTCGTAGGGGTCTAGGGGTGTGGGCTTGGCTATTCATCGCGACTGTGGAATCCGTATTTTCTATTGTTGGCTAAATACTAAATACGGACGTCCTAGTATATCCCACATTATATATATGTTTCTGCTGCCTGTGTTCTGAGATATCTGAGACGAATGACATATTATATATATGATATATAGTAGACGTTGCTTATGTTTTACACCCGCGCTAGTCCCGTCCCGGTATGCCGTTAGTTAAGTAACCTAACGGTGCATAACGGAACATTGCGGCGAATGCGGATGGCATAAACGTACGTGTTATTTTCGTTTCTTTTCTGTGATTGGCTTAAGGACTTAAATGATGGGATTACATTAATATGATTAATGTAAAGAAAATAAACCTAAAAAGATGTTGTAGAATCGGATTTGAAAACCACTCGGCTCTTTATGAAAAAGCTATATTTCAAAACTGCGGAGCACAAGCCACTCCTTTTGAAAACCATTTGATTCTACGACGATATCAAGTTCAAATCGTTAAAGATTTTCTTAAAAATCATACGCAACCCTCCATCATTTTAGGAAGTAGAGTACTTAGTATTCGTGCTACGTTTGTTGACTTTAGTTAAGGCGTAGTGTACGGTAGCTAAGTGATGTCTTCCTACACTGCATATGATGCAGATTAATTAGGACATTCATGCGACTTTGTTGACCATAGTTAAGGGTCATATGGGTGGGTCTAATTGATCAAGAAATGACGGGTAGAACTTGACTGGTACTTATGATTTGTTGACCATAGTTAAGGTCATAAGTACTAGGGGTAAAAATTACATCGGGAATTTCAAGTGTTGAAATTTGCAATGAGATTGCATACCTTCCATGTGATGGTTGGATCCCGATCCTATTGTGGGCAATAGTTGCTCCTAGGAGAGTTTTGCAGTTTACAATTAGCTAACTCATTAGGTGTCTAGAAAGGTGTTAACGGGGCTACGCCTCTGGGAAAACGAGGTTTACTTTAACTAGGTCCGTGCGAAAGCACGGGGAACCTCCCGCAAGCGCGAGGCATTTGGCCGTGGCACAGTCAGCATCCCATGTCTTGCGGACTTCAATGTCCGCAACTGAGGATTTTGGACCTGGGGTGGGCGGGGCTGAAGCCGTGAGGACATATGATACTTTATCATAAGTCAAGGCTATTTTCAGATTCCTCAACCAGTCTTTATAATTGGTCCCATTCAGTTTGTTTTTATCTAGTAGAAGCTTGAGTCCAGTCATTGGTATCTGCCATTAAGAGAGAGAAAAGAATACACTCAGCAAAAGCTCTTGCATAGATCAGATTGGTTATTATCTTGTCTAATCGATGTCTCCCACTGCTTTAATCAAGTTTTTCTTTCAAACCTTAAAAAGAAAACTAGCCAGGATTAATTACAGTCTACAACTTCGCTAACCGTTCAGCCAGGCCAGTGTCGGTACTTGAGGGAGGTTCCCCGTGCTTTCGCACGGACCTAATTAAAGTAAACCTCGTTTTCCCAGAGGCGTAGCCCCGTTAACACCTTTCTAGACACCTAATGAGTTAGCTAATTGTAAACTGCAAAACTCTCCTAGGAGCAACTATTGCCCACAATAGGATCGGGATCCAACCATCACATGGAAGGTATGCAATCTCATTGCAAATTTCAACACTTGAAATTCCCCATGTAATTTTTACCCCTAGTACTTATGACCTTAACTATGGTCAACAAATCATAAGTACCAGTCAAGTTCTACCCGTCATTTCTTGATCAATTAGACCCACCCATATGACCCTTAACTATGGTCAACAAAGTCGCATGAATGTCCTAATTAATCTGCATCATATGCAGTATAGGAAGACATCACTTAGCTACCGTACACTACGCCTTAACTAAAGTCAACAAACGTAGCACGAATACTAAGTACTCTACTTCCTAAAATGACGGAGGGTTGCGTATGATTTTTAAGAAAATCTTTAACGATTTGAACTTGATATCGTCGTAGAATCAAATGGTTTTCAAAAGGAGTGGCTTGTGCTCCGCAAGTTTTGAAATATAGCTTTTTCATAAAGAGCCGAGTGGTTTTCAAATCCGATTCTACAACATCTTTTTAGGTTTATTTTCTTTACGTTAATCATATTAATGTAATTCCATCATTTAAGTCCTTAAGCCAATCACAGAAAAGAAACGAAAATAACACGTACGCTTATGCCATCCGCATTCGCCGCAATGTTCCGTTATGCACCGTTAGGTTACTTAACTAACGGCATACCAGGACGGGACTAGCGCGGGTGTAAAACATAAGCAACGTCTACTATATATCATATATATAATATGCCATTCGTCTCAGATATCTCAGAACACAGGCAGCAGAAACATATATATAATGTGGGATATACTAGGACGTCCGTATTTAGTATTTAGCCAACAATAGAAAATACGGATTCCACAGTCGCGATGAATAGCCAAGCCCACACCCCTAGACCCCTACGAGAGCGGCAAGCGACCCTACCAATCCTGGAGATTAGGAGACCCCGGTCTCGACTCCTCGAGATGGCCTCCCACTAAACCCCAGAACCCGGTCACTTGTGCTCTCCTCCTTGGGTCTATCCTAATGCGGAAAAGTAAATAATATACAACACTGGTGACACAACCTCAACCCGGAAGTGCCCCAAATAAAAGAATATTACATTACATTTGAATTTACATGAATGAAAATATAAAACTCTCATCTCACATAAAAAAAACCCGGATATTCGATCGCGACAATCCTGCACATCATATCTCAGCAACACATAATATCACATATTATCAACGTAAGTAAGTATGCGTACCCCAATTGTCGTTGATGTATAGCAACGAAACCGGCGATATCGAACATACTACACTTACGGTCACAGAAAAGAAAGTGTAAAACTACAATATTTGGAATCCACATACACTTTAGACATCATAAATGCGAAATATCACATACTTCGTATTTCATGCCTAAACTATATGAATTCCACATATTGTATCACATTCCAGATAAACAGACAGTATTAAAGTTTTCGAACGAACGATCAAATACCCAAGATTCCCTAAAGCTCAACACTTGAGCGGAGTTCAAAAAACCCGGAGTGTGACACAGTAGTAGCGGTCCAGCCGTAGAAGGGTCAAGCCAACGCCTCACATGTGGCACGCCGTACTGCCCCAAACCCTAAGGTTCAAAGGGCAGTTCAAGACGGTCACATATTCGAGTTAAGGTTTGTTGTCTTCTAGAGGGTCCACCACAAAAAAAAAACTTGCACGTATCTCCAAAATAATTAAACCCCGTGAATAGTGAGCAAATGATACTCGTTCGAACACTTCAATACTTTCTAATTTACCCGGAAAAGCAACGAAATGAAAATTCTGATCGAATCGTCGAGTCAAAAACCATCTCCAGAATATACAGTACTAGATTCAGATTAAACATACTCAAAATATATATAAGCAGGTAGGGAAAAACACTGTGCAAAAAATAAGGAAATGATCTGTCTGTACGGCCGCGGAGCCGCGGCCTAAGCAAGCTTGGGCCGCGGTTCCGCGGTCAAGTGTACTGTTCATGGCTCCGAATTTCACTGTTGGTCTTATATTTACCTGCTGTATTTTTTAAGTATTTTTAATTCTGAAAAATGACAGATTTTAAAAATTGTCCAGAGAAGGTCTCGAAACGTCGTATTTTGGTTCGATCGGAGTTTTTACTTCGTAAAAGTGTCGCCTAATGTTCTAGGTCGGCTCTGATACCAATGTTAGGTTTACCTAGCACCCTATGTAGAGTTTGGAAGCATCACATGTCACAAAGATCAAATTTTTATGGTGCTAAGTAAGCATACAAAGGATGTATCCTAGAAAATTAGGGTTTCAAAACAATAAAGGCAACAAAGACTAGGGTTTCGAGACTACAACCTTTGTAGCTCCCTTCGCTAGACTCTTTTGGCCTCTTGAGTGTTGGAGGAAGGTTCTCTTGAAGTCTTCTAGTGTCCACGACGATCCACCCGAAGCTCATTCGTCCAAGCTATCGACTTCACTTTCCAAGAGAAGAAATGAAGATAACACTCTAAACAAGTAGGCTAAACTTGTGTAGAATGATGTTGTGGTTCTAATTCTCACTTCAAGATCTTATCTTGCTAAGTATTTTGCTGCATCGATGGACAATACACATCAAAAGCAGCACGAGAATATGGATATTCAAACCATATTCCTCCATACAAAGGAGTTGTATGGAGAGCAATCCCGCGTATTACGATACGAAGCATCAAAGAAATTGTTTCAGATGCGAATGGCCCCTAGCACACCGGTAGGAGACCATGTTCTGAAGATGATAGCTCTTATAGAAGAGGTTGAGGACCTAGGATGGACAATGGACAATGAACAATATACAAATATTATTCTGCAGTCCCTCCCCTCCACCTTTGCTCAGTTCATAGTTAACTTCAACATGCACGGCATGGAGAAGGAGCTACCTGAACTCCTTAATATGTTAAGGAGTGCAGAGAGCACTATGAAATCAATGAAAACTCCCGTTATGACTATTGGGAAATCTTCTTCTTCTCGCCCAAAAGCTAAGGCCAAAGGAAAGAAAAAGAAGAAGCCCACAAATCCTAAGGGTGGAGTTAAAAAGGTGAAGGGAAAGGAAAAGTCCAAAGCTGGAGACTCGGGGAAAGGTGAATGTTTTCATTGCCACAAGACAGGACATTGGAAGCGCAACTGTACAGAGTACTTGAACCTCAAGAAGAAGCATGGGGATGCTTCCGCTTCAGGTGTGTTTGTGACAGAAAACTGTTTTTCAATAAACTCTGCTTCCTGGGTATTAGATACCGGTTCAGGTTCTCACATTTGCAATTCTATGCAGGGACTGAGAAATAGCAAAGTTTTGAAGACAGGTGACCATACTCTCCGCGTTGAAAATGGTTCCAATGTACATACAATCGCAGTGGGAGAGTATCACTTGGGGTTGCCATCTGGGTGTATATTGGTTTTGAACCCATGTTATTTTGTACCAAGTATGCTATGTAATATAATATCAGTTTCTTTGTTAGACAATGAAGGATAAAACTTTATATTGCAGAACAATGTTATGAACATTCACCTGAATCAAATGTTGGTTGGGTATGGTACACTTAATAACGGGATATACGTCCTAAATCAACACACAGTTTTCAGTATACAACACACTAAGAAAAGAAAACTTTCAGAATTAAATGAAGCTTTTCTTTGGCACTGTAGACTTGGTCATATTAACGAAACAAGACTAAACAAGTTACACAAAGATGGATATTTAAATCCTTTTGAATATAAATCTTATGCGACTTGCCAGTCTTATATCAAGGGTAAAATGACCAAAACTCCGTTTACCGGACACGGAGAAAGAGCTACCGAGCTCCTAGGAGGCGGTTTTTCTTACTTCATTACGTTCACTGACGATTTCTCAAGGTTCGGTCATGTATTTTTATTAAAGCACAAGTCCGAAGCTTTCGAGAAATTCATTGAATATAAACAAGAAGTAGAAAAACAAACCGGCTTGAGTATCAATATGCTTCGATCAGATCGAGGTGGGGAATACCTAAGTACAGAATTTGCAAACTTCCTAAAAGAGAATGGGATTCTCTCTCAGCTCACTCCTCCTTACACACCACAGCACAACGGTGTGTCTGAACGACGGAATAGGACCCTATTAGATATGGTCCGATCCATGATGAGTGATGCTGAGTTACCCGTCTCATTTTAGGGGCATGCATTGGAGACTGCAGCGTTTCTGCTAAACAGGGTTCCGACCAAAACCGTGTCTACCACGCCATATGAGATATGGCATAGGAAGAGACCATCTCTTAAAAGAATTAAGATTTGGGGTTGCCCGGCCTATGTTAAAAAGCAGAATCCGGACAAACTCGAGACACGGTCAGTCATGTGTAATTTTGTGGGGTATCCAAAGAATTCTTATGGATATCTATTCTACCACAAGGAGGAACAAAAGGTGTTTGTTTCTCAGTATGCCACATTCTTGGAAAAAGAGTTTTTCACAGATAAAGATGATGGCAAAGTGGTAGATCTAGAAGAGGTTCTAGAGACACAAACTACAAATGACGATTTGGTTGAACCGGCTGTTGCAATAGAAATTGAGAAACCTCGGCCACTCCGAAGGTCTGGTAGGACTTCTCGCCCACCAGAGAGGTACTACGGTTTCCTCATTGATGGTGACGGAGAAGACTGCATCATGGATGATGATGATCCTACCAGTTTTCAGCAAGCTATCACGAGTGGTGACTCTGTGAAGTGGCTGGATGCCATGAGATCCGGAATGGAGTCTATGTACACCAACAAAGTATGGACTTTGGACATTGTACCCCCTGGGGTAAAACCTGTGGGATGCAAATGGATCCTTAAAAGAAAGATTGGTGTAGATGGGCAGGTAGAGACCTATAAGGCTAGACTTGTGGCAAAGGGTTTTCGTCAAAGACCAGGTTTGGACTATGAAGAAACTTTTTCGCCCGTGGCCATACTTAAATCCATTCGGATCCTACTTGCTATTGCTGCTCACTACGACTATGAAATCTGGCAGATGGACATTAAAACAGCATTTCTAAATGGAGATTTAGAACAATGCGTTTATATGGATCAGCCAGAGGGCTTCATTGACAGTGGGAGTAGCGGGAAAGCATGTAGATTGCTTAAATCCATATATAGGTTAAAGCAGGCATCTCAGAGTTGGAACATCTGTTTCGATGATGTTATCAAAGAGTTTGATTTCATCAAAAATCCAGATAAACCTTGTGTTTATAAGAAGGCTGTAGGAAAAGCTGTCACATTACTCGTATTGTACGTGGATGACATTCTTCTGATAGGAAATGATATTCCTATGCTACAGTCGGTCAAATCTTTCTTATCACTAAGGTTCTCCATGAAGGACCTGGGTGATGCCACATACATTCTGGGCATAAGGATCTATAGGGATAGATCCAAAAAGTTATTGGGATTGTCCCAAACCAGGTACATCAACGCCATCCTAAAAAGGTTTAGTATGGAAGACTCTAAGCGGGGTGCCTTACCCGCTAGCCATGGGGTCACTCTCTCCAAGGATTCTTGTCCAAAGACCGATTAAGAGAGAGCTCGCATGAACATTATACCCTATGCTTCGGCAGTAGGATCTATAATGTATGCGATGTTATGTACACGCCCAGATGTAACTTATGCACTTAGTGTAATAAGCAGGTATCAATCCAATCCAGGGGAGAACCACTGGACAGCTGTGAAGAACATTCTTAAGTACTTACGAAGGACTAAAGAATTGTTCTTGGTGTATGGTAATGCAGATCTCCAAATGGAGGCCTTTACCGATTCGAGCTTCCAGAGCGATAAGGACGACAGCAAATCTATCTCAGGGTTTGTATTTACCCTCAATGGATGGGCGGTAAGTTGGAAGAGTTCCAAACAGGATACCGTTGCAGACTCTACGATGGAGGCTGAGTACATTGCTGCAAATGATGCCGCCAAGGAAGCCATCTGGATGAAGAAGTTCGCATCGAAGCTAGGAGTAGTTCCAACCATTATTGATCCAATACCCTTGTATTGTGATAATAATGGGGCTATGGCGTTAGCCAAGGAGCCCAGATCCCATCAGCGGTCCAGACACATCCTGAGGCGCTTTCATTTGATCCGGGAGATTGTAGATCGCCGCGAGATCGAGATTAAGAGAGTAGACACAAAGAATAACGCCGCGGATCCACTCACCAAGGCCCTCCCTCAGCCGCAGCATGAGCGACTTTTTGAGATGTTGGGTATGAGATACGCCAATAACTGGCCTTAGTGCAAGTGGGAGATTGTTGGATATATGTATGCCCTAGAGGCCATTATGTGATAGTGGATGTATTTATACATGTATAAATATATATATTCAGTGTACATTCTTGCTCGACATGATAGTATGCTATCTGGTTCTTCTTTATCTGACATGTTGATTTGATCATGCTTTTATTCATTCATACATGCTGATAAAGCCCTAAGGATATCGGCTTGACTACAGTGATTATGATAGAGATCATACTAGTGGGATGTCTGTAGTTTAAAAGCATATCCTGAAATGTCCCTAGTCGCAGGTGTATCGAGACGGGGTATCGATATACCAGAGTAGACTAGCGTATGATACTAGACCCATGTGATGGGCGATGGATGTTCCCACATTCATCGATGTTTGACATCAAGATCGTATACGGGTGCTCAGTGGTGACTGGGTACACTGGACGGACTCACCGAGAACTCCTATATGGAATTATATCTATCGTCGGATAGCAGTTCTCAAGTGACACTGGTACAGGTTAGTCTGTAGACCCGAGATCGTCGTAGAGTCTTATGTGCTCTCCCACTGTACTTTGATTACCACCCTACCACGGCTCTACTGAGTCGTGCAAACAGGTGGCCGTTGGGTACAGTCCCGAGACACATGAAGGCGATGAGCGATAGGAGGGGTTTCGTCTCTCCCGGTATTGGGAGTTGATGCTGTGCTGTGCTCGACTGGTTATATCAGTAAGTCCCTGGCCAGGGCTGCTGAGATTTGCTGATAAGTGTTATCAGTAGTTTCTCGATCTGTTATAGACCATTCACCGGCATGACTTATTGAGTTATTGGGGTCGACGTGACCATCCCTAGGCTCGATATGCAGCATATCTGACGAAGAGACCGGACTGTACGGTAGTGTTGCCGGTTGGCTCGACTGGAGTTGTAGCAGGTTCGCTTGTTTTCTTCTGATCGCTCAATACCCGGGTGGCCGTTACGTTTAGCTGACCGCTTGCGGCTTGGGGGTGCTTGATATGATCATCACCCACTGCCGACGTATTGACGAGTCTTAGAGTCCCACAAAGGAGTTACCTAGTCCAGGCGAAACGTTGTGGTGCGCGTATGCGATATGCGCTTGGACCCGATTAAAATGCGCGTATAGGATACCGTATATTGATCGGGCGGCTTGCTTTTGGTGGGGTCATATGTGATATGGCCGGATTGATAAATCAAGTGTTGATTTATCATTTAACCATTAGTTTTCTCACTTGAAATCTTTTCTTGTATATGATGGATGTATGCATGCATGTATGTTTTTCTATCTTTCTAGTTTCATGCACATATGGATGTGTATACATACATACATACACACATCATCTATCATGGTTGATTACACATTGAAAATGATGGCAATATAAGACTCACACCATGGATAATTATATGGATTATTATTTGATTTTTTGTTAAAACAAAATGGAAAATGAAAGGATAATCCATGGCTAGTTTCTGCATCCTTCTTAAACCTAACCATGCTCACCTACTCCTAACCATGAGTTAACCTTCTCTTTGTGTTTTAAACTCAAATTAAATAATATCTTTATAATCTAACCATGGTTTGAGATGAGGATAAGAAAATATATATACATATATTTTCTTTTTCTTCAAGAGGGTTATCTTTTTCACTCTTGTTAAAAGAATAGCCATCATCTTCTTCTTCCTTCCTCTTTTGCTCTCTAGACCTTTGAAGTGAGCAAAATACTTAGCAAGATAAGATCTTGAAGTGAGAATTAGAACCACAACATCATTCTACACAAGTTTAGCCCACTTGTTTAGAGTGTTATTTTCATTTCTTCTCTTGGAAAGTGAAGTCGATAGCTTGGACGAAGGAGCTTCGGGTGGATCGTCGTGGACACTAGAAGACTTCAAGAGAACCTTCCTCCAACACTCAAGAGGCCAAAAGAGTCTAGCGAAGGGAGCTACAAAGGTTGTAGTCTCGAAACCCTAGTCTTTGTTGCCTTTATTGTTTTGAAACCCTAATTTTCTAGGATACATCCTTTGTATGCTTACTTAGCACCATAAAAATTTGATCTTTGTGACATGTGATGCTTCCAAACTCTACATAGGGTGCTAGGTAAACCTAACATATGGTGGACCCGGTATGGTACCCCGGGGCAAGAAAGGTATGTTGTGCGGTAGACGATGAGCCTGGCAGAGAGACTACTACCTACCGGTGATAGTATTGGGCTCGGCGGTTATCCGGAGGATACCGACCGGAGTCGTGAGATGATATAGGCCGATCCGGACTGACGGAGCCCAAGATATGAGGATTTACGTGTCGATGCTGGACACGGGTTTCATGATGTTTCGAGTGTCGATATTGGACACTCAGGTTCCATGATTTTGATGTGTCGTTGATGGACAAACGTTGGTTGATATCCTCATATTTACATGCATATGCTTTCATGATGTTTCGAGTGTCGATGTTGGACACTCAGGTTCCATGATGATGTTGTGTCATTGATTGGACACATGGATGATATCCACATGCATACAAGCATTGATTATCTTGTCGGTATATATGCAGACACGGTCACCCTAGATTTCATAGTATTGCCTTTATGATATAATTGACCTAAGAATCGTTGTTTTATTCGATTTCTACCTGCTGATGTTTTCTACTCACGAGTTGGCAACTCACCCCCGTTGTGCCACAGTTCTTGCAGGTTGATCGTTTGGGATCAGTAGCGGTACTGCTGGCACGCAGCTTGCATTCGGGTGTTTTGCTATGGTAGGTGGGACACATTGGATCGTGCCCACTCTTGTATTTATTATATTCTATTGTATCTAAATAAACTCCATCAATCAGAAACTAGTATTTGTATAATTAGTAAGACTTAGAAAGACTTGTGCTTACAAGACTTAGAGCGACGGATTATATGTTCGCTATTGGAGGATTTGATGTCTTGCTTCTTTACATTATCCTTTTGTGTCGATCTTCGTCGTTGGGCGTCGTATACATATATTTCTGACTTGCGTGGTTGTGATTCCGCCGATTGGCGAAGAGCTAGCTCCCGCTTGGGGATGCCTTTATTGTTATCCTGTATATGTGATTTTGGATCAAAATATACAAGGGAAGTGAAGTGCTGCCCAAATTTTTAAGAAGACGAAACATGTTTTTCAACTAGTATAATCCACTTGAATTTTCATGTTCCATTATCTATGCATTTAAGAAAACGTTTGATTTCATCATACCTTTATTTCAAAACTTCACCTTTTTTATTTTCTTTAAAAGGTTTAGATTTATGGGCTTCGGCTTACTTAATTTACATTACGCCTTTAGACGTTGCGTGAATTATGTGCCGGTCACGAACTAAATTTCGGGTCGTGATAGTTTTGTAGGCTCTGATACCACTGTAATCCGATGTCGCGCACCCCGCGGTTTGCGGGGAGGCGGAATTTTCAAAAACGATGATATTTGTCTACGCAACTCCGGCTAAAACTCCAGGATCTTTACTAAAGCCTTAACTAGCTAATCTATCTAAAGGTTTAACTACTCTGTTAGAATGGTTATACCTCCAAGATCAAGTCTTTCGGGTCTTCTAGTGCTCCTCTCCAAGGCTCCTCGGTGATCGGATCGGGCTAGCTCCACCGGCCTTCTTGCGTCAAAGATGATCCACCGCGAGAGAATGTGCTCCAAACTTCAACCTCTAAATGAGGTAACTAAGGTAGATGGTTCGCTAAACCAACTAGTCTAGGAGATGTAGAAAGTCTAATGGATTGTTTAGTCTCACTAAACCCTTGGCTCACAACACATGTGAAAGTTAGGGTTTAGTCTTTGAGGAAGAAAGAGATGGAGAAATTCAAGAGAGCAAGAGAGGAGAGCAACTCAAGAAATGAGCTCAAGAAAATAAAATGGCTAAAAGTTTGAAGCATTGTGTAGAGAATGGCTAATTAACTCAACTCAATAATTCAAGCATGCAATAAAATATATTAGAATAAAGCATCCATGCTTGAATAGTGAGTCAAGACCAATATAATAAGCAATGGCCATACTCTACACCATGCCTCCAAAGTCTCCCTCATTTCCACCTCATTAATCCATTTAAGTAAATGGATAAAACCAATAATGAGGTGGCTCCTTCTAGAAGCATGCCTCGACAAATTACAAGAATGCCCCTCTCACCGTATATACATACCCGTATCCGTATTCCGAAAAATACGGATACACTGAGACTATAACAATCCAATAATACAATACTAGGATCCGGCTTAAACCAAAGCCCACTAATATTGTCCGCCCGATCAGCATCCGTGTACAAGTACACGTACGTGATCGAAGCCCAGTCGTAAAACCATACGACGTCTACATCAATTACCTGAAGCAGGGAAACCTTCTGTGTGGGACTCTAAAGACTCGACAGTACGATGACAGTGGGTTTAACCACAAGCCGTCAGCGGTACTAGCTACACGTAACGGCCACCCAGGTATCTGTCGATAAGAAAGCCGATGAGCAAACTCATCCGGACTCCTACTGAGCCTATCGGTGACAATCTTCGTACAGTCAGGTCTGTTCGTATGAGATACTCGCATATCCGCCTAGGGGATCGTAAATGTCAGACCCCTAACAACGTGATAATGTAGGGTTCCTAGGCACACTATAGAGGTCTCACAAGGCATCGAACATGCCAATTTAAAATTTTATGGGTGCCGAGAAACCCTAATACGGATCGTCGGCTAGATTTCTAGGCGAAACTATAAACTAGTTAACACTTTAACTAAAAGTTAGATGCTACAACCTTTGTAGATCCGGATTTCCACTTCCTTAGCTCCACGTGGGTGTCCTCTCGCTGTCCATCATGAATCCCGAACTCATTCGTCGGCTTCATCGGAGAAACGGGCGGAATAGGTCGTCGGCTTCGTGTCAAAGACGATCTACGTCGAGGCATCACAAGTTCAAGCTCCGACTTCACAAAGTTGTGAAACTTGTGAAGAAAACACCCAAAACAACTTGGCAAGAGGTAGAGGGTGAAGAAATAGGAGGTGGGTTCACTTTAGAATTGGATTTCACTCACTTTTTCTCAAGTTGCCATTGATGGCATCTAGTTTTCTCTCTTGAAGAAGAAGGAGAAGATGAGGCTAGAATATGATAAGTATATCTCAAAAAGAATAATAAAATCAAATACTTATCATGTTCTAACCTAGGTTAAGTGTAGAGAATAAACCATGGTCACTTGAGAGGGTTAGGGTTAAGCATGAAGATAAGGATGTTTACAAAAGTCAAAGCTTCATGAAGCTTCGACTTAAAACAAAAGAAGCCACCATTCTCATCATAATCATTTTCAAATAAATAAATAAATAAATAAATGAAAATGCAAAACCCTAATCAACACTTAACCATGGTTTAATTCTTTATACTTAACAACAAGATCATGTATCATCAAACATGATACAAATATGTGCACAAAAGTATATCACATATACTTCTTGCACATCAAGTGAGAAAATCCATATAAAGTGAACCAATACTAGTTAATGCAATGTAGTATATCAAATATATAATTATACATTAAATCATTAAATCAACACTTGATTTAACGATCCGGTCATATCGCATATAACCGACTAGTATCCAATGTATCGGCTTATCGAATCAATGATTCGATAACTAGGTCATATCTCATACAACCAATCGAAACATTAATCGCGAGAATCAAATACGGTATCACATACACGCATTATTCTCAGTCCCGCACATATCTCATATGCACTCCTATTTCGTTTCGCTTGAGCTAGGAAACCTCTGTGTAGGACTCTAAAGACTCGTCAATACGCCGGTAGCAGATGATGATCATATCAAGCACCCACAAGCCGCAAGCGGTCTGCTAAACGTAACGGCCACCCGGGTATTGAGCGATCAGAAGGTCGACGAGCTAGCCCGCTCACACTCCTGCGAATCCGACCAGTAACACTTACCATACAGTCCGGTCTCTTCGTCTGATATGTCGCATATCAAGTCTAGGGGTGGTAAACGTCAAACCCCAATAACCCGATAAGTCGTGCCGATGTGAGGCTCATAACGGGTCGAGAAACTACTGGTAACACTTACCAGCAAATCTCTGATCAGCCCTGGCCAGGGACTTCCCTGCTACGGCCAATCGAGCACTGCGCAACATCAACCCCCAATACCGGGAGAGACGAAACCCCTCCTATCGCTCATTGCCTCCATGTGACTCGGGACTGTGCCCAAAGACCACCGTTTTGCACGCCCTCATGGACGTGGTAAGGTGGAGATCAAAGCACAGTGGGAATCACACAAGACTCTATGACGATCTCGGGTCTATAGACTAACCTGTACAAGTGTCACCTGAGAACTGCCATCTGACGTGAGGTATAATACTATCTGGGAGTTCTCGGCGAGTCCGTCCAGTATACCCAGTCTCCACTGAGCACCCGTACACCATCTCTGATGTCAAACACCAATGGATATGGGATCATCCATCGCCCATCTCATGGGTCGAGAAGCGTATATGCTAGTCTACTCTGGTATATCGATGCCCTGTCTCGATACACCCACGACTAGGGACCTTGAAGGATGTACTTATGGACTACCATGTCCCCACTAGTATGATCTGCATCATAGTCCAGGTAGTCAAGTACACATCCTAAGGGCTTTACCAACATGTAACTATAAGACAGTATAAAGAGACTAGTGTACATGTTAAGATAAAGAGCAACCAGATAGCATACTATCATGTCGAGCAAGAAAGTCATCTCTATATATGTCCAAGCATCCAATATAATATACATCATCTGTACAATACTGGCCTCTGGGGCATACATACAACTAACAATCTCCCACTTGCACTAGGGCCAGCTGCTGTAGTATCGCATACCGAGCATCCCGAAGAGTCTCTCAAACTGTATCTGGGGAATGGCCTTCATGAGTGGATCTGCCGTGTTGTTCTTCGTGTCAACTCTCCTGACCTCGATCTCCCGGCGATCAACTATCTCCCGGATCAGGTGATACCGCCTCAGAATATGCCTGGATCGCTGATGGGACCTGGGTTCCTTGGCCAAAGCCACCGCTCCATTGTTATCGCAATACAAAGGTATTGGATGCTCAATGGATGGAACCGCTCCAAGTTCAGTAATGAACTTCTTGATCCAGACAGCCTCTTTGGCAGCATCGTTGGCAGCGATGTATTCAGCCTCCATCGTCGAATCTGCCACGGTTTCCTGCTTGGAACTCTTCCAGCTAACCGCCCCTCCGTAAAGGGTAAAGACAAAGCCCGACTGCGACTTAGAGTCGTCCTTATCACTCTGGAAGCTCGAATCGGTAAAGGACTCCACTTGGAGATCTCCGTTACCATACACCAAGAACATATCTCTAGTCCTTCGTAAGTACTTGAGAATGCTCTTCACAGCTGTCCAGTGATTCTCTCCAGGATCAGCTTGATACCTGCTCACTATACTTAGTGAGTATGCTATATCGGGTCTGGTACATAGCATCGCATACATGATAGATCCTACTGCCGAAGCATAGGGTATCCCTTGCATGCGAGCTCTCTCCAAATCAGTCTTGGGAGACATCTCTTTGGAGAGAGTGACTCCAGAGATCGTGGGCAAGTTCCCACGCTTGGATTCTTCCATACTAAACCTCTTTAGTATGGTGTCAATGTACCTGGATTGGGACAATCCCAAAATCCTTTTGGATCTATCTCTATAGATCCTAATTCCCAATATGCAGGAGGCATCACCAAGATCTTTCATTGAGAATCTTTGTGATAAGAAGAGCTTGACCGATTGCAGCATAGGAATATCATTTCCTATCAAGAGTATGTCGTCCACGTACAATACGAGGAAGACAACCTTACTCTCTGCCACCTTCTTGTAGATACAAGGTTCATCTGGATTTTTGACGAAATCAAACTCTTTGATAACGACGTCAAAGCAGATGTTCCAACTCCGCGATGCTTGCTTTAATCCATAAATGGATTTAAGCAGCTTGCACACCTTCCCGCTGCTCCCACTGTCTACGAAGCCCTCTGGCTGAGTCATGTACACGCACTCTTCTAAATCACCGTTTAGAAAGGCGGTCTTAACATCCATTTGCCAGATTTCGTAATCATGATATGCAGCGATGGCAAGCATGATCCGGATGGATTTAAGCATAGCCACTGGAGAAAAGGTCTCGTCATAGTCCACACCTGGTCTTTGACGAAAACCCTTTGCTACAAGTCTAGCTTTGAAAGTCTTCACTTTCCCATCTACACCAAGTTTCTTCTTGAAGATCCACTTGCTCCCAATGGGTTTTACCCCTTCAGGAGCAACGTCCAAAGTCCATACTTTGTTGGTGTACATGGATTCCGTCTCGGACCGCATGGCATCCAGCCATTTCACTGAGTCCCCACTCGTGATGGCCTGCTCGAAGCTAGTTGGGTCATCATCCTCCATGATGCAATCCTCGCTCCCACCGTCCATGAGAAAACCGTAGTATCTCTCAGGTTGGCGAGGAACCCTACTAGATCGGCGGAGTGGCTGGGGTTCATCGGGAACTACGGAATCCTCTGGTTCCACCAGATCTTCTGTTGTAGCTTCTGCAGCTGGAACCTCTTCCAGTTCTACCTCATGACCACTAATCTCTTTTTCAAGAAATTCCTTTTCTAAAAAGGTGGCATGCCGAGAAACAAACACCCTTTGTTCCTCAGGGTGGTAGAAGATATACCCTCGCGAATGTTTGGGATATCCAATAAACTTACACAGAATGGACCTTGCCGCGAGTTTGTCCGGATTTTGCGTTTTTACATAGGCCGGACAACCCTATTTCTTAACATAATTAAGACATGGTCTCTTTCCTTTCCATATCTCATATGGAGTGGTCGGCACGGTTTTGGTGGGAACCATATTCAATAGGTCTGCAGCTGTTTCCAGTGCATATCCCCAGAAGGAAATAGGTAACTCAGCTGTGCTCATCATAGAGCGCACCATATCTAATAGGGTGCGGTTCCTCCGTTCTGATACACCGTTGTGCTGTGGTGTATATGGAGGAGTCAGCTGAGAGAGAATCTCATTCTCTTTTAGGAAGTCCAGGAATTCATTGCTTAAGTATTCTCCTCCTCGATCAGATCGTAGGATTTTAATACTTTTTCCGGTTTGGTTCTCAACTTCTTGCTTATATTCCCTAAATTTCTCAAAAGCTTCTGATTTGTGTTTCATCAGGAACACATATCCGAATCTAGAGAGATCGTCAGTGAATGTAATGAAGTATGAAGAACCATCCCTGGCATATGTAGACATGGGACCGCATACGGTAACTCTTTCTCCGTGTCCCGTAAACGGAGTTTTGGTCATCTTGCCTTTGAGACATGACTGGCAAGTATCATAAGATGAAAATTCAAACGGATTTAAATATCCATCTTTATGCAACTTAGCTAGCCGTGTCGCATTGATGTGACCCAGTCTACAATGCCACAAGAAGGATTCGTTGAGTTCAGAACTCTTCCTCTTGTGTGTGTTTGTTATGCTCAGAACTGTTGATTGATTTAGAACATAAATGCCATTGCACAACGTGCCTGATCCAACCAACTTTTGGTTATGGAAAATGTTCATAACATTGTCCTGTAATACAAAATTATATCCCTCTTTACTTAATAAAGAAACCGATATAATGTTGCATATCAGGTTCGGCATGTAATAGCATTCGTTCAGAACCAATGTATTACCTGTTGGTAATACAAGGTGATATTCCCCGACAGTCTTAGCTGCAACAATTGCACCATTTCCAACTCTAATGTCTTTATCACCTTCTCCAAGTTCTCTACCTTTCCTAAGCCCATGTAACTGATTACATATATGGGATCCTGACCCGGTATCTAATACCCAGGACGTAGAGCAAATGGAGAAACAGTTCTCAGTAACGAACACACCCGAAGAAAATGCATCAACATGTACTTTCTTCATTCGGGTGGCATGGGAATCCTGGTATTCCCCTATATCCTGTTCATTCCTATAACTCTTATAAGAAAGAACGGAACCAACGTTCCCCAGCACAGTATAACATGCGGGTTCGGTCAATACATCCATATTATTATCTTGATTAAGGCATGAACTGGTCGCTACCTGGAGAGAGAGAGAAGAAAACATTTTAGCGTATGCTCGTGCAAGATCAGATTGGTTATTATCTTATCTAATCAGGATGGCTCCCACTGCTTTTTATCAAATCTTCCTTCAAGCCCTAAAAGCAAAGACTAGCCGGGATTAATTACACACTACAAGTTCGCCAATCTTTCAGCCAGGCCAGTGTCGGTACTTTGAGGGAGGTCCCCCGTACTTTCGCACGAACCTAATTACTGTAAACCTCGTTTTCCCAGAGGCGTAACCTCGTTAACACCTTTCTAGACACCTACTTGATCGGCTAATTGTAATGTGTAAAACTCTCCCAGGAGTAACTCTTACTCGCAGTGGGTATCGGGATCCAACTATCTCATAGAAGGTATGCAATCTCATTGCAAATTTCAACACTTGAAATTCCCGATAATCTTTTGCCCCTAGCAGCTATATGACCTTAACATAGTCAACAAATCATAAGTGCTAGTCAAGTTCAACCCGTCATTTCCCGATTGAATTAAACCCACCCGCACGACCCTTAACATAGTCAACAAAGTCGCTATCCAATCGCATCATATGCTTATACAGATAAGCACTAATTAGCTACCGCACACTACGCCTTAACATAGTCAACAAACGTAGCACGAATACTAACTAGTACTTATCTGAAATGACGGAGGGCTACGACAGGTTTTTCTGAAAACCTATTGCGTAATGAACTTGATATCGTTGTAGAATCAAATAAAGTTTTGAAATGGAGTGATTTTGAGGCTTTTCTAGTTTTGCTAAAGGGGTCACTCCCGGTGAAGGGATCGTCGGCCCTTTCCTCGTCGAATGAGGTGCGGGATATATCATATATATCACTGTGCAAAGCAAAAACTCTTAAAAGCAATCAAAGCCAAACCGAGTGTGTAGCATCTGCCAGTTATTGCTAAAGGAGTCACTCCCGGTGAAGGGATCTCGGTCCTTTCCTCATCGAATAAGGTGCAGGGTATATCATATATACCGCTATGCAAAGCAAGAACTGTAGCTACCTGTTTTGTTTTAAAATTCGATTCCACAACATCTTAGGTTTCTTATCTTTCATTAATCACATTAATGAAGTCCCATCATTTAAATACCTAAACATCACAGATAGATATGACGTACACTTATGCCATCCGCATTCGCCTCGATGTCCCCTCGTGCACCGTTAGGTTAGGTAACTAACGACAGAGCAGGGCAGGGCTAGCGCGGGTGTAAAACATAAATAACGTCTATATAATATATCATATATACTATATACTATATCCATCACAGAGTCACAACACAGATATCGCAGCAGAATAAACATATGAAATATTGGATATACTAGGACGTCCGTGTTTTCAATACGAGCCAGTATAAAACACGGATTCCACGGTCGTGATGAATAGCCAATCCCACACCCTTAGACCCCTACGAGAGCGGCAAGCAACCCTGCCAATTCTAGGGTTAGGAGACCCGGACTCGACCCCTCGAGTTGGTCTCCCACTGGACCCCAGAACCCGGTTACTTGTGCTCCCCTCCTTGGGTCTATCCTAATGCGGAAAAGTAAATAATATACAAAAGGTGACAACTTCCGCTACCTGGAAATGCCCCAAATAAAAGAATATTACATACAAGTTTTTACATGAATGAAAATGAAAGACACTCATCTCACATAAAAACCCCCGGCTATTCGAACACGACGATTCAATATAACATATCCAGCAACACATAACATCACATGTCATCAACGTAAGTAAGCATGCATACCCCAATTGTCGTTGACGTATAGCAACGAAACCGGCGATATGAACATACTACACTTACGGTCACAGAAAAGAAAGTGTAAAACTACAACAATTGGAATCCGCAGCCTCTTTAGACATCACATGACTAATCAAATGAAATACTTAGACATCACATGCCTAACAGATATAAATCCCGCATTTTAGTCTCATTATCGAAAACACTTTTCAACATAAAGTGAAACTAAACCGCTAGATTTATAACATTCATTCAGTTATCACATAACTGTTTGTGAATTCCAATTATTGTATCACATTCCAGATAAACAGAAAATTTTAAACTTTCCTCTCGAACAGTCGAATACCCAAGTTTTCCCGATACAGCTCAACACATGAAATAAGTCTAACAACATTCAGTTCGTGCCTCAGTACCGACGGTCCAGCCGTAGAAGGGTCAAGCCAACGCCTCACATGTGGCACGCCGTACTGCCCCAAACCCGAAGGTTCAAAGGGCAGTTCAAGACGGTCACATAATCGAGTTAAGGTTTGTTGTCTTCTAGAGGGACCATCGCGTTACTTCTCACTTCTAGTTAAGTAGTTAACTAGTTTACCTTTTCGCCTAAACATCTAGTCAACGATCCGTGTTAGGGTTTCTCGGCACCAATAGTTTTTGAAATTGGCATGGTTGATGCCTTGTGAAACTTCATTAGGATGCCTAGGAACCCTACAGATAAGTCGTGCTGGAGGAGAGCCCAATACACCATGAGAAACTACAGGAGCACCTTACTAGTATTTCTCGACTGTCCTGGCCAGGGACTTTGTGTAATGGCATTTCGAACACTGTGTGATATCATCCCCCGATACCGGGAGAGACGAATCATATCTGATCGCTACTGTCTCCAAGTGCTTCGGGACTACACCCAACTAGAACATGTTTGCACGACTCCTTTGAGCGTGGTAGGGTACTAATCTAAGTGCAGTGGGAACACACTCGAGACGAAGTAGCGATGGCCAATCAACGGACTAAGCTATACTCATACCACCTGGGAACTGCTACCTGACGATAGGTATAATACCAACCAGCAGTTCCCGACGAGTCATGTCCAGTGTAACTCATAACTTAATGAGCACATGCATACCAACTCCAGTACGTCGTACTAATGGCTGTGGGATAGACCATATCCCCTGCTGAGATGAGAAGCGTATCACTAGTCTGCTCCGGGGTATCGATGCCCCATCTCGATAATCCAACGACTAAGGACCTGTATAAGGATGTGCTTATAGACTACCCAGCCCCCATGAGTGTGATTTCCATCACAACGCTGGTAGTCAAGCAAAGATCCTAAGGGCTCTACCAATATGTATAAGCGATATGCTAAAAGAAACACATGCACATATTGAAATAGAATCAAACCAGGTAGCATACTACCATATCGAGCAAGACTGCTATTATAACTGTGAAATATCCCAAGCATCCAATAGGTAATATACAATCCCGTGTGATACAATAATGGCCTTTAGGGCATATATCACTAATATCTAGTACACTCCATCGACCATTTGTATATTGACCTAGACTGCGAGACTGTGAGACGTGTATTATTTGATATCTGGTGTCAAGCTCGTGTGAGCCGACTTTATGTTTTTATGATTCTTGCTTTTAAATGGTTTTCAAATTATTATGATATATCTTGCATGTGGTTGTGTTCCGCCAATTTTGGCGAAGAGCTAGCTCCCGCTTGGGGATGCCTTTTTATCATTGCTTTATATATTCATGTATGTTTCGGTTGGGGACCAGTTTTTACAAAGGAGACTCTGCCGAAATTTTCAGAAAACTTGATATTTTAAAATAATTTTGATATGACTCTATTTTGTTAAAATCAACCTTTTAAAAACAAGTATTTCCTTTATCACTCTATTTATTCCACGGTTTAGATACTGGGCTTTGACTTTCTTAGATTACGTTACGTCTCTAAACATTTCGTGATTTAAGTGCCAATTACGTTCCATATTCGGGTCATGACAATTGTATAGTACAGGATTGTATATTACATTTTGGAAGCTTAGGATATATATAGATATATAACAGTCTTATTCAATATGATTATATGATATCTGGTTTGTATTTATCTTAACATGTGTATATATATTTTTTAACGTATCGCTAATACATGTTGATAAAACTCGTAGGATCTTTGCTTGACTACCAGTATTGTAATGGCAGTCACAGTAGTGGGAGCTGGGTAGTCTATAAGCACATCCTTAAACTTGTCTCTAGTCGTAGGATTATCGAGACAGGGCATCGTTACTCCAGAGTAGATGTCACGACCCGGAATTGGTACATGACCGGCACTTGAATCACGTGAAGTCTATAGGACCCCACCGTAACTCAAGTAAGCCGAAAGCCCAGAAATCTAAACCTTTTTAGGAAAATAATGGAGGTGAAGTTTTGAAATAAAGGTATAATATAATCAAGTTCTTTCTTAGAAAGTATAAGTAACGTTATATGAAAATACAAGTGGGATGTATACTATAGTTGAAAACATTTTCGTCATTTGAAATTTGGGCAGCACCTCCTTCGTAAATTTTGATCCAAAAACCAATACATATACAATAATAATATGGCATCCCCAAGCGGGAGCTAGCTCTTCGCCAATTGACGGAATCACAACTACGTAAATAAGAATATACGACGCCCAAGACGAAGATCAACCACAGAAAAGAACAGAGAAAACCAAAACACTTTCAAATCAAATGTAGCAATATATACAAGTCTCAACTCGAAATACAAAGAATATACAAATCGGTCTCTAAGTCTACCAAATATACATAGTCTGGTTGATGGAGCTTTTAACTACATATAAATGAATAATGAATATACAACGGTGGTTACGCTCTGTACTGTAACCCACCTACCAATGCAAATCACTCAGAAAGGAGCAACGTGGCAGCAAACCGCTACTGAATCCGAGCAGTCGATCCTGCAAGAAAACTGTGGCACAACGGGGGTGAGTTGCCAACTCGTGAGTAGAAAACATTATCAGGTAGAAATCGAATGTATGACGATTTTCTAGGTCATACAGTAATATAATAATATAATACTGTGTAGTAACAAGGGTGATTGTGTATACATAAGTATAATAATAATAAATAATAATATCGTGCCAATGGTAAAATATGATACTATATCATCTGTGTCGTACATAAGTATATATATGTATCATCTAACGTGTGCCCATCAACGACATAGCAAATCATCATAAAATCTGAGTGCCAAACATCGACACTCGAAAATCATCATAAAACCCGTATCCAACATCGACACGTAAATCCTCATATCTCAGGCGCCGTCTCATCAGATCGGCTCTCATATCCATCTGTCTCATATCACTCCGGTCGGTATCCTCCGGATATCCACCAAGTCCAGTACTGTCACCAGTAGGTAGTGTTCCCCTGTCAGGCTCAACGTCTCTCTATACGATCTTCTTGGCCCTGGGTAACGTACCAGATCCACCATATACCCGCAGACGGTGCCTCCTCTCTCCTCGAATTGGGTATACACAACTCAAAACCGAGAAAACTCATGGTGGACGCCAAACATTAAATCAAGAGAAAACCGCGTATTTTTAAATAAATCATAAGTTTTTAAAATATATCTGCGGTTTCTCAAATTCAGAAATCTCATGAAAACCGAATCTCATAAGCATGTAGCAATAATGAAACAATATGTACAGGCATAGAACAAATCTGTAATGCATAACCAGTGTGTTTATATGAGCGTGGTGTTTAACTGAGGAAGGAAATGTAATAACTGAACTAGTAAGTGTGGTACGGGATACTAAACAATAACTAAAATGCTACCGGCTATAAGGTGATACAGTGAAGTAGAGATTTCTAATGTGTACGTGGAATAGTAATTACCGATGACGAGTGTGTGAGCCGGCGAGTATGTTTACGTGCAACATGCGCATTATCGGTAATGGTGCGTGTGTCCTAGTTGACGAAGTCATACAAAGATAAGGACAAGGAACATAGTATGTATGTCGCAAATGAAAATAATACGAGCGTATGCAGAAATAAGAAATCGTAGCACGAGCATAAACAGAATAAGGAAAGCATAAACACGAATAGTACAAAGTATGTAACTACATATGAGCCATACAGTTATAGTTTAAAATAGTACGAATCGTTGTTTTTAAAAATAGGGGCTACGGTGTTTTTGATAAAAAGATACCATTTGAAAATTCGCAACGTCCATTGAAATTGTCATTTAAAAGAGCATAACGATTCGTTAGTTTTGAAAATAGGTATGGCTTTAAATATATTATAATATCTACTTAAGTGATTTAAAAACAATATTTTCCGAATCGATACATACATACGTCGGCGATCCATCATCATCGTATCACGTACGGTATAATCCATCGTACGATATCATTAAATCAAGAGTATGGATCTATCGTCACGTACATCATATCACGTACGGTATAATCCATCGTACGATATCATCAATCAAGCGTACGGATCTATCGTCACGTACATCATATCATCTCATCTCGTCATATATCGTCACATGTCATATCATCTCGTATCGCATCATGAATATATATCGTCTCATATCATCATATAATATCATATCGACTCGTGTCATCATAGCATATCATATTCTCATCTCATGATATTGTATCGAAATTATCCTCAAATATATATATGTATATATATGTGTGTGTGTATATGTGTGTGTGTGTGTGTAAAAGCATATATATATATATATATATGGCTCAAGGCTAAGAAAAAATAGAACTAAGGATATTCCTTCCTACGAGTATATTTACTATTGCTTATAGTATCTTAGAACCCTATTAGCCATGTATACATATCTAATATTTATATATATATAACTATATACATAGTATCCTAGTACTACGGTTGCGGGGGTTCTATACACCATCCATCCGAATTCCTCCGTAAATATATATCTACTCACCTACTACGCCTTGCTCTAAGTCGATTCCGACGAATGTCTTGCCCTCTTTCGTCGTCCCGGAAGTCCACACGCTTATAGCTACAAATTAAGCCCATAACCAAAATCTAACAAAAAGCCGAATCGAATTCCATAGAAATCCATATCCAAAACCGATACGATAAGCGAAAGGCACATAGGTTAGAACATATGGTCAACGCGTGCTAAAACAACAAAACAACCTCTGACGTTGGCGTACGAACGTCAAACGACCGAGTTAAAACTCAAATATCAAAAACCAAGTTTTCAAAAGTCGGAAAATATCGACAGAAAACAAGTAAAATGACTCCAGATTCTATATAAAATGAAATTAAACTTTTTTGCATATAAGGTAGGTCCAGTTATCTAATGAGTGGGCTACAGACCAAGTTTCAGACCCTAACTCCAAAATTGGACGGAAAATTATGGCCAAAATGAATAAAACGGCGGTCTCAACATGGGGGTTTAGGCTCGGGTTTCTATGGTGCCTTTCTATGTGTCTGCACATCTCACTGTAACTGCTAATAAATTTTCAGAGTTCTAGAGTCATCCCAGATTCCATTTGAACAACAAAAGGCAATGAAAAACCAATGTCGGAAAATTCTAAATTCGAATTTGAACATTCTAAACTCATTTTAATCAAGACTACCATCACTACTAGGCCACTAGTCACTCTTTATATTCTCTACTACACCTCCACTACAAATTTTATCCACTAATTCTCATCCTAAAATTTTCCAAGTTCGCTTAACATAACTTATTTAACTCTAAACTATAAAATTTGGTTAGGAAACTAAATATTTGAAGAAAGGTGAGTGTTTTACCTCAAAGGAGCAACTCAAGAAAATTCCTAGATAGTCCAAAGTGCAGAAAACAAGAACTTAATCCTACCATGGGGTGTAGGATGAGATGAGGAACAATTTTTGTGAAGTGTTTGTGATATTTTGAGTTGATTTTAAGGGTGTTTTCAAGGTGGTGGTGACGTGGTGGAGGTGAAGGAGAAGAGGAAGGGGGTGAAGAAAGAATGAAGAATGAAAGATGAAGAAGGCAAAAAAAAAAGAATTGTTGCATTTCTCTCTCTCTCTCTCTCACTCATACTTGCTTGTCTCCAATTTCTTTTCTTTTCTTTTTAAAAAAAATCTTTTCTTTTAAAAAGGGACATGAAACCATAATACATTGCATAAATAACATATTACATGTCATGCACAAAAAAACATGTTTAACAAAACAAATTTGGTTTATTGCGTAATAAGTGAAATACTAATTAAGTTTAGCACTAATCTTGTATGGAAATAATTATATATTAATTTATAAAAAAACCAAATCAAATAAATGCTTTCATAATTAATAATTAATTTTAAATTCCAATTATTTTCCAAAAATATAGATATATAATTATACCATTCTACTAAAACTCATTTCCATAATTATATAATATTTATAAAATTTATTATTTAAATTCCAAAAACAATATTTATATTTTTCTGAAATGTTACAGTAGACTAGTGTATACGTTTCTTATTCCCGTCAGGGGAGATGGCCTGTCCCACAGCCATTGGTATACAGTACCAAAGATAATATACATGTTCTCCTTAGGTTATGAGTTACAATTGACGGACTCGCTGGGAACTGCTGGTTGGTATTATACCTGTCGTCGGATAGCAGTTCTCTGGTGACATGAGTACAGCTTAGTCCGATGACTTGACATCACCATTAATCTCGAGTGTGTTCCCACCGTACTTAGATTACTACCCTACCACGGATTTAAAGAGTCGTGCAAACAACTAGTAGTTGGGTGCAGTTCCGAAGCACTTGGAGGCAGCAGGTGATAGAAGAGATTCGTCTCTCCTGGTATTGGAAGTTTATATCGCACTGTGTACGGTTGGCCGATACTATAGGTCCCTGGCCACGGCAAGTGAGATTTATTGGTAGGTACACCAGTAGTTTCTCAGGCTGTATTGAGTTCTACACCGACACGACCTATCACACTATTAGGAGTCTGACGTTTACCACACCTAGACCTGATATGCGATACTCTTAGACGAACAGACCGGACTGTACAGAAAATGTCACATATAGGCAAAGTAGGGGTTCGGACGAGTTTCTTGTCAATCCTCATTTCGACAGATACCTGAGTAGCCGTTACGTACAACTAGTGACACTGATGTGCTTGTGGTTAAATCCACTGCCAGCGTATTGTCGAGTCTTTAGAGTCTCATACAGAGGGTTTCTCGGTTCAGACGAAACGGTGTAGTTTGCGTATTTCGGGACGCTCGGGTGTTCGATTGAACACGTGTATTTATATACGTGCTTTAATCGGACTATTTAGTAGTACTAGCAGATTTGAAAGATGGACAGTTTTGATGCTAGTATTATATTACTCTCTTTTTGATATTTGTATTTTAACACGAATACGGTATTTATACGAATACGAGTATTTATATGAATACGAGTATTTCTGTCTTAATACAAATACATGTATTTCTTTCTAAATATGAATACGCGTATTTTATACTTTCGGTACAAATACGCTATTCGTATTTTGGTGGAAATACGGTATACGTATTTATTATAAATACGGGTTTAGGTATACTTGATTATATACATACAAGTATATGTGTGTGTATGTGTACCTAGTGAGGTGGCCATTCTCTACAAGCTTATCTTTTCATGTTTATTCATGAAGTGTGTGGGCTTGTGACTCGCCTACTCACTTCATTTTGTTTTTATATTATTAAAAGTTAGATGAAGAGATAAGTTTTGGGAAGAGTGTGAGATATTATTATCATTATTGATTTTCTCTAGTTGTCATTCTCTCTTCTTCTTCTTCCTCACATGCTCACTAGAGTTCTTGAGGAATAAAACGAGAGCATCTTGATTATAAACTACACCTTCTAAGTATTTTGTCCTAGCAAGACTCGAGCTTTAGTTGATTCGTGGAACCTATTGCTTGAATCGGCATTCTTGGGTGGATCGTCTTTGACGCAGGAGTTCGACTTCGAGAGCTCATTCCATCAACCCTAGAAGCTCAAGGAGCGAACCTTTCAAGAACCGAAGGACTGTCTACAAAAGTTGTTATACTAACCTAGTAGTTAAACCTTCAGCTAGTGTTGTTTATTTTAGTATTTGGGCTTGTATTCTAGAATTTCAAGTGTGTAGTGTTCAAGATTTTAAAGTTTTTGATTCCGCAAAGCCGTAGCAGTTATGGCAAGGAGCACCATAAACTTATAGAAAGACCAAACATGAACTGATGCAGGTAATACGATAAAGAAATACCAAGAGTATCATTTTTCGCGTAGATATACTATGGGCATGTGTTGTTTGCCATGAAGTAATATGGAAGTACCCGAAGTAGGCTTAATTCGGATACTTCAAGTATTTGTTTTGATAAGAACTAACATTTGAAGTTATTTTCATATGATGAAGTGGATCCTATATGGAGTATATACTTCAAGATTTCTCTTCATGATCTTCTGGACTTGGAAGTGACATAGATCACAAGGAAAGAGGAAGAAAAATAATATTTATTCATAAGATTAATTAATTTTATGTTTCTTTCATTCTCTCTCATGCTTTTCCAGATAAAAGTTAATATAAAATAATTACATTCATTACTTCAATAGAACTCCTTTTATAATCAAAACAAACAAAAGAAGTGCAAAAAATTACTACTTCCTTGAGCTTCTTTTTGAAGTAACTTCAAGATTATTTCCGATACTTCCGGTACTTCCGTTCATCCAAACGGCCCTGTGTTAGGCCGAATATGGCATTAAGGAGAATCATCACAAGCCTAGATATATGCTAATTAAATTAAACATCTTTCACTCTCTAAATTATGAGTCTTGGCTCTTATAGCACTATTACACTTGCTCTCTAAAAATCTTGTTCTATCCATCACTTTCTACACATACATCATATCTTGTCTAATTATAAAGCGCCTCCAAAAATTATCTGTCAACATATATATCTCCGGCTGTCTCGCACTTCATGAATAAAACGAATTTGCAGAAGTTCTCTCACCTGGATATTTAAGAAACAAAATTGATCTCCTTAACTTCCCAGGCTAAATGTATTTGTGAGAAGTACATCAAAAACCAAAAAAGAAGGGAAAAGGGGTAAAGAAAAGTAGGTGGTTAGTGTCTCTTCAGTTATCTCGTATACTAGAATTTATGCAAAGAAAAACTATAATAAAAATAATTACATATAAATTAATAAATATTAATAAATATTGAGAGGGCATATGAAGTTTTTCTTCTCGATTTTTGGAAGATGTGAGAGAGAATGATGTAGAAAATCTAGTTCTCACTATGCATCCTCCATGTAGGTCGAGTTTGATCGGTGGAATCACTTTTTAGTTCTGCCCGTTTGCTTTGCAGGACAATTGAGTATTCAAACTTACCTTCCATTCGAAAGTAACCGCGGATGTCAGCTCCACATGGGACTTGTAGTATGTGCTTGATGTAATTATGCAGGAGCATTATGCAGGAGCACAGTGGCTCCCTGCTGTTATTATTATTAGCATTATTATTTTGTGTGTTTCATTTTTAATTTCAATATGTGCATGTCTATTCTGTGGGTGGACTTTTCATCAAAATTCTTGCCTGAAGGCAACGAAATGTATTTAATGTCGATCATCTATTTATCTCTACTATTATAACTAGAACTCAAGAGACACGTGGCATTTTGTTATTTTTCCAAATAGCAACTCAAAAAATCTTAAAATTTTAACATTAAAATAATTCAATTGTCCTTACGCTGCACATATACTAATCACTGAATAGAAGCATTTATCTCTTGAGAAATTTATGCATATACATAGAAATGCTCTAGCTTAATCAAAAAACAAATAGAATGGCGAACTCTTCTAATAATAACTAAGAAGTAACCAGGATCGCATACATAGGCACCTTTTATTGTACATCCGGACAGCTAAGCTCCAATGTACAATGTACAAAAGGCAACTTTGCTACCACTCTTCTAAATATTAAACAGTGCAAAATTGCAAATACAGTACAGTAATCCAACTATACTGGAGGCACGAGGTTTATTTCAAGGTTCCTAGAAATCTTGCATACGCGCAGAGGGAGAAATCGTCGATAAAGAATAGCTACTTTTGAATTGTAACCCAATAGAAACATTTTTTCTTTTAATGAACACTTACAGTCCGTGGAATTGATAACTCTAGCCTTCATAGAGAGTCACCTTCAGTCTCTATAATAGAATTAAAGTATCATCCATTTGCTTGAATATGAGTTGAACATACACTCACCAGTTTAATTCTTCCATGTGTAAGATTCAGAGATGGCTGATCTCCCAACTGCACCACCAAAGATCTAAATTTTGAAGCATTCTTTTACAGCCTGATAATTGGAAAGACAAGGTGCTGGTCTGTTGGGAGAGCGGAAACATCAATACAATCTTTCCCCATCGAAGTGTTCTAAAGAACAAATGACACTATGGTACGACTTTTTGATCGTTTTTTAGAAGAAAAAATTGCCATATTTATTTTTTGATAAAATACCATGACTTTTACACGTCGTAGCATGTAAATTCCACCTATTATTTTTCCATCTCATGTTGTTAATATAAGTCGCATGTCTCATTTATTTCAATTTTCCTTTGCCATGCTATTAAAACAGGCTTTCCATCTTTTGCCCTTGTTTTAATAACACACCTAAACACCTAGTTTTGCCTTTATTTACTTCAATATTATCCTTGTTGTCTTGCTTTCATGGGAGATTGAAAGAGAGGAAACAACAGGTGGCGGAACTAGAGGTGGAATGTTGGAGTGAATTTTTACAAATAATAATGTATTCCACGACTGTACGCTTAGTTTTATATGGCTGGTAACCATCTTACTATAAAAAGGGTCCCTTTAGTCATTCTCCAGTACTCTAAAAATGATTAAGGTGACATATCTTATCATGCGAAAACTCAGGAGCGATCACTTGGAAGTGGATAGGGCGACATATCTTACCATGGACACAATATATAACTAAAAAGTTAATGATCCTCTTGCATATATGTTTTAGACTTACCCACTTGGGGGAGTCTGTACTAGCTTTTTTTTATGGTCTGGTTTATGGTTACTACCCTCTTTAGGTGCTATTCCTATGGATGGATAGGGGTGCATGACTTGGTACGATTCCAGTATAGCTTGTCTAGACTTTTGCACTCAATATCTCAAGCACTCTAGTTCTTTTTTTTTGTTTATATGCTCATATGGTTTACAGTGTTCCAATAAAGATTTTTTTTCCTCCCGTAAATACCCCTTCTGTTTTATCATGACACTTTTACGATGTAATTTTTGGGGCAGAAGAGGTTTGTTGTGCTGCTTAGTGATGATGCTCTATATTGGCGATCTCCCAGATCAAGACACGTGCCAGATGACGTATACTAGAACCTAGAAGAGAGCGCCCACAGGGGGACGACCAGGCCACCCATGTACCCGACTTACAAGCACAAAGCTGGCTCACCTCAGAGCTCCCTGCAAATTGGCCTCCTCTGCCTCTCAGCTTGCCTCCGAGCTACCACTAGACCAAGATACCTCGGCCCTCTCGCTTATCCCCAAGCTCTCCCGCCGAGGCCATCTTTCTCGGTCCCTCCGACCGACCAACTCCACCACTCGCAGGCGTAACCGCCGCTCCGCAAATCTCGCCATGCGCGGATTCTCCGCCGGCAACATCCCACGTTCCACGCCATCACGATCCCCATTGACGGGCGATCCGCTTATTACGCGGGCGTGACGTCGGTAGCATGACTGCCGGCGAGATCTCGCGCATGCTACTTCGTGCTGCCGCCACTATATAAACCCCCATCACAGAGGGGTCAAGTAAGCCATTTTTACTCCACTTAGCCGTTACTCTGCTCGGATCTTGTGCTAACTTGATCGTCGGAGGGTCCTCGGTAGTACCAAACCACCCCGGGACTTCCTTGCAGGTACTCGGCGTAGACTCCTCAAAACCATCAATCTCCTCAAAACCATCAATCTCCTCAAAACCCATTGAGACCCACACGCAACAGGAGATCACCTCCAAAGTCCACCGGGAGATCGACGGAAGACAACATCTGACGGGGACCCGAAAAGGACCTCCATCAGTTGGCGTCGTCTGTGGGAAAAAGAAACTCCACAAAAAACAAAGTTGGCCTTCCGATCTCCATCCGCATGGCAACCGATCACCCTGAAGATCCAAGCACCCGATGCCGCCTCCCTCTCAACGGAGGCGCGGGAGAACCTCTGCCGAATGTCGTCGACTCCTCCGCCGGCCAACGCCTCACAAACTCCGGCGGTCGCAGGCACCTCGATCCGTCCCATTCGACCTCGAAGTCCCACGTCGGAGAGCCTCGCCTCGAGCCTTGTCGCACCCCTGTCCCTACCGAGGCGGTGGCGGTCAGCTCGCCTGCTTCCAGGCATGACCGACACCCCCTCCCTCAACGGGGTCGCGCCCACGAAGCCCGCCAAGACAGCTCGAGGACAAACTCACCGCGGGGCCCAAGGGACCTCGCCGGAAGGAACCGGGGCCCATCAAGAACTATGGTCATGACGATAGGGGGACAGTCGAGCTCCCACGAGACTCAGCACCCCACGCCGGCAACGGACGCCAACGACCGTCCGAGTAAAAAGGCCAGGGACCACGAGCCTATCACCTTTAGCGACGGGGACCTCCACGGCATATCCATGCTGTTAGTTATATGTATGCCCTAGAGGCCATTACTGTACATACGATGTATATTGTAATGGATGCTTGGACATATATAGGGAGGACTTTCTTGCTCGACATGATAGTATGCTATCTGGTTGTACTTTATCTTAACATGTACTCTGATTGTCTCTATATTACATGTTGATAAAGCCCTTAGGATATGTACTCGACTACTGGGACTATGATGAGATCATACTAGTGGGGCCACGGTAGTCGACGAGTACATCCTATAACTGTTCCTAGTCGAGGGTGTATCGAGACAGGCATCGATGCACCGGTGTAGACTAGCGTTTTCGCATCTTGACCCATATGATGGGCGATAGATGATCCCATATCCATCGGTGTTTGACATCAAGGATGGTGTACGGGTGCTCAGTGGAGACTAGGTACACTGGACGGACTCGCCGAGAACTCCCAGATGGTATTATACCTCACGTCAGATGGCAGTTCTCCGGTGACACTGGTACAGAGTAGTCTGTTGACCCGAGATCGTCATAGAGTCTTGTGTGATTCCCACTGTGCTTTGATTTCCATCATACCACGTCCAAGAGGACGTGCAAAAAGGTGGCTTTTGGGTACAGTCCCGAATCACATGAAGGCAATGAGCGATAGGAGGGGATTCGTCTCTCCCGGTATAGGGAGTTGATGTTGCGCTGTGTTCGATTGGCTATAACCGGAAATCCCTGGCCAGGGTTGCTGAGATTTACTGGTAAGTGTTATCAGTAGTTTCTCAAACTGTTATAGACCTCATATTGACACGACTTATCGAGCTACCGGGGTCTGACGTTTACCACCCCTAGACGAGATATGCGACATATCAGACGACGAGACCGAACTGTACGGGAGTGTTACTGTTTGGATTCACAGGAGAATGTACAGGCTTGCTTGTTGATCTTCTGAGCGCTCAATATCTGGGTGGCTGTTACGTTTAGCTAACCGCTTGCAGCTTGTGGATGATTGATATGATCATCACCTACTGCCGGCGTATTGACGATTCTTTAGAGTCCTACACAGAGGTTTCTTGACTCAGGAAAAACGGAGTAGGAGCACATATGTGATATGTGCGGGACCGAGGATAATGCGATATGAGATACCGTATTCTATTCTCGCGATATATGATATCAGCCGGGTCTTCGGATCAAGTGTTGATTCGATGAATCGGTACGGATAAATATTAGTCGGTTATATGCGATATAGCCGGATTGTCGGATCAAGTGTTGATTTGATAATTTAATGTATAATAATATATATGATATATTAAATTACATTAACTAATATTTTCTCACTAAAAGATTCTTTTTCTCACTCAGGTAATACATTGATATATATGCGATATATGTTAATTGTATAATTTTATTTGGTTATAATAAATATTATATATGTGATATATATTATTGTAACATGATATGATAAATAATGCAACATGTTTAGTAGAGATTAAACAAGATTAGGCTTTGATTTGGGTTAATTCTTTCTAGATGATTCTAGAAGATTTTGTTTTGTTTTGTGAAAGATATTTTGTTATGACTCATCTTTAACCTAACCCAAACCCTACACCCTTGGTTAATTCTCTACAAAGGTTTAGCAACCATGGTTGCATTATCGATCATTATTTTCTTTGCATTATTCATCACAAAAGGATTGGATATTATTCATCATCTTCTTCCTTCTTTCTTTCATAGAAAAAGCTTTCTAGCTTTTTCAAGGTGATGAAAAATGAGTGAGTAAATGAAAATAAAAGAGAGCAAAAATCCTACTTCATCATCCTCATCTATCCTTGCCATTTAGATGAGGGTGTTCACTTCATATTATGAGTGTTAGCTTGTGTTAACGAAACTTCAAGGTAGATCATCTTTGTATCGAAGATCGGAAGCAAGACTGCATCTTTCTCTTCGTGGAACCTCTCGAGAGTCCGGAACACGATGATCGCAGCGAAGGGACTTCAACACGGAGCTTTAGAAGTGAAGGACCGGATCTACAAAGATTGTAATCCCTCTCACTTAGTGTTAAAGTGTTTAACATGCTTGTTTTCGCCTAAACTCTAGTTTAATGATCCGGCTTCGGGTTGTTCGGCACGGCTAATTTTTAAATCGGGCATGGTTGATGCCTCGTAGAACCTTGTGCGTGTGCCTAGCAACCCTACACATGCCCCCACAACGACCCTCTGGTGATCACGGCCCGAATCCACCGGTACGAGGTCCACCGGATACTTGTCGACTCGGGCAGCTCGGCAGACATCCTCTTCCACGACTGCTTTCTGTGCATGGGGCTCACCCCAGCAGACTTGAAACCGACCTCTCACGTCCTTTCAGGGTTCACAAACCACTCCATCCCGGCGGAAGGGGTGGTCACCCTGCAGTTCAACGTCGGGGAGCCCGGCCGCACCCGTACGTTGCCTGTAGACTTCATCGTAGCAAAAGTCCCATCGGCCTACAATGTCCTCCTCGGCCGCCCGATGCTGAACTCCCTCCAGACCCAGATATCAACCTACCACCTGGCGATGAAGTTCCCTCTCGATCAGGGTGGAATAGGTCGGGTCTACGGAAACCAGCGGGCCGCGAAGGTATGCCTTACCGAAACATCTTCGTCCGAGCAGCCGGCCGACGACGTTGAGGTAAAAGACGACATCAAGGGTTCTCTAGACACCCGAGACGAGCAGAAGGAGGTCCGGGGGACGCCGGTCGAACCACTGACCGAGGTGCCCCTAACAGAAGGGAACGATGAAAAAACCGTCCAGGTCGGGATCACTCCTGACAGGGACTCAGCGAGATAACCTGGTCAGTTTTCTCAGAAATAACTCCGACGTCTTCGCCTGGGCGCCTGCTTACATGCCTGGGATCGACCCCAAGATCATTTCTCACAAGCTTGGGGTTGACCCTGCGGCCCGACCCGTCAGACAGAAAAAGCGAAGCTTCGTCCCGGTCAAACAGAAGGCTATCGAAAATGAGGTTGATCGACTTCTCGCCGCCAACTTCATCCAGAATGTACCCTACTCGGAGTGGCTGGCGAACGTAGTCCTGGTCAAGAAGTCAAGCGGAAAGTGGTGCATGTGCGTCGACTTCACCGACCTCAATAAGGCCTGCCCCAAGGACAAGTATCCTCTCCCTCGGATAGATCAACTCCTCGACAGCTCGGCCGGCCACGAGCTGTTAAGCTTCATAGATGCTTTCTCCGGCTACAATCAGATCCGTATGAATCTGGAAGATGAAGATCTTACCGCATTCACAACGGACTGGGGGTATACTGCTACAAGGTGATGCCCTTCGGCCTCAAGAATGCCGGGGCCACGTACCAACGATTGGTCAATCGCATGTTCAAGCCACAGATCGGCAGGAATATGGAGGTCTACGTTGACGATATGCTCGTCAAATCCGTCTTATCGGCCGACCATGCCAGGGATCTGGGCAGGGCCTTCGAAGTACTCCGCAAGTTCCGGATGAAGCTAAACCCCGCCAAATGCGCATTCAGAATCACCGGAGGAAAGTTCCTCGGCTTCATGGTCACTCACCGTGGAATCGAAGCTAACCCAGAGAAAATCGACGCTAACCCAAGACCAACGTCGAGATCATGCGGCTCACGGGACGAGTCGCCGCTCTGAGCCGTTTCATGTCCAAGTCGGGGGAGAAATGCCTCCCGTTCTTCAAAGCTCTGAAGAAGATCCCGAGGTTCGAATGGTCGGAGGAGTGTCAGGCCGCCTTCGACCAATTGAAGAATCACCTCGCGGCGCCACCACTGCTCACCCGACCAGTTGAAGGAGTCGAGTTGTCGCTGTATCTGGCGGTATCCGACCAAGCGACGAGCTCGGTGCTCGTCCGAGAGTTCGGTGGAGCGCAGAAGCCGGTGTACTATGTGAGCCATGTATTTAAGGACGCAGAGACGAGATATCCAGCCATAGAGAAGATTGTATTGACCCTAGTGGTGGCCTCAAGGAAGCTGCGGCACTACTTCCAAGCACACACCATCATCGTCCTCACAGAGCGCCCGTTGGGGGCCATCCTTGCATCACCGGAATCCTCGGGCCGCTTAGAAAAGTGGAGGTTGGAGTTATCTCAGTTTGACATAAAATATCGACCGAGGCAGGCCATCAAAGCGCAGGCCCTGGCCGATTTCATCGTGGAATGCACCATCCCTAGCAAGGAACCGGAATCCACGCCGCCCCTCGCAACTCAGTGTCCCGTCGCGGAAAGGCTTGGCTCGGTTCCTGAGTGGGTCATCTACGTCGACGGGTCTTCAACCGAGGAAGGCTGTGGTGCCGGTCTCATTTTCCGGGGCCCGAACGAGGCAGAAATGGAGTACTCTATGAAGCTCGGTTTCAAAGCCTCGAACAATGCGGCAGAGTACAAGGCCCTCCTGGCTGGACTGTGCATGGTCGCCGGGCTGGGGCAGAAGACGATTCGAATCCGCAGCGACTCGGCCCTTGTCGTTGGCCAAGTAACCGGCCGCTTTGAAGCTCGGGAGCCTCTGATGATGAAGTATCTGGACGAGGTGAGGAAACTCCGGAAGAACTTTGACGAACTCCAAGTAGAACAAATACCCAGGCAGCTGAATGCCCAAGCCGACGCCCTGAGCAAGCTGGCTTCGTCATACTCAGCCAACAATAAGCGGTCTATCCTCTTCGAAACCTTTCCTCAGCCTAACGTGGAAGACGGAGCCACAACGCTCCACGTATATGCGGCGCAGGAGGGTGACCAAGATTGGAGGAAGCCCCTCGTGGAGTTCCTGAAGGACGGTACGCTCCCAGAAGAACAGGGAGCCGCCCGTCGTCTCCGGGCCAAAGCCCGCCACTTCATCTGGAGCAATGGGAACCTCTACAAGAAATCCTTCACTCATCCCCTGCTCCGGTGCATCGACCCCCACGAAGCCGACTACGTCCTCCGTGAAATCCATGAGGGGGTCGGCGGTGCGCACCAAGGGGCCCGAACCTTGATCCAAAAGGCGTTGCTCCAGGGGTACTACTGGCCCACTGTTCACGAGGACGCTCAGAAGCTAGTCAGAAGATGCAAGAGTTGCCAGCTCCACGGCAGCATCCCTCTCCTCCCTGCCACCGAGCTGACCGCCCTAACGTCCCTATGGCCGTTCACCCAGTGGGGATTGGACATGATCGACCAATTCCCTACCGGTACGGGCGGGCACAAATATGTCCTCGTCGCGGTAGACTACTTTACCAAGTGGATCGAAGCCGTCCCCATCAGGAAACCGGATGCCGCCACGACCATCAGGTTCCTGCAAAACAATCTGATACTCGGTTCGGCATCCCGAGATGTATCATCACCAACCATGGGACGAACTTCGAGAACGAGAAAGTGAATGACTTCTGCAAAGAATACCATATCTTCATGAAGTTCGCCGCGGTCGCGCTTCCCCAATGCAACGGGCAGGCCGAAGTCGCTAACCGAGACGTCCTCTGAGGTCTCCGGACTCGCTTAGAAGGGCGACAAGGCAGTTGGGTCGAAGAACTGCCCCGGGTCTTATGGGCCCTTCGCACGTCAAAGAAGACCCCGACCGGGGAAACCCCCTTCAGCCTCTGCTACGGGACCGAGGCAATGGTCCCAGCGGAAATCGGGCTATCCAGTCATCGGGTCGAGCACTTCGACGACGATGCGAACACCTCGGCGCTACGGACCAACCTGGACATCTTGTTGGAGAAGAGAGACCGGGCTCAGATCAGGGCTGCCGCTTATCAACAACAAACGTCCTGATACTACAACGCTCGGGTCAAGCGCCGCTCTTTCCAGACCGGAGATCTGGTCATACGGCGAAACGAGTTCATTGATCAAGGCAGGCTACACAAGTTCTCCCCGAAGTGGGACGGTCATTTCCTCGTCTCTGAGGTGCTCCCCGGCGGAGCCTATCGCCTACAAGACGCGTACGGACGCAAGTTCCCGCGGCCTTACAACGCCGAGAAGCTCAAGCTATACCAATGAGGCCAAGGCCAATAAGTGTGTGCCCCTCCTTTCGCAAAGACGATGTAAATGTTTTCTAAAATTCCTTTCCATACGAATAAAGAAACGTCGGAACATTGCAAATAGAGTTTTGTCTTTGCGATCCAAAGCCCTCACCAAAGAGGCAACCGTGCAGCTTCGCCGCCCGGTTATCCCTAGCAGGCCTCCTACGGCCCTCCAACGCTAAGGGTCAAAGTCCTCCCTAGAGGCAGCTGGGCGGCTAACCTGCTCGGCTATCCCCGGCCGGTAGCTTCCCTACACGCAACGTGAGGGATCAAAGCTCTCGCCAAGAGGCAACCGCGCAGCTTCACTGCCCGGTTATCCTCAGCAGGCCTCCTGCGGCCGCTCCAACGCTGAGGATCAAAGTCCTCCTTAGAGGCAGCTCGGCAGCTACCCTGCTCGGCTATCCCGGGCTGGTAGCTTCCAACCACATCCGACAGGGATTAAAAAGTCCGCCCAGAGGCAGTCGAGCCCAACCCTCGCTCGGCTATCTCCGGCTGGTAGCTTCCTACCACAACCGACAGGGATCAAAAGCCCTCCCAGAGGCAGTCGAGCCAAACCCTCGCTCGGCTATCCTTCAGGACAAAAGGCCTCGCCAAGAGGCACCGAGCAGTAACCCTGCCCGGCCAAGGGTCCTCGGTAGGATTCTTACAGCCCCTCCCGCGCTAAGGACCAAAGTCCTCCCAGAGGCAGTCGAGCCCGACCCTTGCTCTGCTATCCCCGGCTGGTAGCTTCCTACCACAACCGACAGGAATCAAAGTCATCGCCAAGAGGCACTGGGCAGTAACCCTACTCGGTCCCCGTCCTGAAGGATCAAAGCCCTCGCAAGAGGCAACCGAGCGGCTATCCTGCTCGGTCATCTCCGGCTGGTAGCTCCCAACCCATGGCGCCAGGGATTAAAGCCATCGCAAGAGGCATCTAAGCGGCTACCCCGCTCGGTCATCCCCGGCTGGTGGTTGTCTACCCACGACGTCAGAGACAAAGCCCTCGCCAAGAGGCAACCGCGCGGCTTCACTGCCCGGTTATCCTTAGTAGGCTTCTTACAGCCCCTCCAACGCTAAGGATCAAAACCCTCGCAAGATGCAACCGAGCGGCTACCCTGCTCGGTCATCCCTGTCCGGTAATTTCCCTACTCGCGGCGCCAGGGATTAAGGCCCTCGCCAAGAGGCAACCGCGCAGCTTCACTGCCCGGACGACCCCCACCGTGGGGCATCCACCTGCCAACCAGACGCTGCTGGTTCCGAACCCTCATAACAAGGCCACCTAGCTCCCTTCTGCTTGGCAAATCTGTGGCGGGCAGCATGCTGCTCATCAAATGCCGCAAACCCGAAACCCTATCGAGAGACATCAGATCTGTTCATGTCTGGGCGATCCCCCTCCCCCGACTCCGGAGCCATGGGAATACCTCCTTCCCAGCAGCGCTCGGCACGCTTGACAAGTGATCGAGATCAACTCGACGAACGATCGCTTGACATAGAAGCCCAGCAAAGCAAGCAAGGGTATTCTACGAATACTCTTCACATCCAAAAGATAAAGTGCAAAGCAATGAAACGGCAAGAGTTTTTATTCGCACAAGTAAAACGTTTTTACAGGGGTATTGGGGGCTCCCCAGCCTTACAAAGTTCTAGACGCTTACGAAGAGGGACGAGGAAATATCAAAAAGTCCTAAGTCACAAACCCCCTCTTGCGCCTTGCTTCCCTCATCACTGTCGTCTCGGTCTGCCGGAGGTTTTGCCACCAGGGGCACGCCTCGCTTCCCTCATCACTGTCTGCCGGAGGCCTCACTACCGGGAGTGGGACCCGCGCATGGAGCTCGCCATCAGCGAACTCAGGAAGATGCTCCTTCACGGCATCCAGAGCCTTATTCCACGCGACGGCGGAATGCTCGCCAAGCTCGACGTAAAACTACTCAGACACCTTGTAATCGGCCACAGCTTTCCTAACCCGGACCTCGGCAGTCTTGGCCGCCAGAAGCGCCGCCTCGGCATCCCCCTGCTGGCGTCTCTCTCCTTCTCCATGGCCGCAAAACGATCGGCCAGATCCGCCAGCTTCCTCTCGGCAACTCGGTGGGATGCGCTCAGGCGACGATAGGCACCGCGGTTCGCTGAATTGGCGAGCTCCGCAGCCTCTGCTCGGGCTGCCAGGACATCGTCCCTCGTCCTCTCCAGACGTAGGTCACGCCGCAGGACCTCGGCCTCTGAAGGAAACGCTTCTACCGGCCTCGGTGCGTGGAACGCCCCCTCGACCTCCATACGAATAGCGAGGGCGCGGTGTTGAAGGACCTGACGGGAAACGGATGAGAAACTTGGAGACGCACGAGCCAAAGAAAGGAAGGTCAAAGAACAACGCGTAAAGGAGTTCGTACCTAGACCGCCCCTTGGGCTATGGCCTCCATTTGGACCCTCAGGGTGCCGTGCGGAAGCCTCCCTCCGGCCGACTCTTCCATCCCGGCGAGCAGGCCGGTAGCGACGGAAAGCCCAGATGGAGCCATGAAGACGGCATCACCTTCCTGCACGGGAATCCCCTCAGGAACCCTCGGCGGCGGCGCACGAGAGATTGTCCTTTTCCTCTTAAGGGGGACCCCGTCCTCGCCCTCCCCTACGTCTCTCATCTGGGGCTCAGATAACCGTGGACGTCTCTGGCCGCCGCCGGAACAATCACCGGGAGCCATCAACGAAGCGGACGGCCCTATCGCCGGCGGAACATTCGGCGCAGGGCACGAACCAGCCGGGGGAACGGCTGCGCCGCTGGCCTCCCTATGGAACGAGAAACCCAAAGAGTGGGAACGAACCATGTATCTAACCCAAAGAGGAAGAGCGCCGAGCAGCCAGGACTTGGAAGAAAAATTTGAAAGAGTAAGGGCCCTGGTGTGGGCCCCATCCCTATTTATCACTGCAATCGCCCTCATCCAAGGGCGCCCTTCATCTCCCGCCAAAACGCCTCCTCGCGTCCAACGGCTCCGATTGCTCCACTTGTCGTTCCCACACTGGGCCGCATCCCATCAGACGCCGCAGGCCTGCATACGTCACATCGGCCAACCGACGCTTGACACGTGGACCGTCGCTTCAGTGACGGGATGCACGAGCCGGCGCACCTTCCTTAAATGCAGAGATCTCACCCAGATTCGCTGGTAGGAAAGATAGCTGACAGCCCGGTAACTCGTCCCGACGAAACCTTGGGAGGGAGTGCACCCCGGGTGGCCCGGCAGTCCACTCTTGACCCGACCCGCCAGCTGGTCGGGACAAGAGTAGAGGGCTAATGATGATGCTCTATATTGGCGATTTCCCAGATCAAGACACGTGGCAGATGACGTGTACCAGAACCTAGAAGAGAGAGCCCACAGAGGGCCGACCAGGCCACCCCTATACCCGACTTACAAGCACAAAGCTGGCTCACCTTAAAGCCCCCTTGTAACATTTCAAAATAATAAAATATTATTTTGGGGAATTTTTTATAATTTAATATTATTTTAATGAATATTTTAATATTTCGGTATAATTAAATACCGATAAATGGGAAAAAATTTGGAAAAATTATGGAAAATTCTAAAATAGGGTATTTTATGGAATTATGCCATTTTTATGTTTTTATGATTAATTATATGCTAATTTAGCGCTAATCGCGATTAAAAAACGCTAATCGGATTTTTGGCTTTTTCGTGCAAAACATGCACATATCTTTTTCCTACACTTGTGTTATATTTTATTAACATGGCTTTACATTGGGTTTACTATTTGAGTGAGAAGGTTTGGGAAAAATAGAAAAGAAAAGAAAAGAATAGAATAGTGGTAGTAGGTATGGGTGAGAGAGAAAAGAGAGGGGTTAGCTTTGACTTAGCCATTTCTCTTTACTTCCTCAACTCACTTCCTCTCTCCCTCTTCCCCTTCAGCTGCTGAAGCTGATGCCTCTCCATCCTCCTCCTTCTCCAACCTCCAAAACACCATGAAAACATCACCAAAACCCTACCCCCATTTCTTTAAAAGTGTGCACAAGTCCAAGATCTACACATTTGATCAAGAAAGCAAGGATTTTGGCCACTAGGGGCAACTCAAGAATTTTCTTGAGTTGCCAAATGAGGTAATTTCTGGATCATTAGCTTAGTTTATGCATTACTTATATCCCATGTTTAGTTTAGAACCGATATTATGTGTTTTGGTGGACTTAAGGAAAGCATAGTTAGGGTTTGAGGAAATTGTGAGTTGTAATGTGAAATTGAGCTCATTAGAGGCTGAACAAACACCCTAGTGCTTAAATTAAGACCCAAACCAGAGACTTGAAACCCCAAAACACGGATTTAGAAACCCCCACATCGGATAAATGTGTGATTTTAGAGGGTATTTTGGAATCTGGAGCAACCCGAGGACACTAGAAATGATTTTGGGATTATTAGGAGTCGTGCAGGCACCTAGGAAGCTACCACAGAGACCCGAGCCCCTAACTCCAACCCCAGGCCGCAGATATATTCATTCTGGCCGCAATTTGCGGCCAGATCAAGGAAATTGGGTCCCAGATTTGGTTCATGGCTCCTTTTGCACTAAAATGGACCCCTCCTATATGCAGTTTTGGCTAATTGTCACCTGGGGAAAATCTGGGAGCATTTTGGTGTGTTTTAGGCTATGTTTTCCGTATTTTAAAATGCACTTTCTTGATATTTGGATTTGTATTTGGTTGTCGGGTGTTCGTACATCGACAACAGGGATTGTTTGATTGATTTGCACGTTTAGGCCATAGGTTCCAACCTATGAGCACACTGTGCGCTGTATCGGTTTTCTGCCTCGATTTTAATACGTATTGCGATTGTTTATTATTGTAGGTACCCTCGCAAGGATTCCGAGGCGAAGAAGCGCGGCGTCATCGATTTCGGCGAGCGAAAATCAGGTGAGTAGATTATATCTACGGGGGAAATCGGGTGGATGGCGTATAGCACCCCCGCATTTCGATGTCTAGTATACTATATATACTATATAAATGATAGCTTATTGAGTGACATGGAGATCATAGATGTGTTAGGTGTACTATGGATATTTAGGGTTAGAAGTGAACTAGTGTATTTTCCTAGTTGCGAACCCTAGCATAGGTTTACACCCACACACACATGCTTATTGCTATACTAATATCGTGATGATGAGGATAGTGTATGACACTGGAGATTAGTCGATGAGTTTGGGCATGGTGCCGTGAGATCGGCGATATGATGTGATTTGTATTTGAGATACGAGACGAGACTTTAGCGGGCCTTTGGACGTGTGTTTTACACACGCGCTTATATTTGTTTAGATGGTATCGATTGTACTAGACTTAGATCAGTACCCCAGATCATGAGAGATGATGATAAGGATACCAGATAATTGATGAGCTGACCGTGATATTGACTCGTACCCAGATTTAGGATTGCCGTACAACGGATTTACGTACGAGCTATATATTAATGATAGATCCGCGCTCATGACTCGAGGATATTGTATGATGTATATTGTATCGTATGTGATACTATTGAGGCGGGATCACCGACTATTATAATTATATTTATATATATCGACTCAGATTTAGGTGGTTTCCATACCCCTCCCGATTGACTTATCAGTTAGATCTGTAGTTTGCATAGCAGATGTTAGACTAGACCCGAGTCATACCTATTTCAAAAACTAACGAATCGGGGATATTTTAAAGATAGACAAAAGAGATTCTACGGATATTTTCAAACGTCGCATCTGTTCTTAAAACACCGTAGCCCTATTTTACCAAAAACTCCTATTCGTCTTATTTCAAATGGCAGAGCTGCATGATATATTTATTGAGGTAGATTATTCATTGTTGCATTGATTATTCGATTCCGCATATTCATGCTATTTGCATTGCATTGCTTGTGTTATTGATATATTGCAATCATGCTGCTAGGACACCAGCACCATTATCGATGATGCATATGTTCCACATACACTGCTCGCCGGCTCACACACTTCATCATCGATAATTGCCATGTCACTATACTGTTGCATTCAGGATATGACCCCTGCATGGCATACTTGTGTACCTATATACTGTGTATTCCTATTGTACACCCATACGTGCATGCATACGTATTTGCACATACATTGATGATTCTGGTATGATGAGAGATTTGGGGACCGCAAGATACTCTTTAAAACCGATTCATTTTAAAAGAGCGGTTTCCCTTATTATGTGCATATTACTATTCCGTGTTGCATGACATACTGATATGCTTACATTTCTTTTACATGTCGCATACATCATGCTTTCTGATTATACGCATTGAGATATGTTGTTTCCATGATATTTCTGGATTTGGGAACCGTCGGTATTTCAAAAGAGAATATGTAATTGTTATAAAAACCCGGTTACCCTTTATATGATATTTCAGTGCGTCCACCATGTGTTTTCTCGGTGCTGAGAGCGACATGTGAAACCCGATTCGAGGAGGCGGATGAGGCCGATTGCGGGTACATGGTGAACCCGGTATGGTACCCCGGGGCGAGAACGGATCGCTGTGTAGTAGACGGTGAGCCTGGCAGAGGGACTACTACCTACCGGTGATTGGTTGGACATAGCGGTTATCCGGAGGGTACTGACCAGAGTCGATAAATGGATATGGGCGTACTGCTGGGGCCGAGGGTCGATTCCGCAGACGGAGCCCGTGGGCTGATCCGGACTGACGGAGCCCGATATATGAGGATTTACGTGCCGATGCTGGGCATAGCTTTCATGATGTTTTCGAGTGTCGATGCTGGACACTCCGGTTCCATGATTTTGACGTGTCGCGAGAGACACAGATGGTTTATATCCTCATATTTCCATGCATATGTTTTATGATATTTACATGCATGATGGTTATTGTCATTGGGTGACGAGTGGACGGGATCCACATATATGCAGATTTGATTACATTGGTCATACCTCATATTTATGATATGTTATTACCTGAGGCACTGGCACGAGCACTTGGCATTACACTCATGTATAGAGGTTATACCTCCACTTTAGCATGCTTCAGACTTATTCATATTGAGGTTATATATATATATATCTGATCGTATTGACCTAGGATGAGTCATACATACGATTTCTGCTTATAGATATTTTCTATTCACGAGTTGGCAACTCACCCCGTTATGCTACAGTTCTTGCAGGTTTTGCCGTACAAGTTTCATTGCGGTTTTTCTGGCACACTGCTTCCATTACGGGTGACTTGCTTTGGTAGGTGGGTTCTTTTGCATCAGAACCACCATTGTACATGTATTATTCATTGTATCTAGAAATTCCATCAACCAAAACTTGTATATTGTTTCAGACTTAGAAATCAGTTCTGTATTATTTCGACCTTAGAGTCGCGCGTAGCAGTATTATGGTTTTCATGTTGATTTTGAGTTTCTTTCCGAGTTTTGATCCTCGCCTTTCGGCGTTGTATATTATATTGCTTGCGTGGTTGTGACCGTCAATTGACGAAGAGCTAGCTCCTTCTTGGGGATGCCTTTTATCATTGCTTATATATTATCCTTGTTGTACCCCGTTCGGGGCCAGTTTTTACAAAGGAAACTCTGCCGAAATTTTCAGAAAAGACTATACATTTTAAAAATGCATATTCGGCTTAGTTATTTAAAAACCTTGATTTCAAAACATGTTTTCTTGACTCCTTTAAACTCGTTTTCTTTATTTACTCCTTAAAATGATTTTAGATTTCTGGGCTTTTGGCTTACTTGGATTAGATGGGGTCCTATAGACTTCATATGATTCAAGTGCCAGTCACGGGCTATTTCGGGTCGTGACAAAGTTGGTATCAGAGCGCTAGGTTAACCTTGGTTCGAGTCTAAGTTTGACTATGCGGAGCCTAGGGCGTTTATATATATACGGAACTTAGGCTTGACCTTACGGAACTTAGACTTAGTCGAGGGGGTATTATACCCGAACTTTTGTCGCGTAGGATGACCCTTGGTTGATGGTGTAGGTAGCTTGAGTAGAGGGACGTACCGTACGTATGTTCCGCGGCATACTTACGACATGCCACTCCGCTTAAGAAACCTTAGGATGTACATTTTCTTGCACAGTATTATATTCATTCCTATGATCTATCCTCATCGATACTGGTTATGATTTTGCTGCCACGATTGCACGGGAAGAGTGAGCTACGGCTCGAGTTGCGTCAGCATGAGCTCGTCGTGGACGAGGACTGATCAGGGCGTGATTCCAGAGACATACGATTGCATATAGAGGCGTCGTCTTATTATGTTTTCGCTCCATGAGCGTTTGACTGATCTCTTTTATGAGATTTCCCGGATGTGCCGATTGGTACCAGAGGATTGAGCCACTGATAGAGGCCAGCCAAGATGTGATGACCATTGATATATCGTTTATTCATGATGATTGAGGCGCTGTTTAGCGTACGGACGAATGAGCCAGTTGTTGCTGCAAATGACGAGATATCGCCCAGATGATTGGAGCTACTGTAGGGTTGCTAGGCACGCTAACAAGGTTCTACAAGGCATCAACCATGCCCGATTAAAAAGTTAGCCGTGCCGAACAACCCGAATACGGATCTTTAAACTAGAGATTAGGCGAAAACTAACATGTTAACAACTTTAACACTAAGTGAGAGGGATTACAACCTTTGTAGATCCGGTCCTTCACTTCATATGCTCCGTGTTGTGGTCCTTTCGCTGCGATCATCGGGTTCCGGACTCTCGAGAGGTTCCACGAAGAGAAAGATGCAACCTTTGCTTCCGATCTTCGATACAAAGATGATCTACCTTGAAGTTTCGTTAACGCAAGCTAATACTCATGAAATGATGTGAACACCCTCATCTAAATGGCAAGGGAAGATGAGGATGATGAAGTAGGATTTTTGCTCTCTTTATTTATCTTTTTCTCATATATTTTCATCACAAATATCAAAGCAAGAAATCTTTGTAAGCAAAGAAGAAGAAGGAAGAAGATGAACAATATGATAGAATTCCTTTTGTGATGAATAATGCAAAGGAGATAATGATGAATTATGCAACCATGATCAAGTAACCATTGTAGAGATTGAACTAGGGTTAAAGGAAGTGGTTGGGTTAAGAAATATCATGGTAAAATATCTTTTCCAAAACAAAAAAGAAAACCTTCTAGAAACATCTAGAAAGGTTTAACCCTAATCAAACCCTAACCATGTTTAATCTCTACTAAACATGTTGCATTAGTAATCATATCATGTTACAATATTATATATCACATATATAATATTTATTGTAACCAAATAAAATAATACAATTAACATATATCGCATATATATCAATGTATTACCCGAGTGAGAAAAAGAATCTTTTAGTGAGCTAATATTAGTTAATGTAATTTAATATATCATATATATTATTATACATTAAATTATCAAATCAACCCTTGATCCGACAATCCGGCTATATCGCATATAACCGACTAATATTTATCCGTACCGATTCATCGAATCAACACTTGATCCGATGACCCGGCTGATATCAAATATCGCGAGAATAGAATACGGTATCTCATATCGCATTATCCTCGGTCCCGCACATATCACATATGTGCCCCTACTCCGTTTTGCCTGAGCCAAGAAACCTCTGTGTAGGACTCTAAAGAATCGTCAATACGCCGGCAGTAGGTGATGATCATATCAAACACCCACAAGCTGCAAGCGGTCAGCTAAACATAACAGCTACCCAGGTATTGAGCGCTCAGAAGATCAACAAGCAAGCCTGTACATTCTCCTTTGAATCCAAACAGTAACACTCCCGTACAGTCCGGTCTCGTCGTCTGATATGTTGCATATCTCGCCTAGGGGTGGTAAACGTCAGACCCCAGTAGCTCGATAAGTCGTGTCGATATGAGGTCTATAACAGTTCGAGAAACTACTGATAACACTTACCAGTAAATCTCAGCAACCCTGGCAAGGGATTTCCGGTTATAGCCAATCGAACACAGCACAACATCAACTCCCTATACCGGGAGAGACGAATCCCCTCCTATCGCTCATTGCCTCCATGTGATTCGGGACTGTACCCAAAAGCCACCTTTTTGCACGCCTTCTTGGACGTGGTATGATGGAAATCAAAGCACGGTGGGAATCACACAAGACTCTATGACGATCTCGGGTCAACAGACTACTCTGTACCAGTGTCACCGGAGAACTGCCATCTCACGTGAGGTATAATACCATCTGGGAGTTCTCGGCGAGTCCGTCCAGTGTACCCAGTCTCCACTGAGCACCCGTACACCATCCTTGATGTCAAACACCGATAGATATGGGATGTTCCATCGCCCATCATATGGGTCAAGATGCGTATACGCTAGTCTACTCTGGTGTATCGATGCCCTGTCTCGATACACCCTCGACTAGGAACAGTTATAGGATGTACTCGTCGACTACCGTGGCCCCACTAGTATGATCTCATCATAGTCCCAGTAGTCGAGTACATATCCTAAGGGCTTTATCAACATGTAATATAGAGACAATCAGAGTACATGTTAAGATAAAGTACAACCAGATAGCATACTATCATGTCGAGCAAGAAAGTCCTCCCTATATATGTCCCAGCATCCATTACAATATACATCGTATGTACAATAATGGTCTCTAGGGCATACATATAACTAACAATCTCCCACTTGCACTAGGGCCATCTGTTGTGGTATCACATACCCAACAATTAGCTGCGGTTGAAGTATCTCATACTCAACCATCCCATAAAAGTCTCTACTGGGAAAAAGGCCTTTGTGAGTGGATCCGCGCTGTTGTCCTCTGTATCTACTCTCCTAACCTCGATCTTCCTGGAGATCAACCATCTCCATGATCAGGTGATACTGCCTAAGAATTATATCTGAATTTCGGATGGGACGGTAGTTCCTTGGCTAAAGCCACAACTCAATTGTCACACAATGGTAGGAACAAAGTTCATCTCATGAACTTATATATCCAGACTGCCTCTTTGGTAGCATCTTTGGTAACGATGTATCTTGCCTTTAATCGTCTAGTATGTCACGGTATCTAGCTTGGAACTCTTCCAACATACCGTCCCTCAACTGAGGGTAAAGACAATGCCTGCGACTGACATTCAGTCGTCCTTATCACCCTGGAACCTTTCCAGTCATTCTCCCCAGGATCGATTGATACCATCTCACTACAACTAGTGAGTATCCTAACATCCAATTAGATCTATCTCATAGATCCAAAAACCCAGGATTTAGGAGGTATCATTTTGATCCTATATGGATAATCCTTGTGATAAGCGGAGATTGACCGAGCGTAGCATAGGAAACTCCTTCCCTATCAAGAGTATGTCATCCACGTACTCTACGAGGATCATCAACATACTCCCTACTACCTTTTTGTATATACAAGGTTCATCTACCATTTTGATGAAGTCAAACTCTTTGACTACAACATCAAAACAGATGTTCCAACTCCGCGATGCCTGCTTTATCCTATAAAGCATCTTGCACACGTTTCCGCTGCTCCCACTGTCTACGAAGCCCTCTAGCTGTGTATTTATAGACGCTATCTTCTAAAACATCATTTAGAAAAGCAGTCATGACACCCAACCACCAGATATCGTAGTCATGATATGTAGCCGTGGCAAGTAGGATCTGGATGGACTTAAGCATAGCTTTGAAAGTCTCAACTTTTCCATGTACACCAAGTAATCTTCTCAAGATATACTCGCTCCTGATGGAGATTTAACCCTTCAAATAAAGCAACCAAAGTCCATACTTTGTTGGTGTATAAGGATTCCATCTCAGATCGATAAGCATCCAGCCATTCTTACAGAGTCTCACTCCTGATGGCCAGCTCGAAACTAGTTGGGTCATCATCTCATGATGCAATCCTCGCTCCCACTGTCATAGAGAAACCGAAGTATCTCTCAGATGGGTGAGGAACCCTACTAGATCGGCGGAGAGGCTGAGGTTCGTTGGAAACTATTGAATCCTTTGGTTCTACCAAATCATCAGCTGAAGTTTGTATAGCTGGAACATTTCCAGTTCTACATAACAGACCTTGCCTCGAGCTTGTCCGGATTTTGCTTTTAGACATAGGCCGGACAACCCCAAATCTTAACCAACTTAAGATATGGGCTCTTCCCTTTCCATATCACATATGAAGTGGTAGGCAACTAATTTGATTTGAACCCTATTCAATAGGTATGCAGCTTCTCAAGTGCATAACTCCCAAAAGGAAATAGGAAACTCAGTAGTACTCATCATAGAGCACACCATATCACATAGGGTGCTATTGCTCCGCCCCGATACACCGACGTGCTGTGGTGTATTCGAAGGAGTAATGCTGAGAGAGAATCTCATTCTCCTTTAGAATAGTCCAGAAATTCCGTGCTCAAGTATTCTCCTCCTTGATCTCATCAAAGGATATAATACTTATACCCGTTTTTGGTTCTCTACTTCTAACTTATATTCCGTGAATATCTCAAAAGGTTCGGACTTGTGTTTCAACTGGAACATATGTCTGAATCTTGAGAGATCAGTGAATATAATGAAGTACAAAGAACCGGTCCTGGCATGTGTAGACAGGGGACCTTCATACATCAACATGTATCAATCCCAAGAGTTCACTAACTCTTTCTCTGTTTCCAATAAACAGAGCTGTGGTCATCTTATCTTTGTGACATGACCGGCAAGTTTCACAAGATGTAAATTCAAACTAATTTAAATATGCATCTAAATGTAACTTCAGCCAGTCGGGTCGCATTGATATGACCTAGTCTACAATGCCTCAAGAAGGATTTGTTCATTTCTGAACTCTTCCTCTTGTGTGTGTTCCGTATACTAAGAACTGTGGTTTGATTTAGAACGTCAATGATTTTAGATAACGTGCCTGAACCGATCAACTATTGATATAGGAAATGTTCAAAACATTATCCAACATTACAAAATTATATCCTTCTTTATTAATAAAGAGACTGATATGATTTTGTATATCAGGTTCGGTATCTAATAACATTTGTTCAGAATCAATGTATTCCGGTAATACAGGGTGACAGTGACCAACAGACTTGGCTGCAACACTTGCACCGTTTTCTGCCTCATGAAACTTATCACCCGTTCTCAGTTCTTTACCTTTCTGTAGCCCATGTAATATATTACATATATGGGATCCTGATCTGGTATCACATACCCAGGACGTAAAGGATACTGAGAAACAGTTCTGTGTAACGAACACACCCGAAGATTATGCATCAGCATGCACTCTCTTCGTTTGGGTGGCACGGGAAATCTGGTATTCCCCAATTTCCTGCTCTGTCTTATAACAATTATAAATTGGAGCGGGACCAACGTTCCCCAGCTCAGTATAACAAGCGGGTTCGGTCAAATATATCCGTATTATTATCTTGATTAAGGCGTGATATGGTCGCTACCTGGAGAGAGAGAGAAGGAAACACTCAGCATATGCTCTTGCAAGATTAGATTGGTTATCTAATATATCTAATCAGGATGTCTCCCACTGTTTTAATCAAATCTTCCTTCAAACCCTAAAAGAAAAGACTAGCCGGGATTAATTACACGCTACAAGTTCGCCAATCTTTCAGCCAGGCCAGTGTCGGTACTTTGAGGGAGGTCCCCCGTGCTTTCGCACGAACCTAATTAAAGTAAACCTCGTTTTCCCAGAGGCGTAACCCCGTTAACACCTTTCTAGACACCTACTTGATCGGCTAATTGTAATGTGTAAAACTCTCCCAGGAGTAACTCTTACTCGCAGCGGGTATCGGGATCCAACTATCTCATAGAAGGTATGCAATCTCATTGCAAATTTCAACACTTGAAATTCCCAATAATATTTTACCCCTAGCAGCTATATGACCTTAACATGGTCAACAAATCATAAGTGCTAGTCAAGTTCAACCCGTCATTTCCCGATTGAATTAAACCCACCCGCACGACCCTTAACATGGTCAACAAAGTCGCACGACTACCCTAATCCAATCGCATCATATGCTTATACAGATAAGCACTAATCAGCTACCGCACACTACGTCTTAACATAGTCAACAAACGTAGCACGAATACTAACTAGTACTTATCTGAAATGACGGAGGGCTATGACAGGTTTTTAAGAAAACCTTTTGCGTAATGAACTTGATATCGTTGTAGAATCGAGTGATTTTTAAATGGAGTGTTTTTGAGGCTTTTCTAGTTTTGCTAAAGGGGTCACTCCCGGTGAAGGGATCGTCGGCCCTTTCCTCATCGAATAAGGTGCAGGATATATCATATATACCACTATGCAAAGCAAGAACTATAGAAGCAATCAAAAGACAAACCGAGTTTGTAGCATCTGCCAGTTATTGCTAAAGGAGTCACTCCCGGTGAAGGGATCTCGGTCCTTTCCTTATCGAATAAGGTGCAGGATGTTCTACAAGGAACACCGCGATGCAAAGCAAGAACTAGAGCTACCAGTTTTTAAACAAATTTCTACAACATCTTTAGGTTTCATTTTAGTTTCATTAATCTCATTAATGAAGTCCCATTTTATTATGCTTCATAAGCATCAGATTTGAAACGAAATCTGCAATATAATATATATCACATATATATAATATAAACATTCGTCTCAGGCAGTAATATGATCTCATCACAGAACATTGCAGCAGAAGAACATATATGAAATATTGGATATACTAGGACGTCCGTGTTTTCAATACGAGCCTGTATAAAACACGGATTCCACGGTCGCGATGAATAGCCAATCCCACATCCCTAGATCCCTGTGAGAGCGGCAAGCAACACAGCCAATTCTAGGGTTAGGAGACCCGGTCCCGACTCCTCGAGATGGTCTCCCACTGGACCCTAGAACCCGGTTACTTGTGCTCCCCTCCTTGGGTCTACCTAATGCGGAAAAGTAAATAATATACAACGGTGACATCTTCCGCAACCTGGAAGTGCCCCAATAAAAGAATATTACATACAAATGAATTTTACATTAATGAAAAAGAAAAACTCTCATCTCACATAAAACCCCCGGCTATTCAAAACGCGACGATCCAATATAGCATATCACAGCAACACATAATATCTCATATCATCAACGTAAGCAAGTATGCGTATCCCGATTGTCGTTGATGTATAGCAATGAAGCCGGCGATATACCACATACTACGGTTACGGTCACAGAAAAGAAAGTGTAAAACTACAACAGTTGGAATCCGCAACCTTCTTAGACATCGCATGCCTAACCAAATGGATTCCTTAGACATCGCATGCCTAGCAATTATAAACCCCGCATTTTAGTCTCATTATCGAAAACTCTTTTCAATATCAAGTCGGGCAATTCAACAAGATTCACGACGTCCTGATCGAATGCTCGTCGCAAACTTTAGTAGACGGCCGCACCCCCAGATGCCGTCGACGAAGTGCACTAAGGCGGAACACCGCTGCCGCGAGCACCCAAACGGATGCTTTTGGCGACGGGGTTCTCCTACAGTCACTTGGTCGGGGCTATGGGGCGTGGCTGTCTATTAAGTTTACCCGGCGAGTATCCGCGTACGCTACGTGATTGCGACGGACTTTTGATCACATCAAAATTCCGTGGCAACCGATCTTCTGATACTAAACTGCTATGTTTATAATATTCAAATTAGTTATCTCATAACTTTTTGTGGATTCCAAATATTGTATCACAATCCAGATAAATAGACAAAGTTAAACTTTCCGATCGAATAATCAAACACCCAAGATTTTCCCAATATATCTCAACACTTGAAATCAGTTTAAAAACATCCATCACATGCCACAGTACCAATGGTCCAGCCGTAGAAGGCTCAAGCCAACGCCTCACATGTGGCACGCCGTACTGCCCCAAACCCTAAGGTTCAAAAGGCAGTTCAAGACGGTCACATAATCGAGTTAAGGTTTGTTGTCTTCTAGAGGGTCTACCGCGTTACTTGCACGACTTAGAACGTTCTTAAACACGAGAAAAAATCCAACTTTTGAAAAAAATTCCGACAGGGGAAAAAGTGAGTTATTGATATCCGTTCGAACTTTTTAACAGTTTCTAAAAATTATCCGGACAAACTAAACAAAGTTTGATTATCCGATCGAATCATCGATTCCCCAATACAACCCTTGAAAACTCAACACTTGAGTGGAATTAAAATATTCCCAGAAAAAAATAACAAGAAAGGGCCTAATAATAATTACATGAAATTTCAGGGACTAAGTCAAATTTTGGCCGCGGAACCGCCGCAAAACACATGGTTTCGCCGCGGTTCCGCGGTCAAATAGTCGACTTAGGGGACCGTACTTCACAATAATTCTTAGTTTTGCCTGCTTGTTTTTCTGAGCATTTTTAATTCAGAAAAAACCACATTTTTGAAAAATGTACAGAAAGGGTTCCGTGTCGGGGTTTCGGCGTTCGATCGGACTTTAAACTTCGTCTAGACTTCGCCTAAAACTCTAGCTTGGCTCTAAAACCACTGTAGGGTTGCTAGGCACGCTCACAAGGTTCTACGAGGCATCAACCATGCCCGATTAAAAATTAGCCGTGCCGAACAACCCGAATACGGATCTTTAAACTAGAGATTAGGCGAAAACTAACATGTTAACAACTTTAACATTAAGTGAGAGGGATTACAACCTTTGTAGATCCGGTCCTTCACTTCATATGCTCCGTGTTGTGGTCCCTTCGCTGCGATCATCGGGTTCCGGACTCTCGAGAGGTTCCACGAAGAGAAAGATGCAACCTTTGCTTCCGATCTTCGATACAAAGATGATTTACCTTGAAGTTTCGTTAACACAAGCTAACACTCATGAAATGATGTGAACACCCTCATCTAAATGGCAAGGGAAGATGAGGATGATGAAGTAGGATTTTTGCTCTCTTTATATATCTTTTTCTCACATATTTTCATCACAAATATCAAAGCAAGAAAGCTTTGTAAGCAAAGAAGAAGAAGGAAGAAGATGAACAATATGATAGAATTCCTTTTGTGATGAATAATGCAAAGGAGATAATGATGAATTATGCAACCATGGTCAAGTAACCATTGTAGAGATTGAACACTAGGGTTAAAGGGTGTGGTTGGGTTAAGAAATATCATGCTAAAATATCTTTTCCAAAACAAAAAAGAAAACCTTCTAGAAACATCTAGAAAGGTTTAACCCTAATCAAACCCTAACCATGTTTAATCTCTACTAAACATGTTGCATTAGTAATCATATCATGTTACAATATTATATATCACATATATAATATTTATTGTAACCAAATAAAATAATACAATTAACATATATCGCATATATATCAATGTATTACCCGAGTGAGAAAAAGAATCTTTTAGTGAGCTAATATTAGTTAATGTAATTTAATATATCATATATATTATTATACATTAAATTATCGAATCAACCCTTGATCCGACAATCCGGCTATATCGCATATAACCGACTAATATTTATCCGTACCGATTCATCGAATCAACACTTGATCCGATGACCCGGCTGATACCAAATATCGCGAGAATAGAATACGGTATCTCATATCGCATTATCCTCGGTCCCGCACATATCACATATGTGCCCCTACTCCGTTTTGCCTGAGCCAAGAAACCTCTGTGTAGGACTCTAAAGAATCGTCAATACGCCGGCAGTAAATGATGATCATATCAAACACCCACAAGCTGCAAGCGGTCAGCTAAACGTAACAGCTACCCAGGTATTGAGCGCTCAGAAGATCAACAAGCAAGCCTGTACATTCTCCTGTGAATCCAAACAGTAACACTCCCGTACAGTCCGGTCTCGTCGTCTGATATGTTGCATATCTCGCCTAGGGGTGGTAAACGTCAGACCCCAGTAGCTCGATAAGTCGTGTCGATATGAAGTCTATAACAGTTCGAGAAACTACTGATAACACTTACCAGTAAATCTCAGCAACCCTGGTCAGGGATTTCCGGTTATAGCCAATCGAACACAGCACAACATCAACTCCCAATACCGGGAGAGACGAATCCCCTCCTATCGCTCATTGCCTCCATGTGATTCGGGACTGTACCCAAAAGCCACCTTTTTGCACGCCCTCTTGGACGTGGTATGATGGAAATCAATGCACGGTGGGAATCACACAAGACTCTATGACGATCTCGAGTCAACAGGCTACTCTGTACCAGTGTCACCGGAGAACTGCCATCTCACGTGAGGTATAATACCATCTGGGAGTTCTCGGCGAGTCCGTCCAGTGTACCCAGTCTCCACTGAGCACCCGTACACCATCCTTGATGTCAAACACCGATGGATATGGGATGTTCCATCGCCCATCATATGGGTCAAGATGCGTATACGCTAGTCTACTCTGGTGTATCGATGCCCTGTCTCGATACACCCTCGACTAGGAACAGTTATAGGATGTACTCGTCGACTACCGTGGCCCCACTAGTATGATCTCATCATAGTCCCAGTAGTCGAGTACATATCCTAAGGGCTTTATCAACATGTAATATAGAGACAATCAGAGTACATGTTAAGATAAAGTACAACCAGATAGCATACTATCATGTCGAGCAAGAAAGTCCTCCCTATATATGTCCCAGCATCCATTACAATATACATCGTATGTACAGTAATGGCCTCTAGGGCATACATATAACTAACGGCTACTGCAGCAAGAGTATATACTTAGAGATATGATGGTGAGTCACTAGTCACCCGAGGATGAATGATTAGGACATGTGGTTCGCTCGCTTACCCCGATGCGAGGTCATCAGATAGATTGATTCCAGCTAGAGACGACTTCACGCAGATTCGTTGATAGTCGATAGCGACGATCGAATGTCAGAAACCCATATTCCAAGTTTAAAGTATTCAGAAAGACATGCAAGCGATTCTATGGACCCTCTAGAAGAATGAAACCCTAACTCGACATAATGACCATGTGAAAGCCTATGAACCTTAGGGTTTGCGGCAGTTCCGCGGCGCCATTAGTGAGGCTTGGGTTTGCCCTTCTACTGTTGGACCACCGATGCTGTGGTGTGTACTCGATACTATTAAACTGTACCCAAGATGTTGAGCTCTTAGGGGATTCTGAGGTTTTGACAAATCGATCGGATGGTTCGGCACCTTTCGGATATTATGTGATGGGACACTGCTGCAATAAGAATTGCACCTAGGATCGGATGTGTGATGTGTATTCAGATGACCAGAGGTCGGCGCCAGTGACGTGCTGCTTTACGAGTGGTCGTGAGGATTGATCGAGAGATGACCAGAAAAGTGCCAGGACGGAATCGTTTCCGTTAGCACACCTGACAGGACCGATGAGCCGATGGATTGCGAGATTGGTAATCCACAGATAAGATGAGGAAGCCAGACCGTGAGCAAGAGACAAGTAGATATCTTGCGCTGCTAGCATTGGATATACCGACGACGGTAATTATGAGTTATGATTTTGTGATTTGACTATCACGTATCCGTCACTTTGGATTTCGGTATTTTTGGCGATCTATTTGCATGATTTGGTCTTGATGGATGAGTTCCATGATTTCTGTTTTCGGCACCATGGTTGCACTTACTGGGTATTTATATTTTGCGCGTAGTTATTACGCTTGAGGTATTGATCGTGATTTCATGCCTATAGTATGCCTGTGATTTGATTTATGCTTCCAGCATCGTTTTCATGCACTTTTAGTGTTTTGAGTTGATTTGTGCACGCTGATGCACACGGTTGTGAGCTTATACACGCGGTATACCTGATTTGGATTGAGCCGTATTGTATACCGTCGATTTTGATTCCGATATTTATGTTGATTTCTTGCACTTCGTGCATTTGGTTTGGACTTTCGCGCGTGATGAGCGCATGTTTTGAGATACGATTTTGGTGCACACCAGATGCACTAAATCGGAATTCTTCGTGCATGTCAGATGCACCTGATTTTGCTGTCAGGCACACACGTTGCCTATGACAGATGCTTCGTGCACACCCGTTGCACCTATATGTTGTTTCTGTGCACATGTATACATATATGGATTTTGATTCCGTGCGCACCAGACGCATAGGGTACTCTTATATACATTTTGGGATTGATTTTTATGGAGCAGTACGTTTTATGATATTTGCTATGTGTTTTCGTACTGAGCAGGACTAGTCAGAGGACAGTACCTGGATATTTTTTGCATGCAATTATAGTTATCGAAGGGATTTCCAAAAAGCGAGCTATAGTCTCAGTATTTGCCTACGTGTCCGATATGACGCAAAACGTTTTAATAAGGGAACCCTACTAAATTGTTTTCAAAACGGCGGAACGTACATATTAAACAAAAGATATATATACGTATATAGTTAACTTCTTATGAAAGACATCCGCCACTGTGCAGTGTTATGCGCATCGCACAGCGACTTAAAAGGATTTGGCATGCATTTACTTCGGCTATTTACATATATAGATTCGATATTTACATGTATAGTTCTGATTTATAGCATATCGGTTTTATTTGGATTTGACATTTGTGTCTTTACCATAACTCCGATGATTGCGGGATGCTTGACGAAGTTTCGATTTTGAGTTATCTACTCGTTACTTATGCTCATGCATTGCGCTATGATGCGTTTTATGTATTGATGATTTCGGAACCCCGAAGACTTTGACTTTGTATCGAAATGTTTTAGAATTTGGGGGTTTAAATTTAAATTCGGGGACCGAATTTCTTTAAGGGGGGAAGATTGTAACATTTCAAAATAATAAAATATTATTTTAGTGAAATTTTATAATTTAATATTATTTTAATGAATATTTTAATATTTCGGTATAATTAAATACCGATAAATGGGAAAAAATTTGGAAAATTCTAAAATAGGGAATTTTATAGAATTATGCCATTTTTATGTTTTTATGATTAATTATATGCTAATTTAGCGCTAATCGCGGTTAAAAATCGCTAATCGGATTTTTGGCTTTTTCGTGCAAAACATGCACATATCTTTTTCCTACACTTGTGTTGCATTTTATTACCATGGCTTTACTTTGTGTTTACTATTTGAGTGAGAAGGTTTGGGGAAAATAGAAAAGAAAAGAAAATAATAGAATAGTGGTAGTAGGTATGGATGAGAGAGAAAAGAGAGGGGTTAGCTTTGACTTAGCCATTTCCCTCCACTTCCTCAACTCACTTCCTCTCTCCCTCTTCCCCTTCAGCTGCTGAAGCTGCTGCCTCTCCCTCATCCTCCTTCTCCAACCTCCAAAACACCATGAAAACATCACCAAAACCCTACCCCCATTTCTTTAAAAGTGTGCACAAGCCCAAGATCTACACATTTGATCAAGAAAGCAAGGATTTTGGCCACTATGGGCAACTCAAGAATTTTCTTGAGTTGCCAAATGAGGTAATTTCTGGATCATTAGCTTAGTTTATGCATTACTTATACCCCATGTTTAGTTTAGAACCGATATTATGTGTTTTGGTGGACTTAAAGGAAAACTTAGTTAGGGTTTGAGGAAATTGTGAGTTGTAATGTGAAATTGAGCTCATTAGAGGCTGAACAAACACCCTAGTGCTTAAATTAAGACCCAAACCAGAGACTTGAAACCCCAAAACACGGATTTAGAAACCCCCACATCGGAAAAATGTGTGATTTTAGAGGGTATTTTGGAATCTGGAGCAATCCGGGGACACTAGAAATGATTTTAGGATTACTGGGAATCGTGCAGGCACCTAGGAAGCTACCACAGAGACCCGAGCCCCTAACTCCAACCCCAGGCTGCAGATATATTCATTCTGGCCGCAATTTGCGGCCAGATCAGGGAAATTGGGTCCCAGATTTGGTTCATGGCTCCTTTTGCACTAAAATGGACCCCTTCTGCACTAAAATGGACCCCTTCTATATACAGTTTTGGCTAATTTTCACCTGGGGAAAATCTGGGAGCATTTTGGTGTGTTTTAGGCTATATTTTCCGTATTTTAAAATGCACTTTCTTGATATTTGGATTTGTATTTGGTTGTCGGGTGTTCGTACATCGACAACAGGGATTGTTTGATTGATTTGCACGTTTAGGCCATAGGTTCCAACCTATGAGCACACTGTGCGCTGTATCGGTTTTCTGCCTCGATTTTAATACTATTGCGACTGTTTATTATTGTAGGTACCCTCGCAAGGATTCCGAGACGAAGAAGCGCGGCGTCATCGATTTCGGCGAGCGAAGACCAGGTGAGTAGATTATATCTACGGGGGAAATCGGGTGGATGGCGTATAGCACCCCCGCATTTCGATGTCTAGTATACTATATATACTATATATATGACAGCTTATTGAGTGACATGGAGATCATAGATGTGTTAGGTGTACTATGGATATTTAGGGTTAGAAGTGAACTAATGTATTTTCCTAGTCGCGAACCCTAGCATAGGTTTACACCCACACACACACATGCTTATTGCTATACTTATATCGTGATGATGAGGATAGTGTATGACACTGGAGATGAGACGATGAGTTTGGGCATGGTGCCGTGAGATCGGCGATATGATGTGATTCGTATTTGGGATACAATACGAGACTTTAACGGGCCTTTGGACGTGTGTTTTACACACGCGCTTATATTTTGTTTAGATGGTATCGATTGTACTAGACTTAGATCAGCATCCTAGATCATGAAAGATGATGATAAGGATACCAGATAATTGATGAGCTGACCGTGATATTGACCCGTATCCAGATTTGGGATTGCCGTACAACGGATTTACGTACGAGCTATATATTGATAATAGATCCGCGCTCATGACTCGAGGATATTGTATGATGTATATTGCATCGTATGTGATACTATTGAGGCGGGATCACCGACTATTATAATTATATTTATATATATCGACTCAGATTTAGGTGGTTTCCATACCCCTCCCGATTGACTTGTTAGTTAGATCTGTAGTTTGCATAGCAGATGTTAGACTAGACTCGAGTCATACCTATTTCAAAAACTAACGAATCGGGAATATTTTAAAGATAGGCAAAAGGGATTCTACGGATATTTTCAAACGTCGCATCTGTTCTTAAAACACCGTAGCCCTTATTTTTCCAAAAAACCCTATTCGTCTTATTTCAAATGGCAGAGCTGCATGATATATTTATTGAGGTAGATTCTTCACTGTTGCGTTGATTATTCGATTCCGCATATTCATGCTATTTGCATTGCATTGCTTGTGTTATTAATATATTACAATCATGCTGCTAGGACACCAGCACCATTATCGATGATGCATATGTTCCACATACACTGCTCGCCGGCTCACACACTTCATCATCGATAATTGCCATGTCACTACACTGTAGTACTGTTGCATTCAGGATATGACCCCTGCATGGCATACTTGTGTACCTATATACTGTGTATTCCTATTGTACACCCATACGTGCATGCATACGTATTTGCACATACATTGATGATTCTGGTATGATGAGAGATTTGGGGACTGCAAGATACTCTTTAAAACCGATTCATTTTAAAAGAGCGGTTTCCCTCATTATGTGCATATTACTATTCCGTGTTGCATGACATACTGATATGCTTACATTTCTTTTACATGTCGCATACATCATGCTTTCTGATTATACGCATTGAGATATGTTGTTTCCATGATATTTCTGGATTTGGGAACCGTCGGTATTTCAAAAGAGAATATGTAATTGTTTTAAAAACCCGGTTACCCTTGATATGATATTTCAGTGCGTCCACCATGTGTTTTCTCGGTGCTGAAGCGACATGTGAAACCCGATTCGAGGAGGCGGATGAGGCCGATTGCGGGTACATGGTGGACCCGGTATAGTACCCCGGGGCGAGAACGGATCGCTGTGTAGTAGACGGTGAGCCTGGCAGAGGGACTACTACCTACCGGTGATTGGTTGGACATGGCGGTTATCCGGAGGATACTGACCAGAGTCGATAGATGGATATGGGGCGTACTGCTGGGGCCGATGGCCGATTCCGCAGACGGAGCCTGTGGGCTGATCCGGACTGACGGAGCCCGATATATGAGGATTTACGTGCCGATGCTGGGCACAGCTTTCATGATGTTTTCGAGTGTCGATGCTGGACACTCCGCTTCCATGATTTTGACGTGTCGCGAGGGACACAGATGGTTTATATCCTCATATTTCCATGCATATGCTTTATGATATTTACATGCATGATGGTTATTGTCATTGGATGACGAGTGGACGGGATCCACATATATGCAGATTTGATTATATTGGTCATACCTCATATTTATGATATGTTATTACCTGAGACACTGGCACGAGCACTTGGCATTACACTCATGTATAGAGGTTATACCTCCACTTTAGCATGCTTCAGACTTATTCATATTGAGGTTATATATATATCTGATCGTATTGATCTAGGATGAGTCATACATACGATTTCTGCTTGTAGATATTTTCTATTCACGAGTTGGCAACTCACCTCCGTTGTGCCACAGTTCTTGCAGGTTTTGCCGTACAGGTTTCATTGCGGTTTTTCTGGCACACTGCTTCCATTACGGGTGACTTGCTTTGGTAGATGGGTTCTTTTGCATCAGAACCATCATTGTATATGTATTATTCATTGTATCTAGAAATTCAATCAACCAAAACTTGTATATTGTTTCAGACTTAGAAATCAGTTCTGTATTATTTCGACCTTAGAGTCGCGCGTAGCAGTATTATGGTTTTCATATTGATTTTGAGTTTCTTTCTGAGTTTTGATCCTCGACTTTCGGCGTTGTATATTATATTGCTTGCGTGGTTGTGACCGTCAATTGACGAAGAGCTAGCTCCCGCTTGGAGATGCCTTTTATCATTGCTTATATATTATCCTTGTTGTACCCCGTTCGGGGCCAGTTTTTACAAAGGAAACTCTGCCGAAATTTTCAAAAAAGACTATACATTTTTAAAATGCATATTCGGCTTAGTTATTTAAAAACCTTGATTTCAAAACATATTTTCTTCACTCCTTTAAACTATTTTTCTTTATTTACTCCTTAAAATGGTTTTAGATTTCTGGGCTTTTGGCTTACTTGGATTAGATGGGGTCCTATAGACTTCATATGATTCAAGTGCCAGTCACGGGCTATTTCGGGTCGTGACACCCCTGCAAATTGGCCTCCTCGGCCTCTCAGCTCGCCTCCGAGCTACCACTAGACCAAGATACCTCGGCCCTCTCGCTCATCCCGAGCTCTCCCGCCGAGGCTATCTTCCTCGGTCCCTCCGACCGACCAACTCCACCACTCGCAGGCGTAAACGCCGCTCTGCAAATCTCGCCATGCGCGGATTCTCCGCCGGAAACAACCCACGTTCCATGCCATCACGATCCCCATTGACGCGCGATCCACTTATTACGCGGGCGTGACGTCGGGAGCGTGACTGCCGGCGAGATTCTCGCGCCTGCTACTGCGTGCTGCCGCCACTATATAAACCCCCATCACAGGGGGGTCAAGTAAGCCATTTTTACTCCACTTAGCCGTTACTCTGCTCGGATCTTGTGCTAACTTGATCGTCGGAGGGTTCTCGGTGGTACCAAACCACCCCGGGACTTCCTTGCAGGTACTCGGCGTAGACTCCTTAAAACCATCAATCTTCTCAAAATCCATTGAGACCCACACGCAACAGGAGATCACCTCCAAAGTCCACCGGGAGATCGACGGAAGACAACATCTGATGGGGACCCGGAAAGGACCTCCATCACTTAGCATGCTGGATATGTGTCATCTCCTGAATTAAGTTCCCCAAACAATGATATACTGCTATCTACTAAGGGTAGACCCTATTTTAGCTGAAGCCTATACAAAAACTGCCCATATATTTTCCAAGGGGGGAAGCCATAGTACTGCATCTTATTTAGCCTTTAGTGATCCTATTAAGTCTCCATTTTCATCTAGTTTGATTGTTTTTGCTTTGTGTAGCCCATTTTGAACCAACTTGCTCGTCTTCTTTCTGTATAGAAATGCTAAGTTTTTTTTCTTTTGCGATAATAGGTGGAATAAATTAGCCATCTACCCGGTCCAAACCCGGGTCTTCTCCCCCAAACTCCAACACCCCACCCACTGGGTTACTCCAAGCCCCTCATAGAAATGCTAAGTTGGGGAGGATGCAAGCTGAGTCTTTCTTGACGTGATGAGATATGTTTGAAGTTGAGCTTTCGAGTTTATTTTTCTTTTTCCCTTTTTTTCCTTATTGAGAATCCCTTTATATATTTTAGTTTCTTGTGCTCTCTTGATACTTTGTATGTAAACTGATTGAACTCATTTTCTCGTCTTAATCAAATGTTTATGAGACAAGCTTCATGCCCTGCTCTTCTGTCCAAAAAAAAAAGCAGAGGATGCTTTAAATAAAAGGGCACAACGGTCATAAGACAACTTCCTTCAATGACATTGGGTTTCGGGGTTCATGGTATTTTTCTGCAAATAATAAAGTATATGATATTTGCTTGAAAAACAATGTGAAGCCAGGTATATTAATATTAGTCTAATTTAGCCTTTGTTAAAAGAGAAATTAGAATGCGGAGAAAGCAAGTATTACCTTAGTGGATACGTCTACATCTTCTCTAAGCTCTTGCTGTGCTGATGACGATCTTCAGGTTTTGTAGCTGTATCACGCAAAGAGGCAAATGGCTGCCGATAAGGCATCGGCATGGGAAATCCCTGCCCGGCGATTCCAAACATCTGAGGCCTGGAAACCCGTTGCAAGACCGGAGATCCTGAGACTGAAGGGCATGGGAATTGTGGCTTTTGGATGGGGGAAACTGGAATGAAGGAACCATTCATGTCATATAGTCCCATACCATAGTTTAATGCCATGTCCATTCCCATGCCCATTGGCGAGAAATGAGCCATTGTAAGGGGTCTCATATGTTGCATCATGATCGGCGGCATGCAAAACCCACTCCCCATGGACATAATCTATGCAAGACTAGGAATTTCATAAAGGACATAAGGGCAAATAATTATATATGAAGTTCATTTTTTCCATTTATATATACCTGGACTTGCATCTGAAGAGACTTCAGATACTCTATGGCCTCATCAAGCATTGAAGCTTTGTCGATCTGGAATAAGAGTATACATGAATTAACTCAACTCTTTTGGAATCCAGAGACGTCGATAAAGAACTTACCTTGTTGCAATTGGGTACAAGCTCTTGAAGTGCACGCATCCTCTCATTGATCCTGTCTCTTCGCCTCTATTCACAAGTGTTACTCATCAAAATATGTGGGAGCAGTTTACATAAGAATTTCAAACATTTTCTAGTATGTTTTAATGTCCTCACTCTTTCTGATAAATTATGCACTTCTGCAGCACGGCTTCGCTTTTTTCCCTTGCCTTGAGTGGTACTAGGCTTCTTTACGTCCATCGATTCGTCTTCAAACTCCTGTGTCCAAAGGTAGTTCAATGACTTCTTACAAATTTGTTAAAAATCTAAGAATCCAATAATTCTCAAGCAGGAGTCACAAACATTTCCTACTCACTTCGCTCTGATAACCTGATTCTTCTGAATCAATATGCTTCCTTTTCTTCTTGTATTTATGATCGCCGCTGCCCGAACACACAGATGAAGAAGCCACAGTTGCTCCATTACCCTTATCGGTAGTTTCAAGCCTTCCTATGGCTGCACTTGGCGCGAAACTCGAACTCTGAATTCTCTCTGGTGATGTGTTTGCAGTGTTAATATGATTGCTGTTCTTGCTTGAAATATCTTCTTCACATAAATTAGCCTTGGACTTATCAACCAATGATCCCATCTCTCCATTTGGCTCAACTAAAGACACTAGGTCTTGATTTCCCAAAACACTCTTCACTCCACTAGCAGATCCCAATGTGTTGCTGCTTATTGCAAAGTTAACCTTGTTGTTGTTGCTTTCTTCTAGCCTTTCAGCATGTTGTAGATTCGCTTTAGCAAGAGCGCGAGGCCTAGAGAAATGACTAAAGCTGATCACACCATTGCCACCACTTTCCTTGTGGGCTTTATTAGTACTACTACCACTGATACTAACATCGATTTCTCTTGGCTTGTTAGTCTCTGAAGCATGCTGCCTTTGTTCCACATTATGAGAATCTCTAACGGCATGGTCTAAGAAGCTGCTTCGAACTAATGGCACAGTGTTGTTATTATGTGAATGAACGGAGAATTCGTTCAAGAAATCCGAGCAGTAACCGTGGTGGAGAGGATCGTCTATTGAGTAGTTGATCCAGGGGACGATTTCGTCATCTTGAGCATTGATTCCAGAGACTGGGAAGTTGTTTGTCTTAGGTTCAGTTGCTTTAAAATGCCCAATCTTTGGAAACGGGTTATCTTTACAATCGAAGGCATTGCATAAAGAGGTGGAGGTCTTTCGGGGCCTAATATTATTCAATGCCACAGGGCCATTATCCCAGAAGAGCTCAACAAATTCATCATGCCTTCATCAATAAAGATAAATAGCATAAATCATATCATCAGTAAAGATATATAACATAAATCATACATCATTTGAGTAAGAAGTTATAATATGAAGAAGCAAGCAAACTTACTGTAAGGTAATGAATAATGAAGTTATAATATGAAATGAGTATGAATAATGAAGCAAGCAAACTTACATGTAAGGTAAATCAGATAAGCAATTGGTCATTTTACGTTGCAAAGATTCAGGCTTCCCTTTTGCTACTGCTAGATGTAATTCAGAGAGAGGCATGAGAGTAAGGTTTCAGCTGAAGTATGAGATATAGATTAACTGAGATGAGGTAATTTACATCCTCCACTCAAATTTCACCATGATAAAGGCCACATTATTGCCTATCCACCCTTGGAGCTACAACAAGTTGAGTTGGAACAAGAATTTAGAAACAAAAACAATCCAACCTCAACATGTATCTCAGTGATCAGTATAACATTAACAATTTTAAAAGGTATTTAACGGGCCAAAATTGTCGTTTACTTGAAGTACTCAGTTGAACCGAAATTGTAGAGAACTGACAGGAAATTAAAGTACAAAAGAAATCAAATTTTAACATTCAAACATATGTGGGAAGGAAAACCCATGAAGGAATTAACTGAATCCATCTTTACCTTTTAGAAACATCCCAAAACCATCACTTCAGGAACCATTCAAGCATATTTTCCAGAAGAGAGTCCAACCAAATGAAGAGAAATCTCAGCCAAGATTGGATCTTTCTCCTTGAGTATTTTACAGAAACAAGAAACCCATGAAGAAGAAAACCTTTTTGACTTTCTTGGGAAACGAGAATTGTGTTGAGTTGTTGATCCAAAGTTGACCGAGGAGGAGTAAAGAGAGTGTAATAAGCGAGGCACAGAAAAAGAAGCAAAATTTACCCAAAAACTATGATCACATTGATCATAATAAAGCAGCTCTCTGCTATCCTTCGCAGAAATAATTGAATGAGTCACCAATGGCCAGGATTCTTTTGTCCACTGTTCTTAACAGTTTCTAGAACAGAAGACAATGTCCAACTCCACTGCTATGTTACCATTATCCTTTCACGTGCTGTGTGAAATTTATCCACAACCACAGCATGAAATTCCACTTGGTTCTCTTTCTACATTCAACTATGTAAAGAGTAGTAGTTTTTGATTACTCATCTCTGTACCCATAATTTAGTATATAAACCATGTGGTTGAGCTTTACCCATGAACAATAGCTCAAGAAGTTGGGGCATTTTTCCTCTTGAGGAGAGAACGGGTTCGAACCCAGAAACTCCAAGAAACAAAGTGACAACAGATTAACGCGTTCGAGGCAAATTGGTGGGTCCCTGAGTGACTAGCTGGACTTAGCGGACTGACCCCCTCTTGCTTTGTCTGTTGTGTGCTTTGAAAAGTGTCCTAGAGGGGGTGAATAGAACAAAGGCTAACAATTAAAACTTTATTGCTCAAATTAATAAATGTTGCGTAATGTAATTATAATAATAACAAACACAACAATAACAATAGATATAAAGAGTTAGAAATTGCAAACTCAGTAGAACACCGGTGATTGGTAACGAAATTAGATACCGCGGTATCTAGTCTCCGCCTAGATCTATTAATAGGAACTATCCACTAATCAACTCTTCTTAAAATGAAGAAACCTTTACAACCTGATGGATCACCTCCACCGCGTTTACAAATGATGGACCACCTCCACGGGGTAATTTTTCAAGGCTCAGATCAAACCTTTACAACTTGATCGACCACCTCCACCGGGTAATCTTTTCCAAGACTCAGATCAAACCTTTACAACTCACACATTGATATAACCAAAGTAAAAATAAAAAGTGTTGGCTATAGCGCCCTCAAGGCAATTATCGTAGTCGCAAGCAGGTGATTATGATGATTGAGGGAGGACCTATACCGGTAGAACAGTCTTACTCGAGATGATAGTATGCTATCTGATTTGTCTTTATCATCACTATTACATGTTGATAGAGCCCGTATGATTCTTGCTTGACTACCAGCATTATGATGGCGATCATATATGTGGGAGCTGGGGGTCTATAAGCACATCCTTAAATGTCCCTAGTCGTGGGAGTTTCGAGACTGGGCATCGATACTCCAGAGTAGACTAGTGTATACTTATCCAGACCCTGACGAGGGGCGGTGGCCGATCTCACAAGCCATTGGTGTCAGTTGATCACCTAAGATAGTATACAGATGCTCATTGGGTTATGAGTACACCGGATGGACTCGTCGGGAACATGCTGTAGGGTTCCTAGGCACGATAATGAGGTCTCTCAAGGCATCAACCATGCCAATTTCTGATTTTACAAGTGCCGAGAAACCCTAATACGGATCGTTAACTAGAATTTTAGGCGACAAATGAAACTGGTTAACAACTTAACTACAAGAACGGAAATACAACCTTTGTAGATCCGGTCCTCCACCTCCATAGCTCCGCAATGAAGTCTCCTCGCTGTCCAAATCGAATCCCGGGCTCAAGTGTCGGCTTCATCGGAAAAATGGACGGGCTAGGTCATCGACTACGATGCCGAAGATGATCTACGTCGAGGCATCACAAGATCAAGCTCCCACTTCACCAAGTCATGAAACTTGTGAAGAAAACACCCTATACTTCTTGGCAAGAGGTAGAGGATGAAGAAATAGGAGGTGGGTTCACTTTAGAATTGGATTTCTCACTCATTTTCACACTTTGCCATTGTTGGTAGCAAGCTTCTTCATGTGAAGAAGAAGAAGAAGATGAAGATGAATATTATGATAAGTTAAGTATATCTAAAAATAGAAAATAATGTGAATACTTATCATATGGCAACCATGGTCAAGTGTAGAGAATAAACTAAGGTTAGTTAAGGGGTTAGGGTTAAGCATGAAGACAAAATGGTCACTTAGTCAAAGATGCTTTGAAGCTTCAAGCAAAGAACAAAGAAAGCCACCATTTTCTCTTCTTTTGCCAAAAATAAATAAATGAATAAATAAATAAGCAAAACCCTAATCATCATCTTAACCATGGTTTAATTCTTTACACTTAACCAAATGATTATGTATCATCAAACATGATACAAACATGTGCACAAAAGTATATCACATATACAACTTGCACATCAAGTGAGAAAATCCATTTAAAGTGAACAAATACTAATTAATGCAAAGTAATATATCAAATATACAATTATGCATTAAATCATTAAATCAACACTTGATTTAACGATCCGGTTATATCGCATATAACCGACTAGTATCCTATGTATCGGCTTATCGAATCAATCCTTGATTCGATAACTAGGTTATATCGCATATAACCAATCGATACATTCATCGCGAGAATGGAATACGGTATCACATACACGAATTATTCTCGTTCCCGCACATATCTCATATGCGCTCCTATTTCGTTTCGCTTGAGCCAGGAAACCTCTGTGTAGGACTCTAAAGACTCGTCAATACGCCGGCAGCAGATGATGATCATATCAAACACCCACAAGCCGCAAGCAGTCTGCTAAACGTAACGGCCACCCGGGTATTGAGCGATCAGAAGATCGACGAGCAAGCCCGCTCATACTCCTGTGAATCCAACCAGTAACACTTACCGTACAGTCCGGTCTCGTCATCTGATATGTCGCATATCTCGCCTAGGGGTGGTAAACGTCAGACCCCATTAGCTCGATAAGTCGTGTCGATATGAGGTCTATAACAGTTCGAGAAACTACTGGTAACACTTACCAGTAAATCTCAGCAACTCTGGCCAGGGATTTCCGGTTATAGCCAATCGAACACAGCGCAACATCAACCCCTATACCGGGAGAGACGAATCCCCTCCTATCGCTCATTGCCTCCATGTGATTCGGGACTGTACCCAAAAACCACAGTTTTGCACGCCCTCTTGGACGTGGTAAGGTGGAAATCAAAGCACAGTGGGAACCACACAAGACTCTATGACGATCTCGGGTCAACAGACTACTCTGTACCAGTGTCACCAGAGAACTGCCATCTGACGTAAGGTATAATACCATCTGGGAGTTCTCGGCGAGTCCGTCCAGTGTACCCAGTCTCTACTGAGCATCCGTATATCATCTCTGATGTCAAACACCAATGGATATGGGATCATCCATCGCCCATCTGTATGGGTTGAGAAGGTATACGCTAGTCTACTCTGGTATATCGATGCCCCGTCTCGATACACCCATGACTAGGGACCTTGAAGGATGTACTTATGGACTACCATGTCCCCACTAGTATGATCCGCATCATAGTCCAGGTAGTCAAGTACACATCCTAAGGGCTTTACCAACATGTAACAGAGAGACAATCAGTATACACGTTAAGGTAAAGAGTAACCAGATAGCATACTATCATGTCGAGCAAGAAAGTCCTCCCTATATATGTCCAAGCATCCACTACAATATACATCCTATGTATAGTAATGGCCTCTAGGGCATACATATAACTAACAATCTCCTACTTGCACTAGGGCCATCCGATAGCAGTGGTTGTAGTATCTCATACTCAACCATCCCATAAAAGTCTCTCTCTGGATAAAGGCCTTTGTGAGTGGATCCGCCGTGTTGTCCTCTGAGTCTACTCTCCTAACCTCGATCCCCTGGAGATCAACCATCTCCATGATCAGGTAATACTGCCTTAGAATATGTCTGGATCACTGATGGGACGGACGTTCCTTGGCATAAGCCACAACTCCATTGTCACACAATGGGAGGAACTGAGTTCATCTTATGAACAAATATATACACCCAGACAGCCTCTTTGGTAGCATCTTAAGTAGCGATGTATCCAGCCTTAATCGTCTAGTATGCCACGGTATCTAGCTTGGAACTCTTCCAATATACCGTCCCTTCCCTGAGGGTAAAGACAATGCCTGTGACTGACATTCGGTCATCTTTATCACCCTGGAACCCTTCCAGTGATTCTCCTCAGGATCGATTGATACCACCTCACTACATCTAGTGAGTATCCTAACATCCAATTACATCTATCTCATAGATGAAAACTCAGGATTTAGGAGGTATCACTTTGATCCTATATGGAGAATCCTTGTGATAAGCGGAGATTGACCGATCGTAGCATAGGAAACTCTTTTCTTATCAAGAGTATGTCATCCACGTACTCTACGAGGATCACTACCATACTCCCTACTACCTTCTTGTATATACAAGGTTCATCTACCATTTTGATGAAGTCAAACTATTTGTCTTCCACATCAAAACAGATGTTCCAACTCCGCGATGCCTGCTTTATCTTATAAAGCATCTTGCACACGTTTTCGCTGCTCCCACTGTCTACGAAACCCTCTGGCTGTGTACTTATAGACGCTCTCTTCTAAAACATCATTTTAGAAAAGCAGTCATGACACCCAACGGCCAGATTTCGCAGTCATGGTATGTAGCCGTGGCAAGTAGGATCCGGATGGACTTAAGCATACGCCCCAGAAAAGGTTTCATCATTATCCACGCCTGGTTGATGACGAAAACCTTTAACAAGTCTAGCTTTGAAAGTCTCAACCTTTCCATCTACACCAAGTAATCTTCTCAAGATATACTTGCTCCTGATGGGGATTTAACCTTTCAGATTTAGCAGCCAAAGTCCATACTTTGTTGGTGTATAAGGATTCCATCTCAGATCGATAAGCATCCAGCCATTCTTACAGAGTCTCACTCCTGATGGCCAGCTCGAAACTAGTTGGGTCATCATCTCATGATGCAATCCTCGCTCCCACTGTAATAGAGAAACCGAAGTATCTCTCAGGTGGGTGAAGAACCCTACTAGATCGGCGGAGAGGCTGAGGTTCATTGGTCTCTACTGAATCCTTTGGTTCTACCAAATCATCTGCTGTAGTTTGTATAGCTGGAACCTTTCCAGTTCTACACAGCAGACTTTGCCTCGAGCTTGTCCGAATTTTGCTTTTAGACATAGGCCGGACAACCCCAAATCTTAACTAACTTAAGATATGGGCCCTTCCCTTTCCATATCAGATATGAAGTGGTAGGCAACTGATTTGATTGGAACCCTATTCAATAGGTATGCATCTTCTCAAGCGCATGACTCCGAAAAGGAAACAGGTAACTCAGTAGTACTCATCATAGAGCACACCTTATCATATAGGGTGTGATTGCTCCGCCCCGATATACCATCGTGCTATGGTGTATACAGAGGAGTAATGCTGAGAGAGAATCTCATTCTCCTTTAGAATAGTCCAGGAATTCCGTGTTCAAGTATTCTCCTCCCTGATCGCATCAAAGGACATAATACTTATACCCTCCCTGTTCTCTACTTCTAACTTATATTCTGTGAATATCTCAAAAGATTCGGACTTGTGTTTCAACAAGAACATATGTCTGAATCTAAAGAGATCATCAGAGAATGTAATGAGGTACAAAGAACCGGTCTTGGCATGTGTAGATAGGGGACCTTTATACATCAACATGTATCATCCCAAGAGTTCACTAACTCTTTCTTTGTTTCCAATAAACAGAGCTGAGGTCATTTTATCTTTGTGACATGACTGGCAAGTTTCACAAGATGTAGATTCAAACTGATTTAATTATGCATCTTTATGTAACTTTAGCTAGTCGGGTCGCATTGATATGACCTAGTCTACAATACCTCAAGAAGGATTCGTTCATTTCTGAACTCTTCCTCTTGTGTGTGTTCCGTATACTAAGAACTGTAGTTTGATTTAGAACATTAATGCTTTTAGATAACGTGCCTGAACCGATCAACTTTTGATATAGGAAATGTTCAAAACATTATCCAACAATACAAAATTATATCATTTCTTTACTAATAAAGAGACTGATATGATTTTGTATATCAGGTTCGGTATCTAATAACATTCGTTCAGAATCAATGTATTTGGAATACAGGGTGACAGTGACCAACAGACTTGGCTGCAACTCTTGCCCCGTTTTCTGCCTCATGAAACTTGTCACCCGTTCTCAGTTCTTTACCTATCTGTAGCCCATGTAACATATTATATATGCGGGATCCTGATCCGGTATCTCATATCCAGGACGTAAAGAATACTGAGAAATAGTTCTGTATAATGAACACACCCGAAGATGATGCATCAGTATGCACTTTCTTCGTTTGGGCGGTACGGGAATTCTGGTAATCCCCAATTTCCTGCTCTGTCTTATAACAATTATAAGTTAGAGCGGGACCAACGTTCCCCAGCTATGTATAACAAGCGGGTTCGGTCAATTATCCGTATTATTATCTTGATTAAGGCGTGATATGGTCGCTACCTGGAGAGAGAGAGAAGAAAACACTCAGCGTGCACTCTTGCAAGAATAGATTGGTTATTATTTTATCTAATCAGGATGGCTCCCACTGCTTTTTATCAAATCTTCCTTCAAACCCTAAAATGAAAGACTAGCCGGGATTAATTACACACTACAAGTTCGCCAATCTTTCAGCCAGGCCAGTGTCGGTACTTTGAGGGAGGTCCCCCGTGCTTTCGCACGAACCTAATTAATGTAAACCTCGTTTTCCTAGAGGCGTAACCTCGTTGACACCTTTATAGACACCTACTTGATCGGCTAATTGTAATGTGTAAAACTCTCCCAGGAGTAACTCTTACTCGCAGCGGGTATCGGGATCCAACTATCTCATAGAAGGTATGCAATCTCATTGCAAATTTCAACACTTGAAATTCCCGATAATATTTTGCCCCTAGGGTCCTATGACCTTGACGGAGGCCAAACAACCCATAGTCCGCTAGTCAAGTTCAACCCGTCATTTCCTGATTGAATTAAACCCACCCGCACGACCCTTGACGGAGGCCAAACAACGCCGTACGAATACCCTAATCCAATCGCATCATATGCTAGCAGATAAGCACTAGTTAGCTACCGTACACTACGCCTTGACGGAGGCCAAACAACCGCAGCACGAATACTAACTAGTACGTATCTGAAATGACGGAGGGCTACGACAGGTTTTTCTGAAAACCTATTGCGTAATGAACTTGATATCGTTGTAGAATCAAATGATTTTGAAATGGAGTGTTTTTGAGGCTTTTCTAGTTTTGCTAAAGGAGTCACTCCCGGTGAAGGGATCGTCGGTCCTTTCCTCATCGAATAAGGTGCATGATATATCACATATACCTCCGTGCAAAGCAAAAACTCTTAAAAGCAATTAAAAGACAAACCGAGTGTGTAACATCTGCCAGTTATTGCTAAAGGAGTCACTCCCGGTAAAGGGATCTCGGTCCTTTCCTCATCGAATAAGGTGCAGGATATATCATATATACCGCTGTGAAAAGCAAGAACTGTAGCTACCTGTTTTATTTTGAAATTCGATTCTACAACATCTTAGGTTTCTTTTATTTCATTAATCACATTAATGTAGTCCCATCATTTAAGTACCTAAACATCATAGATAAATACGACGTACACTTATGCCATCCGCATTCGCCTCGATGTCCCCTCGTGCACCGTTAGGTTAGGTAACTAACGGCAGAGCGGGGCAGGGCTAGCGCGGGTGTAAAACATAAGTAACGTCTATATAATATATCATATATACTATATACTGTATCTATCACAGAACATCACATGATCACATCACAGATATCGCAGCAGAAGAATCATATGAAATATTGGATATACTAGGACGTCCGTATTTTCAATACGATCCAGTATAAAACACGGATTCCACGGTCGTGATGAATAGCCAAACCCATACCCCTAGACCCCTACGAGAGCAGCAAGCAACCCTACCAATTCTAGAGTTAGGAGACCCGGACTCGACTCCTCGAGTTGGTCTCCCACTGGACTCCAGAACCCGGTTACTTGTGCTCCCCTCCTTGGGTCTATCCTAGTGCGGAAAAGTAAATAATATACAAAAGGTGACATCTTTCGCAACCTAGAAGTGCCCCAATGAAAGAATATTACATACAAGTTTTTACATGAATGAAAATGAAAAACACTCATCTCACATAAAAAACCCCGGCTATTCAAACACGACGATCCAATATAACATATCCAGCAACACATAACATCACATGTCAGCAACGTAAGTAAATATGCGCATCCCAATTGTCGTTGACATATAGCAACGAAACCGGCGATATCACATATTACACTTACGGTCACAGAAAAGAAAGTGTAAAACTACAACAGTTGGAATCCGCAACCTGCATAGACATCGCATGCCTAATCAAATGAATTTCTTAGACATCGTATGCCCAACAATTATAAACCCCGCATTTCAGTCTCATTATCAAAAACACTTTTCAATATCAAGTCGGGAAATTCAACAAGATTCCCGACATCCTGATCGAATGCTCGTCACAAACTTCAGTAGACGGCCGCACCCCCGATGCCGTCGACGAAGTGCACCAAGGCGGAACACCGCTGCCGCGAGCACCCAGATGGATGCTTTCGGCGACGGGGTACTCCTACAGTCACTTGGTCGGGGCTAAGGGATGTAGCTGTCTATTAAGTTTATCCGGCGAGTATCCGCGTACGCTACGTGATTGCGACGGACTTTTGATCACATCAAAATTCCGTGGCAACCGATCAAGTGAGACTAAAGTGCTATGTTTATAACATTCATTCAATTATCTCATAACCGCTTGTGAATTCCAATTATTGTATCACATTCCGGATAAACAGAAAATGTTAAACTTTCCGATCGAATAGTCAAACACCCAAGTTTTCCCGAAACAGCTCAACACATGAAACAAGTTTAAAAACATCCAGTTCATGCCTCAGTACCAACGGTCCAGCCGTAGAAGGGCCAAGCCAACGCCTCACATGTGGCACGCCGTACTGCCCCAAACCCTAAGGTTCAAAGGGCAGTTCAAGACGGTCACATAATCGAGTTAAGGTTTGTTGTCTTCTAGAGGGACCATCGCGTTACTTGCACTACTTAGAACGTCTTTAAACCACGGAAAGATCCAACACTTGGAAATTTCCCGACAGGGGAAAAGTTGGGTATTTACATCCGGTCGAACTTTTTAACATATTCTAAAATATCCGGAAAGCCACATAGACAAAATTAGACAATCCGATCGAAACACCGAGTCCCCAATACAACCCAGAAAACTCAACTCTTGAGTTCAGAAAAAAAATATCCCAGGAAAACCAGCACTGCAAAATAGGAATTACTGTGCAAAATTCAATGGGAGAAGAGACAAAATGGCCGCGGAACAGCCGCATTAGCACGCAAATGCCGCGGTTCCGCCGCACTTTAGAAAGATCATTAGGTACTTTTTGCACCGTAATTCTTAGAATTTTCTGCTGAATTTTCTGCATATTTTTAATCTGGAAAAAACCCAATTTTTGGAAAAAGTCCAGAGAGCAAATTTGTGTTAGGGTTTCGGTTTAATCGGACTTCAAACTCTGTCTACGCATCGCCTAAGGCTCTAGCTAGGCTCTGATACCACTGTAGGGTTCCTAGGCACGATAATGAGGTCTCTCAAGGCATCAACCATGCCAATTTCTGATTTTACAAGTGCCGAGAAACCCTAATACAGATCGTTAACTAGAATTTTAGGCGACAAATGAAACTAGTTAACAACTTAACTACAAGAACGGAAATACAACCTTTGTAGATCCGGTCCTCCACCTCCATAGCTCCGCAATGAAGTCTCCTCGCTGTCCAAATCGAATCCCGGGCTCAAGCGTCGGCTTCATCGGAAAAATGGGCGGGCTAGGTCATCGACTACGATGCCGAAGATGATCTACGTCGAGGCATCACAAGATCAAGCTCCCACTTCACCAAGTCATGAAACTTGTGAAGAAAACACCCTATACTTCTTGGCAAGAGGTAGAGGATGAAGAAATAGGAGGTGAGTTCACTTTAGAATTGGATTTCTCACTCATTTCCACACTTTACCATTGTTGGTAGCAAGCTTCTTCATGTGAAGAAGAAGAAGAAGATGAAGATGAATATTATGATAAGTTAAGTATATCTAAAAATAGAAAATAATGTGAATACTTATCATATGGCAACCATGGTCAAGTGTAGAGAATAAACTAAGGTTAGTTAAGGGGTTAGGGTTAAGCATGAAGACAAAATGGTCACTTAGTCAAAGATGCTTTGAAGCTTCAAGAAGCTTCAAGCAAAGAACAAAGAAAGCCACCATTTTCTCTTCTTTTGCCAAAAATAAATAAATGAATAAATAAATAAGCAAAACCCTAATCATCATCTTAACCATGGTTTAATTCTTTACACTTAACCAAATGAGTATGTATCATCAAACATGATACAAACATGTGCACAAAAGTATATCACATATACAACTTGCACATCAAGTGAGAAAATCCATTTAAAGTGAACAAATACTAATTAATGCAAAGTAATATATCAAATATACAATTATGCATTAAATCATTAAATCAACACTTGATTTAACGATCCGGTTATATCGCATATAACCGACTAGTATCCTATGTATCGGCTTATCGAATCAATCCTTGATTTGATAACTAGGTTATATCGCATATAACCAATCGATACATTCATCGCGAGAATGGAATACGGTATCACATACACGAATTATTCTCGTTACCGCACATATCTCATATGCGCTCCTATTTCGTTTCGCTTGAGCCAGGAAACCTCTGTGTAGGACTCTAAAGACTCGTCAATACACCGGCAGCAGATAATGATCATATCAAACACCCACAAGCCGCAAGCGGTCTGCTAAACGTAACGGCCACCCGGGTATTGAGCGATCAGAAGATCGACGAGCAAGCCCGCTCATACTCCTGTGAATCCAACCAGTAACACTTACCGTACAGTCCGGTCTCGTCGTCTGATATGTCGCATATCTCGCCTAGGGGTGGTAAACGTCAGACCCCATTAGCTCGATAAGTCGTGTCGATATGAGGTCTATAACAGTTCGAGAAACTACTGGTAACACTTACCAGTAAATCTCAGCAACCCTGGCCAGGGATTTCCGGTTATAGCCAATCGAACACAGCGCAACATCAACCCCCTATACCGGGAGAGACGAATCCCCTCCTATCGCTCATTGCCTCCATGTGATTCGGGACTGTACCCAAAAACCACCGTTTTGCACGCCCTCTTGGACGTGGTAAGGTGGAAATCAAAGCACAGTGGGAACCACACAAGACTCTATGACGATCTCGGGTCAATAGACTACTCTGTACCAGTGTCACCAGAGAACTGCCATCTGACGTAAGGTATAATACCATCTGGGAGTTCTCGGCGAGTACGTCCAGTGTACCCAGTCTCTACTGAGCATCCGTATATCATCTCTGATGTCAAACACCAATGGATATGGGATCATCCATCGCCCATCTGTATGGGTCGAGAAGTTATACGCTAGTCTACTCTGGTATATCGATGCCCCGTCTCGATACACCCACGACTAGGGACCTTGAAGGATGTACTTATGGACTACCATGTCCCCGCTAGTATGATCCGCATCATAGTCCAGGTAGTCAAGTACACATCCTAAGGGCTTTACCAACATGTAACAGAGAGACAATCAGTATACACGTTAAGGTAAAGAGTAACCAGATAGCATACTATCATGTCGAGCAAGAAAGTCCTCCCTATATATGTCCAAGCATCCACTACAATATACATCCTATATATAGTAATGGCCTCTAGGGCATACATATAACTAGCACATGCTAGTTGGTATTATACCTATTGTCAGATAGCAGTTCCCAAGTGACATGTGTACAGGTTAGTCTGTCGACCTGAGATCGTCATTTGTCTCGTGTGAGTTCCCACTGTGCTTTGATTACTACCCTACCACGGCTCAAAGGAGTCGTGCAAACAGGTTTTAGTTGGGTACAGTCCCGAGCCACATGGAGGCAGTGAGCGGTTCGTCGGGGATTCGCCTCTCCCGGTATTGGGGGTTGATGTCGCGTTGTGCATGGGTGGCTATCACCAGAAATCATCTACCGGGGTAGACGAAAATTACAGATCCAGGATCGATAGTTTCTCAGGTGGTGATGGGTTACATACTGACACGAATTATCGCGTTATTAGGGGTCTGACTTTATCCACCCCCTAGACTCGATATGCGATACTCTTAGACGAACAGACCGAATTGTACGAATATTGTCACTGTCAGGCTCAGTAGGGGTTCAGGATGAGTTTGCTCGTCGGCCTCGCTTTCGCTCAATACCTGGATAGCCGTTACGTACAGCTAGTGCCGCTGACGTTCTTGTGGTTAAATCCACTGCCAGTGTCACGCCCCGCTTCCCAGAGTGCGCTAAGACCAGCACGTGACAGAGCCAACCATGCTACCTGTGGTTAGGAAACATCCCTCCACAGTCACATTACGGCTGTCTATAAGATATCAAGAACAGTAAAATAAAATAAACTATCTAGTACATGTCCATATGCCAGAATAAACGAGTCAAGAAATATAAATGTACGGAAGCAATAAATCCAATAAGCAATAACATCAGGAGAGTACGTCCCAAATACGGGCTCACATCAGGAAATGAAAGTGCGAAAAAAAACTAAACTAAACTAAACACCAACATGCTCCTCACTGTTCGGCCTGTCGGCTGAAGTACTCCTGGCCGGCCTGCGAAAGAGATAAAGGATCTGGGCCATGCAAAACCCAGACGTCAATGCGTCATAATATCAAAAATAATAAGTAAACAGGATGTAACGAGATATGCAGGCATGAGTATAAGCGATGACGTGAATATAGGAAGCAGGAATGGATACGGAACAGTGAAGTATATAAATATATGTGATGTGCGGTGGGTAATTGGAACTAAACTACTGGGTTATCTATTCTACAGTTTGTGCAATCAATTTAATGGAGTCGTCGATGTAACTCAATAGTATCCCGTGCATGCCCGGGACCACGGTCAAGACTCTCGGGCTGAATCCGAGACGTACCGCTAGGCAGTAAACAGGTAACATGTAAAGACGAATGATGTCAGCAACATCATCCCGGGGCTGGCCTAACCCGTAAAACTGATCAGTATAAGCGTCGAACTGTTGAGTTACAAGTCAGGTTTCATTATTGATTTCCCCTTTCCCCCAAGGTTATGTGTTCAAGTCAGGTATTGATAAATCTAGAGCTAATGCCAACACAGGATGAAGCAGGTACAGGTTTGTCTATGCAGACAACAGGATACGTCTATCGGGACAACAAGTCAGGATTGTTGGCATTAGTAACAAGATCGGGTAACAAGTCAAGCAGTGGTGTATCAGGTCATGGAAGGTAGTGCACAATGTATCAAATGGATGCCCAACAATAAAATGTAGCTAGTATCGAAACACAGTAAAATACGGATGCACAAGTGTTTATCAGGGACCACATCTACAACTCCATGACTACGTAGGATGCACATTATCAAGCATGGGGTGCTAATGTAACAGTAACATGAAATAATTGTAGGAGAACGGTAGCGCCCCGGCCGTCTATCCGAGGCCAAAATGTGGAAACGAAAATTTTTCTTGACTTTAAACCGGCACTACCGCATCCTAAAAACCCGGATCGTAACCATTAACCTACACCTAGCTATCTAGAGAAGGGATAGAATGCTATACCAAGAGATCCGTGTCCTTCGGTCTTCGGCCACCATCCCGATCTCCCCGCGGCAACTCCGGTCTTCATCTCCTCGTCGGAAAGGGCACCACATCGAGAAGTCTTTTTACGGGCTTCCGCTTCGTCCGAAGCAACTCGGGCGCGAAGTGTGCAAGCCGACACGTCCAAGGTGTTGTAGAGAATGTTGTGATCACTTTGTCTCTTGCATCCATGGCTTTGGATGGAGGTTAAAATGTTTCCATTGATGGAAGCAATAAGCTAGAGAAAGAAGAAGAAGAACAAGAGCTTTTCCTTTTCTTTTCTTTTCTTTTCTTTTCTTTTGTTGGAATGAGAGTGAGTGAGTGAGATCAAAAAATACAAGACCAATAATAACAACCATGGCAGCCCCCCTCTCTCTCCATCTCATTTCAACACATAAAACAATTCATTAATGTGACACATTTGCTAAACAAGAGACCATGAGTCATCTAAATGTCCATGTCACATTTAATGCAATGCATGATGAATTTCTAGCTCATTATTTCCATTAACAAACATTAATCCAAATGTTTGCCACAACAAAAAGATCCGATAACATCTAAAGTAAACTCGTGACGGATCACAAGGATACCCCTCACCTGTATATACATACCTGCACCCGCATTCCGACTGAATGCGAATGCGATGAGACTAAAGTAATCAAACAAATCTAATACTAGGATCCGGCTTAAACCAAAGCCCACTAGTATGATCCGTCCGATCATGATGCGTGCAATACCGCACGTATAAGATCGAACCCTGCCATATATCATACGGCCTCTACAACGTTTCGCCCGAAACTTGAGAAACTGTCTGTGGGGGACTCTAAAGACTCGTCAATACTTTGGCTGTGGATTTAACCACTAGCGCGTCAGAGGTATTAGCCGTACGTAACGGGCTACCAAGTATTGACCAAAAGGGAGGTCGATGAGCGAACTCATCCTGACACCCTACTGAGCCTGTCAGTGACAATATTCGTACAGTCCGGTCCGTTCGTCTATGAGTATCGCATGGCGGGCCTAGGGGGTTGGTAAAAGTCAGACCCCCAAAAGTGGTACAAGTCGTGTCGGAGTGTAGCCCAGAACACCCTGAGATACTACTGGAATACCTACCAGTAAATCTCCTGCCTCGGCTGAGGGCTTTGTGTAATGGCTCTCCTAGACACAGCGCGACCTCACCCCCAATACCGGGAGAGACGAACCCCTGCCGATCCGCTCATTGCCTCCATGTGGCTTGGGACTGTACCCAACTAAAACCTGTTTGCACGACTCCTTTAAGCCGTGGTAGGGTAGTAATCAAAGTACAGTGGGAACTCACACGAGTCAAATGATGATCTCAGGTCGATGAACTAACATGTACACATGTCACCTGGGAACTGCTATCTGACGTCTGGTATAATACCAACTAGCATGTTCCCGGCGAGTCCTGTCCGGTGTACTCATAACCCAATAAGCACCTGTATACATCTTAGGCGAACCAACTGACACCAGTGGCTTGTGAGACCGGCCACCGCTCCTCGTCGGGTCTCGACTGTATACACTAGTCTACTAATGGAGTATCAATGCCCGGTCTCGAAACTCCCACGACTAGGGACCTTTTAAGGATGTGCTTATAGACCCCAGCTCCCACGTATATGATCGCCATCATACTGCTGGTCGTCAAGCAAGAATCCTAAGGGCTCTGTCAGCGTGCAATAGCGACCTGTAAGGTCACCTAAAGCAGTACACGATGATAAAGACAAACCAGATAGCATACAACCATCTTGAGTAAGACTGTCCTACTGGCATAGGTCCTCCCTCAATCATTGCAATCACGTGCCTGTGATCCAATTATTGACTCTGAGGGCACTATATCCAACAATCTGCCACTTGCACTCAAGGCTAATTATTGCGATGCCGCATACTCACAGCCCGTGTGATACCGAACACCCAACTCCTCTACTAATCAGTTTCACAAAACCCGTTTGCGAAACTATTGAGTTCGAGGATTAGCCTCAGTGAGTGGATCCTACCTGATGTTTCTTTCTATGTCTATCTTTATCTCAAGCTCGCGGAGAAAGCTATCTCCCGAAATGAGCAATACCTGTCTTAGAATATGCCTGGATATCTGATGGGACCTAGCTCATAAATGAACTCCAAATCCAAACTTCTTAGACTGTATCGTCAACTGAAACCAATCAGTATCCTGCGCCATGCCTCCCTCAGTATCCGCTTGGACCATCTGTCCAAAATACTGCCCCTCGTCAGAGGGAAAACTTTAACTCTGACAGTCACTCTGTCATCCAGGTCACCTTGGAAGCCTGGAATGATAACTGTCTCCCGAAGGAGGATGCCGTTATCATATCCCTAAAACATCCACTTATGTTCTAAAACTGCTTCCGATCGTTTCTCCAGGACTGGATTAATATCAACATATTGCATCTAATGCAAAAACAACATCTGGTGTGGTACTTGACATCTCATGATCAACTCAATTGCCAAAGCAAGTGATCTGCCAATCATGCACATCCCTTTCCCCTTTAGTCTGTAAGACACCTTTAGAGAGGGTGACTCCATCACCTGCAGGTACACTACCATGCCAGGAGTCGTCCATTCTAAAACACCTTCAGAATACTGTCTAAGTACCCAGATTGGGACACTACCCAAATCTAGATCTAAAACCATAGATCTAGTAACCAGAATATGTAATATTATATCCAAGCCCTATGTGGAGAAACCACTGTGTGACAACCAAAGTATAACCGATCGTAGTATAGGAATTTCACTTCCTACTCTGTGTATGTCATCCAAATACTAGGACATCACACCCTACTATCTTCTTAACAGATCCATCCCCTATTCTGATGAAGTCAAACCTATGACTGTCACATCAGAAATAGATGATCTATCTCCGCTATATGTGCTCTAGTCTATAAATAGACATAAGCCACTTGTCCACTATGCTTCCGCTGCTCCCACTGACTACGACAACCCTCTGGCAGTGTCATATACACGTACACTTCTAAAGCTAATTTAGAACGACGCTATACTCATCCTCATGCCGGGTCTCATAGCCTGGAACAACAGTAGTGTCAAGTCTGGGTAAGCAAGAACCTCCCTGTCACCGTCTTTGAGCATACCGAAGTACCTCTCGAGTGCCTGAGGTTACCTACCTTATCTGCGGAGTGGCCGATGGAATGTCAAACCAGATTGAATCTTTAGGTTCTTATCAAATTTTCAGTAATCGTTTGCGGTTTTGGAATCACTTCCAGTTCTACCATACTCCCACTACTGTTTTCTGAAAAAAAAATCCATTTTACTAAAACTGTGGCGAGTCAAGAACAATATCACTATTGATCTTCCATATGGTAGAAAGTCAACCCTCATCATAGCCCGGGTCAACCCACAAACAGCCATTACAGAAACGTGCCTTGAGTTATCCAGAGTCTGGTTTTAAGCATAAGCCGGACAACTCCCCGTACCTTAACATTGTTAAGATACGAACTATTCTATATCCAATATAGAAACAGAGGCACTGATTTAATTGGAACCAGATTCAAATCATGCAGCTGTCTCCAGTGCATGTCAATTAAATGGAGAGAGGCCTATCAGCATTACTCAACTTAGGAATACATCCAGATATGAGTAATCTGAAAGAGAAGCAAGTTCTCATAATCATTACTATCAACTGAATACCATACACAAGTATCTACATCTTCGATCACCTTGAAGAATCCTGATACTTGCAATACCTGGTTCTCTACTTTATTTATATACCTATAACTTCTCAAAACTTGGACCTTGCATTTCTACGAAACACATGTCTAAGAACTAAAGAAGTCACAAGTAAACAAAATATAGTACGAGTACCAACCCCTCTGTCCTAATGGACACTGGACAACATACAATACTCTGTATAAGTCCCCTGAGTCTAATAACTCATTCCCTGTGTGTCGTAGGTTGAAAACTGTACTTATGGTTAAGAAGAATTACACCGCTGTTTAATGCTCCTTACCTAACCATCCACTGATATAGGTAAATGTCATTGACATAATTTCAAAAATTTATATCTCACTCTATAAAAATAGACGTACAGATATATCAATTTGAAATTGGTGCATAACAACGGATATTCAAAACCAAACATTTACCGTCCGGCAAACAACCCAGGTGATTTCCTCAAATATCACCAATTACAACGAATCCAGATCTAATGAGGATAATCACCCAATTCCAAATAAATTACTCCCACTCATCATCTGTAAAACCATACAGATGTGAGAATCAAACCTGGTAAATACATACCCTGGAGCAAGGACTAATTGGGAAATCAGTTTTCTTTTAACAGTACACAGTGAAGCTGAAACATATAAATGTTTCGAAGGGGTATCCGGGTATTCCTAGTAATGCCTCTTCCATTATCAAATTCACAACTGTAACCGTATATTTCTTTGTCATCTCTCCAAATCCCTTTATATGTCTTTAGTCATTACCTTCTGTACACCCCTTTAGGCCAAATGGTTTTCTTCCTTCCCTACCGTTCGGCACCAGCCTATGGTTTGGAAGAAGACTATCCAATAAGCATAATGGGTGTACTCTCCTAATCCTAGGAGTACTCATAACCTGAGAGAAGGTGAAGATAAAAGACAACTGAATAAAATGTTATTCCTATTTCTCCTGAACCAGAATCCATCCCCGAACTGGAACAAGTTTCTTCGAGTTCGTATATAACCATACGATGGAGTATCCAATAAACTGTGGATCTTCGTAGTGATACGGAGTGTCCTGGAGAAATACAAAGGTGAACTAGGAGTGGCGATGAAATACTTGGTTTGGTCGTGAATGATAGCAGTCGCAATTTACTTTGCCCTTTTACCAATCCCTTTATTTGTCTTTACTTAATACCTTCTGTACACCTTCGTTAGGCTAATCGGTTTTCTTCATTCCCTACCGTTCGGTACCAGCCTATGGTTTGGAAGAAGACTATCCAATAAGTGTAATAGGTGTACTGTCCTAATCTAAGGAACACTCGCAACCTGAGAGAAGGTAAAAGGAAAAGACAACTGAATAGTCCTATTCGTTTTCTCCAGAACCGGAAACCATCTGATCAGTCGAAAATATTGTATTTTTAACACGTCAATTTTCCTATCATTTGCACTCATCTAGTAGTGTTCGGTTTGCATATTACACATATTAGCAAAACAGCTGCAAAATACAAGATTACATGTGTTATACTTTAAAACCGGCATTTTTAGGGAAATTGACTGTTTATCATGGCATCGTATCATCCTTGTATTGCGCAACACTTGTTTCGAAGTCTGTGCAGGAAATTCCAGGAGAAAGGCCAAAATTGTCAAAGTGCTGATAAAAAATACGCCAACTCAATGACTTGAGATCTTGAAGTAATATAGAAGGAATTGGGAGAATCAACATATCAGGAAACTACCATGAAGTCAGCATAGATCCACAGTAGAAATTTTATACACCGAGTGTTAGTGTATATGCCCTAGAGGCCATTATTGTATCATACTAGATTGTATATTACTTAATGGAAGCTTGGGATATTCACAGTTATATATACAGTCTTGCTAAAAATGGTAGTATGCTACTTGGTTTGTGTCTACTTTAATATATGAATATGTCTCTTGTAACGTATCACTTATACATATTAGTAGAGCCCATAGGATCTTTGCTTGATTACCAGCGTCATGATGGCAGTCACACTAGTGGGGGCTGGGTAGTCTGCAAGCAACATCCTATACAGGTCCCTGGTCGTTGGATTGTCGAGATAGGGCATCGATATTCCGGAGTAGACTAAGTGTATACGCTTCTCATCCCAGTTGGGGAAATGGTCTGTCCCACAGCCATCAGTACGCCGTACTGGAGATAGTATACAGGTGCTCGTTAGGTTACGGGTACACCGGACAGGACTCGCCGAGGAACTGATTGGTTGGTATTATACCCATCGTCAGTTGTCAGTTCCCAGGTGACATTAGTACAGCATAGTCCGCAGACTTGACACTGCTGCTTCGCCTCGAGTGTGTCCCACTGTTCTTAGATTGCTACCCTACCACGGCTCAAAGGAGTCGTGCAAACAGGTAGCAGTTGGGTGCAGTCCCGAGCACTTGGAGGCAGTGGCGGTTAGATAGGATTCGTCTCTCCCGGTATTGGGAGATGATATCGCGATGTGTCAGAGAGCCATTATACAAAGTCCCTGGCCAGGGCAAACGAGATATACTGGTAGGTTCCAGTGGCTTCTCAGGGTGTAATGGGCTTCGCTCCAACACGACTTATACAGCTATTAGGGGACTGACGCTTGCCACCCCCTAGGCTTGATATGCGATAGTCTTAGACGAACAGACCGGACTGTACGAAGATTGTCACATCAGGCTCAGTGGGAGTTCGGATGATTTACCTCATCGGCCTTCTTATCGACATCTACCTGGGGACCGTTACGTACAGCTAGTGCCGCTTGCGGTCTGTGGTTAAACCCACTGCCAGCGTAGTGTCGAGTCTTTAGAGTCCCACACAGAGAGTTTCCCTGCTCCAGGCGAAACGATATAGAGGTCGTATGGTTTTACGACGAGCGTTCGAATGTATACGTGTGTTTTCGCACGTACGACTTTTCGGACAGTTTATATTAGCCGGCTTTGGTTTAAGCCAGATTCTAGTATAAGGTTATTGGATTTATACAGTCTAAAGTTTTTCCGTGTTTTCACGGATTGGAGGGGCGTTCTCGTAATTTGTCGAGAAGGTTCTAGAAGAGTGGTGACATGAGGGGTTGAGGTGGCTTTTTCATGATTACTTTGTGTGACTCATTTATATGATTCATCATATCATTAATGCTTCATTAATGATCTAATGACTCACATGATGAATCACTCTCCTTGATTAATGAAACATGGTGAATAATCAATTAATTGATATTATTTGATAATTCATTATGTATCATATATTCAAGTGAGAAGGATTTTTGGTTCTCATTCTCATCTTCTCCTTCTCTCTCCTCAAGCTCACTCTCTCTTGAAACCCTAACCCTAACCTCTCATGTGTTGAGATCAAGGGTTAGCTAGACTAAAACATCCATAACCTCACTCTATATCCCCTAGGTAGCTTAGATTAGCACTTTAAGCAACCTAGTTATCTCAAGTTTGAGATTTAGCTTGGCGTAGGAGCTTTCGGGTGGATCGTCTTTGATTTGAGGAGGCCGTGAAGTTGCCGATGTTCCTAGGAGCCTACGAGGAGTGGAGGACAGCGATGAAGACCCGAAGGACATGTAACGTGAGGTATAACTCCGGTACCGAGAAGTTAAACCTCTAGTATATCGTTAGCAATGGTTTAGATTACGATTCATGCGCTCAAGTCCGTGTTACGAAGCTTTGATAATCGTTTCTCATATATTCCGCCCTCCCTGCGAGTTAGTGGGGTGCGTGACATGGACTTACACCGAGGCCCTCACGTGACCGCGGATCCGCGGCTAGAGCCGGCACGTGCCGCGGATCCGCGGCAGCATTGCCACGTCATCATCAAAGTTTCACTGCAGTATTCTCCTATCAGTTCCTACACCTCAGAAAGCTATGATAATTTCCAGAATTTTCCAGAGTTTTCTACCAGATCAGAAAGGATCCTTATACAAGCTAATGATGTCCTAGCTTCCAAATCAAGTTTCACCTTAACTACCTTAAAAGCCTAGAACCTTCTCCCTAACCTCCTAGCTTAAGGTGGAAGCTAAACCCTAACTAACTAGTTCCAGAGGCTTCTACCTAACTAACTAGCTTACAAAGGAAGCTAACCTAATCCAAGCTTCTTAAGGAAGCTAATCATTCTTAAGCCTATAAAAGGGACCCTAGGCCTCACTTGAAATGGTTGTTCAACAATTCTCCCCACAAGTTGAGTGACACGACTTGTGCCTCAAACCCTAACCCTAATCCAATCAAAAAGCCAAAAGTTCAAGATCTTTGAGTTCAATCAAAGCAAGAATTCTTCAAAGCCTTTAGAAGCAAAGCCGGACTTCATCGGAGCAAGTGATCAAGCCGATCCGCGACTCAAGGAGCTGAAGCTGTAAGTCCATGCTACCTCTCCCGGTACTTTCGGGCATGCGGAATTTGATAAAAAACGATTTTTATAGAGGTGGTAACATGGACTTAAAACCCGGATCGTTGTTAAACATCTAACTAACAACCTAACTAGGAGTCGTTAACTACTCGGTTAGGGGGTTTATACCTTGCTTGTCTTGAACTCCTTCGTCTTCAAACTCCGATGGTGGTCCGGATCGGTTTCTTCCCGTCGTCTCCTTACGCCGAAGATAGATCCACCTGAAAGCTCCAACCTTTGGCTCCTTCTTCGAACTTTGAAGAAACTAGTTCACTCGGTTTGCTAAACCTTGTGAACTAGAGTGAGTAGAGAAGAGTTTGTATGTGATTTTATCTATGGTTCTTGGTTCTCAACTCATGAGACAAGTGAACCATAGAGTCAAGAGAGGGAGCAAGAGGAAGAGGGTGAGAGGAAGAGTATGAGAGCTCGAGAGCAAGAGAGAGAATGGTCAAGTGAGAATGAGCCTCTCTTTTTTCTTTCACCCTCTCATAATCCAAAACAATGATAACATATCATATCAATCAAGTGTTATGTGATGGTTTAAGCAACCATAGCCATATCATTTCATGCACTCATTTTGCACAAAAGAGCAAGCAAGCAAAAGTCTTTGCCATGAAATGATAGCTATGGTTATCATGATGGTCAACTAGTCAAGCCTAGTCAACCGGTCAACAAAGTCAACAAGTCAACAAATGTCAACAAGTCAACAAAGTCAACAAGTCAACAACCATGTCACCATAATACTTAATTAATATAATTGTTAATCACATATCATATTCTCATTAGGGTTGAGCAAAAAGTCAATAGTCAACGGTCAACGGTCAACAACCCTAATGAGAATCCTCTGCCTCTGTCTCTCCGTCAACTGTGCATACACACCCGCATCCGCGTTCCGAGGAACACGAATACATACTGGATAAATCCAATCCCAAAAGGTACACTAGGATCTGGTTTAAACCAAAGCCCGCTAGTGTGAACTGTCCGGACACTGTACGTGCACAAGTGCACGGATGTGACCGAACCCTGTCGCAAAACCATGCGACCTGTCGCAAAACCATGCGACCTCTACTCTTTTGCCTAAAGGCGAAAAGCTTTCTGTGTGGGACTCTAAAGACTCGACACTACGCTGGCAGTGGGTTTAACCACAGACCGCAAGCGGCACTAGCTGTGCGTAACGGTCCCCAGGTAATGCCGACAAGAAGATTGACGAGGCGAAACCCATCTGAACTCCTACTGAGCCTGAATGTGACATTCTCCGTACAGTCCGGTCTGTTCGTCTGATACATCGCATGGCGGGCCTAGGGGGCGGTAAACGTCAGTCCCCCAATAGCGGTACAAGTCGTGTCGGAGTGAAGCCCAAAACACCCTGAGATAACACTGGAAGCCTACCAGTATATCTCGTTTGCCCTGGCCAGGGACTACTCGTGTAATGGCTCTCCTAGACACAGCGCGATGTCAACCCCCAATACCAGGAGAGTCGAATCCTGTCTAACCGTCACTGCCTCCAAATGCTTCGAGACTGCACCCAACCATTACCTGTTTGCACGACTCCTTTGAGCCGTGGTAGGGTAGTGATCAAAGTACAGTGGGAACACACTCGAGGCGAAGTGACAGTGTCAAGTCAGCGGACTAAGCTGTACTCATGTCACCTGGGAACTGATAACTGACGATAGGCATAATACCAACTAGTCAGTTCCCGACGAGTCCTGTCTAGTGTACTCGTAACCCAACGAGCACCCGCATACTATCTCAAGTACGACTTACTGATGGCTGTGGGACAGACCGTCTCCCACACTGGGATGAGAAGCGCATGCGCTAGTCTACTCCGGAGTATCGATGCCCTGTCTCGATAGTCCTGCGACTAGGGACCTACATAAGGATGTGCTTATAGATTACCCAGCTCCACTAGTGTGACTGCCATCACAACGCTGGTAATCAAGCAAAGATCCTAAGGGCTCCACTAATGTGTATAGGCGATATACTAAAATAAACACATGTACACATTGAAGTAGAAACAAACCAAGTAGCATACTACTATTTTGAGCAAGATTGTATATACAAGGTGAATATCCCAAGCTTCCATTAAGTAATATACAAACCAGTATGATACAGTAATGGCCTCTAGGGCATATACACTAACAATCTCCCACTTGCACTAAGGCCATGTACTGGCGTATCGAAGACCTATCATCTCGATCAGCCGCTCGAACTGAGTCTGGGGCAAGGCCTTGGTGAATGGATCTGCAGTGTTATCTTCTGAAGCGACTCTCCGAACCTCGATCTCCTGGCGATCCACGATCTCCCTGATCAGGTGATACCGCTTTAAGATGTGTCTGGATCTCTGATGGGACCTGGGTTCCTTCGCTAAAGCTATAGCCCCATTGTTGTCGCAATACAGAGGTATTGGATCAACAATGGACGGAACCACCTGAAGCTCTTTCAAGAACTTCCTCATCCAGACAGCTTCTTTTGCGGCATCAGATGCAGTGACGTATTCCGCTTCCATCGTCGAGTCTGCAAAGGTTTCCTGTTTGGAACTCTTCCAACACACCGCCCCTCCATTGAGGGTAAAGACAAAACCCGACATGGATTTGGAATCATCCTTGTCACTCTGGAAGCTGGAGTCAGCAAAGGCCTCGATCTGGAGGTCTTTTCCGCCATACACCAAGAACATCTCCTTAGTCCTTCTCAGGTACTTGAGAATGTTCTTTACCGCTATCCAGTGTTTCTCCCCAGGGTTTGACTGATACCGGCTTACCACACTCAGTGCATAAGCTACATCCGGTCTGGTACACAACATCGCATACATTATAGAGCCTGCCGCAGAAGCGTAGGGTATAATAGACATGCGATCCCTCTCCAAATCAGTCTTGGGAGACATCTCTTTAGAGAGGGTGATCCCGTGACAAGCCGGTAGGTTACCGCGCTTGGAATCTTCCATACTGAACCTCTTCAGTATGGTGTCGATGTACCTGGACTGTGAAAGTCCTAATATCCTCTTGGATCTATCACGATGGATCCGGATCCCCAGGATGTATGAGGCATCACCCAGGTCTTTCATGGAGAACCTTTGTGACAAGAACCCCTTGACAGATTGTAGCATAGGAATGTCATTTCCTATTAAGAGAATGTCATCCATGTACAAAACGAGGAATACTACAGTTCTCGCTACAAATCTACAATAGATGCATGGTTCATCTGGATTTTTGATAAAGCCAAATTCCTTGACTGTCTCATCAAAACAGATGTTCCAACTCCGCGATGCCTACTTTAGTCCATAGATGGACTTAAGCAACTTGCACACCTTTCCGCTGCTCCCACTCTGAATGAAACCCTCTGGTTGGTCCATATAGACACACTCCTCTAAATTTCCATTTAGAAAAGCGGTCTTTACGTCCATTTGCCAGATCTCATAATCGTGGAAGGCAGCAATGGTAAGAAGGATCCAAATGGATTTCAGCATAGCCACTGGAGAAAAGGTTTCGTCATAGTCCAAGCCAGGTCTTTGACGGAAACCCTTTGCTACAAGTCTAGCTTTATAGGTCTCAACCCGTCCATCTACACCAATCTTCCTTTTGAAGATCCACTTGCATCCTACGGGTTTTACCCCGTCTGGAGCAATGTCCAACGTCCATACTTTGTTGGTGTACATGGACTCCATTTCGGTCCGCATTGCATCCAGCCATTTTACTGAGTCAACGCTCTGAACGGCCTGCTGGAAGCTGGTAGGCTCATCATAATCTATGATGCAATCCTCTCTATCCCCGTCTATGAGAAAACCGTAGTATCTCTCGGGCGGATGAGACTGCCTACTACTCCTGCGGAGCGGCGTAGGAATGTCCTGTTCTTTTGAACCCTCTGGTTCCACTAAGCTTTCAGTAATAGTCTGTGGTTCTGGAATTTCTTCCAGTTCTATTGCGCTCCCACTTATCTGGGTTTCTAAAAACTCAGTTTCCAAGAAGCGGGCATGCTGAGAAACAAAAACCTTTTGTTCCTCAGCGGAATAGAAAAGATACCCCCTGGAGTTCCTTGGGTACCCTACAAACTTACACTGTACTGAACGTGCCTCGAGCTTGTCCGCATGCTGCTTTTTTACAAAAGCTGGACATCCCCATACTTTAAGATACTTAAGACAGGGTTTCTTCCCAGTCCACATCTGATATGGGGTGGTAGGCACAGTCTTGGTGGGAGCCTTGTTCAAGAGATATGCAGCTGCTTCTAGTGCATATCCCCAGAATGATCGCGGCAACTCAGCGTTACTCATCATGGACCGTACCATATCCAATAGGGTCCGGTTCTGTCTCTCCGATACACCGTTATGTTGCGGAGTGTATGGAGGAGTAAGCTGAGAGAGAATTCCATTCTCTTTTAAGTAATTCAGGAATTCGGCACTTAAGTATTCTCCACCTCGATCCGATCTTAGAATCTTGATACTTTTGCCGGTCTGTTTTTCTACTTCATTCTTATATTCCTGGAACTTTCCAAAGGCTTCGGACTTATGTTTCATTAAGAAGACATAACCGTACCTTGAAAAGTCATCCGTAAAAGTAATGAAGTAAGAATAACCGCTTCACGCATGTGTAGACATTGGACCGCACACGTCGCTGTGTACGAGTCCCAAGAGCTCGCTCGCTCTTACTCCGTGTCCAGTGAATGGAGTCTTTGTCATCTTTCCTTTGAGACAGGATTGATAAGTGGCATACGATTGATATTCGAACGGATTCAAATATCCTTCTGTATGTAATTTCGTCAACCTTCTCTCATTGATGTGACCCAGTCTACAATGCCATAAGAAAGTCTGATTTATTTCCGGAGACTTTCTTTTGTGTGTATTCTGGATGTTGAAAATCTGTGGTTGGTTTAATACGTATATACCATTACTCAATGTACCTGACCCAATCAAAACTTGATTAAGGTGACTGTTTACAACATTACTTACAAACGCAAATTCATAACCTTCTTTAGAAACTAAAGATACAGAAATGATATTACAAGTTGCGTTGGGTACAAAAAAGCAATTACGCAAAACCAAAACATGTCCATCTGACATTCCCAGGTGATAGTCCCCCACGGCTTTAGCATCCATGCTAGCTCCGTTCACAACTCTGAGGGTCATGTCACCTGCCTTCAAAACCCTACGGTTTCTCAACGCCTGCAAAGAATTACAGATATGAGATCCTGATCCGGTATCCAATACCCAGGAAGTAGAGTTTATTGAAAGACAGTTTTCAATAACATACACACCTGAAGCTGAAGCTGCAACCTGCTTCAATTCCTGTGTTCTGGCCTTCCAGGCCCTGCAATCATTCTTCCAGTGTCCTTTCTTATGACAATAGAAGCATTCTTCCTTATCCACAAGCTTCCCCGCTTTCTTTGTTGCTTTAGCTTTTTCCTTCGTATCCACTTTACTAACACCGCCTCTTGGTTTGGCGGGGGCTTTCTTCTTCTTTCCCTTGGCTTTCGCCTTGGACCTAGAAGAAGATGATCCTCCTACAAACAAAGTGGATGTTTCCCTACCTTTCTGTGGGGTGCCCTCTGCGCTCCTCAGCATGTTGAGGAGCTCTGAAAGTTCAACTTCTTTTTCTTGTAAGTTGAAGTTCAGTATAAACTGGGCGTAAGTGGAAGGAAGGGACTGGAGAACTAAGTCCGTATAGAGCTCACTCTCCAATGTGGTTCCTAGGTCCGCGAGCTCCTCAATGTAGCCGATCATCTTAAGCACGTGCTCTGCTACTGATGATCCGACGGCCATCCTTGCCGAAAATAACTTTTTCGACGCTTCGTATCTTGCGATACGAGATTGCTCTCCATACAGTTCTTTTGTATGAAGAAATATGGATTCCAAGTCCATATTCTCGTGCCTCCTCTGATGTTCATTGTCCATAGAGGCAAGTACGAGGCATTTGGCCTTCGCGCTATCAATCTCCCAAGTCTTACGGATTTCCTTATCCGCGACGCTGGAAGTGGGACCAGGGACAGGGGGAGCTTTGGTGGTAAGAAAATACCCCAGCTTGTCGTAAATGATTGCCATCTTGACATTCCTGAGCCAATCTTTGTAGTTTAGCCCTGTCAGTATGTTTTTATCTAGAAGTAACTTAAGTCCAGTCATGTCGATTGGTCGCTGCAATCAGGAGAGAGAAGAAGAAACACTTAGCATGATGCTCTTGCAAGTTTAGAGTGGTTTTTAGTTTGTCTAAACAGGATGGCTCCCACTGTTTCTCGAATCCCTCCTCAAACCAAAAAGGAAGAATTAGTCAGGATCAATCTCACCGTACAATACTTGCTTAACCGTTCGGCCAGGCCAGTGTCGGTACATCGAGGGAGGTTTTCCAACGCTTTCGCGAAGTTCCTTAATTAAATAACCTCTTTTCCCTGGGGGCGTAGCCCCGCTAACACCTTTCTAGACACCTACTTGGTTTATAGCATTGATCGTTAAGTGAGAAATTTCCCGAGGAGTAGCATATACTCACAGTAGGATCGGGATCCAAATATCATCGCGTGACGAAACTGAAGGAATCCTACCAGAATCATCACACTCCAAATGGTATGCAAATCTAGCAAGTTTCAGTACTTATGAAACTCCCGATGTGGATTTTTTCCCCATGCTCTTATGACCTTGACGAAGGTCAACAAATCATAAGTCACATGTCAAGTTCTTCCCGTCATTATCCAGGTTAATTTGAATCCACCCGTATATACCCTTGACGAAGGTCAACAAGGTAATGCGAATGTCCCAAAGCAACGCATCTATCTATGCTACATATGAACACCCAACAGCTACCAATCACTATGCCTTGACGAAGGTCAACAAACATAGCTTGAATACTATTGAATATTCATACGAAACGACGGAGGGCTACGAATGGTTTTGGCTAAACCGTGAACGTAGTGAACTTGATATAGTCGATGGAACGAGATAGCTTTTAAAAGGAGTGGCTCAAGCTCCGCATTTAAAAGTTGGTTTTGAAAAGAACCGAGTGGTTTTTCGAAAGTGTTCCAACGACTTTAGCTTGGTTTATTATCTTGCATTAGTTCTTTTAATGCGTGATATTCTTGCATTAGTTCTTTTAATGCGTCCCATCATTTAATCCTACCATTGCAGAAAACAACCAAAATATGACGTACGCTTATGCCATTCGCATTCGCCACGGGGCCCCGTCATTACCCGTTAGGTTACTTAACTAACGACAGAGCGGGGGCTGGGCTAGCGCGGCTGTAAAACATAAGCAACGCCTAAATAATATCATATATAGATATATTGCAATGATAGCCATTTCAGATCACAGATGAATACATTGGATATACTAGGAATCCGCAATTCGTACGAGCCTGTAACGAAAAGCAGATTACACGGTCGCGGTGAATAGCCAAAACCCCACCCAAGACCCCTACGGGTGCGGCAAACTACCCGCCAAGTATCCGAAGCGAAGCAACCTCCCTCAACTCCGTGAGTAGGCCACTCGGCACTTCGGCATACCCGGTAGTTTGTGCACCTCCTCCATGGGTCTATCCTAGGAGCAAAAACAGTAAAAAGAAATTATACAATGACGGCTACAACCCCGACCCGGTTGTGCGGCCATTCAAATAATTATTACATCAATTTACAAATTTACATGAATTGAAAGAAAAGAAAACTCTCGTCTCACAACCCCCGGCTATTCACCCGCGACAATCCAGCATATTCATATACACATTCCAGTAACATTACAGATCACAGACTTGTATAACCCCCACTAATCGACATATAGAGATTAGTGGACGTTCAATACAAATATCACATTACAGAAAAACCCGTCAGCTTAAGTCTTTTAGAAGTTCGATCAAAAATACGGATTTTCGGGACCCCAAAAATAAAATTTTCGTTCTGGAAAATCTGGGCAGAAAACACATATTCCAAAAATCCCAAAACAACCCCAGAAACACACTGCACCAAAGATGGACCTCGGCCGAGTCAACTCGGCCGCGGAACCGCGGCGGGAGCGTGCTCCCGCCGCGCACGCTCCCACCACGGTTCCGCGGCTCTTTGACTCGATCGTTGGACCAAATTTGGTGGGTGTTCACACAAAAGCCTGAGCCGATTTTTAAGATGAAAATTATCAACTTTTGAACAGAATAAAAATCGACAGAAACTTGAAATTCTCGGGTTCGTTTTCGTGACTTTTTCTTTGATCGATCTTCTAGTTACTTGCTAACATGTTAGATAGAGTTTAACTAGGCTCTGATACCACTGTAAGTCCATGCTACCTCTCCCGGTACTTTCGGGCATGCGAAATTTGATAAAAAACGATTTTTATAGAGGTGGTAACATGGACTTAAAACCCGGATCTTTGTTAAACATCTAACTAACAACCTAACTAGGAGTCGTTAACTACTCGGTTAGGGGGTTTATACCTTGCTTGTCTTGAACTCTTTCGTCTTCAAACTCCGATGGTGGTCCGGATCGGCTTCTTCTTGTCGTCTCCTTACGCCGAAGATAGATCCACCTGAAAGCTCCAACCTTTGGCTCCTTCTTCGAACTTTGAAGAAACTAGTTCACTCGGTTCGCTAAACCTTGTGAACTAGAGTGAGTAGAGAAGAGTTTGTATGGGATTTTATCTATGGTTCTTGGTTCTCAACTTATGAGACAAGTGAACCATAGAGTCAAGAGAGGGAGCAAGAGGAAGAGGGTGAGAGCAAGAGTATGAGAGCTCAAGAACAAGAGAGAGAATGGTCAAGTGAGAATGAGCCTCTCTTTTTTCTTTCACCCTCTCATAATCCAAAACAATGATAACATATCATATCAATCAAGTGTTATGTGATGGTTTAAGCAACCATAGCCATATCATTTCATGCACTCATTTTGCACAAAAGAGCAAGCAAGCAAAAGTCTTTGCCATGAAATGATAGCTATGGTTATCATGATGGTCAACTAGTCAAGCCTAGTCAACCGGTCAACAAAGTCAACAAGTCAACAAAAGTCAACAAGTCAACAAAGTCAACAAGACAACAACCATGTCACCATAATACTTAATTAATATAATTGTTAATCACATATCATATTCTCATTAGGGTTGAGCAAAGAGTCAATAGTCAACGGTCAACGGTCAACAACCCTAATGAGAATCCTCTGCCTCTGTCTCTCCGTCAACTGTGCATACACACCCGCATCCGCGTTCCGAAGAACACGAATACATACTGGATAAATCCAATCCCAAAAGGTACACTAGGATCTGGCTTAAACCAAAGCCTGCTAGTGTGAACTGTCCGGACACTGTACGTGCACAAGTGCACGGATGTGACCGAACCCTGTCGCAAAACCATGCGACCTGTCGCAAAACCATGCGACCTCTACTCTTTTGCCTAAAGGCGAAAAGCTTTCTGTGTGGGACTCTAAAGACTCGACACTACGCTGGCAGTGGGTTTAACCCCAGACCGCAAGCGGCACTAGCTGTGCGTAACGGTCCCCAGGTAATGCCGACAAGAAGACTGACGAGGCGAAACCCATCTGAACTCCTACTGAGCCTGAATGTGACATTCTCCGTACAGTCCGGTCTGTTCGTCTGATACATCGCATGGCGGGCCTAGGGGGCGGTAAACGTCAGTCCCCCAATAGAGGTACAAGTCGTGTCGGAGTGAAGCCCAAAACACCCTGAGATAACACTGGAAGCCTACCAGTATATCTCGTTTGCCCTGGCCAGGGACTACTCGTGTAATGGCTCTCCTAGACACAGCGCGATGTCAACCCCCCAATACCGGGAGAGACGAATCCTGTCTAACCGTCACTGCCTCCAAATGCTTCGGGACTGCACCCAACCATTACCTATTTGCACGACTCCTTTGAGCCGTGGTAGGGTAGTGATCAAAGTACAGTGGGAATACACTCGAGGCGAAGTGACAGTGTCAAGTCAGCGGACTAAGCTGTACTCATGTCACCTGGGAACTGATAACTGACGATAGGCATAATACCAACTAGTCAGTTCCCGACGAGTCCTGTCCAGTGTACTCGTAACCCAACGAGCACCCGCATACTATCTCAAGTACGACGTACTGACGGCTGTGGGACAGACCGTCTCCCACACTGGGATGAGAAGCGCATGCGCTAGTCTACTCCGGAGTATCGATGCCCTGTCTCGATAGTCCTGCGACTAGGGACCTACATAAGGATGTGCTTATAGATTACCCAGCCCCACTAGTGTGACTGCCATCACAACGCTGGTAATCAAGCAAAGATCCTAAGGGCTCCACTAATGTGTATAGGCGATATACTAAAATAAACACATGTACACATTGAAGTAGAAACAAACCAAGTAGCATACTACTATTTTGAGCAAGATTGTATATACAAGGTGAATATCCCAAGCTTCCATTAAGTAATATACAAACCAGTATGATACAGTAATGGCCTCTAGGGCATATACACTAACAGATGCGACACCAAATTCGACGATCTAGTTCCTTCCTTTTGTAAATTCAAGAGAGTTGTAACGAATTTGTCGATAAATAAAGGTGAAATTCTTTTATCTTTCTTTCTTTAAATTCAAGCATTATGATTCAATCTATATTCTTGAATGTGTTCTTTGTGATGATGCTTGAGTAAACTCTGCTCGTGGAGGAGTCGAAACAAATCAATAGATGATGAAGTTGACGAATCTTTAAACATTTTCTTAAGTCCTATAACGTTTGTAAATTCTTGAAAATCGAATGATCGATGATCTAGTTTCGAGGCGAAATGCTTTCTTGATTATTTTCGCACGGAACTAGAGTTCAACGATCGATCATTTGATTTCCTAGAAACTATCTTGTGAATGAGATTCATCGAAAGGACAAAGGATAAGATGAGGAAACCCTAATTCTTCGCAAGATCCTTAATCCTCGATAAATCGTCATCGATCTAGCATCAATTCGTTAATGGATAAGAAAAGGTAATTGCTAATCTTCTTCACATCTATAGATTTAATCGACTCCTACGAGCTCCACTTCAATTCTTGAAACTTTAATCGATTGGAATTCTATCACTTCTTGATTCTTGATTTTTAATGCTTTCTTGATTCTTGATTAGATCTAGTTGATTCTTGAAATTCATTGATATAAATCTTGAATCGTTTTCTTTTCTATTAAATTTTCAATTCAAACAAAACAAATACGAACGAATCTCACAATCCCTGTGGACGATCCGCACTTACTAACGCGCTACATTCGACACCGTTATTGATTGCGGTCAAAATATTTTTGGTTGTGATTTCTACATAATTTTCTAAATACAGACACAATGAGAAAATCGATCAATCAAATGGCACCGTTGCCGGGGATAGTGCGCTAATTCGTTCTTTATTGAAATTTGAATTGAAAGATTTATTCCATTACAATTTTGAGATCAAAATTCACGCAAAATCTAAACGATTTGTTGTGGTTTGTTGCAAGGAAATCTGGAGCTTGCTGTGCAATTGGAAAAATATTTGGAGAATTCCAGAAAGCTCAGGAGATGAACAGTAGCTATCTGTTAAATTTATGTGCAGGGAACAGTGCAAACTGCGGCGGAACCGCGGTCTAAGGAGGAATCTGCGGCGGAACCGCGGTTAATTTGAAGCATCTCTGTACCATATTTTTTCAGGTAACCTCTATCTTTCTTATCTCCTTCCTCATCTGCTCTAATTAACAATTTGCTGTAGGCTTCTTTGCAAAAATCGCAGCGCCGCAAAAAGAAAAATAAATTATGCGTGTTTTTGGTTTTTGGTTGTTTGCATATTAATATGGACATTAAGGGGCACGGCCAAATCCAGATTAGGTGGGGAGTTCATTACCCTTCCTAAGCCCCAAAAATCACAAACTTGCATCCGCATTTACCCTCATTAACTAAAAAAATATCTAGAGATGACTCTAAGGACCGTCGCGCTCACTTAGGACAGAAGAAGGCCGTGGGTAATTCATTGCTTATCCGCGTTTCTTTTGTGGTGTCTAAGGCAAGTGTGTCGAAGGCAAGTGGTTACTTAATTAGGCCCACTACTTACGTAGTGGAGAACCTCCCACTTATCTGGCACTTACCTGGCCACAGGAGAGACAAAGAGGCAGTGGAGGATTTATCCTGCGACTTGTCTTTTGGCAGTTAGGAGCGGTCTAGAGCTTTGACCTAGGTGACCCCTAGAATTAGGGTTTTGCTTGTTGCATTTGTTGTGATCGCATCAAATTTTTAAAAATCCGTATCATTTTTCAAAACAAACACCGCATTCATTCATTTCCCCTAATTATAAGTCACGCTGCCACTTGTACTAACCCTTTTTAGTGCAAGATAGGCTGGACACGGGATTCTAGTGCCCGTATAGTCCGCGTTCCCTTGATCGACTCCGAAGTCGGTATTTCTCCATTTACTTCTTCTTTACCAACCACCAAACCGACATCGATGGATCCGTCTCCATCGAATTTCTTTACCACTAATCTTCCATCGTCCGTTGGTGCGCAGAATCTACCCCGCATCTTTCTCCAAGAGAGGTGCTATCCTTTGCGAGGTCCTCTTTCGACCTGCTTATCCATTCCACCAGCCAACGGGGATAATTTTGAGATTAAACCCCAATACATCAACCTTCTACCCAAATTCCACGGTCTCGAGACTGAAGATGCATACGTCTTTATCACCAAATTTGAAAACGTATGCGCAATGATGGGTACGTCACAACTTTCAGTGGATGCTATGCGTCTACGTCTTCTTCCATTTACTTTGTGAGATATAGCTGAGAAGTGGCTGTATAACACTACCACACATTCCATTACGTATTGGGAAGAATTCGTTGCAGCATTCCTTAAGAAATTCTACCCTATGCAAAAGACAGCTCGAATCTGTAGCGAACTAAATCAATTCACCCAGCTTCCGACTGAACCATTCTCGAAATTCTTTGAACGATTCAAGGATCTTTTGGTTCAATGTCCATATCACGGCATCCCGAGATGGGATCTTTGCCGAATCATTTATGAGGGCATTAACCCAAACACTAAACAGAACCTTGAAAACATGTGTCAAGGCACCTTTATGACCAAGGATGATGGGGAAGCTTGGAAATTTTTAGAAGAGTTCGCTGAAAAATCCTTACAGTGGGAGAGTGGAACCCAGTCATCGACTAGGGGTGGCGTACACCAAATTGATGTGTCCATAGGTGTTCGAGCTGAGATGGCAGCAATGCAAAAGAAGCTCGAGGCTATGGAACACAAATTTTTAGCAGCCTCCCTAAACCCGATGTCGCTCCCCAAAACTGTATGTGGGTGATGTTCTAATCCTTCTCACTTAACGGAATAATGTCCATTAAACTCTCCGTTTTAAGGTCACGAGCATACCAATGCCGCATTTCAAAGACCTAGAAACGATCCATATTCTTCCACGTACAATCAGGGTTAGAGGAATCACCCGAATTTTGCTTGGAACCAACAACAACAATCTCAAAACACGGTTCCAAGCCAAAATCAATTCCAAAGGGCTCTTCCACCACAACAGCAACCACTTCAACTCACTCAGCACCCTTACCAGTCACAAAATTTTCAAAACCAGGTCAACCCTCCTGCACCTTCTAATCCTATGACCTGTTCTGACGAATTCTCTCAATTCACTTAAACCATGAAATCACTCTTGCTAAATTTCATAGAGGTGTCGGCTGAGGTTAGATCTTCCGTCAGTGAGATAAAGAAAAACTCAGCGTCCCAAGCTGAGAGTATCAGATCGATGGAAGCTGAAATTGCATGACTTAAAGCCGAAATGAGTGCGAGAGAAAAAAGGAAACTTCCGTCTCAACCCCTACCGAATCCTGGGCATTACAATGTAAACGCCGTTACAACGTTGAGATCAGGAAGAGTGCTGAATAACCATGTTGGGGAAGAAATTGATGATATTGAAAATCCTATCAATAACACCCCGGATGAGACCTTTCCTCACACACACACTTCTACTTCTGATCCTTGTTCTTCTACCCCACCGCCTTCTCACGAGCCTATTCTTCGTTTCCCTCTAGGCTCGACACCTCAGTACAGCTCTTCTAGTCCTCCACAGAAGATCCCCACTCCTCTTCTGGGATCACGTCTACCCCCACTTCCTTCTCCTATGATGGACCCAGCGCTTATTGCTAAAGCTCCTTATCCGAATCGGTTAAGGGGTAACAAATCGAGTCCACATATGGAGAAAATTATGGAAATGTTCAAACAGGTTAACATCAACATCCTTCTCTTAGATGCTATTCAACAAGTCCCCGCTTATGCGAAAATTCTTAAGGACTTGTGCACTAGGAAAAGGAAGACTCAAGTGCCGAAGAAGGTTTTCATGTCTAATAATATTAGCACTGCTTTTATCCCACAGCTACCAAAGAAACGTAAGTACCCAGGATGTCCTACGATATCGATTTCTATTGGGGGTAAAAACATAAACCGTGCTCTTTTAGACCTTGGCGTAAGTGTTAACCTACTTCCATATTCTGTCTATGAGCATCTAGGGATTGGAGAGTTGAAACCAGCTCACTGCACTCTCCAAATGGCAGACCGTTCAATCACCAAACCTAGAGGTGAACTAGAGGATGTGTTGATAAAGGTCGGGAAATTTGTATTCCCTGTGGACTTCATTGTACTCGATACACAACCTGTAGCGAACCTCCGGAGCCAAATTCCGGTGATTTTGGGTCGACCATTCCTTGCCACTTCCAATGCTGTAATTAACTGTAGAAATGGTTCAATGAACTTATCCTTTGGAAATATGACCATTGAACTAAACATCTACAAAGTTGGAAGTCAGCCATCAGAACCCTCTGCTCATATCCTTGATGTGTGCTCTGTCCACGAGATTGCTCCCGAAAGTTGCGGAGTTGATGAACTTTTCTTTACAGATCTCGATGATACTATCACATCACTGTTTGATCCTGCACATGATCTTAGTGAGGACACCAATTCCACGCTTGAGTCCGACACTCCTGACTTATCACCACCCGAGTCTGTATCTTTCACAGGCTATGAGCTTCTTTGTGACTCCGAAAATCACTCGATGATCCCACCTTCTATTATTTCTCCGCCAGCATTAGATCTCAAAATTTTGCCTTCTCATCTTAAATATGCATATTTAGGTGAGAATGAGTCTTTACCGATTATCATATCCGCTTCTCTAGCATCAGAGTAAGAGAATGCACTTTTATCGGTATTGAGATCTAATAGGGAGGCGTTTGGTTGGACCATGGCGGAAATCAAAGGGATTAGTCCCTTGATAGCAGAACATCATATACATGTGATGGATGATGCCTAACCAACTCGAGAACCACAGAGACGGTTGAACCCCGTCATGAAGGAAGCGGTGATGAAAGAGATCGTCAAATATCTTGATAATGGTATTATATACCCAATCTCCGATAGCCAATGGGTGAGTCCAATACATGTCTTCCCTAAGAAATCTGGCATCACTGTTATTACCAATGAGGCAAATGAGTTGATTCAGACACGCGCCCAAACTGGGTGGCGTGTATGTATTGATTACAGAAAACTCAATGTCGCCACGAGGAAAGACCACTTTCCTCTACCTTTCATTGATTAGATGCTGGAACGCTTAGCTGGACGTGAGTATTATTGCTTTATGGACGGATACTCTGGCTATAATCAGGTCCCCATAGCCAAAAAGGATCAAGATAAAACCACTTTTACTTGTCCTTTTGGTACCTTTGCTTATAGACGCATGCCCTTTGGGTTATGCAATGCTCCCGCTATATTTCAGCGGTGTATGATAGGGATATTCTCTGACATGGTCGAGAATTTTTTGAAGATTTTTATGGACGATTTCTCGATTTTCGGAGACTCTTTTTCTGATTGCCTATCGAATCTTGACGCAGTTCTTACTCGTTGCAAAGAGAAGAACTTAACCTTGAATTGGGAAAAATGTCATTTCATGGTCCAAGAGGGAATTGTGCTTGGACATGTTATTTCACGGAAAGGCATTGAGGTTGACAGAGCTAAGATATATGTCATTCAAAACCTTCCTCATCCCAAAAGCATCAAGGATATCCGATCATTTCTTGGCCATGCGGGCTTTTATAGGAGATTCATTAAGGATTTTAGCAAAATTGCTAGACCCTTAACTCTTCCCTTGGCCAAGGATACGACCTTCCACTTTGACTCGGATTGTGAGGCATCATTCGACTCGCTCAAACACTCCATCACTACAGCCCCCGTTCTAGCGTCTCCAAATTGGGACTACCCCTTTGAGCTTATGTGTGATGCATCAGACTTTGCAGTAGGTGCAGTCTTAGGACAACATATTGAAAAGATGCCACACGTGATCTATTATGCGAGTAAGACCCTGAATGATGCTCAAATTATCTATACAACTATCGAAAAAGAACTTTTGGAAGTTGTATTCGCATTAGAAAAATTCAGGCCTTACTTGATTGGCTCACCAATAGTTGTGTACACTGACCACTCCGCCTTGAAATATCTTCTGGCGAAGAAAGATGCAAAAGGTAGGCTAATACGTTGGATCCTTCTATTACAAGAATTTGATCTTGTTATCAAAGATAAGAAAGGATGTGAAAACGTTGTAGCCGACCATCTTTCACGCATCTCTTCCTCACCTGTGACCCTGCCGATCAATGATTCGTTTCCAGACGAACAACTCTTGAGCGTATCCATTGAACCTTGGTTCAGGGATATTGTGAACTATCTTGTCACGGGACTGATACCTAGCGATTGGTCAAAATAGGACAAATACCGTTTTCTGTCCCAAGTAAAACACTTTTACTGGGATGATCCATATCTGTTTAAGTATTGTCCTGACTAGATCATTCGCCGGTGTGTCCCGAATGAGGAGTTCAAGAGTGTTCTATCTTTTAGTCATGATCAGGCCTGTGGGGGTCACTTCGGTCCTAAAAAGATGGCGGAGAAGGTTTTACAATGCGGTTTTTATTGCCCGACTTTGTTCAAAGACGCGTTTGATCATTGCAAAACCTGTACACAGTGTCAACACAGGGGTAGAATTTCCCAGAGAAATGAAATGCCTCAGCAACTGATTGAATACGATTTCGGATTGTGTAGTTGGAAAAATGTATAAAAATCACAACCAAAAATTATTTTGACCGCAATCAATAACGGTGTCGAATGTAGCGCGTTAGTAAGTGCGGATCGTCCACAGGGAAAGTGTAATCGTTCGTGTTTCGATTTAGATGAGTTAAAACTTTAAAGAAAAGAAAAGAAACAACAATTCATGATTTAAAGATTTTAAGTTCAAGAATTAGAAAAATCTAGTCTAAATCAAGAAACGATAAAATCAAGAATTGATATTTGATGATTTCCAAACCAACAATCAAGATTCGAAGTGTGGCTCGTAGGAGTAGATCGGATTTATAGATGTGATGAGATCTAATAATTTCATATTCTTATCCATTAACGAATTGATACTAGATCGATGACGATTTATCGAGGTTAAGGATCTTGCGAAGAAACTAGGGTTTCCTCATCTCATCCTTTGTCCTTTTGATGAATCTTATTCACAAACTAGCTTCTAGTAAATCAAATGATCGATCGTTGATCTCTAGTTTCGAGCGAACACAATCAAGAAAGCATCGTCTCGAAACTAGGTCATTGATCATTCGATTCACAAGAATTTACAAACGTTATAGGATTTAAGAATTGTAAAAGAATCTAAATCATCATCATTCTATCGATCATCTCGACTCCGTTACCAGCGGAGTTTTACTCAAACATTATCACAAAGCAAACATTGAAGAATCTAGATTGAATCATAATGCTTGAATTCAAAAGATAAGCAAGATAAAAGAATTGTCACCTTTATTATTCAACAATTTGTTACACTTTGCTCAAAGACTACAAGAAATTGAGAAGGGAACGAGATCGTCGAATCTAGCGTCGCATCGTCTCCATGAGTCGCGGATCGGCTTGGATCACTTGCTCGGATGAAGATCGGCTTTGCTCCAAAAGGATCTAGGCTTCTTGCTTTGATTGAACTCGGAATTCTTGATCTTGGATTGGAATTTAGAATTAGGGTTAGGGTTTACAAGTTGTGTCACTCAACTTGTAAGTGGAAGATGAAGAGAGGAGAAGAAGAACCCCTATTAACCCTAGATCTAGGTTTCCTTTTATAAGCCTCATAACCTTAGATCTAGAATTCAAATTTCAAATTTCCCTCCAAAATGAACAACTTTTCCCTCCAAAATGAACCACCTCATTTGAATTTTCCCTCCAAAGTGAACTACCTCATTTGAATTTTCCCTCCAAAATGAACCACCTCATTTGAATTTTCCCTACAAAATGAGGTTGTTACAAGGAGGCTTCTAGAAGAAGGTTGTTATAAGGAGGCTTCTAGAAGAAGGTTGTTGGAGAGAGCTTTCTAGAAGAAGGTTGTTATAAGGAGGCTTCTAGAAGAAATTAGTTAGAAGGAGGCTTCTAGAACTAGGTTGCTAGGCCGAGCCTTCTAGATGAATCCACGTGGAGTTTCTGGAGAGTTCTGGAAGCTTTGCCGTTAGAAATAAGCACATGGGGAAAATCTGCTTCTCTGCTGACGTCATCATGCCGCGGATCCGCGGCGGGAAGCGCCCATTGGCCTTGAATAAATTTCTGGAATAGTTTTACACCTTATTGTTTACTACCAGATCACCAGACTTAGACTTAGTGTAATTTTGATCAGCACTTTTGACAATTTGGCTCGGTTTCTGGAATTTCCTGCACAGACTTCGAAACAAGTGGTGCGCTACAAGAATGATGCGATGCCATGATAAACAGTCAATTTCCCTAAAAATGCCGGTTTTAGAGTACAACACAGGTAATTCGGTATTTTACTATTGTTTTGCTAATATGTGAAATATGCAAACCGAACACCTCTAGATGAATGCAAAAGATAGGGAAATTGACGTGTTAAAAATACATTATTTTCGACTGATCAGCAACCCATCTTAGTGGTTGAAATTTTCGATGTTTGGGGCATTGACTTTATGGGTCCCTTTCCCAACTCCTTTGGGAATTTGTACATACTGCTTGCGGTTGATTACGTCTCGAAGTGGGTTGAAGCCATTCCATGACGCACTAATGACAAAAAGGTTGTCATTAAGTTCTTAAAAGAAAACATCTTTTCGCGATTTGGACACCCACGCGCTATCATTAGCGATAACGGGACACATTTCTGCAACAGGTCTTTCGAGACTCTGATGCGGAAATACGCAATCAACCACAGACTTTCTACACCCTATCATCCCCAAACGAGCGGGCAGGCTAAGATTTCGAATAGACAGATCAAAAAAATCCTGGAGAAGACTGTTGCTAAGAATAGAAAAGATTGGTCGACCAAACTGACGGATGCTCTTTGGGCATTCCGAACTGCATTTAAAACCGATCTAGGGATGTCTCCATATAGGTTAGTGTTTGGGAAGGCTTGTCACTTGCCAGTCGAGATTGAGCATAAAGCATTGTGGGCTATTAAGGAAATCAACTTTGACTTAAACTAAGCCTGCAACCTTCGGAAGCTGCAATTAAATGAGCTAAGCGAACTCCGCGATGAAGCTTATGATAACGCTGTAATCGTAAAGAATAGGACTAAGCTTTTTCATGATAAAAACATTTTGAGGAAAACATTTTCACCTGGTCAGCATGTCCTTCTTTATGATTCACGACTACACCTTCACACGGGTAAGCTTCGATTTCGGTGGAAGGGACCTTTTGTTGTGCGGTCTGTATACCCGCACGGGGCAGTAGACGTAGAAAATGTCAAAAACGGCACATTTTTCAAAGTGAATGGACATAGACTAAAGCCGTATTTTTCCACTGACCCCACGGAGGAGCTTCTGTTCTTACAGGAGCCATTTTACCTTGATTAAAATTCCTCCGTCTCACCTCCATGTCCTGTATATTACTGCATCATCTTTTTGAATAGAGGTGAGTGAAAAGAATAAGTTTGGGGGAGGATCTTCACTTATATATTTTGCCCCCACTAATAAATTCCTCCCAGGCTTACAAGTTTTGTAGATATAGCAGTTGGCGACAGTGAGGACACTGTTGAAAACAAGTTTGGGGGAGGTTTGTGCTTATTTTTGCATCATTTGCATAAGCACAAAACATTTCTTTAAAAACCTATAAAAATTTAAAATTTTTCAAAACCCATAAAAATTTAAATTTTTTTTGCAAAATATAAAAATATTTAATATTTAAACATTTTTGTACATAAATAAGATAATAAAAGATTAGATAGTGAAAAATTACATCCATGAGATTAGAAAAATTTAAGAAAACCAAGAAAATTAGAAGTTTTCTTATACGAACTAGTAATAAGTAGTTATGAGCCGTTGTCCCAAGGGTTAGTAAGATGAAAGAAGTCACTAATCTGAGGATAAAAATAAGTCTGAAAAATAGTTTCTATTCTGGAAGCCAAACATTTTGAACGTTGATACCCTACTATACGCACTTACACACATCTTAAAGCTTGGGATAGTAGAGGATACCTTGAAATGCTCTTGTCTAAAAGCCAAAATATGAAGGAAATAAAAAAATGAAGAAAATATAAAATGGTGAGAAAAATGGACACTGGTTTTGTTATCGCCAAGGCAGCAATAAAAAAATATAGCGAGGGTGCCTCTTCACCTAGTGCCCTAAGGCCAACTGGTCTGGGAGTCACTGCTAAGCCTTAGGTGGTGCAAGACGAGGAAAAACAACAAATAAGCAAGCACATGAGTAATCGGTCGGTTAGTACCTCAAGAAGTATTAGCGGTCGCATGAAAGTGTGTGAGCAAATTCATCTAAATATTCATTAATTAAAAAGTACTGAGGCTGATGGGCAAGAGTATGATAGCTTGAATTGAATTCTCCGGGTGTAGGTATGTCCTTTACACACACGTAGGGTGATATGATCGATGTTTGGAAGAAAGATAGGAATGAAAAATAGGACGATGTTTTATTGAGGGAGGACGTGATTTCGGACATCTTTTCATGACTATTAAGATAGGGCTCATGACAACCGAAAGCTAGCTTAGTTGGAAACCCTAATTTTCAAGGCTTTTCTTTTACAATTCTTTTCTTTAAATGTAATATTCATGATCTTCCTTTTATTATTGGATTTTGTAGGTGCAATCCGCTGAAAACCCTCAGGAGACAACACTCCTCCTACTAGGGACACCTAGAGGTTTAAAGGCTTGTTGCACGTGCTCAGTGCAATCGTGTTGCCTACGAAAGTGTGCTAGTTAGTTTTTCTCTTTCTTTATTTTCTCCTTCTCTTTTTAATAAAACAGTTCGCTCGAGACGACCGAAAATAAGTTTGGGGGAATTTGATCAGTCGAAAATATTGTATTTTTAACACGTCAATTTCCCTATCATTTGCACTCATCTAGTAGTGTTCGGTTTGCATATTACACATATTAGCAAAACAGCTGCAAAATACAAGATTACATGTGTTATACTCTAAAACCAGCATTTTTAGGGAAATTGACTGTTTATCATGGCATCGCATCATCCTTGTATTGCGCAACACTTGTTTCGAAGTGTGTGCAGGAAATTCCAGGAGAAAGGCCAAAGTTGTCAAAATGCTGATAAAAAATACGCCAACTCAATTGCTTGAGATCTGGAAGTAATATAGAAGGAATTGGGAGAATCAACATATCAGGAAACTACCATGAAGTCAGCATATCCACAGTAGAAATTTTATGCACTGAGGCCCTCACGTGACCGCGGATCCGCGGCCGGAGCCGGCACGTGCCGCGGATCCACGGCAGCATTGCCACGTCATCATCAAAGTTTCACTGCAGTATTCTTCTATCAGTTCCTATACCTCAGAAAGCTATGATAATTTCCAGAATTTTCCAGAGTTTTCTGCCAGATCAGAAAGGTTCCTTGTACAAGCTAATGATGTCCTAGCTTCCAAAGCAAGCTTCACCTTAACTACCTTAAAAGCCTAGAACCTTCTCCCTAACCTCCTAGCTTAAGGTGGAAGCTAAACCCTAACTAACTAGTTCTAGAGGCTTCTACCTAACTAACTAGATTACAAGGGAAGCTAACCTAATCCAAGCTTCTTAAGGAAGCTAATCATTCTTAAGCCTATAAAAGGGACCCTAGGCCTTACTTGAAATGGTTGTTCAAAAATTCCCCCCACAAGTTGAGTGACACGACTTGTGCCTCAAACCCTAACCCTAATCCAATCAAAAAGCCAAAAGTTCAAGATCATTGAGTTCAATCAAAGCAAGAATTCTTCAAAGCCTTTAGAAGCGAAGCCGGACTTCATCGGAGCAAGTGATCAACCCGATCCGCGACTAAAGCAGCCGAAGCGACGCCAAATTCGACGATCTAGTTCCTTCCTTTTGTAAATTCATAAGAGTTGTAACGAATTTGTCGATAAATAAAGGTGAAATTCTTTTATCTTGCTTTCTTTAAATTCAAGCAATATGATTCAATCTATATTCTTGAATGTGTTCTTTGTGATGATGCTTGAGTAAACTCCGCTCGTGGAGGAGTCGAAACAAATCAATAGATGATGAAGTTGACGAATCTTTAAACATTTTCTTAAGTCCTATAACGTTTGTAAATTCTTGAAAATCGAATGATCAATGATCTAGTTTCGAGGCGAAATGCTTTCTTGATTATTTTCGCACGGAACTAGAGTTCAACGATCGATCATTTGATTTCCTAGAAGCTATCTTGTGAATGAGATTCATCGAAAGGACAAAAGATAAGATGAGGAAACCCTAATTCTTCGCAAGATCCTTAATCCTCGATAAATCGTCATCGATCTAGCATCAATTCGTTAATGGATAAGAAAAGGTAATTGCTAATCTTCTTCACATCTATAGATTTAATCGACTCATACGAGCTTCACTTCAATTCTTGAAACTTAAATCGATTGGAATTCTATCACTTCTTGATTCTTGATTTTTAATGCTTTCTTGATTCTTGATTAGATCTAGTTGATTCTTGAAATTCATTGATATAAATCTTGAATCATTTTCTTTTCTATTAAATTTTCAATTCAAACAAAACAAATACGAACGAATCTCACAATCCCTGTCGACGATCCGCACTTACTAACGCGCTACATTCGACACCGTTATTGATTGCGGTCAAAATATTTTTGGTTGTGATTTCTATATAATTTTCTAAATACCGACACAACGAGAAAATCGATCAATCAAATGGCGCCGTTGCCGGGGATAGTGCGCTAATTCGTTCTTTATTGAAATTTGAATTGAAAGATTTATTCCATTACAATTTTGAGATCAAAATTCGCGCAAAATCTAAACGATTTGTTGTAGTTTGTTGCAAGGAAATCTGGAGCTTGCTGTGCAATTGGAAAAATATTTGGAGAATTCCAGAGAGCTCAGGAGATGAACAGTAGCTATCTGTTAAATTTTCGTGCAGGGAACAGTGCAAACTGCGGCGGAACCGCGGTCTAAGGAGGAATCTGCGGCGGAACCGCGGTTAATTTGAAGCATCTCTGTACCATTTTTTTCCAGGTAACCTCTATCTTTCTTATCTCCTTCCTCATCTGCTCTAATTAACAATTTGCTGCAGGCTTCTTTGCAAAAATCGCAGCGCCGCAAAAAGCAAATTAAATTGTGCGTATTTTTGGTTTTTGGTTATTTGCATATTAATACGGACATTAAAGGGCACGACCAAATCCAGATTAGGTGGGGAGTTCATTACCCTTCCTAATCCCCAAAAATCACAAACTTGCATCGGCATTTACCCTCATTAACTAAAAAAATATCTAGAGATGACTCTAAGGACCGTCGCGCTCACATAGGACAGAAGAAGGCCGTGGGTAATTCATTGCTTATCCGTGCTTCTTTTGTGGTGTCTAAGGCAAGTGTGTCGAAGGCTAGTGGTTACTTAATTAGGCCCACTACTTACGTATTGGAGAACCTCCCACTTACCTGGCCACAGGAGAGACAAAGAGGCAGTGGAGGATTTATCCCGCGACTTGTCTTTTGGCAGTTAGGAGCGGTCTAGTGCTTTGACCTAGGTGACCCCTAGAATTAGGGTTTTGCTTGTTGCATTTGTTGTGATCGCATCATATTTTTAAAAATCCGTATCATTTTTCAAAACAAACACCGCATTCATTCATTTCCCCTAATTATAAGTCACGTGCCACTTGTACTAACCCTTTTTAGTGCAAGATAGGCTGGACACGGGATTCTAGTGCCCATTTAATCCGCGTTCCCTTGATCGACTCCGAAGTCGGTATTTCTCCATTTACTTCTTCTTTACCCACCACCACACCCACATCGATGGATCCGTCTCCATCGAATTTCTTTACCACTAATCTGCCGCCGTCCGTTGGTGCGCATAATCCACCCCGCATCTCTCTCCAAGAGAGGTGCTATCCTTTGCGAGGTCCTCTTTCGACCTGCTTATCCATTCCACCAGCCAACTGTTGGAGATAGTGCCCTCAGAGTCAATTATTGGATCACAGGCACGTGATTGCAATGATTGATGGAGGACCTATCCCGATAGGACAGTCTTACTCAAGATGATAGTATGCTATCTGGTTTATCTTTATCACCGTGTACTGCTTTAGGTGACCTTACAGGTCACTATTGCGCATTGATAGAGCCCCTAGGATTCTTGCTTGACTGCCAGCAGTATGAGGGCGATCATATACGTGGGAGCTGGTAGTCTATAAGCACATCCGTAAAAGGTCCCTAGTCGTGGGAGTTTCGAGACAGGGCATCGATACTCCAGAGTAGACTAGTGTATACAGTCGAGACCCCGACGAGGGGCGTGGCCGGTCTCACAAGCCATTGGTGTCAGTTGGTTCACCTAAGATGTATACAGGTGCTCATTGGGTTATGAGTACACCGGACAGGACTCGCCGGGAACATTCTAGTTGGTCTTATACCTGACGTCAGATAGCAGTTCCCTGGTGACATGTGTACATGTTAGTTCATCGACCTGAGATCGTCATTTGTCTCGTGTGAGTTCCCACTGTACTTTGATTACTACCCTACCACGCTCAAAGAAGACGTGCAAACAGGTTTTAGTTGGGTACAGTCCCGAGCCACATGGAGGCAGTGAGCGGATCTGCAGGGGTTCGTCTCTCCCGGTAATGGGGGTGAGGTCGCGCTGTGTCTAGGAGAGCCCTTACACGAAGTCCTTGGCCAAGGTAGGAGATTTACTGGTAGGTATTTCAGTAGTATCTCAGGGTGTTCTGGGCTACACTCCGACGCTACTTGTATCGCTTTTAGGGGTCTGACTTTTACCAACCCCCTAGGCCCGCCATGCGATGCTCATAGACGAACGGACCGGACTGTACGGATATTGTCACTGACAGGTTCAGTAGGATGTCAGGATGAGTTCGCTCATCGACGTCCCTTTTGGTCAATACCTGGTAGCCCGTTAAGTATGGCTAATACCTCTGACGTGCTAGTGGTTAAATCCACAGCCAAAGTATTGACGAGTCTTTAGAGTTCCCCACTGACCATTTTCTCAAGTTTCGGGCGAAACGCTGTAGAGGCCGTATGAAGATATGGCAGGGTTCGATCATATACGTACGGTATTGCACGGATCATGATCGGACGGATAATACTAGCGGGCTTTGGTTTAAGCCGGATCCTAGTATTGTACAGTGTAGATTTTGTCTCATTGCATTTGTATTCGGTCGGAATACAAATGTGGGTGTGTATATACAGTCGCGGGGTTTTCCTGTAATTTATTACGGGATCAGTTTTATGAAGTTGCCAGTTTGCTTTCCGTTTCGGCCATTTTTCTTTGTATCTTTCATTGGCTGAAAATTGGTGGAGGAGGGCTTGTTTGCAAATGTGCAAATTAGCATTGTGGAAGGTGGTCTTTGCATATTATTGCTTCATGATGGTTGCACCATCATTTGACTTCTTCACTTCATGATTGCTTGACTTTTGGAGTGATGATGGTTGATGGAGTGTTGGATTTGTTATGTGATCATTGTTTTATCATCATCACCCTTTCTCTCTCTTTCATGTATGATTGCCTCCCTCCCCCTTGGTTTTTCCTCTCTCTCATTCATTTTCATGACATGGGGGCCGGCCAAGCTTCATGGGGGCTGTCCCAAATTTTGGTAGCGGCTTTTTGATCTTTTGGCTTCACAAAAATCCCAAAAGTTTAGTTCATTTCCTCCACCAAAAAGGCAACTTCTTAAAACCCTAATGAGACATAGCACTACACTATTCTACAGCAATTCTTGGGCACGTCGGCTCGCCAACTTCGTGCCCGACTTGCCTCGGTCCAGAGGTGGGAGCCATTAAAAGAACCCAGCGATGTGGTGCCCTTCCGACGAGGAGATGAAGACCAGAGATTCCACGGGGAGTTCGGGACGACGACGAGAAGACCGAAGGACACGGATCGCTCGGTATATCTCTCTACCCCTTCTATAGTTTGCTAGGACTATGTTAATGGCCCGATCCGGGTTTATAGTGCGCGGTGGTTGTTCACACCATAATATTGTATTATTATATTCCCCATTCTTATTCGTTTTATAAATAAACAGGTGCTTTTGACGCATGTCTGCTACATGTTACAGGTTACAGGTTCTTGGATCAAAAACAGTGAAAACAATGAAAAGATAATGCAAAAGTGAGACTGCGAATGATAAATGGTGAAATCGTGATCGAGCCTACATTTTGAGGAACAATGAACAACAGTTCACCGAGTACAAAGGCAACGACACGAAGAAATAGTAAAAATCCACTACAATGTTCACTGGAAAGATCTGGAAGAGAACGAGACACCAATATGCAAAAAGACCTGAGAATATAAGAAGACAATAATGACAAGAGCCTGTACACAAAATTACAGAGCACAAATACCTAGTTTGGCCGCGGAACCGCGGCCAAACCCAGGCTGGGACCGCGGTTCCGCGGCTGTTATATGCCCGTGTCGGTGTATTTTGGTGGCAGTGCGTGGATAGTTGAATAGGTCTTTTTATATAGGGCTATTTTTGTAAATGCAGATATGCGAATCAAATGTAACCTAGGGTTTCCTATTCTCTATAAATAGGAACTCTAAAGATTGTATTAGGTTATGCCTCCTTTTAATAATAAATTTCAGAATTCTTTATGGAGAGCATCAGTGCTTCTTTTCAATTCATGAATTCAGATCTGACAACCCTGCGTTGATGATTGGAGAGAGACATCTGTAAATAGTTTTAATTAATTGCTCTAGTTTAGATTTTAATTCTTTGCCCTAGGTAGATTTAATTCCTTGCCGTAGATAATTGTTTAGAGTTAGCTTTGGGAAGGCTTTTGAGAGATGAGATCTCTCATCCCTTTCTTACCCATCATATATTTTCAATAGGACTCCATGCATACACGCACACACCGCGCCCTACGGCATCCTACCCCTCGAGGTAACGATGACACCGTAGTATAAAGGCCCGGTTGGGCGTGTTTTCCATGGATGTTAGGGTAAGGATCTCTAAAAGAAGGACAAGAACCTAGAGGAAGGAACACTTTCCCGAATGGATCTAATCCCCTTTATTGATAATTACCATAACTCCTCATAGATTTTCATTCGGGTATAGAAAGCGTTGAGATTTACTTGCATTTCCAAACCATCCCTAAACCCAACCCTAGCAAGGCTAGATCTAGATAATCGTAGTATAGGATAATTTAGGTTTTTCGATTTAATAATCCATCCGACCACAATCGGAATTAACACGTTAGCGCGATTAGGAGATTCACAACATCCCTGTGGATCGACCCGTACTCACCGGCTAGCTTCATGCGATGTCGTTCTTGATTGCGGTAATAGATAGTTTTTGAGATCAAATCAAATGGCGCCGTTGCCGGGGATGGCGTAGAAATTTCCTTTTTGCAATTTCGGGTTAATCTAAATTAAAAAAATCATAAAAATCTAAAAAATCCAAAAATTATAAAAATATATCAATTGTTATTTTTTGGAAAGGGTACTTTGTTGTGTGAATCTTGCAGGAACAATCGAGACGGATCTGGAAATTACCAGAAAGCGAAACAGAAAACAGAAGATCCTTACAACAGAAGGTTGCAACAACAGAGACATTGAAAAATTCTCGAGCCACGAACCAACCTCCAGACCGCGGAAATGCGGCGTAAATCCAGTTTAGACTGCGGAAACGCGGTCCCACAGTGACATCATCGACTGCAATTTTTTTTGGGGCACTGTGCAGTCAAGTTGACCGCGAAACCGCGGTGGGAACCAGATTTTGCCGCGGAAGGGCGGCGCCAAGGTGACATCATCTCGTGGAATTTCCTCTGTAAGCCCCTATGTTCTTGTTCTGAAAATATAGATATATCTTTTCTGAAAATTTCCTGCAGAATTTTGTGCGCTTTAAAAATATCCCCCCTTCCAAATAACAATCTTGTGCAGGATTTGTGCGCCTCGTTTAAAAAAGAAATTGATTGCAAGTAATCTTTTTTGTTGCATATCTTTTCTCGAATATCTTTTTGCAACAATTTTTTCCAAATAAAGATTCTTTGTGATATGCTTAAAATAATAACTGATTGCAAGTAATCTTTTCTGTTGCATATCTTTTATTAAAAATCTTTTTGCAACAAATCAAATAAAGATAAAATGGAAAAGGAAAAAAAATTTATTAGACAACTTGCCAACTTTTGCCGCAAATAAATCCTTGCACCACAACAAACATTCTTTCTTTTCCCCTTTCTTCTAACATGGGTACCCCACATAATAAATCACTTGCCGAACTTTGGTATCCCGAACCTAATTTTGCGTCGTATGTCAATTTGTTCGGCCAATTTAAAGACGATCCTTCCATGCCTAAAATATCTTTGAAAGATCAAATAGAAGCGTCTAGGAGAAATAGTTTGACCTTTCAACCCACTCTGTGTCAACCAAGTCAACTTTTACCACCTCCATGTGTTGATACCACTTTTTCAAGTCCTTCTGTCACTCCTAAGCCGATGTCCATTGCTGAGCATATTGCTCAATCTCGCAGCCGATCTTTCACCCCTCTCCACTCATCTAGTTCTAGGGATCCGCACGATTATTCACCTTTTTATCCACATGTTGACCCTACCCCTGTCCAACCACCCACTTCCTACCAGTCCTACTCGACTTTCCCACCTTCACTAGACATTGATTCTACACAGCCGGTTGGGAGTTTTGCATATCCACATGATTTCGAATCTTTTACCGAAACCCCCTACCACCCAAGTCTAGTTTGGAAGAGTCGTTGGAGGCTTATATTGCAGCAACAAACAAAATGGTGAGGAATGTGGAAGCGTCCATGGCCGCCCTTATGCAGCCTAGTGAACCGGTAGCTAGTTTTCCGCTAGCTCCAAATTTTTCAATGTATCAGGAGGCGGTTGGACAGAGTGAGAATTTGAGAGGATTTCCAAATCAAACCTACCCTTACCCAATTGAAGCCCACAACTCCAGTTTTCCATCGAATGTCCTAAATGATTCACAAGTTCAAAATAAAAACGAGTTGTGTGATTTTGTAATGTTTGATTTGCCAAATTGTGAAGAACCCCATTCAAGTGAAACCACACTTAACCCTTTCGATCTTTACACCTCCAATCTAGAACCTGAATTGATAAATATCCATGCTTTTGATGAGGTGTCTAAAGAAATTGATTTTCACTTGATTGAGGATATAGACGCCGGGAATATTTCGGATGATGAACCTGTCGATTTGATCGAAATTTTATGTTCCATTCATCATCCCGAGTCATTAGATGTTTCTCCCGAACCTCATATGCGTCTTGATTTTGATGATAATGGCATGGATGAGTTGAATTTTGAGGAGAATTATGATGATAGTATTGAGGAGAGTAGTGAGGATAATATTGAGGTTGAACCATTTTTGTTTGATGTGTCGGATTTTCCAATTCATCCTCTTGAACCTTTACCTAAATCACCCTCCCCCCTTTCCATCGTTCCGACCACGCTTGAAGACTGTGAGCTTGAAAAATTTTCTTTTGAATCTGACACAGCTCTCACAGCCGATAACACTTACGAGTGTTTCACTTTTTCGGACGATGTTGATGACTCACCGCCCGAGTTTGAGTCCTTTACATTTTCAGATGATTTAGTTGAACCATCAGACTTGGTTGCTTACAGTAGTTTCGAACCATTAATGGAATCTTTCAAGTTCGAGACAGTTTACTACGGTGAGAATGTACTATCCCCAATTCACTCCCTTTCGTCCTTCCTATCGTTCTGACCGTACAAGAGACCATTACGCTTTCATCTCCTATACCAAGTTCGGCGTACCCATGTTTTCTTGCGAATCTTGAGGGATTTGACCCCATTTCACGACGAGTTGATAGGTTAGCGCAATCGCTTTTAACACGTCGGTCATCACATATTGCGCTAATTTATTCACTCGATTTACACCCTCAAGATCGCGCGACCCTTCTTTCTCATTTCCGCCCTTCTTCTCCTCCACCGAGACCATATTCCATTCTTCTTTCCACACGGTCTCGTGTGCTTCTCATCTCTTTTCTTTCCACTCTATTCTTTCACCAACTCGACCATTACCATGATAAGATTTTTGAATGGTTGGTGTTAACCTTTGGCTTGTGTAAGGCCAAGCTTAAGTTTGGGGGGAACCTTTGTATATATGTATATATTTTGTTTTCTTTTTCTATAAAAAAAAAATAAAAAAATTTCAAAACATTAAAAATATTAAATTTTTTTTTAAATAAATAAACAGGGGAGTACCGGCATTTTGACCCTCTTGGTTTAGCATGACAGTGAGGACACTGTCAAGTTCAAGTTTGGGGGTATGCTCGGTACGTTTTCTTCCTTCGCATTCATTTGTACATATTTTTGCATTTGCATACTTATTTGAAAACCCATAAAAATTGAAAAATCTCAAAAATTATAAAAATTATTGTATTCAATTTTGGCTATTTGACTTGAGTTTGACGAATAGGTTAACTGGCTAGGAACAACTAGATCTTAGACTTAGTAAATTAAAAACCCTAAAAATAACCTTCCTTAAAGTTTAACGGTAGAAAATATATGTCTTTGTAGTTTATTTAGAAATAGGCAAATTTTGGGTTCATTTCTTGGGCTAAGTTGAAACGAAGGAAAAGTATTGATGTTCTTATTAGAGCATAAGTTTGAAAAATAATTCCTAGCTTAAGTCTAGATTCTGAAAATGTATACCCTACAATTTGCACAATCACGCATCTTGAAAGTTGGAATAGTAGAGGAGACCTTGAACTGCTCTTATCTGAAGTCCTTAGTACGAAGAAAATGAAAAAAAATACAAGTGTGAATAAAGAATAAAAAAATGAACACTGGTTTTTGTGATTACTTAAGGCTGCAAAAATAGAAAAATATTTAGCGAGGGTGCTTCATCACCTAGTGCCTTAGACCAACTGGTTTGGGAGTCACTGCTAAAACCTTGGGTGTTGCAAGACTAGGAATTACGCTTTAATGTGCAAACGCATCTTGTAATCGGTTGTTGGTACCTCAAGAAGTATTAACGGTCGCATGAAGGATGTGTAAGCAAAATTCAATTAAAAATTCACCTACTAATAAGTACTTTGGACAACGGACAAGGGTACGATTGCTTGATTTGAATTTCCAAGTGTAGGGGTGATTTATACACACACGTCGGGATATGTGATTGGAGTTTAGATGAGAGAAAGGAGTGAAGAATAGAACTTATATCATTAGTAGAGTTGATAGAAATTCCTAAGTGGAGATAAAACCCGGGAAGGAAAACTTAAGAAATATCGAAAGCTAAGTAGATCTGCATAATATATATAATCTTAAGTTAAATGATGAGGAAGTGTGAAGAATATGGGTGGATAATGTAAGTCCACGTTGCCCACCCCGGTGCTTGCGGGGAGGCGGAAAACAGTATAAAAATCGGATTTTTATCGAACTAGGCAACATGGACTAACTAAAGGAGGATCTTTGCTAAACAAAGACTAACTACAAGCTAACTAGTATTAGCTACATGGAAGAAAGGTTATACCTTGGGCTTTATGTCCTTCTCTCCTTGCTCCTTGGAGTGGAAGAAGATGATCACCTTGTCGCCTTCTCTAGTCGAAGAAGGATCCACCCGAGAGCCTCAACCTTTGGCTTCAACTTCAAGCTAGAAGTAACTAAGGTGCTAGAAGTGCTAATCCTAGAACCTTAGATGAGAGTAGAGATTACTTTAGAGAGGTTTATCTCAAGCTCAAGTGTTTCTCAACACATAAGAGGGGAGAGCTTGAGAGAGAGGAAGAGGAGGAGAGAGAATCTATATGATAGAATGAGATGAGAAAATGAACCATTCTCACTAATATGGGTGAATTATGAAAATAGATAATTAGCTAGATAATTGTCATGGTTAATCAAGACTTGAGCATTATCATTTCATATTTAATGCAAATTGCAAGGATCAAAGAGCATCTTTTATATGGAATGATGATGGTCAAAGTGTCAACCTAGGTCAACAAGTCAAGTATGGTCAAAAGGTCAACAACCCTAACCATGCATAATTATATATAACTAATATCAATTATTCATAATACACACATAAGCATTAGGGTTAACAAAATGACAATGGTCATTAACCCTAATCAAAGTCCTCTGCCTCTGTCAACTGTGCATACGCACCCATATCCGTGATCCGAGGAACACGAATACAATGAGATAAGACCAATCCCAAATCATATACTAGGATCCGGCTTAAACCAAAGCCCGCTAGTATAAGCTGTCCGGACAGCAAACGTGCACAAGTGCGCGGATGTGAACGAACCCTGTCGCAAAACCATGCGACCTCTACTCATTTTGCCTAAAGAAGAATAACTCTCTGTGTGGGACTCTAAAGACTCGACACTACGCTGGCAGTGGGTTTAACCACAGATCGCAAGCGGCACTAGCTGTACGTAACGGTCCCCAGGTAGATGCTGATAAGAAGACTGACGAGGTGAACTCATCTGAACTCCTACTGAGCCTGAATGTGACAGTCTCCGTACAGTCCGGTCTGTTCGTCTGATACATCGCATGGTGGGCCTAGGGGGGCGGTGAACGTCAGTCCCCTAATAGCGGTACAAGTCGTGTCGGAGTGAAGCCCAGAACACCCTGAGATAACACTGGAAACCTACCAGTATATCTCGCTTGCCCTGGCCAGGGACTACTTGTGTAATGGCTCTCCTGGATACAGCGCGATGTCAACCCCCAATACCGGGAGAGACGAATCCTGTCTAACCGTCACTGCCTCTAAGTGCTTCGGGACTGCACCCAACTACTACCTGTTTGCATGACTCCTTTGAGCCGTGGTAGGGTAGTAATCAAAGTACAGTGGGAACACACTCGAGGCGAAGTGACAGTGTCAAGTCAGCGGACTAAGCTGTACTCATGTCACCTGGGAACTGATAACTGACGATAGGTATAATACAAACCAATAGTTCCCGACGAGTCCTGTCCAGTGTACTTGTAGCGCCTTGAAAAGTCGTTTTGGTATTTTCCTGAAAATCAGTGAAAATTCGGTATTTTTCCGCAAACCGTCTTTTTTGTTATTTTGCAGTTTAGGACTAATTATACCTAATTCGGATAGGTAGTTGCTTGTTTTTAGTAGCTAATGAGTTACTTATTAATTTTTGGTCATTTAAAATTTTTTCCCTATTTTTCAATTTTTTTATATTATTTTAAGCCGGTAAGAAATACATTAAATTAGCGATAAATACAAATTTCTTTGGGCTAATTTTAATCTTTAAAATCATGTTAATTAAAATCTAGTTGTAATATAATTTTTTAGTATTTTATTTCAAGTTTTAACTAATTTTTATTATGGAAAACGAAATTTATTGAATTTAAGCTAAAACTTGCAATTTTGGACTTGTAGGGGGTCTTTTTGCATAATTTTTTTTTGTAAAACCCCATTCACTCTTCCCTCACCCCTAGGCCGGCCCACTTTCAGCAGCACAAGGAAAATTTCCTTGCCTCCTTTGACTTTTTATTATGTGTGGAAATGAGGTATTTTGAAAAGGGTTTTGATTTTTTAATGTGGGTATGGGTCTTTGGTTGATTGGTATGGGTTGACCATGACTTTTCCATCACCACCCACACCAATCTCCCTCCATTCTCTGCTGGAAATCTGCAGCTCTCCCTCTTCATTTTTTTTCTTTCCATTTCCTTCAAAATTCCATCATATTGCTCCAAAATTCCAATTTAAACCTCACAAATTAACCCCCATCCTTCATCCCATTCTCCTTAGCCTTTCTTGCTTGGATCATGGTGCTATGAAGCCATCTTTGGAGGCATATTGTTCTTTCTAGATCTCTAGTGTGAGGAATAATTTCTAATCTAAGGTTAATTTGTAGTTAAAGTGTGCTAATTAGAACTTGAAAGTTGTGTTAGTGTTAAATTTATAGCTAAATTCTAACATAGTTTTTTTCTAGTTCATGGTTTGAAATTAAACTAGGGTTTTAGAGATCATTAGTAGGTTAATTAAATCTATTTTGTTATCTAGTTATTTTGTTAGCCTAATCTAAGAGGTTAACTTGCTAATTGGGCTATAAACTAGTGTTAATTTAGGGTTTTTCATGTATAGTTTGGATTAAGATTGCTAGTTATGAAATTCTAGAAAGGGTTTGTTTATGGAAATTGTGTTTTGAAGTATGGTAAATGGGTTAAATTGAGTGTTGTGGCTAGCTAGTTGTGTGGATTGTAGGATGATGCGATGATGTGAGCACTTTATCGCAAATACGCGATGTTTGCACGAATTTGGAATTTTTAGTGCTTACTAGGTTTTTATAAAAATATTGTGATGAATTATTTGCAATATCTTGATGATATTTTTGGCATATCCTATGACATTTTGGATGTATGAGTGCGGTTTTTTTGAGTGAGCGGGTTTTAGCTTTGCCGGGCGACCAAATCGACGATTTTAGTTAGTTTTTGCGATTTTCGCGTGTGTTCCGCGCACCTTGTGCACGTTGTACCTAGCTTGTGAACGTTGGTATTTTTGTTTGGGATTTGCGTCATTTCATGATATGTAACCTTATGTTTTGTATTGATGTAAATTCCAGGTTCGGTCGCGGAGACGTCAGACGCGGCACGAAAGGGGTAAGCGGTGATTGGACGTGGTTAGCTAGGGATTCCTGTGAGTAGATTTAACATCTATGGGGGACTATCGTTTGGATGGCGCAAGTCTCCCGATAGTTTTAGTAACTTAAAAAGATCCTTAGTGATGTTAGTAATTAGGGGTGTAATACTTGTATGATTATTTGCTACATTCATGCCTTATATTGACATACATATGCGAACCCATTCTATAGGACACCTGCACCATTGCCAGGGTTCTTATATGCAGCACGAGCACTATTCATGCGTACACACACGCCCTGGTAATTGCCATGCCACGATACTAGATAACTTATAATTTAGAATATTGTCACCATATTTGATACTTAAACCTGTACTATTGCAATAAATCCTTAAGATAACATTGTAGAATTGCTATTCATGTGCATGTATACCATTATATCATTTGTTCATGCCTAGTTTGTTAATCATACATTGCAACTTGAACCTTGATACCATATGCATTCATTATCATTGACACATGCACTCAGGGTGATTTCTTGAGATTTTATGATATTTCTGGATTTCGGAGGAAAGCCGCAAAATTACTAAAACTTATTACCCTTTTTAAATATGAAAAATTGCGGTTTTCTAGTGATGTAAGTGTCGTCCACCATAAGTTTGCTGTGGTTTTCGAGACCCGTTTCGAGGAGTTGGATGAACCGTCTCGGGTACATGGTGGGCTCGGTAAGGTACCCCGGGGCAAGAAGCTCGTGTTGCTGACGATGTGCCTGGCAGGGGACGGATTACCTACCAGTGACTTCATTGGACATGGCGGATATCCAGAGGATACCGACCGGGGCCGCGAGATGATGAGATATTGATATTGAGATGGGTCAGCCGGATGGCTGAGGCCAGAGATACTATGACATGGATTTATGAGATTTGAGACAGTTTTTAGGTGTCGTTGCTGGACACAGATTGTTGTCGATTCTATGAGTATTATGCTGGCATTTTAAAAGAGTTTAAAAAAAAAAAAGAGATAGAATGTTTCTTATATATACCTATTGAGACCTCAGATATTCATGTTGCATACATACATGCTAGTACCTTTATATGGCATACCTACCTGCTAGTATATTCATGTTGCATACATACATGCTAGTACCTTCATGTGGCATACATATCTGCTTGTACACTGATGTTGTATACACACCTGCTAGTGCATCCAGCCATACCTGTATTAGAGATGCTAGGATACTTGTGTGCATGCATACGATAGCCTTTGTAGATGTTATTTATTACTCACGAGTTGGCAACTCACCCCCGTTGTGCCACAGTCGTTTGCAGGTCCGCTCCGTCAGTACAGTAGCGGCGGGCGCACAGCTTCTTTTGCCTCTCTTGCCAGGACTCAAGGTTTTTGCTCGTAGGTGGGTTGTATTATTATTTTTGTACCATCTTGTATATTCTTTGTATCTAGAGTACTCCATCTACTGTATCTACCAGTATTGTTGTATATTGACCTAGAGATGAGACTGTGAGATTTGTGAAGTTTTTATGCTGTATTTTGGGGTCGAGCTCACTTGAGTCGACATACGGTTTTTCTTATGTTTCCTTATGATTATTTTGCATGTTGTTTTATATTGCGTGGGATTTGTGACCGCCTTGCGGCGAAGAGCTAGCTCCCGCTTGGGGATGCCTTATTTGTTGGATTTATATATATTCTTATTGTACCCATTTTGGGGGCCAGTATTTACAAAGGAGACTCTGCCGAAATTTTTGGAAAAATTGATATTGTTTTCAAAAAGGTTTGATATGACTTATTTGATAAACTCGCTTTCAATTGATTGGTTTTTCTTCACTCTTTTGCTTATTTGGTTTTGGTTTCTGGGCTTTGGCTTACTTATTTTACGGACGTCTTGAGACGTTTCGTAAACTTAAGTGCCAGTCACGTTCCGTACTCTGCGGGTCGTGACAGTACTCGTAACCTAACGAGCACCCACATACTATCTCAAGTACGACGTATTGACCGTCTCCCACGCTGGGATGAGAAGCGCATATGCTAGTCTACTCCGGAGTATCGATGCCATGTCTCGATAGTCCTACGACTAGGGACCTGTATAAGGATGTGCTTATGGATTACCCAGCCCCCACGAGTGTAAGCGCCATCACAACGCTGGTAATCAAGCAAAGATCCTAAGGGCTCTACAAATATGTATATAAGCGATATGCTAAAAGAAACGCATGCACATATTAAAGCAGAGACAAACCAAGTAGCATACTACCATTTCGAGCAAGATTGTCTATACAACTGTGAATATCCCAAGCTTCCATCAAGTAATATACATACTAGTATGATACAGTAATGGCCTCTAGGGCATATACACTAACAATCTCCCACTTTCACTAAGGCCATGTACTGGCGTATCGAAGACCTAACATCTCGATCAGCCGCTCGAACTGAGTCTGGGATAAGGCCTTCGTGAATGGATCCGCAGTGTTATCTTCTAAAGCAACCCTCCGAACCTCGATCTCCTGGCGATCCACGATCTCCCTGATCAGGTGATACCGCCTCAAGATGTGTCTGGATTTCTGATGGGACCTGGGTTCCTTCGCTAAAGCTATAGCCCCGTTGTTGTCGCAATACAGAGGTATTGGATCAACAATGGACGGAACCACCTGAAGTTCTTTCAAGAACTTCCTCATCCAGACAGCTTCTTTTGCGGCATCAGATGCAGCGATGTATTCCGCTTCCATGGTCGAGTCAGCAACGGTTTCCTGTTTGGAACTCTTCCAACACACCGCCCCTCCATTGAGGGTAAAGACAAAACCCGACATGGACTTGGAATCATCCTTGTCACTCTGGAAGCTGGAGTCAGCAAAGACCTCAATCTGGAGGTCTTTTCCGCCATACACCAAGAACATCTCCTTAGTCATTCTCAGGTACTTGAGAATGTTCTTTACCGCTATCCAATGTTTCTCCCCAGGGTTTGACTGATACCTGCTTACCACACTCAGTGCAAAAGCCACATCTGGTCTGGTACACAACATCGCATACATTATAGAGCCTACCGCAGAAGCGTAGGGTATAATAGACATGCGATCCCTCTCCAAATCAGTCTTGGGAGACATCTCTTTGGAGAGGGTGATCCCGTGACAAGCCGGTAGATTACCGCGCTTGGAATCTTCCATACTGAATCTTTTCAGTATGGTGTCGATGTACCTGGACTGTGAGAGTCCTAAAATCCTCTTGGATCTGTCACGGTAGATCCGGATCCCCAGAATGTATGAGGCATCACCCAGGTCTTTCATGGAGAACCTGTGTGACAAGAACCCCTTGACAGATTGTAGCATAGGAATGTCATTTCCTATTAAGAGAATGTCATCCTCGTATAAAACGAGGAATACTACAGTTCTCGCTACAAATCTACAATAGATGCATGGTTCATCTGGATTTTTGATAAAGCCAAATTCCTTGACCGTCTCATCAAAACAGATGTTCCAACTCCGCGATGCCTGCTTTAGTCCAAAATGGACTTAAGCAACTTGCACACCTTTCCGCTGCTCCCACTCTGAATGAAACCCTCTGGCTGGTCCAGATAGACACACTCCTCTAAATGTCCATTTAGAAAAGCGGTCTTTACGTCCATCTGCCAAATCTCATAATCGTGGAAGGCAGCAATGGCAAGAAGGATCCGAATGGATTTCAGCATAGCCACTGGAGAAAAGGTTTCGTCATAGTCCAAACCAGGTCTTTGACGAAAACTCTTTGCAACCAGTCTAGCTTTATAGGTCTCAACCTGTCCATCTACACCAATCTTCCTTTTGAAGATCCACTTGCATCCTACGGGTTTTACCCCATCTGGAGCAATGTCCAACGTCCATACTTTGTTGGTGTACATGGACTCCATATCGGTCCGCATTGCATCCATCCATTTTACCGAGTCGACACTCTGAATGGCTTGCTGGAAGCTAGTTGGCTCATCACAATCTATGATGCAATCCTCTCTATCCCCGTCTATGAGAAAACCGTAGTATATCTCGGGCAGATGAGACTGCCTACTACTCCTGCGGAGTGGCGTGGGAATGTCCTGATCTTTCGAACCCTCTGGTTCTAGTAAGCTTTCAGTAATAGCTCGTGGTTCTGGAATTTCTTCCAGTTCTATTGCGCTCCCACTTATTTCTTTTTCTATGAACTGGTGTTCTAGAAAGTGGGCATGGCGAGAAACAAAAACCTTTTGTTCCTCTTCATAATAGAAAAAATATCCCTTGGAGTTCTTTGGATATCCCACAAACTTGCACTGTATTGAGCATGCCTCGAGCTTGTCCGCATGCTGCTTTTTGACAAAAGCTGGACATCCCCATGTCTTAATGTGATTAAGATAAGGTCTCTTCCCACACCACATCTGATATGGTATAGTAGGCATAGTCTTAGTTGGAACTCGGTTCAAAAGGTATGCAGCTGATTCTAGCGCATATCCCCAGAACGATCGCGGCAACTCAGCGTTACTCATCATGGACCGTACCATATCCAATAGGGTTCGGTTCCGTCTCTCCGATACACCGTTATGTTGCGGAGTTTATGGAGGAGTAAGCTGAGAGAGAATTCCATTCTCTTTTAAGTAACCCAGGAACTTGGCACTCAAGTATTCACCACCTCGATCAGATCTCAGTGCCTTGATACTTTTGCCTGTTTGTTTTTCTACTTCATTCTTGTATTCCTGGAATTTTTCAAAAGCCTCGGATTTATGTTTCATTAAGAAGACATATCCGTACCTTGAAAAGTCATCCGTAAAAGTAATGAAGTAAGAATAACCGCTTCGTGCATGCGTAGACATTGGACCGCACACGTCGCTGTGTACGAGTCCCAAGAGCTCGCTCGCTCTTACTCCGTGTCCAGTGAACGGAGTCTTTGTCATCTTTCCTTTGAGACAGGATTGACAAGTTGCATACGATTTATATTCGAACGGATCCAAATATCCTTCTGTATGTAACTTAGTCAACCTTCTCTCATTGATGTGACCCAGTCTACAATGCCATAAGAAAGTTTTATTGATTTCTGGAGACTTTCTTTTGTGTGTATTCTGGACATTGAAAATCTGTGGTTGGTTTAATACGTATATACCGTTGTTTAATGTACCTGACCCAATCAAAACTTGATTAAGGTGAATGTTCACTACATTACTTACAAATGCAAATTCATAACTTTCTTTAGATAATAAAGATACAAAAATGATATTACAGGTTGCATTTGGTACAAAATAACAACTACGCAAAACCAAAAAGTGTCCATCTGACAATCCCAGGTGATAGTCCCCCACGGCCTCAGCATCCATGCTAGCTCCGTTTGCAACTCTGAGGGTCATATCACCTGCCTTCAAAACTCTACGCTTTCTCAACGCCTGCAAAGAATTACAGATATGAGATCCTGATCCGGTATCCAATACCCAGGAAGTAGAGTTTATTGATAGACGGTTTTCAATAACATACACACCTGAAGCTGAAGCCGCAACTCGCTTCAGATCCTGGGTTCTGGCCTTCCAAGCCTTGCAATCCTGTTTCCAGTGTCCACTTTTGTGACCGTAGAAGCATTCTTCCTTCCCCACTAGCTTTCCCGCTACCTTTGTTGCCTTTCCTTTTCCCTTCGTATCCACTTTACTGACACCGCCTCTTGGTTTGGCGGGGGCTTTCTTCTTCTTACCCTTGGCTTTCATCCTGGACCTAGAAGAGGAAGATCCTCCTACAAACAAAGTGGATGTCTCCCTACCTTTCTGTAGGGTGCCCTCAGCACTCCTCAACATGTTCAGAAGTTCGGAAAGTTCAACCTCCTTTCCTTGCATATTGAAGTTAAGGATAAACTGGGCGTAAGTGGAAGGAAGGGACTGGAGAATCAAGTCAGTATAGAGTTCATTCTCCAACGTGGTCCCAAGGTCCGCGAGCTCTTCTATGTAGCTAATCATCTTAAGCACGTGTTCCGCTACCGATGATCCGATGACCAATCTTGCCGAAAATAGCTTCTTCGACACTTCGTATCTTGCGATACGAGACTGCTCTCCATACAGTTCTTTTGTATGGAGAAATATGGACTCTAGGTCCATATTCTCATTCCTCCTCTGATGTTCGTTGTCCATCGAGGCAAGTACGAGGCATTTGGCCTTTGCGCAATCAATCTCCCATGTCTTACGGATTTCTATAACCGCGACGCTGGAGGTGGGACCTGGGACAGGGGGAGCTTTGGTGGTAAGGATACACCCCAACTTGTCGTAAGTGATTTCCATCTTGACATTCCTGAGCCAATCTTTGTAGTTTGGCCATGTCAGTATGTTTTTATCTAGTAATAACTTAAGTCCGGTCATTTTGAATGGTCGCTACAATTAGGAAAGAGAAAAGAAGCACTTTAGCATGATGCTCTTGCAAGTTTAGAGTGGTTTTTAGTTTGTCTAAACAGGATGGCTCCTACTGTCTCTCGAATCCCTCCTCAAACCATAAAGGAAGAATTAGTCAGGATCAATCTCACCGTACAATACTTGCTTAACCGTTCAGCCAGGCCAGTGTCGGTACTTCGAGGGAGGTTTTCCAACGCTTTCGCGAAGTTCCTTAATTAAGTAACCTCTTTTCCCTGTGGGCGTAGCCCCGCTAACACCTTTCTAGACACCTACTAGGTTTATAGCATTGATCGTTAAGTGAGAACTTTCCCGAGGAGTAGCATATACTCACAGTAGGATCGGGATCCAAATATCATCGCGTGATAAAACTGAAGGAATCCTACCAGAATCATCACACTCCAAATGGTATGCAGCGCTAGCAAGTTTCAGTACTTATGAAACTCCCGATGTGGATTTTTGCCCCATGCTCTTATGACCTTGACTTTGGCCAAAATATCATAAGTCACATGTCAAGTTCTACCCATCATTCTCCTGGTTAATTTGGACCCACCCGTACCTACCCTTGACTTTGGCCAAAATGGCAGCACGACTGTCCTAAACCAACGCATCTACCTATGCTGCACATGAATACCGAATAGCTACCAATCACTATGCCTTGACTTTGGCCAAAATACATAGCTTGAATACTTTTTGACCATTCATGTGGAATGACGGAGGGCTACGAATGGTTTTGGCGAAACCATGAACGTAGTGAACTTGATATAATCGATGGAACGAGATAGCTTTTAAAAGGAGTGGTTCAAGCTCCGCATTTAAAAGTTTAGTTTTGAAAAGAACCGAGTGGTTTTCAAAGTGTTCCAATCGACTTTTACTTGGTTTATTTTCTTGCATTAATCTTAATGCGTCCCATCTTTTAATCCTACCATTGCAGAAAACAACCAAAATATGGTGTACGCTTATGCCATCTGCATTCGCCACGGGGCCCCGTCATCACCCGTTAGGTTACTTAACTAACGACAGAGCGGGGGCTGGACTAGCGCGGATGCAAAACAAAAGCAACACCTAAATAGTTATCATATATAAATATATAACAATGATAGCCATTACAGATCACAGATGAACACTTTGGATATACTAGGAATCCGCGATTCGTTCGAGCCTGCAACGAAAAACGGATTACACGGTCGCGATGAATAGCCAATACCCCACCCAAGACCCCTACGGGTACGGCAAACTACCCGCCAAGTATCCGAAGCGAAGCAACCTCCCTCAACGACGTGAGTAGGCCACTCAGCACTTCAAGATACCCGGTAGTTTGTGCACCCCACCATGGGTCTATCCTAGGAGCAAAAACAGTAAAAAGAAATTATACAATGACGGCTACAACCCCGACCCGGTTGTGCGGCCAAATAAATAATATTACATCAATTTACATATTACAATGAATGAAAGAAAAAAGAAGCTCTCATCTCACATCCACCCCGGCTATTCATCCGCGACAATCCACCGAGTTCATATACACAAACCAATAAGCATTACAGATCACAGATATGTATAACCCCCATTAATCGACGTATAGCGATTAGCAGACGTTAAATACATACAAATATCATAGATATAACCCAATAGTCAAAGTATAGTGAAGTTCGATCAGAAAATACGGATTTATAGCCACCCAAATACAAATTTCTATTCTGGAAAATCTGGGCAGAAAAAAATATCTTAAAAATCCCAAAACCAAAAAAGAAGAACACTGCAAGAGAAACGAGCCGCGGCCGAGTCAACTCGGCCGCGGATCCGCGGCAGAAGCAAGCTTCTGCCGCGGAAACGCGGTCGGTTGGTCGGTTCGTTTTTCTTGTGTGTACTGTAAAAACCCTGAGCCGATTTTTAAAGTGTGATTTATTATTTTTAGAGCAGATTTAAAAATCGGCAGAAACTAGGGTTTTTGGAAAAAAGTTTTGTGATTTTTACCGATCGAACTTCTATACACTTTACTAACTAGCTAGTTTATGTTTAGTTAGGCTCTGATACCACTGTAAGTCCACGTTGCCCACCCCGGTGCTTGTGGGGAGGCGGAAAACGGTATAAAAATCGGATTTTTATCGAACTAGGAAACATGGACTAACTAAAGGAGGATCTTTGCTAAACAAAGACTAACTACAAGCTAACTAGTATTAGCTACATGGAAGAAAGGTTATACCTTGGGCTTTATGTCCTTCTCTCCTTGCTCCTTGGAGTGGAAGAAGATGATCACATTGTCGCCTTCTCTAGTCGAAGAAGGATCCACCCGAGAGCCTCAACCTTTGGCTTCAACTTCAAGCTAGAAGTAACTAAGGTGCTAGAAGTGCTAATCCTAGAACCTTAGATGAGAGTAGAGATTACTTTAGAGAGGTTTATCTCAAGCTCAAGTGTTTCTCAACACATGAGAGGGGAGAGCTAGAGAGAGAGGAAGAGGAGGAGAGAGAATCTATATGATAGAATGAGATGAGAAAATGAACCATTCTCACTAATATGGGTGAATTATGAAAATAGATAATTAGCTAGATAATTGTCATGGTTAATCAAGACTTGACCATTATCATTTCATATTTAATGCAAATTGCAAGGATCAAAGAGCATGTTTTATATGGAATGATGATGGTCAAAGTGTCAACCTAGGTCAACTAGTCAAGTATGGTCAAAAGGTCAACAACCCTAACCACGCACAATTATATATAACTAATATCAATTATTCATAATACACACATAAGCATTAGGGTTAAGAAAATGACAATGGTCATTAACCCTAATCAAAGTCCTCTGCCTCTGTCTCAGTCAACTGTGCATACGCACCCATATCCGTGATCCGAGGAACACGAATACAATGAGATAAGAACAATCCCAAATCATATACTAGGATCCGGCTTAAACCAAAGCCCGCTAGTATAAGCTGTCCGGACAGCAAACGTGCATAAGTGCGCGGATGTGAACGAACCCTGTCGCAAAACCATGCGACCTCTACTTATTTTGCCTAAAGGCGAATAACTCTCTGTGTGGGACTCTAAAGACTCGACACTACGCTGGCAGTGGGTTTAACCACAGACCGCAAGCGGCACTAGCTGTATGTAACGGTCCCCAGGTAGATGCCGATAAGAAGACTGACGAGGTGAACTCATCTGAACTCCTACTGAGCCTGAATGTGACAGTCTCCATACAGTCCGGTTTGTTCGTCTGATACATTGCATGGAGGGCCTAGGGGGCGGTGAACGTCAGTCCCCTAATAGCGGTACAAGTCGTGTCAGAGTGAAGCCCAGAACACCCTGAGATAACACTGGAAACTTACCAGTATATCTCACTTGCCCTGGCCAGGGACTACTTGTGTAATGGCTCTCCTGGACACAGCGCGATGTCAACCCCCAATACCGGGAGAGACGAATCCTGTCTAACCGTCACTGCCTCCAAGTGCTTCGGGACTGCACCCAACTACTACCTGTTTGCACGACTCCTTTGAGCCGTGGTAGGGTAGTAATCAAAGTACAGTGGGAACACACTCGAGGCGAAGTGACAGTGTCAAGTCAGCGGACTAAGCTGTACTCATGTCACCTGGGAACTGATAACTGACGATAGGTATAATACCAATCAACAGTTCCCGACGAGTCCTATCCAGTGTACTCGTAACCTAACGAGCACCCGCTTACTATCTCAAGTACGACGTACTGACGGCTGTGGGACAGACCGTCTCCCACGCTGGGATGAGAAGCGCATACGCTAGTCTACTCCGGAGTATCGACGCCCTGTCTCGATAGTCCTACGACTAGGGACCTGTATAAGGATGTGCTTATGGATTACCCAGCCCCCACGAGTGTGAGCGCCATCACAACGCTGGTAATCAAGCAAAGATCCTAAGGGCTCTACTAATATGTATATAAGCGATATGCTAAAAGAAACACATGCACATATTAAAGCAGAGACAAACCAAGTAGCATACTACCATTTCGAGCAAGATTGTCTATACAACTGTGAATATCCCAAGGTTCCATCAAGTAATATACATACCAGTATGATACAGTAATGGCCTCTAGGGCATATACACTAACAGATAATTTACGAGTCGAAGATAATAGAATTCCTTATTTGAAAACCTAATTGGAGAATTAAAGTCGAAAAGCCAAATTGATAGGATTTTGTGGGTAGTATCCGCTGAAAACCCTCAGGAGACAACACTCCTCCTACTAGGGACACCTAGAGGTTTAACGGCTTGTTGCACGAGCTCAGTACAATCGCGTTTCCCTGCGAAAGTGTGGTTAGGAATTTAGTGAATAAAAATAAGTTTGCTCGAGAACGAGCAAAAGATAAGTTTGGGGGTATTTGTTCACACCATAATATTGTATTATTATATTCCCCATTCTTATTCGTTTTATAAATAAACATGTGCTTTTCACGCATGTCTGCTACATGTTACATGTTACAGGTTCTTGGATCAAAAACAGTGAAAACAATGAAAAGACAATGCAAAAGTGAGACTGCGAATGATAAATGGTGAAATCGTGATCGAGCCTACATTTTGAGGAACAATGAACAATAGTTCACCGAGTACAAAGGCAACGACACGAAGAAATAGTAAAAATCCACTACAATGTTCACTGGAAAGATCTGGAAGAGAACGAGACACCAATATGCAGAAAGACCTGAGAATATAAGAAGATAATAATGACAAGAGCCTGTACACAAAATTACAGAGCACAAATCCCTAGTTTGGCCGCAGAACCGTGGCCAAACCCAGGCTGGGACCGCGGTTAAGCGGCTGTTATATGCCCGTGTCGGTGTATTTTGGTGGCAGTGCGTGGAGCGTTGAATAGGTCTTTTTATATAGGGCTATTTTTGTAAATGCAGATATGCGAATCAAATGTAACCTAGGGTTTCCTATTCTCTATAAATAGGAACTCTAAAGATTGTATTAGGTTATGCCTCCTTTTAATAATAAATTTCAGAATTCTTTATGGAGAGCATCGGTGCTTCTTTTCAATTCATGAATTCAGATCTGACAACCCTGCGTTGATGATTGGAGAGAGACATCTGTAAGTAGTTTTAATTAATTGCTCTAGTTTAGATTTTAATTCTTTGTCCTAGGTAGATTTAATTCCTTGCCGTAGATAATTGTTTAGAGTTAGCTTTGGGGAAGGCTTTTGAGAGATGAGATCTCTCATCCCTTTCTTACCCATCATATATTTTCAATAGGACTCCATGCATACACGCACACACCGCGCCCTACGGCATCCTACCCCTCGAGGTAACGATGACACCGTAGTATAAAGGCCCGGTTGGGCGTGTTTTCCATGGAGGTTAGGGTAAGGATCTCTAAAGGAAGGACAAGAACCTAGAAGAAGGAACACTTTCCCGAATGGATCTAATCCCCTTTATTGATAATTACCATAACTCCTCATAGATCTTCATTCGGGTATAGAAAGCGTTGAGATTTACTTGCATTTCCAAACCATCCCTAAACCTAACCCTAGCAAGGCTAGATCTAGATAATCGTAGTATAGGATAATTTAGGTTTTTAGATTTAATAATCCGTCCGACCACAATCGGAATTAACTCGTTAGCGCGATTAGGAGATTCACAACATCCCTGTGGACCGACCCGTACTCACCAGCTAGCTTCATGCGACGCCGTTCTTGATTGCGGTAATAGATAGTTTTTGAGATCAAATCAGTGGTGCCGGTTTACAAGTTTTGTAAAAGTATCGTTTCCGCATTCCGGCCTCGGATTGACGGCCGGGGCGCCGCCGTGCACTTACATGGTATCAGAGCCACGCCATTAACCTAGTCTAGCTTGCTCTAACATGTTTACAAATTCGATCAATCGGATTTTCCAAAAACCGCATTTTTCATGCATCAGTTTTCTGTCGATTTATTTTTGGCTCGAAATTTTTTCAGTACATTGCAGAAATACGTGCAGGAAATTATAAGCATTCTGTGAAAATTTGGTTGCATGTTCTCACTTTTCTACCGTGGAACCGCGGCCAAACCTATGCTTGGGCCGCGGTTCCGCCGCCACTTTTACTGTTCAATGCACCAAAATTTTATAGAGAGCTTCTGAGTTGAAAATGGGGTTTTTGGAATGTTCTGTTTGGGCCCAGATTTCTTTGAGTGCTACAGTTGTGCTTGGGGCCCACTTGGGAAAATTTAGTCGATCGAAAACTCTTAAACATGTTAGTTCACAGTATTTACATTATATCTGCGACCGTGAATGTCACTTGATCGGTAAATCCTGTCTAACTGCTATAGCCCTTTTAGACGGATTTGCGAACGTGACATTCACGTTGATGTTCTGTGTTGTGCTGTGATGTTGCGGATTGGTCGTCAAGATAGCCTGGTTGTAATGTTAGTACAGTTTCGTTTTATATGTACATTTGATATTACGGGACGAGCGTCCGACATGTGGACTGCCGTTACTGCCTGTTTGTATATTATTCTTTTGGGGCACGACCGGGGTGAGGTCGATGTACCCGTTGTATGTATATTTTACTTTCTGTACTAGGATTACCTTAAGGTGGGGTGCATGGATAGCCGGGTTCTAGAGGGCAACGGGCCCGCATTTCATGGCGTCGAGACGGAGGGGACCTCACTCTAGAATTGGCGGGCTATTCACCGCACTCGTAGGGGGTACAGGTTGACCCAAGGAGGGATGCCCAAGTTACCGGATTCCGTGAAGTGCTGGGCGGTCCATTCACGTTGCTGAAGGGGGCTGCCTCGCTTTAGGTTTTGGCGGGTAACTTGCCGCGCTCGTAGGGGTCTAGGATTTCATTTCACAGGCTATCCACACGACCAGGGGAACGTCGGGTTTCAGTAGCGACTCTATGAAACCCGGGGATCCCAGATATCTGTATTGTTCTGTGATGCTTATTACATTTCTGTGATGGTTCATTTTATCACGCCTTGAGAGAATATTATATATTGATATATATACTAGTAGATGTTGTGTATGTTTTGCATCCGCGCAAGTCCAGTCCCCGCTCTGTCGTTAGTTAAGTAACCTAACGGGTGATGACGGGACCCAGTGGCGAATGCGGATGGCATATACGTACATCGTATTTTCGTTCTTTATTGGTGTGATCAATTGATGGGACTGCGTTGATTCGGATCAATGCAAGCTAAACAAACCTATTCTGATGTTGTTGGAACAATTTTCAAAAAGCTGTTATTGCAAGGACGTTCTCTTTTGTTTTGCACAGTGGTATTCAGTTGGAATATCCTGCACCTCAGTCAACGAGGCAAGGGCCGAGATCCCTTCACCGGGAGTGACCCCTTGGACAGAAGTTTGCATCAGGGTAATAACTTCACTATAGCCGATTGCCTTTTGCTTTGCATCGTGGTATTCAGTTAGAATATCCTGCACCTCATTCTACGGGGAAAGAGCCGAGATCCCTTCACCGGGAGTGACCTCTTTAGCAAAGGTTTTCGCCACTATATTTTTATAAAGCTATCCAGTTCCTTCAACGATATCAAGTTCATTACGTTAAATGTTTTCGCCAGAAACCATTCGTAGCCCTCCATCATTTCAGTTAAATATTCGGTAGTATTCAAGCTATGTATTTTGACCTCACGCCAAGGCATAGTGATTGGTAGCTGCCGGATATTTATCTGTTGCATAGATAGAATGCGTTGGTTTGAGACAGTCGTACTGCCATTTTGGCCTACGTCAAGGGTAGGTACGGATGGGTTCAAATTACCTGGATAATGATGGGTAGAACTTGACATGTGACTTATGACATTTTGACCTCACGCCAAGGTCATAAGAGCATGGGGTAAAAATCACATCGGGAGTTTCTAAAGAAACTGAAACTTGCCAGATATGCGCATACCTTCTGGAGTGTGATAACGTGAGCGGATTCCGTCACGTTATCATGTGATGATAGTTGGATCCCGATTCCCACTGATGAGTTGGTTTACTCCTCGGGTGATCCCGAATAATTCTTCTTTCAGGTTTGGAGGAGAATTTGAAGTTACAGTGGGAGGTTTCCAGATTAGATAAATTGGTAACCATTCTGATCTAGGTTAGAGTGCACGCTGAGTGTTTCTTTTCTCTCTCTCTCTCTTTGGCAGCGACCATGACCCGACCCTTGACTATGACTCAGTGACCAAAATTAACCGAACCTTCTTAAACACTGGCTTTTGGATTGTCAGAGTTGCAAACCTCATTGCCACTCCTACTTTTACCCTTTTCTCCAGGACACCCCGTATTACTACGAACGTCCACTTCCATTGGACAAAACCATCGTATGGTTATATACGAACTCGAAGGAAGTTATTCGAGGATGGTTTCCGGTTCTGGAGAAAACGAATAGGACTATTCAGTTGTCTTTTCCTTTTACCTTATCTCAGGTTGCGAGTACTCCTTGGTTAGGGAGATAGTACATCTATTACGCAAATTGGATAGTCTTCTTCCAAACCTTAGGCTGGTACCGAACGGTGGGGAATGAAGAAAACCAATTAGCATAACGATGGTGTACAGAAGGTATTAAGTAAAAACATATCAAGGGATTAGTAAGAGGGCAAAGTAAATTGCGACTGCTATTCACGACCAAATCAAGTATTTCTTCGCCAATCCTAAATCACCTTTGTATTTCTCTAGGACACTCCGTATCACTACGAAGATCCACAGTTTATTGGATACTCCATCGTATGGTTATATACGAACTCGAAAGGAACTTGTTCCAGTTCGGGGATGGATTCTGGTTCAGGAGAAATAGGAATAAGGTTTATTCGGTTGTCTTTTATCTTCATCTTCTCTCGCATTGCGAGTGCTCCTAGGATTAGGACAGTACACCCATTATGCTTATTGGATAGTCTTCTTCCAAACCATAGGCTGGTGCCGAACGGTAGGGAAGGAAGAAAACCATTTAGCCTAAGAGGGTGTACAGAAGGAAATGACTAAAGACATATGAAGGGATTTGGAGAGTTGGCAAAAAAATATACGGTTGCAGTTGTGAATCTGGTTGATGGAAGAGGGATTACTAGGAATACCCGGATACCCCTACGAAACATTTCAATATTTCAGTTTCACTGTGTACTGTTAAAAGAAAACTGATTTCCCAATTAGCCCTTGCTCCAGGGTATGTATTTACCAAGTATGATTCTCACATCTGTATGGTTTTACAGATGATGAGTGGGAGTAAGTCATTGGGAATTAGGTGATCATCCTCACTATATCGGAATTCGTTCTAATTGGTGATATTTGAGGAAATCGCCTGGGCTGTTTGCCGGTCGGCAAATATTTGGTTTTGAATATCCGTTGCTATGCAACAATTTCAAATTGATATATCTGTACGTCTATTTTTATAGAGTGAGATATAACTTTTTGAAATTATGTCTATGACATTTACCTATATCAGTGGATGGTTAGGTAAGGAGCATTAAACAGCAGTGTAATTCTTCTTAACCATAAGTACAGTTTTCAACCTACGACACACAAGGATTGAGTTATTCAACTCAGGGGACTTATACAGAGTATTGTATGTTGTACTGTTTCCATTAGGACAGAGGGGTTGGTCCTCGTACTATATTTGGTTTACTTATGACTTCTCTAGCTTTTAGACAAGTGTTTCGTAGAAACGCAAGGTCCGAATTTTGAGAAGTTATAGGTATAAGAATAAAATAGAGAACCAGGTGTTGCAAGTATCAGGATTCTTCAAGGTGATCGAAGATATAGATACTTGTGTAGGGTATTCAGTTGATAGTAATGATTAAGAGAACTTGCTTCTCTTTCAGATTACTCATAATTGGAAGCACTCCTAAGTTGAGTAATGCTGATCGGCCTCTCTCCATTTAGTTGACATTCACTGGAGACAGCTGCATGATTTGAATCTGGTTCAATTAAATCAGTGCCTCTGGTTCTATATTGAATATAGAACAGTTCATATCTTAACGATGTTAAGGTACGGGGAGTTGTCCGGCTTATACTTAAAACCAGACACTAGATAACTCAAGGCACGTTTCTGTAATGACTGTTTGTGGGTTGACCCAGGCTATGACGAGGGTTGACTTTCTACCATCTGGAAGATCAATAGTGATATTGTTCTAGACTCGCCACAGTTTTAATAAAAATGGATTTTTTCAGAGAACAGTAGTGGGAGTATGGTAGAACTGGAAGTGATTCCAGAACCGCAGACGATTACTGAAAATTTGATGCGAACCTAAAGATTCAATTTGGTTTGACATTCTATTGGCCACTCCGCAGATACGGTGGGTAACCTCAGGCACCCGAGAGGTACTCCGGTAGCCTCAAGGACGGTGACAGGGAGGTTCTTGTTTACCCAGACTTGCCATTGCTGTTGTTCCAGGCTGCGAAACCCGGCAGGAGGATGAGTATAGCGTCGTTCTAAACTAGCTTTAGAAGTGTACGTGTATATGACTCTGCCAGAGGGTTGTCGTATTCAGTGGGAGCAGCGGAAGCATTGGTAGACAAGTGGCTTATGTCTATTTATAGACTAAAGCAGATGTAGCGGAGATAGATCATCTGTTTCTGATATGACAGTCATAGGTTTGACTTCATCAGAATAGGGGATTGATCTGTTAAGAAGGTTGTAGGGTGTGATGTCCTGGTATTTGGATGACATACACAGAGTAGGAAGTGATGTTCCTATACTACGATCGGTTATACTTTGGTTGTCACACAATGGTTTCTCCACATGGGACTTGGATATAATATCAAGACATTATGTTTACTAGATCTATAGATCTAGATTTGGGTGGTTTCCCAATCTGGGTACTTAGACAGCATTCTAAGAGTTTTTAGAATGGACGACTCCTGGCACGGTAGTGTACCTGCAGGTGATGGAGTCACCCTCTCTAAAGGTGTCTTACAGACTAAAGTGGAGATGGATGTGCATGATTGGCAGATCACTTGCTCAGGCAATTGAGTCAATCATGAGATGTCAAGTACCACACCAGATGTTATTTTTGCAGTAGATGCAATATGTTGATCCAATCCTGGAGAAACGAACAAAAGCAGTTTTAGAACATAAGTGGATGTTCTAGGGATATGATAACAACAGCCTCTTTTAGGAGACAGTTATCATTCCAGGCTTCCAAGGTGACATGGATGATAGAGAGGTTGTCAGAGTTATAGTTTTCCTTCTGACGAGGGGCAGTATTTTGGACAGGTGGTCCAAGGGGATACTGAGGGAGGCATGACGCGAGATACTGATTAAGTTCAGTTGACGATACAGTCTAAGAAGTTTGGATTTGGAGTTCATTTATGAGCTAGGTCCCATCAGATATCCAGACATATTCTAAGACAGGTATTGCTCATTTCGGGAGATGGTTTTTCTCCGTGAACTTGAGATAATGAGAGACATAGAAAGAAACATCAAGGCGGATCCACTCACTGAGGCTATTCCTCGAACACATTAGTTTCGCAAACTGGTTTTGTGAGACTGATCAGTAGAGGAGTTGGGTGTTCGGTATCACACGGGTTGTGAGTATGCGACGTCGCAATAATTAGCCTTGAGTGCAAGTGGGAGATTGTTGGAGATAGTGCCCTCAGAGTCAATTATTGGATCACAGGCACGTGATTGCAATGATTGATGGAGGACCTATCCCGATAGGACAGTCTTACTCAAGATGATAGTATGCTATCTGGTTTATCTTTATCATCGTGTACTGCTTTAGGTGACCTTACAGGTCACTATTGCGCATTGATAGAGCCCCTAGGATTCTTGCTTAACTGCCAGCAGTATGAGGGCGATCATATACGTGGGAGCTGGTAGTCTATAAGCACATCCTTAAAAGGTCCCTAGTCGTGGGAGTTTTGAGACAGGACATCGATACTCCAGAGTAGACTAGTGTATACAGTCGAGACCCCGACGAGGGGCGGTGGCCGGTCTCACAAGCCATTGGTGTCAGTTGGTTCACCTAAGATGTATACAGGTGCTCATTGGGTTATGAGTACACCGGACAGGACTCGCCGGGAACATGCTAGTTGGTCTTATACCTGACGTCAGATAGCAGTTCTCTGGTGACATGTGTACAGGTTAGTCCATCGACCTGAGATCGTCATTTGTCTCGTATGAGTACCCAATGTACTTTGATTACTACCCTACCACGCTCAAAGGAGACGTGCAAACAGGTTTTAGTTGGGTATAGTCCCGAGTCACATGGAGGCAGTGAGCGGATCTGCAGGGGTTCGTCTCTCCTGGTATTGGGGGTGAGGTCGCACTGTGTCTAGGAGAGCCCTTACACGAAGTCCTTGGCCAAGGAAGGAGATTTACTGGTAGGTATTCCAGTAGTATCTCAGGGTGTTCTGGGCTACACTCCGACACGACTTGTACCGCTTTTGGGGGTCTTACTTTTACCAACCCCCTAGGCCCGCTATGCGATGCTTATAGATGAACGGACCAGACTGTACGGATATTGTCACTGACAGGCTCAGTAGGGTGTCAGGATGAGTTCGCTCATCGACGTCCCTTTTGGTCAATACCTGGTAGCCCGTTACGTATGGCTAATACCTCTGACGTGCTAGTGGGTAAATCCACAGCCAAAGTATTGACGAGTCTTTAGAGTTCCCCACAGACCGTTTTCTCAAGTTTCGGGCGAAACGCTGTAGAGGCCGTATAGAGATATGGCAGGGTTCGATCATATACGTGCGGTATTGCACGGATCATGATCGGACGGATAATACTAGCGGGCTTTGGTTTAAGCCGGATCCTAGTATTGTACAGTGTAGATTTTGTCTCATTGCATTTGTATTCGGTCGGAAAACAAATGCGGGTATGTATATACAGTCGTGGGGTTTTCCTGTAATTTATTACGGGATCAGTTTTATGAAGTTGCCAGTTTGCTTTCCGTTTCGGCCATTTTTCTTTGTATCTTTCATTGGCTGAAAATTGGCGGAGGAGGGCTTATTTGCAAATGTGCAAATTAGCATTGTGGAGGGTGGTCTTTGCATATTGTTGCTTCATGATGGTTGCACCATCATTTGACTTCTTCACTTCATGATTTCTTGACTTTTGGAGTGATGATGGTTGATGGAGTGTTGGATTTGTTATGTGATCATTGTTTTATCATCATCACCCTTTCTCTCTCTTTCATGTATGATTGCCTCCCTCCCCCTTGGTTTTTCCTCTCTCTCAATCATTTTCATGACATGGGGGCTGGCCAAGCTTCATGGGGGCTGTCCCAAATTTTGGTAGGGGATTTTTGATCTTTTGGCTTCACAAAATTCCCAAAAGTTCCATCTCCAAAAGTTTAGTTCATTTCCTCCACCAAAAAGGCAACTTCTTAAAACCCTAATGAGACATAGCACTACACTATTCTACAGCAATTCTTGGGCACGTCGGCTCGCCAACTTCGTGCCCGAATTTCCTCGGTCCAGAGGTGGGAGCCCGTAAAAGAACCCGGCGATGTGGTGCCCTTCCGACGAGGAGATGAAGACCGGAGATTCCGCGGGAGATCGGGACGACGACGAGAAGACCGAAGGACACGGATCGCTCGGTATATCTCTCTACCCCTTCTCTAGTTTGCTAGGACTATGTTAATGGCCCGATCCGGGATTTTAGTGCGCGGTGGTGCCAGTTTACTAGTTTTGTAAATAGTATCGTTTCCGTATTTTGGCCTCGGATTGACGGCCGGGGCGCCGCCGTGCACTTACACCAACGGGGATACTTTTGAGATTAAACCCCAATACATCAACCTTCTACCCAAATTCCACTGTCTCGAGACTGAAGATGCATACGTCTTTATCACCAAATTTGAAAACGTATGCGCAATGATGGGTACGTCACAGCTTTCAGTGGATGCTATGCGTCTACGTCTTCTTCCATTTACTTTGTGCGATATAGCCGAGAAGTGGTTGTATAACACTACCGCACATTCCATTACGAATTTGGAAGAATTCATTGCGGCATTCCTTAAGAAATTCTACCCTATGCAAAAGACAGCTCGAATCCGTAGCGAACTAAATCAATTCACCCAGCTTCCGACTGAACCATTCTCGAAATGCTTTGAACGATTCAAGGATCTTTTGGTTCAATGTCCACATCACGGCATCCCGAGATGGGATCTTTTCCGAATCATTTATGAGGGCATTAACCCAAACACTAAACAGAACCTTGAAAACATGTGTCAAGGCACCTTTATGACCAAGGATGATGGGGAAGCTTGGAAATTTTTAGAAGAGTTCGCTGAAAAATCCTTACAGTGGGAGAGTGGAACCCAGTCATCGACTAGGGGTGGCGTACACCAAATTGATGTGTCCATAGGTGTTCGAGCTAAGATGGCAACAATGCAAAAGAAGCTCGAGGCTATGGAACACAAATTTTAGCAGCCTCCCTAAACCCGATGTCGCTCCCCAAAACTGTATGTGGGTGCTGTTCTGATCCTTCTCACTTAACGGAAGAATGTCCATTAAACTCTCCGTTTCAAGGTCACGAGCATACCAATGCCGTATTTCAAAGACCTAGAAACGATCCATATTCTTCTACGTACAATCAGGGTTGGAGGAATCACCCGAATTTTGCTTGGAACCAACAACAACAATCTCAAAACACGGTTTCAAGCCAAAATCAATTCCAAAGGGCTCTTCCACCACAACAGCAACCACTTCAACTCACTCAGCACCCCTACCAGTCACAAAATTTTCAAAACCAGGTTAACCCTCCTGCACCTTCTAATCCTATGACCTGTTCTGATGAATTCTCTCAATTCACTCAAACCATGAAATCACTCTTGTCAAATTTCATAGAGGTGTCGGCTGAGGTTAGATCTTCCGTCGGTGAGATAAAGAAAAACTCAGCGTCCCAAGATGAGAGTATCAGATCGATGGAAGCTGAAATTGCACGACTTAAAGCCGAAATGAGTGCGAGAGAAAAAGGGAAACTTCCGTCTCAACCCCTACCGAATCCTGGGCATTACAATGTAAATGCCGTTACAACGTTGAGATCAGAAAGAGTGCTGAATAACCATGTTTGGGAAGAAATTGATGTTATTGAAAATCCTATCAATAACACCCCGGCTGAGACCTTTCCTCACACACACACTTCTACTTCTGATCCTTGTTCTTCTATCCCACCGCCTTCTCACGAGCCTATTCTTCGTTTCCCTCTAGGCTCGACACCTCAGTACAGCTCTTCTAGTCCTCCACAGACGATCCCCACTCCTCTTCTGGGATCACGTCTACCCCTACTTCCTTCTCCTATGATGGACCCAGTGCTTATTGCTAAAGCTCCTTATCCGAATCGGTTAAGGGGTAACAAATCGAGTCCACATATAGAGAAAATTATGGAAATGTTCAAACAGGTTAACATCAACATCCCTCTCCTAGATGCTATTCAACAAGTCCCCGCTTATACGAAAATTCTTAAGGACTTGTGCACTAGGAAGAGGAAGACTCAAGTGCCGAAGAAGGTCTTCATGTCTAATAATTGTTAGTTATGTATATTCCCTAGAGGTTATTGTTGTACATATGATGTATATTATAATGGATGCTTGGATATATATAGAGATGACTTTCTTGCTCGTCATGATAGTATGCTATTTGGTTTCACTTTATCTTAACATGTTGACTTGTATTGGTTTACTGTTTTACTCTCACATGTTGATAAAGCCCTTAGGATCTGTACTCGACTACTGGGACTATGATGAGATCATACTAGTGGGGCCGCGGTAGTCGATGAGTACATCCTATAACTGTTCCTAGTCGAGGGTATATCGAGACAGGGCATCGATACACCAGAGTAGACTAGCGTATACGCATCTTGACCCATATGATGGGCGATGGATGATCCCATATCCATCGGTGTTAGACATCAGAGATGGTGTACGGGTGCTCAGTGGAGACTGGGTACACTGGACGGACTCGCCGAGAACTCCCAGATGGTGATATACCACACGTCAGATGGCAGTTCTCCGGTGATACTGGTACAGGGTAGTCTGTAGACCCGAGATCGTCATAGAGTCTTGTGTGATTCCCACTGTGCTTTGATTTCCACCTTACCACGTCCAAGAGGGCGTGCAAAACGGTGGCTTTTGGGTACAGTCCCGAATCACATGGAGGCAATGAGCGATAGGAGGGGATTCGTCTCTCCCGGTATAGGGAGTTGATGTTGTGCTGTGTTCGATTGGCTATAACTGGAAGTCCCTGGCCAGGGCTGATATAGAGATTTACTGGTAAGTGTTACTTGTAGTTTCTCGACCCGTTATGAGCCACACATCGACACGACTTATCGGTTACTGGGGTCTGACGTATACCACCCCTAGACTTAATATGCGACATATCAGACGAACATACCGGACTGTACGGGAGTGTTACTGGTTGGATTCACAGGAGAACGCACAGGCTAGCTTGTTGATCTTCTGATCGCTCAATACCTGGGTGGCTGTTACGTTTAGCTGACCGCTTGCAGCTTGTGGGTGTTTGATATGATCATCACCTGCTACCGGCGTATTGACGATTCTTTAGAGTCCTACACAGAGGTTTCTTGGCTCAGGCGAAACAGAGTAGAGGCACATATGTGATATGTGCAGGACCGAGAATAATGCGATATGAGATACCGTATTATATTCTCGCGATATTTAGATATGAACCGGGTCATCGGATCAAGTGTTGATTCGATGAATCGGTACATGATATATTAGTCGGCAATATTCGATATAGCCGGATCGTCGGATCAAGTGTTGATTCGATGATTTAATGTATAATAATATATATGATATATTGTATTACATTATCTAATATTGGCTCGCTTTATTATTTCATTTTCTCACTGGATGATACATTGATATATATGCGATATATGTTAATTGTATTATTTTCTTTTGTTGCAAATATATAATATATATGTGATATATATTATTGTGACATGATATGATTAATTGTTAAACATGTTTAAGGATGATTAATTGAGCTTAGGGTTTGATTAGGGTTAGATGCTTCATGCACCTTCTAGAAGCATTTTTCTTTTGTCATTGTAAAGATATTTATGGATGACACATTTTTAACCCAACCAAACCCTAACTCTAGTTTATTCTCTACTCATTCTTATCCACTCATCCTTGACCATGGTTAATATATCAATCATATAGCTTGGTTTTCTATTCATCACAAAAGGATTAATATTATTATCATTTCCATTATCATCTTCTTCTCTCTTGAAGAAAGCTTGCTAGTTTTTCTTTATGTGATGAAATAATATGAGAAAATGATTTAAAAAGAAAGCAAAATTACTACTCTCTCATCCTCATCTCATCTAGCCCATGGGATTAGTGTGTTCATCTCTTTTGAGTGAGAAAGCTTGAGTCTTTGCAACTTCGAGGTAGATCATCGGAGATTTGGAATACTTCGAGCTAGCATGGATCGTTCGAGTCGTGGAGCCTCTCATGAGTCCGGTAGATCGTGGATCACGGCAAAGGGACTTATACTCGGAGCTTGTGAAGTGAAGGAGCGGACTACAAAGGTTGTAATCCCTCACACTTAGATAAAAGTTATCCTTTTGCATGTTAAACCCTAATAATCTAGTAAAGATCCCGGCTTTGGGTTGTTCGGCACGTCTAAATTTTTATCCGGGTATGTTTGATGCCTTTTGAACCTTCACAAGAGTGCCTAGGAAACCTACAATAATATTAGCACTGCTTTTATCCCACAGCTACCAAAGAAACGTAAGTACCCAGGATATCCTACGATATCGATTTCTATTGGGGGTAAAAACATAAACCGTGCTCTTTTAGATCTTGGCGCAAGTGTTAACCTACTTCCATATTCTGTCTATGAGCAGCTAGGGATTGGAGAGTTGAAACCAGCTCACTGCACTCTCCAAATGGCAGACCGTTCAATCACCAAACCTAGAGGTGAACTAGAGGATGTGTTGATAAAGGTCGGCGAATTTGTATTCCCTGTGGACTTCATTGTACTCGATACACAACCTATAGCGAACTTCCGGAGCCAAATTCCGGTGATTTTGGGTCGACCATTCCTTGCCACTTCCAATACTGTCATTAACTGTAGAAATGGTTCAATGAACTTATCCTTTGGAAATATGACCATTGAACTAAACATCTACAAAGTTGGAAGTCAGCCATCAGAACCCTCTGCTCATATCCTTGATGTGTGCTCTGTCTACGAGATTGCTCCCGAAAGTTGCGGAGTTGATGAACTTTGCTTTACAGATCTCGACGACACTATCACATCACTGTTTGATCTTGCACATGATCTTAGTGAGGACACCAATTCCACGCTTGAGTCCGACACTCCTGACTTATCACCACCCGAGTCTGTATCTTTCATAGGCTATGAGCTTCTTTGTGACTCCGAAAATCACTCGATGATCCCACCTTCTATTATTTCTCCGCCAGCATTAGATCTCAAAATTTTGCCTTCTCATCTTAAATATGCATATTTAGGTGAGAATGAGTCTTTACTGGTTATCATATCCGCTTCTCTAGCATCAGAGCAAGAGAATGCACTTTTATCGGTATTGAGATCTAATAGGGAGGCGTTTGGTTGGACCATGGCGGACATCAAAGGGATTAGTCCCTTGATAGCAGAACATCATATAAATGTGATGGATGATGCCAGACCAACTCGAGAACCACAGAGACGGTTGAACCCCGTCATGAAGGAAGCGGTGATGAAAGAGATCGTCAAATGTCTTGATAATGGTATTATATACCTAATCTCCGATAGCCAATGGGTGAGTCCAATACATGTCGTCCCTAAGAAATCTGACATCACTGTTATTACCAATGAGGCAAATGAGTTGATTCAGACACGCGCCCAAACTGGGTAGCGTGTATGTATTGATTACAGAAAACTCAATGCCGCCACGAGAAAAGACCACTTTCCTCTACCTTTCATTGATCAGATGCTGGAACGCTTAGCTGGACGTGAGTATTATTGCTTTATGGACGGATACTCTGGCTATAATCAGGTCCCCATAGCCAAAAAGGATCAAGATAAAACCACTTTTACTTGTCCTTTTGGTACCTTTGCTTATAGACGCATGCCCTTTGGGTTATGCAATGCTCCCGTTACATTTCAGCGGTGTATGATGGGGATATTCTCTGACATGGTCGAGAATTTTTTGGAGATTTTTGTGGACGATTTCTCGATTTTCGAAGACTCTTTTTCTGATTGCCTATCGAATCTTGACGCAGTTCTTACTCGTTGCAAAGAGAAGAACTTAAGCTTGAATTGGGAAAAATGCCATTTCATGGTCCAAGAGGGAATTGTGCTTGGACATGTTATTTCACGGAAAGGCATTGAGGTTGACAGAGCTAAGATAGATGTCATTCAAAACCTTCTTCATCCCAAAAGAGTCAAGGATATCCGATCATTTCTTGGCCATGCGGGCTTTTATAGGAGATTCATTAAGGATTTTAGCAAAATTGCTAGACCCTTAACTCTTCTCTTGGCCAAGGATACGACCTTCCACTTTGACTCGGATTGTGAGGCAGCATTCGACTCGCTCAAACACTCCCTCACTGCAGCCCCCGTTCTATCGTCTCCAAATTGGGACTACCCCTTTGAGCTTATGTGTGATGCATCAGACTTTGCAGTAGGTGCAGTCTTAGGACAGCACATTGAAAAGATGCCACACGTGATCTATTATGCGAGTAAGACCCTGAATGATGCTCAAATTAACTATACAACTACCGAAAAAGAACTTTTGGCAGTTGTATTTGCATTAGAAAAATTCAGGCCTTACTTGATTGGCTCACCAATAGTTGTGTACACTGACCACTCCGCCTTGAAACATTTTCTGGCGAAGAAAGATGCAAAAGGTAGGCTAATACGTTGGATCCTTCTATTACAAGAATTTGATCTTGTTACCAAAGATAAGAAAGGATGTGAAAACGTTATAGCCGACTATCTTTCACGCATCTCTTCCTCACCTGTGACCCTGCCGATCAATGATTCGTTTCCAGACGAACAACTCTTGAGCGTATCCAATGAACCTTGGTTCAGGGATATTGTGAACTATCTTGTCACGGGACTGATACCCAGCGATTGGTCAAAACAGAACAAATACCGTTTTCTGTCCTAAGTAAAACACTTTTACTGGGATGATCCATATCTGTTTAAGTATTGTCCTGACCAGATCATTCGCCGGTGTGTCCGGAATGAGGAGTTCAAGAGTGTTCTATCTTTTAGTCATGATCAGGCCTGTGGGGGTCACTTCGGTCCTAAAAAGACGGCGGAGAAGGTTTTGCAATGCGGTTTTTATTGGCCCACTTTGTTCAAAGACGCGTTTGATCATTGCAAAACCTGTACACAGTGTCAACACAGGGGTAGAATTTCCCGGAGAAATGAAATGCCTCAGCAACTGATTGAATAGGATTTCGGATTGTGTAGTTGGAAAAATGTATTGAAATCACAACCAAGAATTATTTTGACCGCAATCAATAACGGTGTCGAATGTAGCGCGTTAGTAAGTGCGGATCGTCCACAGGGAAAGTGTAATCGTTCGTGTTTTGATTTAGATGAGTTGAAACTTAAAAGAAAAGAAAAGAAACATCAATTCATGATTTAAAGATTTTAAGTTCAAGAATTAGAAAAATCTAGTCTAAATCAAGAAACGATAAAATCAAGAATTGATATTTGATGATTTCCAAACCAACAATCAAGATTCGAAGTGTGGCTCGTAGGAGTAGATCAGATCTATAGATGTGATGAGATCTAATGATTTCATATTCTTATCCATTAACGAATTGATACTAGATCGATGACGATTTATCGAGGTTAAGGATCTTGCGATGAAACTAGGGTTTCCTCATCTCATCCTTTGTCCTTTCGATGAATCTCATTCACAAACTAGCTTCTAGTAAATCAAATGATCGATCGTTGATCTCTAGTTTCGAGCGAACACAATCAAGAAAGCATCGTCTCGAAACTAGGTCATCGATCATTCGATTCACAAGAATTTACAAACGTTATAGGATTTAAGAATTGTAAAAGAATCTAAATCATCATCATTCTATCGATCGTCTCGACTCCTTTACAAGCGGAGTTTTACTCAAACATTATCACAAAGCAAACATTGAAGAATCTAGATTGAATCATAATGCTTGAATTCAAAAGATAAGCAAGATAAAAGAATTGTCACCTTTATTATTCAACAATTTGTTACACTTTGCTCAAAGACTACAAGAAATTGAGAAGGGAACGAGATCGTCGAATCTAGCGTCGCATCGTCTCCGTGAGTCGCGGATCGGCTTGGATCACTTGCTCGGATGAAGATCGGCTTCGCTCCAAAAGGATCTAGGCTTCTTGCTTTGATTGAACTCGAAATTCTTGATCTTGGATTGGAATTTAGAATTAGGGTTAGGGTTTACAAGTTGTGTCACTCAACTTGTAAGTGGAAGATGAAGAGAGGAGAAGAAGAAGAACCCCCATTAACCCTAGATCTACGTTTCCTTTTATAAGCCTCATAACCTTAGATCTAGAATTCAAATTTCAAATTTCCCTCCAAAATGAACAACTTTTCCCTCCAAAATGAACCACCTCATTTGAATTTCCCTCCAAAATGAACCACCTCATTTGAATTTTCCCTCCAAAATGAGGTTGTTACAAGGAGGCTTCTAGAAGAAGGTTGTTATAAGGAGGCTTCTAGAAGAAGGTTGTTGCAGAGAGATTTCTAGAAGAAGGTTTTTATAAGGAGGCTTCTAGAAGAAGTTAGTTGGAGGGAGGCTTCTAGAACTAGGTTGTTAGGCCGAGCCTTCTAGATTAAGCCACGTGGAGTTTCTGGAGAGTTCTGGAAGCTTTGCCGTTAGAAATAAGCATATGGGGAAAATCTGCTTCTCTGCTGACGTCATCATGCCGTGGATCCGCGGCGGGAAGCGCCCATTGGCTTTGAATAAATTTCTGGAATAGTTTTACACCTTATTGTTTACTGCCAGATCACCAGACTTAGACTTGGTGTAATTTTGATCAGCACTTTTGACAATTTGGCTCGGTTTCTGGAATTTCCTGCCCAGACTTCGAAACAAGTGTTGCGCTACAAGAATGATGCAATGCCATGATAAACAGTCAATTTCCCTAAAATGCCGGTTTTAGAGTACAACACAGGCAATTCGGTATTTTACTATTGTTTTGCTAGTATGTGAAATATGCAAACCGAACACCTCTAGATGAATGCAAAAGATAGGAAAATTGACGTGTTAAAAATACATTATTTTCGACTGATCAGCAACCCATCTTAGTGGTTGAAATTTTCGATGTTTGGGGCATTGACTTTATGGGTCCCTTTCCCAACTCCTTTAGGAATTTGTACATACAGCTTGCGGTTGATTACGTCTCGAAGTGGGTTGAAGCCATTCCATGTCGCACTAAAGACAAAAAGGTTGTCATTAAGTTCTTAAAAGAAAACATCTTTTCGCGATTTGGACACCCACGCTCTATCATTAGCGATAACGGGACACATTTCTGCAACAGGTCTTTCGAGACTCTGATGCGGAAATACGCAATCAACCACAGACTTTCTACACCCTATCATCCCCAAATGAGGGGGCAGGCTGAGATTTCGAATTGACAGATCAAACAAATCCTGGAGAAGACTGTTGCTAAGAATAGAAAAGATTGGTCGACCAAACTGACGGATGCTCTTTGGGCATTCCGAACTGCATTTAAAACCGATCTAGGGATGTCTCCATATAGGTTAGTGTTTGGGAAGGCTTGTCACTTGCCAGTCAAGATTGACCATAAAGCATTATGGGCTATTAAGCAAATCAACTTTGACTTAAACCAAGCCTGCAACCTTCGGAAGCTGCAATTAAATGAGCTAAGCGAACTCCGCGATGAAGCTTATGATAACGCTGTAATCGTAAAGAATAGGACTAAGGTTTTTCATGATAAAAACATTTTGAGGAAAACATTTTCACCTGGTCAGCATGTCCTTCTTTATGATTCACGACTACACCTTCACGCGGGTAAGCTTCGATCTCGGTGGAAGGGACCTTTTGTTGTGCGGTCTGTATACACGCACGGGGCAGTAGACGTAGAAAATGTCAAAAACGGCACATTTTTCAAAGTGAATGGACATAGACTAAAGCCGTATTTTTCCACTGACCCCACGGAGGAGCTCCTGTTCTTACAGGAGCCATTTTACCTTGATTAAAATTCCTCCGTCTCACCTCCATGTCCTGTATATTATTGCATCATCTTTTTGAATAGAGGTGAGTGAAAAGAATAAGTTTGGGGGAGGATCTTCACTTGTATATTTTGCCCCCACTAATAAATTCCTCCCAGGCTTACAGGTTTTATAGATATAGCAGTTGGCGACAGTGAGGACACTGTTGAAAACAAGTTTGGGGGAGGTTTGTGCTTATTTTTGCATCATTTGCATAAGCACAAAACATTTCTTTAAAAACCTATAAAAATTTAAAAATTTTCAAAACCCATAAAAATTTAAATTTTTTTTGCAAAATATAAAAATATTTAATATTTAAACATTTTTGTACATAAATAAGATAATAAAAGATTAGATAGTGAAAAATTACATCCATGAGATTAGAAAAATTTAAGAAAACCAAGAAAATTAGAAGTTTTCTTATACGAACTAGTAATAAGTAGTTATGAGCCGTTGTCCCAAGGGTTAAAAAGATGAAAGAAGTCACTAATCTGAGGATAAAAATAAGTCTGAAAAATAGTTTCTATTCTGGAAGCCAAACATTTTGAACGTTGATACTCTACTATACGCACTTACACACATCTTAAAGCCCAGGATAGTAGAGGATACCTTGAAATTCTCTTGTCTAAAAGCCAAAGTATGAAGGAAATAAAAAAATGAAGAAAATATAAAATGGTGAGAAAAATGGACAATTTTTTTGTTATCGCCAAGGCAGCAATAAAAAAATATAGCGAGGGTGCCTCTTCACCTAGTGCCCTAAGGCCAACTGGTCTGGGAGTCACTGCTAAGCCATAGGTGGTGCAAGACGAGGAAAAACACCAAATAAGCAAGCACATAAGTAATCGGTCGGTTAGTACCTCAAGAAGTATTAGCGGTCGCATGAAAGTGTGTGAGCAAATTCATCTAAATATTCATTAATTAAAAAGTACTGAGGCTGATGGGCAAGAGTATGATAGCTTGAATTGAATTCTCCGGGTGTAGGGATATCCTCTACACACACGTAGGGTGATATGATTGATGTTTGGAAGAAAGATAGGAATGAAAAATAGGATGATTTTTATTGAGGGAGGACGTGATTTCGGACATCTTTTCATTACTATTAAGATAGGGCTCATGACAACCGAAAAGCTAGCTTAGTTGAAAACCCTAATTTTCAAGGCTTTTCTTTTACAATTCTTTTCTTTAAATGTAATATTCATGATCTTCCTTTTATTATTGGATTTTGTGGGTGCAATCCGCTGAAAACCCTCAGGAGACAACACTCCTCCTACTAGAGACACCTAGAGGTTTAAAGGCTTGTTGCACGTGCTCAGTGCAATCGTGTTGCCTACGAAAGTGTGCTAGTTAGTTTTTCTCTTTCTTTATTTTCTCCTTCTCTTTTTAATAAAACAGTTCGCTCCAGACGACCGAAAATAAGTTTGGGGGAATTTGATCAGTCGAAAATATTGTATTTTTAACACGTCAATTTCCCTATCATTTGCACTCATCTAGTAGTGTTCGGTTTGCATATTACACATATTAGCAAAACAGCTGCAAAATACAAGATTACATGTGTTATACTCTAAAACCGGCATTTTTAGGGAAATTGACTGTTTATCATGGCATCGCATCATCCTTGTATTGTGCAACACTTGTTTCGAAGTCTGTGCAGGAAATTCTAGGAGAAAGGCCAAAGTTGTCAAAGTGCTGATAAAAAATACGCCAACTCAATGACTTGAGATCTGGAAGTAATATAGAAGGAATTGGGAGAATCAACATATCAGGAAACTACCATGAAGTCAGCATAGATCCACAGTAGAAATTTTATGCACCGAGGCCCTCACGTGACCGCGGATCCGCGGCTGGAGCCGGCACGTGCCGCGGATCCACGACAGCATTGCCACGCCATCATCAAAGTTTCACTGCAGTATTCTCCTATCAGTTCCTACACCTCAGAAAGCTATGATAATTTCCAGAATTTTCCAGAGTTTTCTGCCAGATCAGAAAGGTTCCTTGTACAAGCTAATGATGTCCTAGCTTCCAAAGCAAGCTTCACCTTAACTACCTTAAAAGCCTAGAACCTTCTCCCTAACCTTCTAGCTTAAGGTGGAAGATAAACCCTAACTAACTAGTTCTAGAGGCTTCTACCTAACTAACTACCTTACAAGGGAAGCTAACCTAATCCAAGCTTCTTAAGGAAGCTAATCATTCTTAAGCCTATAAAAGGGACCCTAGGCCTCACTTGAAATGGTTGTTCAACAATTCTCCCCACAAGTTGAGTGACACGACTTGTGCCTCAAACCCTAACCCTAATCCAATCAAAAAGCCAAAAGTTCAAGATCTTTGAGTTCAATCAAAGCAAGAATTCTTCAAAGCCTTTAGAAGCGAAGCCGGACTTCATCGGAGCAAGTGATCAAGCCGATCCGCGACTCAAGGAGCCGAAGCGACGCCAAATTCGACGATCTAGTTCCTTCCTTTTGTAAATTCAAGAGAGTTGTAACTAATTTGTCGATAAATAAAGGTGAAATTCTTTTATCTTGCTTTCTTTAAATTCAAGCATTATGATTCAATTTATATTCTTGAATGTGTTCTTTGTGATGATGCTTGAGTAAACTCCGCTCGTGGAGGAGTCGAAACAAATCAATAGATGATGAAGTTGACGAATCTTTAAACATTTTCTTAAGTCCTATAACGTTTGTAAATTCTTGAAAATCGAATGATCGATGATATAGTTTCGAGGCGAAATGCTTTCTTGATTATTTTCGCACGGAACTAGAGTTCAACGATCGATCATTTGATTTCCTAGAAGCTATCTTGTGAATGAGATTCATCGAAAGGACAAAGGATAAGATGAGGAAACCCTAATTCTTCGCAAGATCCTTAATCCTCGATAAATCGTCATCGATCTAGCATCAATTCGTTAATGGATAAGAAAAGGTAATTGCTAATCTTCTTCACATCTATAGATTTAATCGACTCCTACGAGCTTCACTTCAATTCTTGAAACTTAAATCGATTGGAATTCTATCACTTCTTGATTCTTGATTTTTAATGCTTTCTTGATTCTTGATTAGATCTAGTTGATTCTTGAAATTCATTGATATAAATCTTGAATCGTTTTCTTTTCTATTAAATTTTCAATTCAAACAAAACAAATACGAACGAATCTCACAATCCTTGTGGACGATCCGCACTTACTAACGCGCTACATTCGTTACCGTTATTGATTGCGGTCAAAATATTTTTCGTTGTGATTTCTACATAATTTTATAAATACCGACACAACGAGAAAATCGATCAATCACCATCCTCGAATAAATTCCTTCGAGTTTGTATATAACCATACGATGGTTTTATCCAATGGAAGTGGACGTTTGTAGTAATACGAGGTGTTCTGGAGAAAAGGGTAAAAGTAGGAGTGGCAATGAGGTATGCAACTCAGATAATCCAAAAGCCAGTGTTTTAAGAAGGTTCAGTCAACTTGGTCACTGTGCCATAGTCTTAAGGTCGGGCCATGGTCGCTGCCAAAGAGAGAGAAAAAAGAAACACTCAGCGTGCACTCTAACCTAGATCAGAATGGTTATCACTTTATCTAATTAGGAAACCTCCCACTGTAACCTCAAATTATCCTCCAAACCTGAAAGAAGAATTAGTCGGGATCACCGGAGGAGTAAACCAACTCATCAGTGGGAATCAGGATCCAACTATCATCGCATGATAACGTGATTGAATCCACTCACGTCACCACACTCCAGAAGGTATGCGCATGCCTGGCAAGTCTCAGTTTCTTTAGAAACTCCCGATGTGTGTTTTTACCCTTAGGACCCAAGTGACCTTGACTAAGCCAACATATCAAAGGATCCTAGTCAAGTTCAACCCGTCATTCTCTTGATTGCATTAGACCCACCCGCACGATTCCTTGACTGAGCCAAAATGACTATACGGCTGTCCTAACCAATCACATATCCATGAGACAGAAAAGCATTACAGAGCTACCGCACACTACGTCTCGGCTGAGCACGACATACGTAGCACGAATACTAAGCAATACTAATCTGAAATGACGGAGGGCTACGACTGGTTTTTGGCAAAAAACCTTTATCGCAATGAACTTGATATCGTTGAAGGAACTGCAAAGCTTTTTATAAAAATATAGTGGCGAAAACCTTTGCTAAAGAGGTCACTCCCGGTGAAGGGATCTTGGCTCTTTCCCCGTAGAATGAGGTGCAGGATATTCCAACTGAATACCATGATGCAAAGCAAAAGGCAATCGGCTATAGTGAAGTTATTGCCCTGACGCAAACTTCTGTCCAAGGGGTCACTCCCGGTGAAGGGATCTCGGCCCTTCCCTCGTCGACTGAGGTGCTGGATATTCATAACCAAATACCACTATGCAAAATAAAAGAGAACGTCTTTGCAATGAGAAAAATGTTCCAACAATATCAGAATAGGTTTGTTTAGCTTGCATTGATCCGAATCAACCTAGTCCCATCAATTGATCACACCAATAAAGAACGAAAATATGATGTACGTATATGCCATCCGCATTCGCCACTGGGACCCGTCATCACCCGTTAGGTTACTTAACTAACGACAGAGCGGCGACTGGACTAGCGCGGGTGTAAAACATATACAACATCTACTAGTATATATATCAATATATAATAATCGCTCAAGGCGTGATAAAATGCAATATCACAGAAATGTAATAAGCATCACAGAACAATACAGATGATCTGGGAGCTCCGGGTTTCATAGAGCCGCAACTGAAACCCGACGTTCCCCTGGTCGTGTGGATAGCCTGCGCAATGAAATCCTAGACCCCTACGAGCGCGGCAAGTTACCCGCCAAAACCTGAAGCGAGGCATCCCCCTTCAACAACATGAATGGACCATCCAGCACTTCACAGAATCCGGTAACTTGAGCACCCCTCCTTGGGTCAACCTGTACCCACTACGAGTGCGGCGAATAGCCTGCCAATTCTAGAGTGAAGCCCCCTTCCGTCTCAAAGCCATGAGATGCGGGCCCGTTGCCCTCTAGAACCCGGCTATCCGTGCACCCCACCGCGGGGTAATCCTAGTACAGAAAGTAAAATATACAACGGGTACATCGACCTCAGCCCGGTCGTGCCCCAAAAGAATAATATACAAACAGGCAGTGACGGCAGTCCACATGTCGGACGCTCGCCCCGCAATATCAAATGTACATATATAACCAAACTGTACTAACATTGCATCCAGGCTATCCACCACGACAAATCCGCAACATCACAGCACAATACAGAACATCAACGTGAATGTCACGTTCGCAAATCCGTCCAAAAGGGCTATAGCAGTTAGACAGGATTTACCGATCAAGTGACATTCACGGTCACAGATATAATGTAAATACTGTGAACTAACATGTTTAAAATTTTTGATTGACTAAAAATTCCCAAAGTGGGCCCCAAGTACAATTGCGACACTCAAAATAATCTGGGCCCAAACAGAATATACCAAAAACCCCAATTCCAACACAGAGAGCCCCTGAAGAAATTTGGTGAGATGAAGCCTCATAATGGCGGCGGAACCGCGGCCAAAAGGGGGTTATGGACGCGGTTCCGCGGCGTTACTGTTGAGTCGTGTTACCAAATTTTTACAGTGCTCCTAAAAAACCCTGCCTGATTTTCTGCAATGCACCAAATAATTTTTTGACCACAGAAAAATTTCGACAGAAACTGTGATTTTTAGAAAATTCGTTCGATCGAACTTGTAAACACGTTAGAGCTAGCTAGACTAGGTTAATGGCCTGGCTCTTATACCATGTAGGAGTACGGTAGCGCCCCGGCCGTCTATCCGAGGCCAAAATGCGGAAACGAAAATTTTTCTTGACTTTAAACCGGCACTACCGCATCCTAAAAACCCGGACCGTAACCATTAACCTACACCTAGCTATCTAGAGAAGGGATAGAATGCTATACCGAGCGATCCGTGTCGTTCGGTCTTCGGCCACCATCCCGATCTCCCCGCGGCAACTCCGGTCTTCATCTCCTCGTCGGAAAGGGCACCCCATCGAGAAGTCTTTTTATGAGCTCCCGCTTCGTCCGAAGCAATTCGGGCGCGAAGTGTGCTAGCCGACACGTCCAAGGTGTTGTAGAGAATGTTGTGATCACTTTGTCTCTTGCATCCATGGCTTTGGATGGAGGTTAAATTGTTGCCATTGATGGAAGCAATGAGCTAGAGGAAGAAGAAGAAGAACAAGAACACGAGTTTTTCCTTTTCTTTTGTTTGAATGAGAGTGAGTGAGTGAGATAAAAAAATACAAGACCAATAATAACAACCATGGCAGCCCCCCTTTCTCCATCTCATTTCAACACATAAAACAATTCATTAATGTGACACATTTGCTAAACAAGAGACCATGAGTCATCTAAATGTCCATGTCACATTTAATGCAATGCATGATGAATTTCTAGCTCATTATTTCCATTAACAAACATTAATCCAAATGTTTGCCACAACAAAAAGATCCAGCAACATCTAAAGTAAACTCATGACGGATCACAAGGATACCCCTCACCTGTATATACATACCTGCACCCGCATTCCGACTGATTGCGAATGCGATGAGACTAAAGTAATCAAACAAATCTAATACTAGGATCCAGTTTAAACTAAAGCCCACTAGTATGATCCGTCCGATCATGATGCGTGCAATACCGCACGTATAAGATCGAACCCTGCCATATATCATACGGCCTCTACAACGTTTCGCCCGAAACTTGAGAAACTGTCTGTGGGGGACTTTAAAGACTCGTCAATACTTTGGCTGTGGATTTAACCACTAGCGCGTCAGAGGTATTAGCCGTACGTAACGGGATACCAAGTATTGACCAAAAGGGAGGTCGATGAGCGAACTCATCCTGACACCCTACTGAGCCTGTCAGTGACAATATCCGTACAGTCCGGCCCGTTCGTCTATGAGTATCGCATGGTGGTCCTAGGGGTTGGTAAAAGTCAGACCCCCAAAAGCGGTACAAGTCGTGTCGGAGTGTAGCCCAGAACACGCTGAGATACTACTGGAATACCTACCAGTAAATCTCCTGCCTCGGCCGAGGGCTTTGTGTAATGGCTCTCCTAGACACAGCGCGACCTCACCCCCAATACCGGGAGAGACGAACCCCTGCCGATCCGCTCACTGCCTCCATGTGGCTCGGGACTGTACCCAACTAAAATCTGTTTGCACGACTCCTTTGAGCCATGGTAGGGTAGTAATCAAAGTACAGTGGGAACTCACACAAGACAAATGACGATCTCAGGTCGATGAACTAACCTGTACACATGTCACCTGGGAACTGCTATCTGACGTCTGGTATAATACCAACTAGCATGTTCTCGGCAAGTCCTGTCCGGTGTACTCATAACCCAATGAGCACCTGTATACATCTTAGGTGAACCAACTGACACCAGTGGCTTGTGAGACCAGCCACCGCACCTCGTCGGGGTCTCGACTGTATACACTAGTATACTAATGGAGTATCGATGCCCGGTCTCGAAACTCCCACGACTAAGGACCTTTTAATGATGTGCTTATAGACCCCAGCTCCCACGTATATGATCGCCATCATACTGCTGGTCGTTAAGCAAGAATCCTAAGGGCTCTATCAGCGTGCAATAGCGACCTGTAAGGTCACCTAAAGCAGTACACGATGATAAAGACAAACCAGATAGCATACTATCATCTTGAGTAAGACTGTCCTACTGGCATAGGTCCTCCCTCAATCATTGCAATCACGTGCCTGTGATCCAATAATTGACTCTGAGGGCACTATATCCAACAATAATATGACATGGCATGCAACAAGATATATAATAAATTGTACGGATGCGAACGGATATTGTAAAACTGTAAAACTGTAACATAGGATGCACAATGTAATTAACATGCAATATTATTATTAATATGGATGCAAAATATGTATCATAGCATGTAGCAAGATAAATTTGCATGCAACTATATATGTAATAAATTATATGGATACGAACGGCTATCCGAAAACAGTAAAACAGTAACATGGATGTACAATGCAGTAAACATGTGGTATTTTTATTCATATGGATGCAAAATATATATCATAGCATGTAGCAAGATAAACTTGCATGCAACTATATATGTAATAAATGATACGAATAAGAACGGCTATCCGAAAACAGTAAAACAGTAATATGGATGTACAATGCAGTAAACATGTGATATTTTTATTCATATGGATGCAAAATATATATCATAGCATGTAGCAAGATAAACTTGCATGCAACTATATATGTAATAAATGATACGGATACGAACGGATATCGGAAAACAGTAAAACAGTAACATGGATGTACAATGTAGTAAACATGTGATATTTTTACTCATATGGATGCAAAATATATATCATAGCATGTAGCAAGATAAACTTGCCTGATCGGATCTCACGACGGTGTGTACGCTGCGTCCGACGTCGCAATGCACACACGGCGTACAGAACTGAACCAGGAAAAGCAAGAACATGACCACGCTGGCTGGGGACGTCCACTGGGTCGCCCGGATCGTCGGTGACGGCACGGCTCTGACGATCGCCGGAAAATACAGGATCAAGAAAAAGTAAGAGAAGAAGAAAGAAGAAGAAGAAGGAGAAGAGGATAGGCTCTCTGGGTTTAGATGCACTGGGATCAGAGAGGAAGGCGAGGGGGTGACGTCGACGATGGGCCGTCGACGGTAAGGATGCAGGCGAGGGTTTTCCGGCGATGGGCAGTGGGGTTTCTTGAAGTCGGGGATCGGGTGTGCGGGGCTTTTGGTGCTCGGGTGAGGGTGGTGGTGTCAGAGGTGATAAGGGAGAGGAAGACGAGATGATGTGGGTATGAGGTGATCGACTGGGTCGGAGCTCCGGCGAGGCGGGGTATGCAGGCGAGGCTGCGGGTTGGGTTGCAAGTGATGGTGGTGATGCAGGGAAGAGTGGAGAGAGGGAGGAGAGGAGGTGGTGGTTGTGGTGTCTGCGACGAGGGAGGGTGGAGGTAGCAACGGCGACGAGGGAAGAGGCGAGGCTAGGGTTAGGGCTTCGAGAAGAGGCGGGGTAAAAGAAGAAGAAGAGAAAGAACAAGGAGAGAGAGAGGGACGTGGTGTTTTGTTATGGGGTAAAAAATATAAAGAAAGAATATATAGTATTATTAGAGAGAGAGAAAGAGATATCTGTGAGTTGTTTAGTTAGGATAATATATTTAAAAGATATTTTTAGTTTAAAATAAATATAAAACTTATATATATAACCGTAAAATATAATAAGAATATTATATTAGTTAAATTTGAGTTTTCTGGCTAATACAAAATTACTCCAAAATATGCCTGAGTTGGGTCTAAAATTACGGTTTGAAAATACGGATAATATACGTGTCAACCAAAACCAAAATAGCATATCCGGGTAACGAAAATGCATACCCCTAAGAACGGATGCACGTAGCGTGCACGTAGCGATCCAAACGAGTCCGTTTCACCAAACGGGACGAGAACAAGATGTACGGATGCTACCACAGGGTCAGGGGTATGATGCAGGCAGTGCTAGATATTTTTTAAAATATATTATTTGATTATAATTTTATTATTAAAAAAATGCAGATGCCAGATATAATGCAGGTATACAGGATATACAACATGAAAGTGCACGGATTCTCAAAACTAGCCGGGATAAATCACAAACAGGAATCAAGACGGGTTTCCAGCATGCTGGTCAGGTCGGATGCAAACACGGATACCAATTACATTTACTTGCACCCAAAACACAATAAATCAAGGAATAGACATAAATAAAGAAATACCCAAAATAGAACTGGTATAAATGAACTAAGGTGTTACATTATACCCAACTACAAAAAGAATTTCGTCCTCGAAATTTCCGGAACAAGAAAAGAAAAACAAGCATGAATCTAGGAAAAGAGGTGTGGAAACTTCTGTCGAATCTCGTCTTCTCGTTCCCAAGTCGATTCTCCGTGCGAGCGATTCCCCCATGAAACAAGTACGAGAGGGATAACCTTGTTCTTGAGGACCTTTTCTCTTCGATCAACAATCGACATCGGTCATTCTTCATATGTCAAGTCCTCCCTTACAGTTAGATCTGAATGATCCAGCACGTGTGTCTCATCTCGAACATACTTACGGAGTTGAGATACATGAAATACGTCATGAACACTCGCCAAAGATGGTGGTAAAGCCAATCGATAAGCCACTTCTCCAACCCGCTCAATAATATCGAAAGGCCCCATGAATCGAGGACTAAGTTTGCCTCGGCTCCCAAAACGAATCATTCCTCTAATCGGAGATATCTTCAAGAATACAAGATCACCAACAACGAACTCCAGAGGTCTTCTCGATGTATCGGCCCAACTGTTCTGTCGATCTTGTGCTGCCTTCATGTGATTCCGGATCATACTAATTTTCTCCACGGTTTGCACAATAAGATCCGGTCCCAATAGCCTTTGCTCTCCGACATCGTCCCAGTAAACGGGTGAGCGACACTTGCGACCATATAATGCTTCGAATGGAGCCATCTGAATAGTCTCCTGAAATCTATTATTATACGAGAACTCCACCAAGTGCAAATGATCTTCCCACGAACCCTTGAAGTCTAATATGCAAGCTCGTAACATATCTACAAGAGTTTGGATCGTTCTTTCTAACTGGCCGTCTGTCTGAGGATGATAAGTAGTGCTAAACTTCAATCGCGTCCCCAAACATTCCTGTAAACTCCTCCAGAAGTGCGATAAGAATCGGGTATCACGGTCGGAAACGATGCTCACAGGTACTCCATGCAATCTCACAATCTCCTGCATGTACCGCTCTGATAACGCTTCTGTCGACTGACCAACACGAAACGGTATGAAATGGGCTGCCTTGGTCAATCGATCAACAATCACCCAAACTGTATTGTTGCCCTTTGGACTCCGCGGTAAAGCTGTTACGAAATCCATGGTTATATGTTCCCACTTCCACTGAGGAAATGGAAGTGGTTGCAATAAACCAGTTACTCTTTAATGTTCAGCCTTAACTTGCTGACACACCAATCACTTCGCTACAAAGCGAGCAATCTCCCTTTTCATGCCTTCCCACCAGAAATGCTGTCGTAGATTACGGTACATCTTCGTGCCTCCTGGATGTACAGAATATGCGGAACTGTGCGCCTCCTTCATAACTTCTTCGCGAATATCTCCTTTAGGCACACATAAACGGCTACCATAACGCAATGAACCATCTTCATGAATCAACAAGTCTGTTCGAAGTCCCGCTTCAACCTGTCCTCGAAACTTCTGCAACCTTGGATCTTGTGATTGCGCTGCTTTAATACTCTCGATCAACGACGACTGTACTTGCAGCTGCATCAACTGTCCTGAAGAATGCGGTAACACGATCTCCAACTCGAATCTCCGAAAATCTTCGATAAGCTCATTCTGTGCAGTCAACATCCGAACTGCTGGCAACCGACTAAGCGCATCCGGTACTACATTAACTTTTCCGGGATGGTACTTGAGATTAAGATCATAGTCAGCCATCAGCTCCAACCATCTACGCTGCCTCATGTTAAGCTCTTTCTGCGTGAACACATACTTTAGGCTTTTGTGATCGGTGAATACTTCGACCCTTTCGCCCAATAAGTAGTGTCTCCAAATCTTCAAAGCGAAAATCACTGCTGCAAGCTCCAAATCATGAGTTGGGTAATTCTTCTCATGGGTCTTCAACTGTCTCGATGCGTAGGCTATAACCTTCCTATACTGCATCAAAACACATCCCAAACCTTTCCCAGACACGTCGCTATGAATCACCAATCCTCCGGAACCGTCTGGTACGGTCAAAATAGGAGCGGTTGTCAATCTTTGCTTCAACGCCTCAAAAGCTGACGCACAACTATCCGTCCATACGAACGGTACCTCCTTCCGTGTAAGCTTGGTCAAAGGCTCAGCCAATTGAGCAAAATTATCCACGAACCTTCTGTAGTATCCTGCAAGTCCTAGAAAACTTCTGATCTCCGCTACATTCTTCGGAATCGGCCAATCTTGAACTGTTGCAATCTTCTCAGGATCAACGGCGATTCCATCTCCGGATACGACATGCCCCAAAAACTTCACTTCTTCAAGCCAAAACTCGCACTTGCTCATCTTTGCATACAATCTTTCATGTCTTAATGTCTGCAGTGCGATCCTCAAGTGTTCTGCATGCTCTTCTAGGCTTCTCGAGTAGACTAGAATATCATCGATGAACACCACTATAAACCGGTCTAAGAACGGTGAAAAGATTCGGTTCATCAAGTCCATAAATATTGCCGGTGCATTTGTGACTCCGAATGGCATCACTAAATACTCATAATGTCCATATCGAGGTCGGAACGCAGTCTTGCAAATATCCTCTGATTTAACTCAAACTTGATGATATCCGGATCGCAAATCCAGCTTCAAGAATACCCTCGCGCCACTAAGCTGCTCAAATAATTCGCCAATGCGAGGGATCGGGTACTTGTTCTTAATAGTCACCCGGTTTAATTCTCGATAATCGATGCACATCCTCCTTGTGCCATCTTTCTTCTTGACTGGAAGAACTGGAGCTCCCCAGGGTGGATTGTGCTGCGAATCCAACCCTTTTTTAGCAATTCGGTAACCTGCTTCTTTACTTCTTCCAACTCCACTGGTGCCATTGGATAATACGCCTTTGAAATTGGCGCTGTACCAGGAACAAGATCGATCACGAACTCCACATCTCGTTTTGGCGGTAAACCCGAGATGCCCTCGAACACGTCCATGAACTCTCGAACTACAGCTGGCGCTTCCTCCTTTTCAACTTCCATCGACAAAAGAACGGTGCTTGTCAGCCTAGCCCTAAACTCGACTGGCCCAACAGAACTTCTACCTCCAGTAAAAACAAACTCCGGATGTCTGGAAATCTGAAAAATCACTTTCTTTGCCCTACAATCGATGTGAGCATGGAAAGTGCCGAGAAATCCATTCCCAAGACGACGTCATAACTGCCAGTATCGATCACCAAGAAATCCACAAATAATTCTCGTCTGTAGATAACAACTGAACAATCCTTGCACTCGCTACTAGATATGATCTTTCCGTTCCTAGTGTGTATGTCCCAACAACAAGACATGGCCGTGCAAGAAATCGTGCGTGCAGTAATAAACTTGGACGACATAAAACAGTGGGATGCACCTGAATCGAATAATGCTAATGCGGGAAAATCATGAACAAGTAGGATACCTGAAACGACTTCATCTGAAGCCTTGGCACTAAAGAAGATTAGCACGGTAAACAGGATTCAAGCTTGCGATAAACATAGACTGGTAAGCAATGAAACCGAGAGAAGCAAGGTAATATCATGGCTATAAATCAAGGAAGTGAATCAAGAATAGGACTCCAAGTTACTTAAAAAGATTACCGCATTGTAACCATGCTGCAGTTCATAGTTACAATCACATAACTCCGTTCAAGTCACCCAAATCCTAGTATCAGAATCAAAATAATAGGACGTGAGAAACAATAGGGAACTAAAAGGATTTCAAGCCGAGATGCAAGGTCATTTGCATATCGTCAAGACAAGGGTCAAGAGAAAGATAAGATTCAAGAATTACGATAACAATGTGGCAGGACATGTTCCTAATTACGGGTTTTCTGATTCGTGTATTGGGTCCAATACCCAACTACAAAAGAATCAAACCCGATTAACCTAAATCCTATGCTCTGATACCAAACAAACCCTGTCACGCCCTGCTTCCCAGAGTGCGCTAAGATCGGCACGTGACAGAGCAAACCATGCTACCTGTGGTTAGGAAACATCCATCCACAGTCACATTACGACTGTCTATAAGATATCAAGAACAGTAAAATAAAATAAACTATCTAGTACATGTCCATATACCAGAATAAACGAGTCAAGAAATATATCTGCACGGAAGCAATAAATCCAATAAGCAATAACATCAGGAGAGTATGTCCCAAATACGGGCTCACATCAGGAAATGAAAGTGCGGAAAAAAACTAAACTAAACTAAACACCAACATGCTCCTCACTGTTCGGCCTGTCGGCTGAAGTACTCCTGGCCGGCCTGCGAAAGAGATAAAGGATCTGGGCCATGCAAAACCCAGACGTCAGTGCGTCATAATATCAAAAATAATAAGTAAACAGGATGTAACGAGACATGCAGTCATGAGTATAAGCGATGGCGTGAATATAGAAAGTAGGAATGGATATGGAACAGTGAAGTATATAAATATATGTGATGTGCGGTGAGTAATTGGAACTAAACTACTGGGTTATCTATTCTACAGTTTGTGAAATCAATTTAATGGAATCGTTGATGTAACTCAATAGTATCCCGTGCATGCCTGTGACCACGGTCAAGACTCTCGAGCTGAATCCGAGACGTGCCGCTAGGCAGTAAACAGGCAACATGTACAGACGAATGATGTCAGCAGCATCATCCCGGGGCTGGCCTAGCCCGTAAAACTGATCAGTATAAGCGTCGAACTGTTGAGTTACAAGTCAAGTTTCATCATTGATTTCCCCTTACCCCCATGGTTATGTGTTCAAGTCAGGTATTGATAAATCTAGAGCTAATGCCAACACAGGATGAAGCAGGTACAGGTTTGTCTATGCAGACAACAGGATATGTCCATCAGGACAACAAGTTAGGATTGCCGGCATTAGTAACAAGATCGGGTAACAAGTCAAGCAGTGGTGTATCAGGTCATGGCAGGTAGTGCACAATGTATCAAATGGATGCCCAACAGTAAAATGTAGCTAGTATCGAAACACAGTAAAACACGGATGCACAAGTGTTTATCAGGGACCACATCTACAACTCCATGACTACGTAGGATGCACATTATCAAGCATGGGGTGCTAATGTAACAGTAACATGAAATAATATGACATGGCATGCAACTAGATATATAATAAAGTGTACGGATGCAAACGGATATTGTAACACTGTAAAACTGTAACATAGGATGCACAATATAATGAACATGTAATATTATTATTAATATGGATGCAAAATATGTATCATAGCATGTAGCAAGATAAACTAGCATGCAACTATATATGTAATAAATGATACAGATACGAATGGCTATCCGAAAACAGTAAAACAGTAACATGGATGTACAATGTAGTAAACATGTGATATTTTTATTCATATGGATGCAAAATATATATCATAGCATGTAGCAAGATAAACTTGCATGAAACTATATATGTAATAAATGATACGGATACGAACGGCTATCCGAAAACAGTAAAACAATAACATGGATGTACAATGCAGTAAACATGTGATATTTTTATTCATATGGATGCAAAATATATATCATAGCATATAGCAAGATAAACTTGCATGCAACTATATATGTAATAAATGATACGGATACGAACGGATATCGGAAAACAGTAAAACAGTAACATGGATGTACAATGCAGTAAACATGTGATATTTTTATTCATATGGATGCAAAAAATATATCATAGCATGTAGCAAGATAAACTTGCTTGATCGGATCTCACGACGGGGTGCGTACGCTGCGTCCGACGTCGGGCAAACGTCGCAATGAACACGCGCGCGTACAGAACTGAACCAGGAAAAGCAAGAACATGACCACGCTGGCTGGGGACATCCACTGGGTCGCCCGGATCGTCGGTGACGGCACGACTCCGGCGATCACCGGAAAATACAAGATCAAGAAAAAGAAAGAGTAGATGAAAGAATAAGAAGAAGGAGAAGAGGATAGGCTCTCTGGGTTTGGATGCACTGGGATCAGAGAGGAAGGCGGGGGGGGGTGACGTCGACGATGGGCCGTTGACGGTGCGGATGCAGGCGAGGGTTTTCCGGTGATGGGCAGTGGGGTTTCTTGAAGTCGGGGATCGGGTATGCGGGGTTTTTGGTGCTCGGGTGAGGGTGGTGGTGTCAGAGGTTGATAAGGGAGAGGAAGACGAGATGATGAGGGTGTGAGGTGGTCGACTGGGTCGGAGCTCCGGCGGGGCGGGGTGTGCAGGCGAGGCTGCGGGTTGGGTTGCGGGTGATGGTGGTGATGCAGGGAAGAGTGGAGAGAGGGAGGTGAGGAGGTGGCGTTTGTGGTGTCTGCGACGAGGGAGTGTAGAGGTGGCAACGGCGATGAGGGCAGAGGCGAGGCTAGGGTTAGGGTTTCGAGAAGAGGCGGGGTAAAAGAAGAAGAAGAGAAAGAACAAGGAGAGAGAGAGATAGGGACGTGGTGTTTTGTTATGGGGTAAAAATTATAAAGAAAGAATATATAGTATTATTAGAGAGAGAGAGAGATATCTGTAAGTTGTTTAGTTAGGATAATATATTTAAAAGAAATTTTTAGTTTAAAATAAATATAAAACTTATATATATAACCGTAGAATATAATAAGAATATAATATTAGTTAAATTTGAGTTTTCTGGCTAATCCAAAATTACTCCAAACTATGTCTGAGTTGGGTCTAAAATTACGGTTTGAAAATACGGATAATATACGTGTCAACCAAAACCAGAATAGCATATCCTGGTAACGAAAAAGTATACCCCCAAGAACGGATGCACGTAGCGTGCACGTAGCGAGTCAAACGAGTCCGTTTCACCAAACAGGACGAGAACAAAATGTACGGATGCTACCACATGGTCAGAGGTATGATGCAGGCCATGGTAGATATTTTTTAAAATATATTATTTGATTATAATTTTATTATTAAAAAAATGCATATACCAGATATAATGCAGGTATACAGGATATACAACATGAAAGTGCACGGATTCTCAAAACTAGTCAGGATAAATCATAAACATGAATCAAGACGGGTTTCCAGCATGCGGGTTGGGTCGGATGCAAACACGGATACCAATTACATTTACTTGCACCCAAAACACAATAAATCAAGGAATAGACATAAATAAAGAAATACCCAAAATAGAACTGGTATAAATGAACTAGGGTGTTACAGCCAGCGTATTGACGAGTCTTCAGAGTCCCACACAGAGGGTTTTCACGGTTAAGGCGATATGGTGTAGATGACGTATGTTGGTACATACAGGTGTCTGATTAAATATGTGTATAGGCTGCACAGACTTTAATCGGACGGTTGATAATACTAGCGGCTTAGGATTAAGCCGGATTATTAAATCAGGTTTTGATTTAATAATTTATATATGTATTTATTTTCTAGTATTATTGTTCACTATTCATTTTCTCTCTTGGCTATTCGTATTTTTGTACGAATACGCGTATATGTATTTCAATACGTATACCGGATTGTATTCCGTATTTATAAGGATTAGTTTCTAGAAGATATGACACCTCATTATTTGATTTTTCTTTTTGGAAAATGAGGTGGAAGAGGTGAGGTGGCATGAACATTGTATGGCATGTAGAGAGGTATGGCATGGCTTTGTTTATTGGAAAATTGGAAAGATATTTTCATTGCATGAGAGAGAGAGAGAGAGAGAGGCAGCCACAATTTTTAGAGTTGGCTTGCTCATTTCTTTTTTGCTCACTCTCATTCTCACATCAAGAAATCACTTAGCCATTTTCTTTAGTTGCACATGCCACATGTTTCCTCACCTCCTCTTGATCTTCTATGGTTGCTCATGGAGCATTTGTGATGAGGGAAAATTATAGTGACATATTCCTACACCTCCACTCTCCATTGCTAGCAACCTTATAGCGTCGGTTACCTTGCTTGGCGAGATTGAAGCTTGCGCCGTTTCCCTCAGGTGGATCATCGTAAATGGAGAAAGACCGGCAACCAAGCTCGATCCTCAACCTCTAGGAGCTTGGGATGAAGGTTGAAGACCGAAGGACACGGATCAACTCGGTATAACCATTCCTAACTATTTATATTGCTTGCTAGTATAGGGTTTAGGGTAGATCCGGGCATCGGGTAATGGTAGCACCAGTTTAGAAAATTTTTGTTCTGCATTTGGCTACTGTTTGATGGCCGGGGCGCTGCCGTCACCCAACATGGTATCAGAGCCAACCCGTAAACCCCTTACTAGCTTGTTTAGACAATGTTAAAGTATCGAAATCGAAACAACCCCGAAATGATACCCTGCAGATTCCAGTCTCTGTTGATTTTCAAAGTCTTCAAAAAAATATTTTAGTAATTGCAGAAGACTATTTGTATGACCACAAGAGCACACACCAAATACGAACCCATTCCACCCGTTTTGGACCGAGCACATTGAGGAATTTTCCGAGCCGACCGGTCTGGGGAGGGATTTTGGGCTTCGTATTTTTTGTGTGGTCTGGTCTCTGGAATATTGGTTCAGTGGTATTGCTAGTTTATCCCAGTTTTGATATTGTTTTATCTAGTTGTTTGGGGCTGTTCGGGGTGTTTCGAAGTCGATAATTTAACACTGTTTAAATGTTTATCAGTACATGCATTACTATCTATGACCGTGAATGTCATTCGAGCGGTACAACTCGTCTAATTGCTATATGTTCTTTTAGACGGGTTTGCGAACATGACATTCACGTTGATGTTCTGTGTTGTACTGTGATTGTGGTTGGATCGTCATTGTGGATAGCCATGGTGCAATGTTAGTACAATTTAGTCTCATTTGATATTGCAGGGTGAGCGTCCGACATGTAGACTGCCGTCACTGCCAGTTTGTATATTATTTGTTTGGGGCACGACCGGGTTGAGGTCGATGTCACCCTTGTATATTTTTTCTTTTCTGTACTAGGATTACCCCACGGTGGAGTGCACGAATAGCCGGGTTCTAGAGGGCAATGGGTCCATATCTCATGGCGTTGAGATGGAGGGGACCTTACTCTAAAATTGGCGGGCTACTCGCCGCACTTGTAGGGGGTATATGTTGACCCACGGAGGGGTGCTCAAGTTACCGGATTCTGTGAAGTGCTGGGTGGCCCATTCACGTTGTTGATTGGGGTTTCCTCGCTTCTGGGATTGGCGGGTAACTTATCGCACTCGTAGGGGTCTAGGTTTTCATTGCACAGGCTATCCACACGACAAGGGAACGTCGGGTCTCATTTGCGGCTCAAGTGAAACCCGGGGCTCCAGGATTATCCACCACTCTGTGTTGCTTGGCTGAGATTCTGTGATGTTGCTTTATATCATGCCTGGGACGATTGTTATATATATACTAGTAGATGTTGTATATGTTTTGCACCCGTGCTAGTCCAATCCCCGCTTTTTCGTTAGTTAAGTAACATAACGGGTGATGACGGGACCCAGTGGCGAATGCGGATGGCATATACGTACATCATATATTTTCGTTCTTTTCTGGTGTGATTAATTGATGGAACTGCATTGATTCTTATCAATGCAAGGATAAAACAAACCTATATGATGTTGTTGGAACCAAGTTTTTAAAAACTGACATTACAGACATTTTCTTTTGCTTTGCACGGTGGTATTTGGTTATGAATATCCAGCACCTCATTCTACGAGGCAAGGGCCGAGATCCCTTCACCGGGAGTGACCCCTTAGGCAGAAATTTGCGTCAGCATGATAACTTTACTATAGTCGATTCTTTTGCTTTGCATCGTGGTATTCAGTTAGGAATATCCTGCACCTCATTCTACGAGGAAAGAGTCGAGATCCCTTCACAGGGAGTGGCCTCTTTAGCAAAAGTTTTCACCACTATATATTTGTAAAACCACTTGGATTCCTTCAACGATATCAAGTTCATTACATTAATGGTTTTTCGCCAAAAACCAGCCGTAGCCCTCCGTCATTTCAGATTAGTATTGCTTAGTATTCGTGCTACGTTTGTCGTTGCTATTCGCCGAGACGTAGTGTGCGGTAGCTCTGTAATGCTTTTCTATCGCATGGACATGTGGTTTGGTTAGGACAGTCGTACGACTTTGTTGATTATTCGTCAAGGGTCGTGCGGGTTGGTTTAACGCAATCAAGATAATGACGGGTTGAACTTGTTGATTATTCGTCAAGGTCACTTGGGTCCTAGGGGTAAAAATCACATCGGGAGTTTCAAACATACAGGAAACTTGCCAGGAATGCGCATACCTTCTGGAGTGTGGTGACTTGAGTGGCTTCCATCAAGTTATCATGCGATGATAGTTGGATCCCGATTCCTACTGATGAGTAGGATTACTCCTCGGGTGATTTTAGATGATCCCGACTAATTCTCCTTTATGGTTTGGAGGAAAATTCGAGGAAACAGTGGGAGACATCCTGATTAGATAAAGTTATTAACCATTTTGATCTAGGTTAGAGTGCACGTTGAGTGTTTCTTTTCTATCTCTCTTTGGCAGCGACCATAGCTCGACCCTATACTAAAACTAATGAACCAAGTTAACCGAAACTTCTTAAAACATTTTGGATTTTTCGAATGTCACGGCGTCGCATAAATCATTGCCACCCCTTCTTTCCCTTTACATTTCTCCAGAACACTCCGTATCACTACGAACATCTACTCCTATTGGATAAATCCATCGTATAGTTACATACGAACTCGAAGGAACTTGTTCCAGATTCGAGGATGGATTCTGGTTCTGAAGAGATTGAATAGGATTGTTCGGTTGTCTTTTCTCTTTACCTTCTCTCAGGTTGTGAGGGCTCCTAAGATTAGGAGAGGGTACACCTATTGACCTTATTGGATAGTCTTCCTCCAGACCATAGGCAGGTGCCGAAAGGTGGGGAAGGAAGAAAACCAATTAGCCTAAAGATGGTTTACAGAAGGTAATAAGTAAAGACATATAAGGGATTAGAATAACGGCAAAGAAAATTGCGACTGCTATCATTCACGACAAAACCGTGTATGCCCCTGCCACTCCCATATCCACTTTGGATTTCTCCAGAACACTTCGTATCACTACGAACGTCCATAATGCTTGGACATGCCATCGTATAGTTACAAACGAACTCGAAGGAATTCGTTCCAGATTCGAGGATGGTTTCCGGTCCAGGAGAAAAAGAATAGGATTATTCAGATGTCTTTTCCCATTACCTTCTCTCAGGTTGAGAGGGCTCCTAGGACTATGAGTGTACACCTATTACGCTTATTGGATAGTCTTCTTCCAAGCCATAGGCTGGTACCGAAAGGTAAGGAAGGAAGAAAACCAATTAGCCTAAAAGTGGTGTACAGAAGGTAATAAGTAAAGACGTAATAAAGGGATTGATGTGAGGGCAGGTAAGTATATGGTTACTGTCATGAATCAGGATAGTGGAAGATGCGTTACTAGGAATACAAGGTTAACCCCTTTGAAACATTTTCATGTTTCAGTTTCACTGTGCAGTGTTAAGTGAAAACTGTTTTCCCAATTGGATTCTAACTCCAGGGTACGTATTTACCAGATCTGTATAGTGTTACAGATGGTGAGTGGGAGTAAGATATTAGGAATTAGGTGATTATATCCTCATTATATCAGAATTCGTTGTAATTGATGATATTTGAGGAAATCACCAGGGTTTTGCCGGATGACAAATTTTTGGTTTTGAATATCCGTAGTTATGCACCAGTTTTAAACTGATATATCTGTACGTTTATTTTATAAAGTCAGATATAACTTTTTGAAATTATGTCTATGACATTTACCTATATCAGTTGATGGTTAGGTAAGATGCATTCAACAGTGGTGTAATTCTTCTTAACCATAGTACCGTTTTCAACCTATGACGCACAGAGTTTGAGTTATTAAACTCAGTGGACTTATACAAAGTATTGTATATTGTCAGTGTCCATTAGGACAAAAGGGGTTGGTACTCATACTATATTCTGTTTACTCATGACTTCTCCAGTTCTAGACAAGTATTTCGTTGAAATGCAAGGTCCAGATTTAGAGAAGTTATAGGTATAAGAATAAAGAAGGGAACCATTTGTTGGAAGTATCAGGATTCTTCGTGGTAGTCGAAGATGAAGATACTTGTGTTTGGTATTCCGTTGATAGTAATGGTTTTGAGAATTTTCTTCTCTTTCAGGTTACTCATATGGATGCGCTCCTAGATGAGTAATGCTGATTGGCCTCTTTATATTTGGTTGATATGCACTAGAGACAAATACATGATTTTGAATCTGGTTCCAATTAAATTAGTGCTTTTGTTTCTATATTGGATATATATAGAATCAATTTATATCTTAATAATGTTAAGGTATAGGAAGTTGTCCGGCTGATGCTTAAAACCAGAATCCGGATAAACTCAAGGAACGTTTCAGTAATGGCAGTTTGTGGGTTATCCCGGGCTTTGACGAGGGTTAACTTTCTACCATTAGTAAGATCAATAGTGATATTGTTCTTGACTCGCCGCCGTTTTAGTAAAATGGATTTTTTCAGAAAACAAAAGTGGGAGTATGGTAGAACCGGAAGCGATTCCAGAACCACAAATGATTTCTGAAAATTTAATAGAACCTAAAGATTCAATTGGTTTTGACATTTCATTAGCCACTCAGCAGATTTGGTGGGTAACCTCAGGCACCCGAGAGGTACTTCGGTCTTCTCAGAGACGGTGACAGGGAGGTTCTTTTTTACCCAGACTTGCCATTGCTGTTGTTTTAGACTATAAGACCCGGCAGGAGGAGGAGTATAGCGTCGTTCTAAACTAACTTTAGAAGTGCACGTGTATATGACTCTGCCAGAGGGTTGTTGTAGTCAGTGGGAGTAGCGAAACCATATGGGCAAGTAGCTTATGTCTATTTATAGACTAAAGCAGGTATAACGGAAATAGATTATCTATTTTTGATGTGACAGTCATAGGCTTTGACTTCATCAGAATAGGAGATGGATCTGGTAAGAAGGTAGTAGGGTTTGATGTCCTGGTATTTGGGATGACATGCACTTAATAGGAAGTGAAATTCCTATACTACGATCGGTTATACTGTGGTTGTCACACGGTTGTTTCTCCACATAAGACATGGATATAATATCAGAGTTTCTGGTTACTAGATCTATGGTTTTAGATCTAGATTTGGGAAGTGTTCCAATTTGGGTACTTGACTATATTCTAAAGTGTTTTAGAATGGACGACTCCTGGCATGGTGGTGTACCTGCAGGTGATGGAGTCGCCCTCTCTAAAGGTGTCTTACAGACTAAAGTGGAGAGAGATCTGCATGATTAGCATATCACTTGCTTAGGCAATTGAGCTAATCATGAAATGTCAAGTACCACACCAGATGTTGTTTTTGCACTAGCTGCAATAAACATATATTAATCCAATCCTGGAGAAATATAGGGAAGCAGTTTATGAACATAAATGGATGTTCTAGGGATATGGTAACGAAAGCCTCCTTCAGGAGACGGTTATCATTTCAGGCTTCCACGGTGACCTGGATGACAGAGTGGCTGTCTGAGTTATAGTTTTTCCCTCTTCTGAGGGACAGTATGTTGGACATGTGGTCCAAGCGGATACTCAGGAAGGCATGGCACATGATACTGATTAAATTCAGTGGATGATACAGTCTAAGAAGTTTACTGGATTTGGAGTTCATTTGTGAACCGGGTCCCATCAGATATCCAGACAAATTCTAAGACAAGGTATTGCTCATTTCAGGAGATGGTTATTCTCCACGAAGTTGAGATATAGAGAAATAAAGATAAAAACACTGGAGCGGATCTACTCACTGAGGCTATTTCTTGAACGCAATAGTTTCACAAACGAGCTTTGCGAAACTGCTTAGTAGAGAAGTTGGGTGTTCGGTATCACACAAGCTGTGAGTATGCGACACCGCAATAATTGGCCTTAAGTGCAAGTGGGAGATTGTTGGCTATAGCGCCCTCAAGAAAATTATCGTAGTTGCAGGCAGGTGATTATGATGATTGAGGGAGGACCTATACCGGTAGAACGGTCTTACTCGAGATGATAGTATGCTATCTGGTTTGTCTTTATCATCACTATTACATGTTGATAGAGCCCATATGATTCTTGCTTGACTACCAGCATTATGATGGCGATCATATATGTGGGAGCTGGGGGTCTATAAGCACATCCTTAAATGTCCCTAGTTGTGGAATTTTAAAGACCGGGCATCGATACTCCAGAGTAGACTATTGTATACTTATCCAGACCCTGAAGAGGGGCGGTGGCCGGTCTCACAAGCCATTGGTGTCAGTTGTTCACCTAAGATAGTATACAGGTGTTCATTGGGTTATGAGTACACCGGACGGACTCGCCGGGAACATGCTAGTTGGTATTATACCTATTGTCAGATAGCAGTTCCCAAGTGACATGTGTACAGGTTAGTATGTCGACTTGAGATCGTCATTTATCTCGTGTGAGTTCCCACTGTGCTTTGATTACTACCCTACCACGGCTCAAAGGATTCGTGCAAACAGATTTTAGTTGGGTACAGTCCCGAGCCACATGGAGGCAGTGAGCGGATCGTCGGGGATTCGCCTCTCTCGGTATTGGGGGTTGATGTCGCGTTGTGCACGGGTGGCCATCACCAAAAATCCTCGGCCGGGGTAGACGAGAATTACCGATCCAGGATCGATAGTTTCTCAGGTGGTGATGGGTTACATACCGACACGAATTATCGCGTTATTAGGGGTCTGACTTTATCCACCCCCTAGACTCGATATGCGATACTCTTAGACGAACAGACCGGACTGTACGGATATTGTCACTGTCAGGCTCAGTAGGGGTTCAGGATGAGTTTGCTCGTCGGCCTTCCTTTCGCTCAATACCTGGGTAGCCGTTACGTACAGCTAGTGCCGCTGACGTGCTTGTGGTTAAACCCACTGCCAGCGTATTGACGAGTCTTTAGAGTCCCACACAGAGGGTTTTCACGGTTAAGGCGATATGGTGTAAATGACGTATGTTGGTACATACAGGTGTCCGATTAAATATGTGTACAGGCTGCACAGACTTTAATCGGACGGTTGATAATACTAGCGGATTAGGATTAAGCCGGATTATTAAATCAGGTTTTGATTTAATAATTTATATATGTATTTATATTCTAGTATTATTGTTCACTATTCATTTTCTTTCTTGGCTATTCGTATTTTTGTTCGAATACGCGTATATGTATTTTGATACGTATACCGGGTTGCATTCCGTATTTATACGGATTAGTTTCTAGAAGATATGACACCTCATTATTTGATTTTTCTTTTTGGAAAATCATTTTGGAAAATGAGATGGAAGAGGTGAGGTGGCATGAACATTGTATGGCATGTAGAGAGGTATGGCATGGCTTTGTTTACTGGAAAATTGGAAAGATATTTTAATTGCATGATTGAGAGAGAGAGAGAGGCAGCTACAATTTTTGGAGTTGGCTTGCTCATTTCTTTTTTGCTCACTCTCATTCTCACATCAAGAAAACACTTAGTCATTTTCTTTAGTTGCTCATGCCATATGTTTCCTCACCTCCTCTTGATCTTCTATGGTTGGTCATGGAGCATTTGTGATGAGAAAAAATTATAGTGACACATTCCTACACCTCCACTTTCCATTGCTAGCAACCTTGGAGTGTCGGTTACCTCGCTTGGCGAGGTTGAAGCTTGCGCCGTTTCCCTCAGGTGGATCATCGTAGATGGAGGAAGACCGGCAACCAAACTCGATCCGCAACTTCTAGGAGCTTGGGATGAAGGTTGAAGATCGAAGGACACGGATCAACTCGGTATAACCATTCCTAACTCTTTATATTGCTTGCTAGTATAGGGTAGATTCGTGCATCGGGTAATGGTAGCGCCAGTTTAGAAAATTTTTGTTCCGCATTTGGCCATGGTTTGATGGTCGGGACGCTGCCGTCACCCAACAAAAAGACTCCTAATCTCCTATATGAATCAACACAATTTTAAATCAAGAGAATTGGGGTTTTAGATATTTCACAAGATAAGCCCCTTTTGATCTTTATAAAATTAATTGATAAACGATTTTAGAACAAGAGATCAAGTTTTGCAATGCCAAATGTTAGATAGAGTGCCCTTAAGGCAATTATTGTAATTGCAGGTGGGCGATTATGATAATTGAAGGATGGCCTATATGTTGGATATAGTGCCCTCAAGACAATTATTGTAATTGCAGGTAGGTAATTATGGTAATTGAGGTAGGACCTATACAGGTAGAACAGTCCTGCTCAAGATGATAGTATGATATCTAGTTTGTCTTTATCATTATGTGTTAGTGATATATACCCTAGAGGCCATTATTGTATAGTACTAAATTGTATGTTATATTTTGGAAGCTTGGGATATAAACAAATATAATAAGAATCTTGCTCAACATGATAATATGCTATCTGGTTTGATTCTATCTTAACATGTATATATGTTTCTTTTAACGTATCGCTATTACATGTTGATAGAGCCCTTAGGATCTTTGCTTGACTACCAGCGTTGTGATGACATTCACACTTGTGGGGGCTGGGTAGTCTATATGCACATCCTTAAACTTGTTCCTAGTCATAGGATTATCGAGACTGGGCATCGATACTCCAGAGTAGACTAGTATATACACTTCTTATCCCTGTTAGGGGAGGTGGCCTGTCCCGCAGCCATTGGTATACTGTACCAAAAATAGTATACAAGTGCTCATTGGGTATGAGTCACACAGGATGGACTCGCTGGGAACTGCTGGTTGGTATTATATCAATCGTCAGTTAGTAGTTCCCCGGTAACATGAGTATATGTTATTCCATTGACTTGACATCACTATTTGTCTCGAGTGTGTTTCCACTGTACTTAGATTACTACCCTACCACGGCTCAAATGAGTCGTGCAAATAGGTAGTAGTTGGGTGCAGTCCCGAAGCACTTGGAAGAAGTAGGGGATAGAAAGGATTCTTCTCTCCCAGTATTGGAGTTGATATCGTGCTATGTACGGCTAGCCGCCAGGGCAAGTGAGATTTACTGGTAGGTACACCAGTAGTTTCTCAGGGTGTATTTGGGTTCCACACTGACACGACTTATTGCGCTATTAGGGATCTGATGTTTACCACCCCCTAGGCCCGATATGCGATACTTTTAGACTAACATACCGGACTGTATGGAGAATGCCACCTATAGCTCAGTAGGGTTTTAGGACGAGTTATCGTGTCGATCTTCCTTTCGATAGATACCCGGATAGTCGTTACGTATAGCTAGTGCCACTGACATGCTTATGGTTAAACCCACTGCCAGCGTATTGTCGAGTTTTTAGAGTCCCACACAGAGAGTTTCCCGGTTCAGGCGAAACGGTGCATTTTGCGTATGGTTTTACACGGGGTGTTCGATTGAACACGTGCATTTATGCACGTGCTTTAATCAGACGGTTTAGTAGTACTAGCAAGTTTGAAAGATAGCCAGTTTTGATATTAGTATTATATTGCTCTCTTTTGGGTATTTGTATTTTAACACGAATACGGTATTTATACGAATACGTGTATTTGTATAAATACGGGTATTTGTGCTTTGATACAAATACATGTATTTCTTTCTAAATATGAATACGCGTATTTTGTATTTTCGGTACAAATACGGTATTCATATTTTGGTAGAAATACGGTATACGTATTTATACGGGTATGGGTATACTTGTTTATATACTTACATTTAAATTTATAAATGTTTGTATATGTGTACCTAGTGAGATGGCTACACACTCTCTTTCTCTTCTCTCCACCATTTAAACATAGAAATGTGTGGGCTTATGACTCACCCTAATGAGTCACCAAGCCCACCCACTCTTTTGTTTGAGGGGTGTAGAGATAAGAGTGAGTGAGAGAGATATTTTTGAGTGATGGTTCATTTTTCACTTGAGAATTTTCTCTAATTGCTAGCTATCTTCATCTTCTTCCTCAATCCTCTCTCTTGAGTTGTGAGGATTAAAAGAGAGCATTTGCTTTCATAAACTACACCACTCTAAGTATCTTGTCTTTGCAAGACTTGATCTTTAGTTGCTTCAGACGAAGCTATCGCTTGAATTGGCATCCTCATGTGGATCGTCTTTGACACGGAAGATCGGTTTTGAGAGCTCGTACCATCAACCCAAGAAGCTTGAGGAGTCAACTTTCAAGACCTGAAGGACCGTCTACGAAGGTTGTAATTTCAACCGAGTAGTTAAAACTCTAGTTAGGATTTGTTTAGTTTAGTGTTTGGGCTTGTATCCTAGGAATTTTAGTGTTATGTGCTCAAGTTTTAAAGTTTTTGATTACACATAGCCGTAGTTGATATGGTAAGGAGCACATATACACTTACACTATGTGTATACGTTTTACTTGCTATTATGTGTCTCTAATACACATGATAAAGCTCGTAGGATTCTTGTTTGACTATTAGCATTATGATGGCGATCATATACGTGGGAGATGGGTAGTCCATAAGCACATATTTAAATGTGTTAGATATGTAGGATTTCGGTTCTTGGGTCGTGACGGTCATGGACCACGGCGGAATTAGAAAAAAATAATTTTTCAAATATAGAACCAAAGCCTAATTAAGATCATAAAATACATGCAATTGCAAAAAGAAAAGAGAGCAAGTTTAGAGTGCTACAACTTTTGTAGCGTGTTCGATCGCCATCGGAAGACCCAAGCTAAACTTCGTGATCTCCGGAGACTCTACTAGCCGACCGTCTCGCCGTAGATGATCCGCGGTGAAGAGTGACCATCCGAAACTCCATCTCCATCTTCTAGTGGAGAAAATCACACAATTAACTTGCTAAGTTAATGTGTGAGGTGATGTGATCAAGAAAAACTATTTCTTTTTGAATTCTAACTTCATTTCATGCTCCACCATTTTTATAGAGATGAGGAGGAAGATGAAGAGGATGGCTCTCAGAGAAAATGATATAGAATTAACATTAAAAAGAAAAAAGAATAAGAAGAAAAGAGAAGAATTAATAAAACAAAGAAAAAAGAGAGAAGAAGTTCAAACTTCCCTTTTCTTCTTTTCATTTCTTTTTTTTCCTTTTAATTCTTATCTTTTATTTTTTTTCTTCTCTCTCTTTTTATTCTAAACATATCATTTCTCTTTACAATATATATAAATACATATTTATAAAAAGAAGAAAATATGTATAAAATACATTTCCAATTTACGTATCATATACGTAATAATAATATATCAGTATCATATACTAATATAATAAATATAGAGAGAGTATGTATCCAATACACAATACTAGAAATCATATCAAAATACGGTTACACTTGACTTAATATTTCGGCTTTTAAACCGGCTAGTTTTTTTTGGACATTCGATTAAATCGTACATTTAATCGAACTCCCGTATGTATCCTATACGCACGCCATATCAACATTTGCCCGGGCAGGCACTTTCATTGCGGGACTCTAAAGACATGTTTATACGCTGGCAGTGGGTTATATAAGATCATATCCGATTGAATCCGAAACACTTTCAGATCTAATCCCCTGACGGGTTAATCCACAAGCACGTTAGAGGCACTAGCTGTACGTAACAGCTATCCAGGTATGAGCAAGATAAAATTAGGTCGACGAGCAAACTCATCCGGACCGTACGAAGGCTATAAGTGAAAGTCACCATACAATCCTGTTACGCCTCGCTTTCCAGTAGATGAAAACGGTGACGCGGTAAGTCCGCAACGTATTAACTATAAAAAAAAATACGTTAAGCATAAGTAAGCAATATAATAAGGTTCAAGAATAACAAGAGCAATAAAATGAAACAACAACTTTATTTACATTCAACTTTAAATACAACTGTCTGGAATAAAAAGATACAATGATAAAAACAAATGCCTAAACAGTGGCATACAAAAGTAAAAGAAGGAAGAAGCTAGTAGTCTGGCTGAGTAATGAACTGGTCCAAGTCCTCCTAGCTCGGCTCTATCTCTTCAGAGTCCAGTCCTCCTGACGAACATTCCAAAGAAAAGAAACAAAGAGGAATGTCGTCAGCGAACTAGCGCTCGGTAAGTCTCCAAAAGAAGTAAAAGAAGATGACTGAATGGTATATGAAGTGAATAGAAACCAAGTAATGTGGATAGGTAAGATTGTATAAGCGAGTGTTTAAGTATGATCATTTACAGGTATAAGATTTGCTATTCAACATGGTTGTTTGTAGTTTGATAAAGAAGGTATACATGTATACGAGAGGAGTCCATCTTACCCCGTGGACTATAGTAACATATAGTAAATGGCCCCATCATAACCCAAAGGACAACGACACGTGAATTCATATAGGTGTTTTTTAAAGAGACCTCTCGTGCCACGATATACGTTCCGTACCAATCTACCCCTTTATCCCCACGTATTGTAGTGTATAGTTCAAGTTAACAGGTCTTTGCCGAATCCATGAATATAAAAATAATGTGCAAGTTCATATTCAAGTTGTAATCATGTATTCAGGTATTCAAATCAAGTTCATGTCAAGTTATATTCATGGTTCGGTCAAGTCAAGTATTCAAGTTCAAGTTTGGATATTCAAGTTCAAGTGTTCAGGTTGAGATCAAGATGTTCAAGTTTGGATTTGAGTTTGAACTCTAGTTTGAACTTTTATTTAGGCTATAGTCATTTCTTGTGAATGGATTTAACTGTTGAAATTCTTAAGTTCGGGTGTAATCGAACAACTGCTGCACATGGACGGTAAGATTTGTGTCTTTTTCCAGGACAATTGCCATTGATGACTCCGTTAATTTGCAGTGTTGTCTAATCTGAGTAGGCAAGCACTCACTTTCTCCGGCTCTCTAGGGCTCAAGAGAAATGATACCGCTTAAACCTATATCAATCTAGTTTCCTTAAAAAATTATTTTTGTTGTTTACATTGTGTTTACACTGGTTGCATTTCTAGAGGGGTTTTTATGAAACATACTTTACTATTGTTCAAAAATAAGCCTCGATGGTGAGTTATGATATTAAGAGTTTTTATAACAATGTATTTTAGTTTCAGTGGTATTTTAGTGATAAAACCTAACTTTTAAAAGTTTATGCTATTTTTATGAAAACTATAATTTAGGAACCTAGTGATATTTTATTAAAATTTTAATCTTTCAAAATATAATTTTCACAATTTGGTTTCATGGAAAATACGGATTCATAATTTTATTCAATTTTCCAACGTTTAATTTGTTTTAAAAATTCGTATTCTTTTAAATCGTATTTTTATTTCCTTTCGAGACCGAATTCTCTGTGAGGAGGTCTACATCTCGCTCTACTATCTCAAAGACGTGTGATAATCCGCACCATCCACAAACGGGTCCTTTAACGAACGAGGGTTGTAGAAGCATAGTTGCAAAAGGTGTATATTGTTGGATATAGTGCCGTCAAGGAAATTATTGTAATCGCAAGCAGGAGATTATGATGATTGAGGGAGGACCTACGGTTATAGCAGTCTTACTCGAGATGATAGTATGCTATCTGGTTCATCTTTATCATCATGTACATATATTATGTGGTATTATAGATAACCATTACATGTTGATAAAGCCCATAGGATTCTTTCTTGACTACCAGCGCGATCATATACATGGGAGCTGGGTGGTCCATAAGAAAATCCTTAAATGTCTCTAGTTGTTGGAATATCGAGACTGGGTATCGATATTCTAGAGTAGACTAGTGTATACGTTTCTTGACCCCGATGAGGGGCGATGGCCGGTCTCACTGCCATTGGTGTTAGTTACTCACCAAAGATAGTATACAGGTGCTCATTCGGTTATGAGTTACACTAGACGGACTCGACGGGGACATGTTAAATGGTATTATACATATTGTTAGATAGCAGTTCTCAACTGACATGAGTACAGGTTAGTCCGACGACATGAGATCATCATTTGTCTTGTGTGAGTTCCTACTGTGCTTTAATTACTACCCTACCACGGTTCAAAGGAGTCGTGCAAATAGGTTTTAGTTGGGTACAGTCCCGAGCCACATGGAGGCAGTGAGCGGATCGTCGGGGATTCGTCACTCCCAATATTGGGGGTAGATGTCGCGCTGTGCACGGGTGGCAATCATCAGAAATACTTGGCCAAGGTGGATGAGAATTACTGATTTGGATCAGTAGTTTCTCAGTGGGTGATGGGCTTTACACCGACACAAAATATCGCGTTATTAGGAGCCTGACTTTATCCACCCCCATAGACCCGATATGCGATACTCTTAGACGAACAGACCAGACTGTATAGAGATTGTCAAAGATAGGCTCAATAGAGGTACGGATGGGTTTTCTCGTTGGCCTTCCTTTCGCTCAATACCTGGGTAGTCGGTACGTACAGCTAGTGCCGCCGATGTGCCTATGGTTAAACCCACTGCCAGCGTATTGACGAGTTTTTAGAGTCCAACACAGAGGGTTTTCCCGGTTCAAGCGATATGATGTGGATGACATATGTTGGTACATACATGTGTCCGATTAAATATGTGTACAGGCTGTAGGGTTCCTAGGCACACTAGTGAGGTCTCCCAAGCCATCAACCATGGCAATTTCAAAAATTATGGTGCCTACAAACCCTAAACTACGGATCGATAACTAGATGTCTAGGCGAACAATGAACTAGTTAACACTTAACTATTGGGAATACGGAAATACAACCTTTGTAGATCCGGTGCTCCACCTCCATAGCTCCGCAACGAGGTCCTCTCCGCTATCCAAGTCAAATCTGGGCTCTAGGATCGGCTTCGTCGGAGAATGGGCAAGCTAGGTCGTCGATGTCCATGCCGAAGATGATCTACGTCGAGGCATCGCTAAATCAAGCTCCGACTTCACCAAGTCAAGAAACTTGTGAAGTAAACACTCTCTACTACTTGGCAAGAGGTAGAGGATGAAGAAATAGGAAGTGGGTTAACTTTAGAGTTGGATTTCTCACTCAAAACATCAATCTACCATTGATGACCTCAAGCTTCTTCACTTGAAGCAAGGAAGAAGAAGAAGGAAATTGTTATGATAAGTTCAAAGAATAAGAAAAGAAAATGAATTCTTATCATAATTTTAACTAGAGTCAAGTGTAGAGAATGAATCATGGTTAGTGGGAATGGTTAGGGTTAAGGATGAGATAAGAATGGTTGACTTTAACAAAGCTTCATGAAGCTTCAACTAAAGAACAAAATTAGCCACCATTCTTTTCTCTTTTCTTTTATTCATTTATCAAAAATAAAAAGGATAATTAAATAAGATAAATGAATAATAAATAATAAACCCTAACCATTTCATTAACCAAGGTTTAATCTTTACACTTGAACCCTAGCAAGACATGTATCATCAAACATGATACAATCATGTGCACAAAAGCATATCGCATATACAATGCGCACATCCGAGTGAGAAAATCCATCTTAAGTGAACCGATACTAGTTAACGCAAAGTAATATATCAAATATATAATTATGCATTAAATCATTAAATCAACTCTTGATTTAACGATCCGGTCATATCGCATATAACCGGCTAGTATCCAATGTATCGGCTTATCGAATCAATCCATGATTCGATAAATAGGGTATATCGCATATAACCTAATCGATACATTCATCGCGAGAATGGAATACGGTATCACATACACGCATTATTCTCGGTCCCGCACATATCTCATATGCGCTCCTATTTCGTTTCGCTTGAGCCAGGAAACCTCTGTGTAGGACTCTAAAGACTCGTCAATACGCCGGCAGCAGATGATGATCATATCAAACACCCACAAACCGCAAGCGGTCTGCTAAACGTAACGGCCACCCGGGTATTGAGCGATCTGAAGATCGACGAGCAAGCCCGCTCACACTCCAGTGAATCCGACCAGTAACACTACCGTACAGTCCGATCTGATCGTCTGATATGTCGCATATCTTGCCTAGGGGTGGTAAACGTCAGACCCCAATATCTCAATAAGTCGTGTCGATATGAGGTCTATAACTGTTCGAGAAACTACCGGTAACACTTACCAGTAAATCTCAGCAACCCTGGCCAGGGATTTCCTGTTATAGCCAATCGAACACAGCGCAACATCAACCCCCATATACCGGGAGAGACGAATCCCCTCCTATCGCTCATTGCCTCCATGTGACTCGGGACTGTACCCAAAAACCACCGTTTTGCACGCCCTCTTGGACGTGGTAAGATGGAAATCAAAGCACAGTGGGAACCACACAAGACTCTATGACGATCTCGGGTCAACAGACTACTCTGTACCAGTGTCACCAGAGAACTGCCATCTGACGTGAGGTATAATACCATCTGGGAGTTCTCGGCGAGTCCGTCCAGTGTACCCAGTCTCTACTGAGCACCCGTATATCATCTCTGATGTCAAACACCGATGGATATGGGATCATCCATCGCCCATCTGTATGGGTCAAGAAGGTATACGCTAGTCTACTCTGGTATATCGATGCCCCGTCTCGATACACCCACGACTAGGGACTTTGAAGGATGTACTTATGGACTACCATGTCCCCAATAGTATGATCCGCATCATAGTCCAGGTAGTCAAGTACAGATCCTAAGGGCTTTACCAACATGTAACAGAGAGACAATCAACATACACGTTAAGGTAAAGGGTAACCAGATAGCATACTATCATGTCGAGCAAGAAAGTCCTCCCTATATATGTCCCAGCATCCACTACAATATACATCCTATGTACAGTAATGGCCTCTAGGGCATACATATAACTAACAATCTCCCACTTGCACTAGGGCCATCTGTAGCAGTGGTTGCAGTATCTCATACTCAACCATCCCATAAAAATCTCTCTCTGGGAACAGGCCTTTGTGAGTGGATCCGCTGTGTTGTCCTCTTAGTCTTCTCTCCTAACCTCGATCTCCCTGGAGATCAACCATCTCCATGATCAAGTGATACTGCCTTAGAATATGTCTGGATCTCTGATGGGACGGACGTTCCTTGGCATAAGCCACAACTCCATTGTCACACAATGGGAGGAACATAGTTCATCTCATGAACCAATATACACCCAGACTGCCTCTTTGGTAGCATCTTAAGTAGCGATGTATCCAGCCTTTATCGTCTAGTATGTCACGGTATCTTGCTTGGAACTCTTCCAACATACCGTCCCTTTACCGAGGGTAAAGACAATGCCTGCGACTGACATTCAGTCGTCCTTATCACCCTGGAACCCTTCCAGTGATTCTCCCCAGGATCGGTTGATACCGTCTCACTACATCTAGTGAGAATTCTAACATCCATTTAGATCTATCTCATAGATCCAAAATCCAGGATTTAGTAGGTATCACTTTGATCCTAAGTGGAGAATCATTGTGATAAGCGGAGATTGATCGAGCGTAGCATAGAAAACTCCTTCCCTATCAAGAGTATGTCATCCACGTACTCTACGAGGATCGTCACCATACTCCCTACTACCTTTTTGTTTATACAAGGTTCATCTACCATTTTGATGATGTCAAACTCTTTGACTAATTCATCAAAACAGATGTTCCAACTCCGCGATGCCTGCTTTATCCTATAAAGCATCTTGCACACGTTTCCGCTGCTCCCATTGTCTACGAAGCCCTCTGGCTGTGTACTTATAGACGCTCTCTTCTAAATCATCATTAAGAAAAGCAGTCAAGACACCCAACCACCAGATATCGCAGTCATGGTATGTAGCCGTGGCAAGTAGGATCTGGATGGACTTAAGCATAGTCACTTGAAAAGGTTTCATCATGATCCACGCCTGGTCGATGACGAAAACCTTTAACAAGTCTAGATTTGAAAGTCTCAACCTTTCCATGTACACCAAGTAATCTTCTCAAGATATACTTGCTCCTGATGGGGATTTAACCCTTCAGATATAGCAACCAAAGTCCATACTTTGTTGGTGTATAAGGATTCCATCTCAGATCGATAAACATCCAGCCATTCTTACAGAGTCTCACTCCTGATGGCCAGATCGAAGCTAATTGGGTCATCATCTCATGATGCAATCCTCGCTCCCACTGTCATAGAGAAACCGAAGTATCTCTCAGGTGGGTGAGGAACCCTACTAGATCGGCGGAGAGGCTGAGGTTCGTTGGTAACTATCGAATCCTTTGGTTCTTTCAAATCATCAGCTGCAGTTTGTATAGCTGGAACCTTTCCAGTTCTACATTACAGATCTTGCCTCGAGCTTGTCCGGATTTTGCTTTTAGACATAGGCCGGACAACCCCAAATCTTAACAAGCTTAAGACATGGGCTCTTCCCTTTCCATATCTCATATGGAATGGTAGGCAACTGATTTGATTGGATCCACATTCAATAGGTATGCAGCTTCTCAAGTGCATAACTCCCAAAAAGGAAATAGGTGACTCAGTAATACTCATCATAGAGCACACCATATCATATAGGGTGTGATTGCTCCGCCCCGATATACCATCGTGCTATGGTGTATACGGAGGAGTAATGCTGAGAGAGAATCTCATTCTCCTTTAGAATAATCCAGGATTTCCGTGCTCAAGTATTCTCCTCCTTGATCTCATCATAGGACATAATACTTATACCCTTATTTTGGTTCTCTACTTCTAACTTATATTCTGTGAATATCTCAAAAGGTTCGGACTTGTGTTTCAACAGGAACATAGGTCTGAAACTCGAAAGATCATCAGAGAACGTAATGAAGTACAAAGAACCAGTCCTGGCATGTGTAGACAGGGGACCTACATACATCAACATGTATCATCCCAAGAGTTCACTAACTCTTTCTCTGTTTCCAGTAAACGGAGCTGTGGTCATCTTATCTTTGTGACATGACTGGCGAGTTTCACAAGATGTAAATTCAAACTGATTTAAACATGCATCTATATGTAACTCTAGCTAGTCGGGTCACATTGATCTGACTTAGTCTACAATGCCTCAAGAAGGATCCGTTCATTTCTGAACTCTTCCTCTTGTGTGTGTTCTGTATACTAAGAACTGTAGTTTGATTTAGAACATTAATGCTTTTAGATAACGTGCCTGAACCGATCAACTTTTGATATAGGAAATGTTCAAAACATTATCCAACCATACAAAATTTTATCACTTCTTTACTTATAAAGAGACTGATATGATTTTGTATATCAGGTTCGGTATCTAACAACATTCGTTCAGAATCAATGTATTGTAATACAGGGTGACAGTTACCAACAGACTTGGCTGCAACTCTTGCCCCGTTTTCTGCCTCATGAAACTTATCACCCGTTCTCAGTTCTCCACCTTTCTGTAGCCCTATGTAACAGATTACATATCTGGGATCCTGATCTGGTATCACATACCCAGGACGTAAAGGACACTGAGAAACAGTTCTATATAATGAACACACCCGAAGATGATGCATCATCATGCACTCTCCTCGTTTGGGCGGCACGGGAAATCTGGTATTCCCCAATTTCCTGCTCTGTCTTATAACAATTATAAGTTGGAGCGGGACCAACGTTCCCCAGCTCAGTATAACAAGCGGGTTCGGTCAATATTCCGTATTATTATCTTGATTAAGGCGTGATATGGTCGCTACCTGGAGAGAGAGAGAAGAAAACACTCAGCGTGCACTCTGTCAAGAATAGATTGGTTATTATTTTATCTAATCAGGATGGCCCCCACTGCTTTTTATCAAATCTTCCTTCAAACCCTAAAAGGAAAGACTAGCCGGGATTAATTACACACTACAAGTTCGCCAATCTTTCAGCCAGGCCAGTGTCGGTACTTTGAGGGAGGTCCCCCGTGCTTTCGCACGAACCTAATTAATGTAAACCTCGTTTTCCCAGAGGCGTAACCTCGTTAACACCTTTCTAGACACCTACTTGATCGGCTAATTGTAATGTATAAAACTCTCCCAGGAGTAACTCTTACTCGCAGCGGGTATCGGGATCCAACTATCTCATAGAAGGTATGCAATCTCATTGCAAATTTCAACACTTGAAATTCCCGATAATATTTTGCCCCATGCGATCTATGACCTTGACTGAGTCAACAAACCATAGACCGCAAGTAAAGTTCAACCCGTCATTTCTCGATTGAATTAAACCCACCCGCACGACCCTTGACTGAGTCAACAAGGCCGCACGACTACCCTAATCCAATCGCATCATATGCTTTGCAGATAAGCAATAATCAGCTACCGCACACTACGCCTTGACTGAGTCAACAAACGCAGCACGAATACTAACTAGTACCTATCTGAAATGACGGAGGGCTACGACAGGTTTTTAAGAAAACCTTTTGCGTAATGAACTTTATATCGTTGTAGAATCAAATGAATTTTGAAATGGAGTGCTTTTGAGGCTTTTCTAGTTTTGCTAAAGGAGTCACTCCCGGTGAAGGGATCGTCGGTCCTTTCCTCGTCGAATGAGGTGCGGGATATATCATATATATCACTGTGCAAAGCAAAAACGCTTAAAAGCAATCAAAAGACAAACCGAGTGTGTAGCATCTGCCAGTTATTGCTAAAGGAGTCACTCCCGGTGAAGGGATCTCGGTCCTTTCCTCATCGAATAAGGTGCAGGATATATCGCATATACCGCTGTGCAAAGCAAGAACTGTAGCTACCTGTTTTATTTTGAAATTCGATTCTACAACATCTTAGGTTTCTTTTATTTCATTAATCACATTAATGAAGTCCCATCATTTAAGTACCTAATCATCACAGATAAATACGACGTACACTTATGCCATCCGCATTCGCCTCGATGTCCCCTAGTGCACCGTTAGGTTAGGTAACTAACGACAGAGCAGGGCAGGGCTAGCGCGGGTGTAAAACATAAGCAACGTCTATATAATATATCATATATACTATATAAAGTATCTATCACAGAACATCACATGATCGCATCACAGATAAAGCACAGCAGAAGAAACATATGAAATATTGGATATACTAGGACGTCCGTGTTTTCAATACGAGCCAGTATAAAACACGGATTCCACGGTCGTGATGAATAGCCAAACCCACACCCCTAGACCCCTACGAGAGCGGCAAGCAACCCTACCAATTCTAGAGTTAGGAGACCTGGACTCGACTCCTCGAGTTGGTCTCCCACTGGACTCCAGAACCCGGTTACTTGTGCCCTCCTCCTTGGGTCTATCCTAGTGCGGAAAAGTAAATAATATACAACAGGTGACAACTTCCGCAACCTGGAAGCGCCCCAATAAAAGAATATTACATACAAGTTTTTACATGAATGAAAATGAAAAACACTCATCTCACATAAAAACCCCCGGCTATTCAAACACGACGATCCAATATAACATATCCAGCAACACATAACATCACATGTCATCAACGTAAGTAAATATGCGCATCCCAATTGTCGTTGACATATAGCAACGAAAACGGCGATATCACATATTACACTTACGGTCACAGAAAAGAAAGTGTAAAACTACAACAGTTGGAATCCGCAATCACCTCAGACATCGCATGCCTGACCAAATGAATTACTTAGACATCGCATGCCTAACAATTATAAACCCCGCATTTTAGTCTCAAAATCGAAAACTCTTTTCAATATCAAGTCGGGCAATTCAACAAGATTCCCGACATCCTGATCGAATGCTCGTCGCAAACTTCAGTAGACGGCTGCACCCCCGATACCGTCGACGAAGTGCACCAAGGCGGAACACCGCTACCGCGAGCACCCGGACGGATGCTTTCGGCGACGGGGTTCTCCTACAGTCACTTGGTCGGGGCTATGGAGTGAAGCTGTCTATTAAGTTTACCCGGCGAGTATCCGCGTACGCTACGTGATTGCGACGGACTTTTGATCACATCAAAATTCCGTGGCAACCGATCAAGTGAGACTAAACTGCTACGTTTATAACATTCATTCAGTTATCACATAACTATTTGTGAATTCCAATTATTGTATCCCATTCCAGATAAATAGAAAATGTTAAACTTTTCGATCGAACAATCGAACACCCAAGTTTTCCCGATACAGCTCAACACATGAAATAAGTCTAACAACATTCCGTTCGTGCCTCAGTACCAACGGTCCAGCCGTAGAAGGGTCAAGCCAACGCCTCACATGTGGCACGCCGTACTGCCCCAAACCCGAAGGTTCAAAGGGCAGTTCAAGACGGTCACATAATCGAGTTAAGGTTTGTGTCTTCTAGAGGGACCATCGCGTTACTTGCACTACTTAGAACGTCGTTAAACTACGGAAAAATCCAACACTTGGAAATTTCCCGACAGGGGAAAAATTGCGTATTTATATCCGGTCGAACTTTTTAACATATTCTAAGATTTATCCGGAATGCCACACAGAGAAAATTTGATATTCCGATCGAAACTCCGAAACCCCAAAACCACCTCTGAGAATTCAACTCTTGAAAAATTATTAAAAATTCCCAGAAAAAGAAGCACTGGAAATAAAGAATTACTGTGCAAATAAAATAAAATAATTCGGCCGTACCGCCGCGGAACCGCCGCATGAGCCTTGCTCGTGTCGCGGAACCGCGGCAGTTTGAAGGAGATAGGGGCACGAATTTCACAGTTTTTCTTATATTCACCTGCTTATTATTCTGAATATTTTTAATGTTGAAAAAACCACTGTTTTCAAAAAAGGACAGAGAGCAATTTTCCGGGTTAAGTTTTGGTTCGATCGGATTTCAAATTCCGTCTGGACTTCGCCTAAGGCTCTAGCTAGGCTCTAATACCACTGTAGGGTTCCTAGGCACACTAGTGAGGTCTCCCAAGCCATCAACCATGGCAATTTCAAAAATTATGGTGCCTACAAACCCTAAACTACGGATCGATAACTAGATGTCTAGGCGAACAATGAACTAGTTAACACTTAACTATTGGGAATACGGAAATACAACCTTTGTAGATCCGGTGCTCCACCTCCATAGCTCCGCAACGAGGTCCTCTCCGCTGTCCAAGTCAAATCCGGGCTCTAGGATCGGCTTCGTCGGAGAATGGGCAAGCTAGGTCGTCGATGTCCATGCCGAAGATGATCTACGTCGAGGCATCGCTAAATCAAGCTCCGACTTCACCAAGTCAAGAAACTTGTGAAGTAAACACTCTCTACTACTTGGCAAGAGGTAGAGGATGAAGAAATAGGAAGTGGGTTAACTTTAGAGTTGGATTTCTCACTCAAAACATCAATCTACCATTGATGACCTCAAGCTTCTTCACTTGAAGCAAGGAAGAAGAAGAAGGAAATTGTTATGATAAGTTCAAAGAATAAGAAAAGAAAATGAATTCTTATCATAATTTTAACTAGAGTCAAGTGTAGAGAATGAATCATGGTTAGTGGGAATGGTTAGGGTTAAGGATGAGATAAGAATGGTTGACTTTAACAAAGCTTCATGAAGCTTCAACTAAAGAACAAAATTAGCCACCATTCTTTTCTCTTTTCTTTTATTCATTTATCAAAAATAAAAAGGATAATTAAATAAGATAAATGAATAATAAATAATAAACCCTAACCATTTCATTAACCAAGGTTTAATCTTTACACTTGAACCCTAGCAAGACATGTATCATCAAACATGATACAATCATGTGCACAAAAGCATATCGCATATACAATGCGCACATCCGAGTGAGAAAATCCATCTTAAGTGAACCGATACTAGTTAACGCAAAGTAATATATCAAATATATAATTATGCATTAAATCATTAAATCAACTATTGATTTAACGATCCGGTCATATCGCATATAACCGGCTAGTATCCAATGTATCGGCTTATCGAATCAATCCATGATTCGATAACTAGGGTATATCGCATATAACCTAATCGATACATTCATCGCGAGAATGGAATACGGTATCACATACACGCATTATTCTCGGTCCCGCACATATCTCATATGCGCTCCTATTTCGTTTCGCTTGAGCCAGGAAACCTCTGTGTAGGACTCTAAAGACTCGTCAATACGCCGGCAGCAGATGATGATCATATCAAACACCCACAAGCCGCAAGCGGTCTGCTAAACGTAACGGCCACCCGGGTATTGAGCGATCTGAAGATCGACGAGCAAGCCCGCTCACACTCCAGTGAATCCGACCAGTAACACTACCGTACAGTCCGGTCTGATCGTCTGATATGTCGCATATCTTGCCTAGGGGTGGTAAACGTCAGACCCCAATAGCTCAATAAGTCGTGTCGATATGAGGTCTATAACTGTTCGAGAAACTACTGGTAACACTTACCAGTAAATCTCAGCAACCCTGGCCAGGGATTTCCTGTTATAGCCAATCGAACACAGCGCAACATCAACCCCCATATACCGGGAGAGACGAATCCCCTCCTATCGCTCATTGCCTCCATATGACTCGGGACTGTACCCAAAAACCACCGTTTTGCACGCCCTCTTGGACGTGGTAAGATGGAAATCAAAGCACAGTGGGAACCACACAAGACTCTATGACGATCTCGGGTCAACAGACTACTCTGTACCAGTGTCACCAGAGAACTGCCATCTGACGTGAGGTATAATACCATCTGGGAGTTCTCGGCGAGTCCGTCCAGTGTACCCAGTCTCTACTGAGCACCCGTATATCATCTCTGATGTCAAACACCGATGGATATGGGATCATCCATCGCCCATCTGTATGGGTCAAGAAGGTATACGCTAGTCTACTCTGGTATATCGATGCCCCGTCTCGATACACCCACGACTAGGGACTTTGAAGGATGTACTTATGGACTACCATGTCCCCAATAGTATGATCCGCATCATAGTCCAGGTAGTCAAGTACAGATCCTAAGGGCTTTACCAACATGTAACAGAGAGACAATCAACATACACGTTAAGGTAAAGGGTAACCAGATAGCATACTATCATGTCGAGCAAGAAAGTCCTCCCTATATATGTCCCAGCATCCACTACAATATACATCCTATGTACAGTAATGGCCTCTAGGGCATACATATAACTAACACAGGCTACACGGATTTTAATCGGACGGTTGATAATACTAGCGGCTTAGGATTAAGCCGGATTATTAAATCAAGTTTTGATTTAAGAATTTATATATATATTTTTAATATATGTATTTTAGTATTATTGGTCACTATTCATTTTCTCTCTTGGCTATTCGTATTTTTATACGGATACACGTATATGTATTTCGATACGTATAACGGGTTGCATTCCGTATTTATACAGAATTGGTTCTAGAAGATGGACACTTCATTTGTGAATATTCATTTATGAATATTCAAGAAATAAGGTGGAGGTTGAGGTGGCATTGAGCATGGTTGAAGACATGTAGAGAGGAATGGGCTTCTTTATTTTATTACAAGTGGTTATGAGTTTTTTATTTGTATGGTTGCAAAAAAGGATATGAAGCCATTCTACATTCTACTCTTGATTGTTTTTTCTCTCATATTCTTCAACACTTGCTTATAGCTATTTTTTCTCACATCCTCCTCCTTCTTCTACACTTGCTCTCTTTAGCTTAGATTTGAGAGAAAAAGATAGTGGAAAATTCCTACATTCCAGCTCTCCATTCCTAGCAAGCTTGGAGCGTCGGTCGCTTCACTAGGTGAAGTCGGAGCTTGGATCGGTTCCCTCGGATGGATCATCTTCGGCGAAAGAGGAACGGCTTGCAAACGTGACTCGGCGCTCTTGAGAGCATGCTAGAGTCCAATCTAATTGGAGCAAATGAAGATGCTACAAAGGATGTGATTTCTAACATTTTATGTTTGCTAGTTTAGGTGTTTGGTTCGATTCTTGAGTTTTAAGTTTCTAGTGCTAAGAAAATTTTCGTTTCTATATTCCGCATTAGCCGTGGATGAGCGGTGAGGGCACTAGGAACTAACAATGATATCAGAGCCACCCGAACACCTTAAACTAGATAGTTACGACTTCCGAATCTCGCCGGTTTTTACTCCGCAAAAACTGCCACTAAACCAATAAGAAAATTGATGCTAATTTGATGTTTTAACTCGCCGCGGTCTCTCGGTTTGGACCGAGAAGCCATGGGGAGTTTCGCGGAGACCCCGGGCACGTCCCAGTATTAGTTGTATGTATGCACTAGAGGCCATTATTGTACATGATTGTATATTATAGTGGATGCTTGGACATATATAGAGAGGACTTTCTTGCTCGACATGATAGTATGCTATCTGGTTACTCTTTATCTTAACATGCATGCTTGTACTTTCTCTCTGTTACATGTTGATAAATCCCTTAAGATGTGTACTTGACTACCAGGACTATGATGTAGTCCACAAGTACATCCTTTAATTGTTCTTAGTCGAGGGAGTATCGAGACGGGGCATCGATATTCCAGAGTAGACTAGTGTGTACGATTCTTGACCCTGTATGGGGCGATGGTTGATCCTACAACCATTGGTGTTTGACATCAGAGAATGTGCACAGGTGCTCATTGGAGAATGGGTACACCGAACAGGACTCGCCGAGAACTCCTAGATGGTATTATACCTATCGTCAGATAGCAGTTCTCTGGTGACACCGGTACAGTTTAGTCTGTAGACACGAGATTGTCATAGAGTCTTGTGTGATTCCCACTGTGCTTTGATTTCCACCTTACCACGTTCAAGAGAGAGTGCAAAACGGTGGTTTTTGCATACAGTCCCTGTAAGTCCATATTGCGACCTCCGGTGCTTACGGGGAGGCGGAAACGGTATGAAAAACAAATTTTTATCGCAAGAGGCAACATGGACTAAACTAGGTCGGGATCGTTACCTAAACTAAAACTAGCAAACTAAGCTAAAGAGATTTAGCTACTCGGATAGAGATGGTTATACCTAAACTTGAACTCCTTCTTCTTCAAACTTTGTGGAGGTTGATGGTTCTCTTCTCTTGTCGCCTTCTTCCGTCGAAGATGGATCCACCTCGAAGGCTCGACCTTTGGGCTCTTTCTCGTACTTGGAGTGAACTAGAATCGCCGGCTTGCTAGACCCTTGATCCTAGAGTGAGTAGAGAGTGTCTAAGGGTTGCTTTTGTTTTTAAAGAGAATGATTCTCAACTCATGAGAAGGTTTCTCTTTGCTAGAGGAAGAAGAAGATGAAGAGAGGAGAGAGAATGAGAATGATAGAATGAGCTATATTTTTTCTTTCTTGCAACCATAATGCAAAAGAAAAGAATTATCTAATAATAATAATTGAAAATGAGAATAGTTGATGGCAATTTGGAATGACCACAACCATGCTTCATTTAAAAATGTAAGCATAAATCAAGGAAGACTTTTGAAGCATGATGGTGGTCAACATTCAACCATGGTCAACAAGTCAACCATGGTCAACAAGTCAACAAAATCAACCATAACAAAATTCTCATTTAATTACTATTATAAATAGATAATCCATAAATCCATTAGGGTTTGGAAAAAGATAACTGTCAACTGTGCATACGCACCCGTTCCGAAACCCTAATGAAATACCTCATCCTCCGCCTCAAGCAACTGTGCATACACACCTGCATTCTCGTTCCGAGGAACAAGAATACCAAGATATAAAAGCAACCCCAAATATATATACCAGCATCTGGCTCAAACCAGAGCCTGCCAGTATAATCCGTCCGGACTCCAAACGTGCACAAGTGCGCGGATGAGAACGAACCCTGTCGCAAAACCATGCGACCTCTACTCTGTTTTGCCCAGAGGCGAATACCCTCTGTGTGGGACTCTAAAGACTCGACACTACGCTGGCAGTGGGTTTAACCACAGACCGCAAGCGGCACTAGCTGTGCGTAACGGTCCCCAGGTAGATGCCGACAAGAAGGCTGACGAGGTGAAACCCCATCTGAACTCCTACTGAGTCTGAATGTGACAGTCTCCGTACAGTCCGGTCTGTTCGTCTGATACATCGCATGGCGGGCCTAGGGGGTGGTAAACGTCAGTCCCCCAATAGCGGTACAAGTCGTGCCGGAGCGAAGCCCAAAACACCCTGAGATAACACTGGAAACCTACCAGTATATCTCGTTTGCCCTGGCCAGGGACTACTCGTGTAATGGCTCTCCTAGACACAGCGCGATGTCAACCCCCAATACCGGGAGAGACGAATCCTGTCTAACCGTCACTGCCTCCAAGTGCTTCGGGACTGCACCCAACTATCACCCGTTTGCACGACTCCTTTGAGCCGTGGTAGGGTAGTGATCAAAGTGCAGTGGGAACACACTTGAGGCGAAGTGCCAGTGTCAAGTCAGCGGACTAAGCTGTACTCATGTCACCTGGGAACTGATAACTGACGATAGGTATAATACCAACCTGTCAGTTCCCGACGAGTCCTGTCCAGTGTACTCGTAACCCAACGAGCACCCGTATACTATCTCCAGTACGACGTACTGATGGCTGTGGGACAGACCATCTCCCACACTGGGATGAGAAGCGCATACGCTAGTCTACTCCGGAGTATCGATGCCCTGTCTCGATAGTCCTGCGACTTGGGACCTGTATAAGGATGTGCCTATAGATTACCCAGCCCCCACTAGTGTGACTGCCATCACAACGCTGGTAATCAAGCAAAGATCCTAAGGGCTCCACTAATGCGTATAAGTGATATACTGAAATAAACACAAGTACACATTGAAGTAGAAACAAACCAAGTAGCATACTACTATTTTGAGCAAGATTGTATATACAAGGTGAATATCCCAAGCATCCATTAAGTAATATACAAACTAGTATGATACAGTAATGGCCTCTAGGGCATATACACTAACAATCTCCCACTTGCACTAAGGCCATGTACTGGCGTATCGAAGACCTATCATCTCGATCAGCCGCTCGAACTGAGTCTGGGGTAGGGCCTTGGTGAATGGATCTGCAGTGTTCTCTTCTGAAGCAACCCTCCGAACCTCGATCTCCTTGCGATCCACGATCTCCCTGATCAGGTGATACCGCCTCAAGATGTGCCTGGATCTCTGATGGGACCTGGGTTCCTTCGCTAAAGCTATAGCCCCGTTGTTGTCGCAATACAGAGGTATTGGGTCAACAATGGACGGAACCACCTGAAGTTCTTTCAAGAACTTCCTTATCCAGACAGCTTCTTTTACGGCATCAGATGCAGCGATGTATTCCGCTTCCATCGTCGAGTCTGCAACGGTTTCCTGTTTGGAACTCTTCCAACACACCGCCCCTCCATTGAGGGTGAAGACAAAACCCGACATGGACTTGGAATCATCCTTGTCACTCTGGAAGCTGGAGTCAGCAAAGGCCTCGATCTGGAGGTCTTTTCCGCCATACACCAAGAACATCTCCTTAGTCCTCCTCAGGTACTTGAGAATGTTCTTTACTGCTATCCAGTGTTTCTCCCCAGGGTTAGACTGATACCGGCTTACCACACTCAGTGCATAAGCTACATCCGGTCTGGTACACAACATCGCATACATTATAGAGCCTACCGCAGAAGCGTAAGGTATAATAGACATGCGATCCCTCTCCAAATCAGTCTTGGGAGACATCTCTTTAGAGAGGGTGATCCCGTGACAAGCCGGTAGGTTACCGCGCTTGGAATCTTCCATACTGAATCTTTTCACTATGGTGTCGATGTACCTGGACTGAGAAAGTCCCAATATCCTCTTGGATCTATCACGATGGATCCGGATCCCCAGGATGTATGAGGCATCACCCAGGTCTTTCATGGAGAACCTTTGTGACAAGAACCCCTTGACAGATTGTAGCATAGGAATGTCATTTCCTATCAAGAGAATGTCATCCACGTATAAAACGAGGAATACTACAGTTCTCGCTACAAATCTACTATAGATGCATGGTTCATCTGGATTTTTGATAAAGCCAAATTCTTTGACTGTCTCATCAAAGCAGATGTTCCAACTCCGCGATGCCTGCTTTAGTCCATAGATGGACTTAAGCAACTTGCACACCTTTCCGCTGCTCCCACTCTGAATGAAACCCTCTGGCTGGTCCATATAGACACACTCCTCTAAATTTCCATTTAGAAAAGCTGTCTTTACGTCCATTTGCCAGATCTCATAATCGTGGAAGGCAGCAATGGCAAGAAGGATCCGAATAGATTTCAGCATGGCTACTGGAGAAAAGGTTTCGTCGTAGTCCAAGCCAGGTCTTTGACGAAAACCCTTTGCTACCAGCCTAGCTTTATAGGTCTCAACCTGTCCATCTACACCAATCTTCCTTTTGAAGATCCACTTGCATCCTACGGGTTTTACCCCGTCTGGAGCAATGTCCAACGTCCATACCTTGTTGGTGTACATGGACTCCATTTCGGTCCGCATTGCATCCAGCCATTTCACTGAGTCAACGCTCTGAACGGCCTGCTGGAAGCTAGTAGGCTCATCATAATCTATGATGCAATCCTCTCTATCCCCGTCTATGAGAAAACCGTAGTATCTCTCGGGCGGATGAGACTGCCTACTACTCCTGCGGAGCGGCGTAGGAATGTCCTGTTCTGTTGAACCCTCTGGTTCCACTAACCTTTCAGTAATAGTCTGTGGTTCTGGAATTTCTTCCAGTTCTACTGCGCTCCCACTAATCTCCTTTTCCAAGAACTGGTGTTCTAGAAAGTGGGCATTACGAGAAACAAGGACTTTTTGTTCCTCTGCGTAGTAGAAAAGATACCCCCTGGTGTTCTTTGGGTATCCCACAAACTTGCACAGTACTGAGCGTGCCTCGAGCTTGTCCGCATGCTGCTTTTTGACAAAAGCCGGACATCCCCAGACCTTCAGATATTGAAGATAGGGTTTCTTCCCACTCCACATTTCATATGGTGTGGAAGGCACAGTCTTAGTCGGAACTCGGTTCAAAAGGTACGCAGCTGATTCTAGCGCATACCCCCAGAATGATCGCGGTAACTCAGCGTTACTCATCATGGACCGCACCATATCCAATAGGGTGCGGTTCCGTCTCTCCGATACACCGTTATGTTGCGGGGTGTAAGGAGGAGTAAGCTGAGAGAGAATTCCGTTCTCTTTTAAATAGTCCAGGAATTCGGCACTTAAGTATTCTCCACCTCGATCCGATCTTAGAATCTTAATACTTTTGCCGGTCTGTTTCTCTACTTCATTCTTATACTCCTGGAATTTTCCAAAGGCCTCGGACTTATGTTTCATTAAGAAGACATAACCGTACCTTGAGAAGTCATCCGTAAAAGTAATGAAGTAAGAATGTCCGCTTCGGGCATGTGTAGACATTGGACCGCACACGTCACTGTGTACGAGTCCCAAGAGCTCGCTCGCTCTTACTCCATGTCCAGTAAACGGAGTCTTTGTCATCTTTCCCTTGAGACAGGATTGACAAGTGGCATACGATTGATATTCGAACGCATTCAAATACCCTTCTGTATGTAACTTCGTCAACCTTCTCTCATTGATGTGACCCAATCTACAATGCCATAAGAAAGTCTGATTTATTTCTGGAGACTTTCTTTTGTGTGTATTCTGGACGTTGAAAATCTGTGGTTGGTTTAACACGTATATACCATTACTCAGAGTACCTGACCCAATCAATACTTGATTAAGGTGAATGTTTACAACATTACTTACAAACGCAAATTCATAACCTTCTTTAGAAACTAAAGATACAGAAATGATATTACAAGTTGCGTTGGGTACAAAAAAGCAATTACGCAAAACCAAAACATGTCCATCTGACATTCCCAGGTGATAGTCCCCCACGGCTTTAGCATCCATGCTAGCTCCGTTCGCAACTCTGAGGGTCATGTCACCTGCCTTCAAATCCCTACGGTTTCTCAACGCCTGCAAAGAATTACAGATATGAGATCCTGATCCGGTATCCAATACCCAGGAAGTAGAGTTTATTGAAAGACAGTTTTCAATAACATACACACCTGAAGCTGAAGCTGCAACCTGCTTCAATTCCTGTGTTCTGGCCTTCCAGGCCCTGCAATCATTCTTCCAGTGTCCTTTCTTATGACAAAAGAAGCATTCTTCCTTATCCACAAGCTTCCCCGCTATCTTTGTTGCTTTACCTTTTCCCTTCGTATCCACTTTACTAACACCGCCCCTTGGTTTGGCGGGGGCCTTCTTCTTCTTTCCCTTGGCTTTCGCCTTGGACCTAGAAGAAGATGATCCTCCTACAAACAAAGTGGATGTATCCCTACTTTTCTGTAGGGTGCCCTCTGCGCTCCTCAGCATGTTGAGGAGCTCTGATAGTTCAACCTCTTTTTCTTGTAGGTTGAAGTTCAGTATAAACTGGGCGTAAGTGGAAGGAAGGGACTGGAGAACTATATCCGTATATAGCTCACTCTCCAATGTGATCCCTAGGTCAGCGAGCTCCTCAATGTAGCCGATCATCTTTAGCACGTGCTCGGCTACTGATGATCCGACGGCCATCTTTGTCGAAAACAACTTTTTCGACGCTTCGTATCTTGCGATACGTGATTGCTCTCCATACAGTTCTTTTGTATGGAGCAATATGGACTCCATGTCCATATTCTCATGCCTCCTCTGATGTTCGTTGTCCATCGAGGCAAGCAGGAGGCACTTGGCCTTCGCGCTATCAATCTCCCAAGTCTTGCGGATTTCCTTATCCGCGACGCTGGAAGTTGGACCAGGGACAGGGGGAGCCTTGGTGGTAAGAAGATACCCCAGCTTGTCATAAGTGATTGCTATCTTGACATTCCTGAGCCAATCTTTGTAGTTTGGCCCTGTCAGTTTGTTTTTATCTAGGAGTAACTTAAGTCCAGTCATGTTGATTGGTCGCTGCAATTAGGAGAGAGAAGAAGAAACACTCAGCATGATGCTCTTGCAAGTTTAGAGTGGTTTTTAGTTTGTCTAAACAGGATGGCTCCCACTGTTTCTCGAATCCCTCCTCAAACCATAAAGGAAGAATTAGTCAGGATCAATCCCACCGTACAATACTTGCTTAACCGTTCAGCCAGGCCAGTGTCGGTACTTCGAGGGAGGTTTTCCAACGCTTTCGCGAAGTTCCTTAATTAAAGAACCTCTTTTCCCTGGGGGCGTAACCCCGCTAACACCTTTCTAGGCACCTACTAGGTTTATAGCATTGATCGTTAAGTGAGAAATTTCCCGAGGAGTAGCATATACTCACAGTAGGATCGGGATCCAAATATCATCGCGTGACGAAAATGAAGGAATCCTACCATAATCATCACACTCCAAATGGTATGCAAATCTAGCAAGTTTCAGTACTTATGAAACTCCTGATGTGGATTTTTGCCCCATGCTCTTATGACCTTGGCGTGAGGTCAAAATGTCATAAGTCACATGTCAAGTTCGTCCCATCATTATCCAGGTTAATTTGAATCCACCCGTATATACCCTTGACGTAGGCCAAAATGGCAGTACGACTGTCTCAAACCAACGCATTCTATCTATGCAACAGATAAATATCCGGCAGCTACCAATCACTATGCCTTGGCGTGAGGTCAAAATACATAGCTTGAATACTACCGAATATTTAACTAAAATGATGGAGGGCTACGGATGGTTTTGGCGAAACCGTGAACGTAGTGAACTTGATATAATCGATGGAACGAGATAGCTTTTAGAAGGAGTGGCTCAAGCTCCGCATTTAAAAGTTAGTTTTGAAAAGAACCGAGTGGTTTTTCGAAAGTGTTCCATCGACTTAAACTTGGTTTATTATCTTGCATTAGTTCTTTTAATGCGTGATATTCTTGCATTAGTACTTTTAATGCGTCCCATCATTTAATCCTACCATTGCAGAAAACAACCAAAATATGACGTACGCTTATGCCATTCGCATTCGCCACGGGGCCCCGTCATTACCCGTTAGGTTACTTAACTAACGACAGAGCGGGGGCTGGGCTAGCGCGTCTGTAAAACATAAGCAACGCCTAAATAGAAAGCAATGATAGACATTTCAGATCACAGATAAATACATTGGATATACTAGCAATCTGTAATTTGTACGAGCCTGTAACAAAAACAGATAACACGGTCGCGGTGAATAGCCAAATCCCCACCCAAGACCCCTACGGGTGCGGCAAACTACCCGCCAAGTCCTCGGTAGTTTGTGCACCCCTCCATGGGTCTATCCTAGGAGCAAAAACAGTAAAAAGAATTATACAATGACGGCTACAACCCCGACCCGGTTGTGCGGCCAAACAAATAATATAATTACATCAATTTACATTTACAATGAATTGCAAGAAAAGAAAACTCTCGTCTCACAACCCCCGGCTATTCACCCGCGACAATCCAACATATTTATATACACATTCCAGCACATTACAGATCATGTATAACCCCGACTAATCGTCTTATAGCGATTAGCCGACGTTCAATACATGCAAACATCACAGATATAACCATCATAGTCAAAGTGTAGTGAAGTTCGGGAAAAATACGGAATTATAGGACCCCAAAAGGAAATTTCTTTTCTGCAAAATCTGGGCACATATAATATATCTCAAAAATCCCAAAACCAACACACAAACACACTGCACGAAAAACGATGCAGAGAAGACACCAAGTCGCGGCGGTTCCGCGGCGGCTAAGAAGGATCACGCGGCGGAAGCGCGGCACTTTAGGCGAATCACTGTATCGTTTTTCTTGGGTGTTCACAAAAAACCCTGAGCCGAATTTACAAGTGTAAAGTTTTTCATTTTGAGCAGAAAAAATTTCAACAGAAACTCAGTTTTTGTGATTTTCCGGTTTTGTGATTTTTTCGGTTCCGAACTTCGTTACACTTCACTACCAAGCTAGTTTAAGTTTAGTTAGGCTCTGATACCACTGTAAGTCCATATTGCGACCCCCGGTGCTTACGGGGAGGCGGAAACGGTATGAAAAACAAATTTTTATCGCAAGAGGCAACATGGACTAAACTAGGTCGGGATCGTTACCTAAACTAAAACTAGCAAACTAAGCTAAAGAGATTTAGCTACTCGGATAGAGATGGTTATACCTAAACTTGAACTCCTTCTTCTTCAAACTTTGTGGAGGTTGATGGTTCTCTTCTCTTGTCGCCTTCTTCCGTCGAAGATGGATCCACCTCGAAGGCTCGACCTTTGGGCTCTTTCTCGTACTTGGAGTGAACTAGAATCGCCGGCTTGCTAGACCCTTGATCCTAGAGTGAGTAGAGAGTGTCTAAGGGTTGCTTTTGTTTTTAAAGAGAATGATTCTCAACTCATGAGAAGGTTTCTCTTTGCTAGAGGAAGAAGAAGATGAAGAGAGGAGAGAGAATGAGAATGATAGAATGAGCTATATTTTTTCTTTCTTGCAACCATAATGCAAAAGAAAAGAATTATCTAATAATAATAATTGAAAATGAGAATAGTTGATGGCAATTTGGAATGACCACAACCATGCTTCATTTAAAAATGTAAGCATAAATCAAGGAAGACTTTTGAAGCATGATGGTGGTCAACATTCAACCATGGTCAACAAGTCAACCATGGTCAACAAGTCAACAAAATCAACCATAACAAAATTCTCATTTAATTACTATTATAAATAGATAATCCATAAATCCATTAGGGTTTGGAAAAAGATAACTGTCAACTGTGCATACGCACCCGTTCCGAAACCCTAATGAAATACCTCATCCTCCGCCTCAAGCAACTGTGCATACACACCTGCATTCTCGTTCCGAGGAACAAGAATACCAAGATATAAAAGCAACCCCAAATATATATACCAGCATCTGGCTCAAACCAGAGCCTGCCAGTATAATCCGTCCGGACTCCAAACGTGCACAAGTGCGCGGATGAGAACGAACCCTGTCGCAAAACCATGCGACCTCTACTCTGTTTTGCCCAGAGGCGAATACCCTCTGTGTGGGACTCTAAAGACTCGACACTACGCTGGCAGTGGGTTTAACCACAGACCGCAAGCGGCACTAGCTGTGCGTAACGGTCCCCAGGTAGATGCCGACAAGAAGGCTGACGAGGTGAAACCCCATCTGAACTCCTACTGAGTCTGAATGTGACAGTCTCCGTACAGTCCGGTCTGTTCGTCTGATACATCGCATGGCGGGCCTAGGGGGTGGTAAACGTCAGTCCCCCAATAGCGGTACAAGTCGTGCCGGAGCGAAGCCCAAAACACCCTGAGATAACACTGGAAACCTACCAGTATATCTCGTTTGCCCTGGCCAGGGACTACTCGTGTAATGGCTCTCCTAGACACAGCGCGATGTCAACCCCCAATACCGGGAGAGACGAATCCTGTCTAACCGTCACTGCCTCCAAGTGCTTCGGGACTGCACCCAACTATCACCCGTTTGCACGACTCCTTTGAGCCGTGGTAGGGTAGTGATCAAAGTGCAGTGGGAACACACTTGAGGCGAAGTGCCAGTGTCAAGTCAGCGGACTAAGCTGTACTCATGTCACCTGGGAACTGATAACTGACGATAGGTATAATACCAACCTGTCAGTTCCCGACGAGTCCTGTCCAGTGTACTCGTAACCCAACGAGCACCCATATACTATCTCCAGTACGACGTACTGATGGCTGTGGGACAGACCATCTCCCACACTGGGATGAGAAGCGCATACGCTAGTCTACTCCGGAGTATCGATGCCCTGTCTCGATAGTCCTGCGACTAGGGACCTGTATAAGGATGTGCCTATAGATTACCCAGCCCCCACTAGTGTGACTGCCATCACAACGCTGGTAATCAAGCAAAGATCCTAAGGGCTCCACTAATGCGTATAAGTGATATACTGAAATAAACACAAGTACACATTGAAGTAGAAACAAACCAAGTAGCATACTACTATTTTGAGCAAGATTGTATATACAAGGTGAATATCCCAAGCATCCATTAAGTAATATACAAACTAGTATGATACAGTAATGGCCTCTAGGGCATATACACTAACAGTCCCGAGTCACATAGAGGCAATGAGCGATAGGAGGGGTTTCGTCTCTCTCAGTAATGGGGGTTGATGTTGCGCTGTGCTCGATTGGCCATAACAGGAAGTCCCTGGCCAGGGCGGATACTGAGATTTACTGGTAAGTGTTATTAGAAGTTTCTCGACCCATTATGAGCCTCACATCGGCATGACTTATCAAGTTATTGGGGTATGACGTTTACCACCCCCAGACTAGATATGCGACATATCAGACGAAGAGACCGGACTGTACGGTAGTGTTACTGATAGGCTTTGCGGGAGTTTAGACAAGCTTGCTTGCTGATCTTCTGATCGCTCAATACCCGGGTAGCCGTTACTTCCAGCTAGTACTGCTGACGGCTTATGAGTAACTGATATGATCATTACCTACTGCCGGCGTATTGACGAGTCTTTAGAGTCCTACACAGAGGTTTCCTGGCTCAAGAAAAATGAAGTAGGCCGCATATGTGATATGTGCGGGACCGAGATCAATACGCGTATATTGCAGGGTTCCGTAGGGCGGCAACAAGGTTTCGGGAGGTATCGTCCATGCCGTTTTCAAATTTTTGCCATACTAAAGAACCCTAACCCTAGAATCTTAACTAGAGAATTAAACAATACAACATGCAAACAACTTTGCATACTAAGTGAATGAGAAATACAACCTTTGTAGACCGGTCCTTCACTTCTAAAGCTCCGTGTACCCTTCGCTCCAAGTGGTGAACAGTCGAACTCTAGTAAGGGTTCACATGAAGAAATGTACAAGCTTGCTCGAAGTCTTCGAGGCCGAAGATGATCTACGTCGAGGAGACTCAAGCTCATGCTACCTCTTCACTAATGGTAGATTTGTGAAGCAAACAACCTAAACTAAATGGCTAATATAGTAGAGAATGATGAAGTAGGAAGTGGGCTCACTTTAGATTTATTTTTCTCACAATATTTCTTCATCTCTCCAAACCCTAGAAAACACTTTTCATGAGGAAGAAGAAGATGAAGAGAGAAGAGAATGAAATCTCATATGAGATGAGAATTGCAACTATGGGTGAGTTAGTGTCATACACTAACCCTTGTAGAGACTTAACTATGGCTAGTATAATGGTTAGGTTAATAAATATCTACAAGTGAAACAAAATTGGTGGACTTGGTCAATGTTTCCACAAGCTTCTACAAGCTTGTAGCCATGACAATTTCCATCCAATTTTGAATTACTTTGATAAATAAAAACCCCTCATTATATCAAGCATGGTGTGAGTCTCATACATCCATGAAGCATGTGGCATCAAGCATGACATAAATAAAATGTACATTAATCTATATCACATAAGTGAGAAAAAGAATACTTAGTGAGCAAATATTAGTTAATGTAACTTAATATATCAAATATATAATTATACATTGAATTATCAAATCAACACTTGATTTAATAATCCGTCTATATCACATACAACCGACTAATATCATAGGAATCAACTTATCGAATCAACTCTTGATCCGATAACTCGGCTATATCACATATAACCGACCAATATCTCATATCGCGAGAATATAATGCGGTATCACATACGTGAATTAATCTCGGTCCCGCACATATCACATATGTGCTCCTACTTCGTTTCGCATGAACCAGGAAACCTCTGTGTAGGACTTTAAAGACTTGTCAATACGCCGGCAGTAAGTGATGATCATATCAAACACCCTCAAGCCACAAGCGGTCTGCTAAACGTAACTGCCACACGGGTATTGAGCGATCAGAAGATCAAGAAGCAAGTCTGCTCATACTCCTGCGAATCCAATCAGTAACACTACCGTACAGTCCGGTCTTTTCGTCTTATATGTCGCATATCACAGCCGGGGGGTGGTATAACGTCAGACCCCAATAGCCTGATAAGTCAAACCGATGTGAGGTCCATAATGGTTTGAGAAACTACCGATAACACTTACCAGTAGATCTCAGCAACCCTGGCCAGGGATTTCCTGTTATGGCCAATCAAGCATAGCGCAACATCAACTCCCAATACCGGGAGAGACGAATCCCCTCCTATTGCTCATTCCCTCCATGTGACTCGGGACTGTATCCAAAAACCACCTTTTTGTACGATCTCTTAACCATGGTATGGTGGAAATCAAAGCACAGTGGGAATCACACAAGACTCTATGGCGATCTCGGGTCGACAGACTAACCTGTACCAATGTCACCAGAGAACTGCTATCTGACGATAGGTATAATATCACCTAGGAGTTCTCGGCGAGTCCGTCCAGTATACCCAGTCTCCACTGAGCACCCGTATACCTTCTCTGATGTCAAACACCAATGGAAATGGGATCATCCATCGCCCATCATATGGGTCGAGAAGCGTATACGCTAGTCTACTCTGGAGTATCGATGCCTTGTCTCGATACTCCCACGACTAGGAACATTTGAAGGATGTACTTACCGACTACCTCTGCCCCACTAGTATGATCTGCATCATAATCCTGGTAGTTAAGTACTCATCCTAAGGGCTTTATCAATATGTAATAGAGAGACAATAAGTGTACATGTTAAGATAAAGAGCAACCAGATAGCATACTATCATGTCGAGCAAGAAAGTCCTCCCTATATATGTCCAAGCATCCACTACAATATACATCACATGTACAGTAATGGCCTCTAGGGCATACATATAACTAACAATCTCTTACTTGCACTAAGGCCATTTGCTGCAGTATCTCATACTCAACGTCCTATAGAAGTCTCTCTAGGGTATGGCATTTGTGAGTGGATCCGCTGTGTTATCTTTCGCGTCAACTCTCCTGACTTCGATCCCCTGGAGATCAACCATCTCTCTGATCAGGTGATACTGTCCTCAGAATATGTTTGGATCGCCGATGGGACCGGTGTTCCTAGGCTAAAGCCATAACTCCATTGTAGTCACAATAACAGTTATTGGACGCTCAATGGTAGGAACCATGTTCATCTCATGAACAAGAAATGCCCAGACAGCTACTTTGGTAGCATCGTTGGTAGCAATGTATTCAGCCTTTATTGTCTAGTATGTCACGGTATCTAGCTTGGAACTCTTCCAACATACCTTCCCTCCACTGAGGGTAAAGACAATGCCTGTGACTGACTCTCAGTCGACCATATCACTCTGGAAGCTCGAACCAAGAGCTTTCTTTTAGTGCTTCTCAAGTACTAAAGAATGTCCTCCACAGCTGTCCAGTGATTCTCCCAAGATCCGATTGATTCCTGATCACTACACCTAGTGAGTTAGCTACATCTGGTCTGGTACAGAACACCGCACACATGATAGAGCCTACTGCCGAAGCATAGGATATCCCTTCCATGCGAGCTCTCTCCAAATCAGTCTTGGGAGACATCTTTTTGGAGAGAGTGATCCATGAGTAAGTAGGCGAACCACCACGCTTAGAATCCTCCATACTAAACCCCTTTAGTATGGTGTTAATGTGCCTGGTTTGGGACACTCCCAACATCCACTTAGATCTATCACCATAGATCATAATTCACAAGATGTAGTAGGTATCATCTAGATCTTCTATGAAGAATCTCCGTGATAAGAGGAGCTTGACCGAGTGTAGCATAGGAAACCATTACCTATCAAGAGTATGTCATCTACGTATAATACGTGTAAGACAACCTCACTCTCTACAACCTTCTTGTATATATAAGGTTCATCTACCATTTTGATGAAGTCAAACTTTTTGACTGCCACATCAAAACAGATGTTCCAACTCCGCGATGCGCGCATTGATCCTGATGGACTTAAGCATAGCTTTAAAAGTCTCAACTTTTCCATTTACACCAAGAATCTTCTCAAGATCCATTTGCTCCCGATGGGTTTTACCTCTTTAGGTGCAACATTCAAAGTCATACTTTGTTGGTGTATATGGATTCCATCTTTGATTGCATAGCATCCAGCCATTTCACAAAATCTCCACTTATGATGGCCTTCCTGAATCTAATTGGGCCATCATCTACCATGATGCAATCCCCGCTCCCACTGTCACCAAGAAGACTGTAATATCTCTCAAGTGGATGAGGAACCCTACTAGATTCATGGAGAGGCTGAGGTTTGTTGGAGACTATTGAATCCTTTGGTTTCACCAAATCATCAGCTGTTAGTTTGTCCAGCTGGAACTTCTTCCAGTTCCACCTAATGACCAAAAATTTCTTCACAAGAAATTCCTTTTCTAAAAAGGTGGCATGCTGAGAAACAAATCACCTTTTGCTCCTCAGTTTGGTAGAAGATATACCCTCGCAAATGTTTGGGTTATCCTAACAAACTTATACAGAACTGACCTTGCCTCGAGCTTGTCTGGATTTTGCTTTCCAACATATGCCGGACAACCCCATATCTTAACTCGTTTAAGACATGGTCTCATCTCATTCCATATCTCATATGTAGTGGTAGGCACTAATTTCGATGGAACCCCATTCAATAGGTATGCAGCTTCTCAAGTTCATAACCCCAAAAGGAAACAGGTAACTTAGCAGTACTCATCATAGAACGCACCATATCTCATAGGGCGCGATACCTCCGCCCCGATACACCATTGTGCTGTGGTGTATTCGAAGGAGTAAGCTGAGAGAGAATCACATTCTCCTTTAAATAATCCAGGAACACCATGCCCAAGTATTCTCCTCCTCGATCACATCGAAAGACTATAATACTTCTACCTGTCTGGTTCTTAATCTTCAAGCTTATATTCCTTGAATTTCTCAAAAGTTTCAGACTCGTGTTTCAACAGGAACACATGTCCGAATTTTGAGAGATAGTCGATGAATGTAATGAAGTAGCAAGAACCAACCCTGGAATTTGTAGACATAGGACCGTATACATCATCATGTATCCATACCAAGAGTTCAATAACTCTTGCTCTATTTCCAGTAAACGGAGTATTGGTCATTTTATCTTTGAGACAGGACTGGCAAGTATCATAAGATGAAAATTCGAATAGATTCTCATATTCATTCTTATGTAACTTAGCTGGTCGTGTCGCATTGATATGACCTAGTCTACAATGCCATAAGAAGGATTTGTTCATTTCTGAACTGCTCCTCTTGTGTGTGTTCTAGATACTTTGAACTGTGTTTGATTTAGAACGTATATGCTATTATATAACGTGCCTGATCCAATCAACTCTTGATTCAGGAAAATGTTCACAACATTATCCTTCAATACAGAATTATATCCTTCTTTAACTCATTAAAGAAACCGATGTAATGTTTTATATCAGGATCGGTATGTAATAACATTTGTTCAGAATCAATGTATTAAAACTAGGTGATATTTGCCAACTGATTTGGCTGCAACAATTGCACCATTTTCTAACACTTAGAGATATATCTCCCATTCCCAGTTCTCTACCTTTCTGTACCCCCATGTAACATATTACATATATGGGATCCTGTCCCGGTATCACAAACCCAGGACGCAGAGGATACTGAGAAACAGTTCTCGGTAATGAACACACCCGAAGAAGATGCATCAACATGCACTTTCTTCGATTGGGTGGCATGGGAATCCGGATATTCCCCCTTTTGCTGCTCGGACTTATAACAATTATAAGATAGAGCGGAACCAACGTTCCCTAGCTCAGTATAATAAGCAGGTTCGGTCAATGCATCCATTTTGTTATCTTGATTAAGGCGTGACATGGTCGCTATCAGGAGAGAGAAAGAGAAGAAAACACTCTGCGTGCGCTCTTGCAAGATCAGATTGGTTATTATTTTATCTAATCAGGATGGCTCCCACTGTTTTTATCAAATCTTCCTTCAAACCCTAAAAGGTAAGACTAGCCGGGATTAATTACACCCTACAAGTTCGCCAATCTTTTGGCCAGAACAGTGTCGGTACTTTGAAGGAGGTTCCCCGTGCTTTCGCACGGACCTAATTAAAATAAACCTCGTTTTCTCATGGGCCTAACCCCGTTAACACCTTTCTAGACACCTACTTGATCGGCTAATTGTAATGTGTAAAACTCTCCCAGGAATAACTCTTATTCGCAGTGGGTATCGGGATCCAACTATTTCATAGAAGGTATGTAATCTCATTGCAAATTTCAACACTTGAAATTCCCGATTATATTTTGCCCCTAGCAACTTATGACCTTAACAAGGTCAACAAATCATAAGCGCTGGCCAAGTTCAACCCGTCATTTCCTGATTGAATTAAACCCACCCGCACGTCCCTTAACATGGTCAACAAAGACGTACGACTACCCTAATCCAATCGCATCATATGCTTATGCAGATAAGCACTAATCAGCTACCGCACACTACGCCTTAACATGGTCAACAAATGTAGCACGAATACTAAGTAATACTTATCTGAAATGATGGAGGGCTACAACAGGTTTTTATGAAAACATTTTGCGTAATGAACTTAATATCATTGTAAAATCGAGTGATTTTGAAAAGGAGTGTTTTTGAGGCTTTTACTAGTTTAGCTAAAGAGGTCACTCCCGGTGAAGGGATCTCGGCTCTTTCCTTATCGAATAAGGTGCAGGATATTTCACAAATACCACTATGCAAAGCAAAAACTATAGAAGCAATCAAAAGACAAACCGAGTGGGTTGTAGCATCTGCCAGTTTCGCTAAAAAGGTCACTTCCGGTGAAGGGATCTCGGCTCTTTCCTTATCGAATAAGGTGCAGGATATTTCATAAATACCACTATGCAAAGCAAAAACTATAGAAGCAATCAAAAGACAAACCGAGTGGGTTGTAGCATTTGCCAGTTTCGCTAAAGAGGTCACTCCCGGTAAAGGGATCTCGGCTCTTTCTTTATCGAATAAGGTGATGGATATTCTACAAGGAATACTGCTATGCAAAGCAAGAACTAGAGCTACCAGTTTTTAAACAAGTTTCTACAACATCTTTAGGTTTCTTTTATTTCATTAATCTCATTAATGAAGTCCCAACATATTATGCTTCCTAAGCAATACATAAGAAACGAATGCATCAATGTTTATTATATCTCATATATATAATATAAGCAATCGTCTCAACATATCAAGTGATCACATCACAGAATATCAGCAGCAGAAGAACACATATGAAATATTGGATATACTAAGAATTCCGTGTTTTAATTAAGCCAATAAAAAACGCGGATTCCACGGTCGCGATGAATAGCCAAACCCACATCCCTAGACCCCTACGAAAGCGGAAAGTAACCCTACTAATTCTAGAGTTAGGAGACCCTGGTCTCGACTCCTCGAGATGGTCTCCCACTGGACCCTAGAACCCGGTTACTTGTGCTCTCCTTCTTGGGTCTATCCTAATGCGGAAAAGTAAATAATATACATCAATGGTGACATCATCCTCAACCCGGAAGTGCCCCAATAAAAGAATATTACATACAAGATTTTACATGAATGAAAATGAAAAACTCTCATCTCACATAAAAAACCCCTGCTATTCAAAACACGACGATCTAATATAACATATCACAGCAACACATAACATCACATGTCATCAACGTAAGTAAATATGCGTATCCCAATTGTCGTTGACGTACAACAATGAAACCGACGATAGACCACATATTACACTTACGGTCCCAGAAAAGAAAGTGAAAAACTACAACAATTGGGATCCGCAACCACCTTAGACATCATAAATCCAATGTATCACATACTTTGGATTTCATGCCTAACCAAATGAATTCCTTAGACATCACATGCCTAACAATTATAAACCGTGCATTTTAATCTCGATATTGAAAACACTTTCCAATAACTTGTCGAGTAATTCAACAAGATTCCCGATAACCTGATCGAATGCTCGTCGGAAACTTTAGTAGACGGTCGCACCCCCGATGCCGTCGACGAAGTGCACTAAGGTGGAACACCACGGCCGCGAGCACCCGAACGGATGCTTTTGGCGATGGGGTTCTCCTACAGTCACTTGGTCAGGGCTATAGGGCGTGGCTATCTAGTAAGGTTACCCGGCGAGTATCCGCGTACACTACGTAATTGCGACGGACTTTTGATCCACATAAAAATTCCGTGGCAACCGATCAAATGAGACTGAATTGCTAGATTTATAAAATTCAAACTAGTTTCACATAACTAATTATGTGGATTCCAAATATTTTATCACAATCACAGATAGCTAGACGATGTTAAAATTTTCGATCGAATAAAAAAACACCCAAAATTTCCCAAAGAGCTCAACACTTGGGCGTAGTTTAAAAAGTACCCAGAACATGCCACAACACCTATGAACCATCCGTAGAAGGGCCGACCCATGCCTCACTCATGTCGCCACGTAATTGCCGTAAACCCTAGGGTATTACTGCAGTTTCGCGATCCAAAAAGTCGAGTTTGGGTATCGTTCTTCTAGAGGGTCCACAGAATCGCTTGCATGATTTTCTGAAGATTTTAAACTTGGAAAAAATCCAACTCTTGGAAAATTTCCAGCGAGAGAAAATATGAGTTATTGATATCCGTTCGAACTTTTTAACGTCGTCTAAATAACCCGAATAGATGTTAGAATTACGACTACGAAACACTCCGAATTGCCTTTGCAAAAAGTTAACATCACATGCAAATTTAGCAAAAACAAGCAACACCTGAAACACCAAAACCCAAAGCCTGGAACACCATGAAAATTTCAAGGCAAAACAACACATCTGGGCCGGCCACCTCAGATTTTCCCCTGTTGTGCCCGGCCAAAATCCAACCAAAATGCTTCAAATTTTCATAGTGTTCATGTTTTATCACATACAACATTCTGCAGTTGCTAAATTTTTTTTTAAAGGCCATTTAAAATTCGACAGAAACTAGGATTTTATACCGGGTGTTTCGGAGTTGTTTCAGTTTCGTAATTCTAACAAACATCGTTTAAATCTCTAGCATGGTTCTTATACCACTGTAGGGTTGCCTAGCGCGGCAGCAAGGTTTCGGGAGGGATCATCCATACCGTTTTCAAATTTTTGCCGTACTAAAGAACCCTAACCCTAGAATTTTAACTAGAGAATTAAACAATACAACATGCAAAAAACTTTGCATACTAAGTGAATGAGGAATACAACCTTTGTAGACCGGCCCTTCATTTCTAAAGCTCCGTGTAGTAGTCCCTTCGCTCCAAGTAGTGAACAGCCGAACTCTAGTAAGGGTTCACATGAAGAAATGAACAAGCTTGCCCGAAGTCTTCGAGGCCGAAGATGATCTACGTCGAGGAGACTCAAGCTCAAGCTACCTCTTCTCTAATAGTAGATTAGTGAAGCAAACACCTTAAACTAAATGGCTAATATAGTAGAGGATGATGAAATAGGAAGTGGGCTCACTTTAGATTTATTTTTCTCACAATATTTCTTCATCTCTCCAAACCCTAGAAAACTCTTTTCATGAGGAAGAAGAAGATGAAGAGAGAAGAGAATGAAATCTCATATGAGATGAGAATTGCAACCATGGGTGAGTTAGTGTCATACACTAACCCTTGTAGAGACTTAACTATGGCTAGTATAATGGTTAGGTTAATAAATATCTACAAGTGAAACAAAATTGGTGGACTTGGTCAATGTTTCCATAAGCTTCTACAAATTTGTAGCCATGATAATTTCCATCCAATTTTGAATTACTTTGATAAATAAAAACCCCTCATTATATCAAGCATGGTGTGAGTCTCATACATCCATGAAGCATGTGGCATCAAGCATGACACAAATAAAATGTACTTAGTATATATCACATATATACTATATGCATATAGGTGAGAAAAAGAATACTTAGTGAGCAAATATTAGTTAATGTAAGTTAATATATCAAATATATAATTATACATTAAATTATCAAATCAACACTTGATTTAATAATCCGGCTATATCACATACAACCGACTAATATCATAGGAATCAACTTATCGAATCAACTCTTGATCCGATAACCTGGCTATATCACATATAACCGACCGATATCTCATATCGCAAGAATAGAATGCGGTATCACATACGTGCATTAATCTCGGTCCCGCACATATCACATATTTTCTCCTACTTCGTTTCGCATAAACCAGGAAACCTCTTTGTAGGACTTTAAAGACTCGTCAATACGCCGGCAGTAGGTGATGATCATATCAAACACCCACAAGCCGCAAGCGGTCTGATAAACGTAACGGCCACCCGGGTATTGAGAGATCAGAAGATCAACAAGCAAGCCTGCTCATACTCCTGCGAATCCAATCAGTAACACTACCGTACAGTCCGGTCTCTTCGTCTGATATGTCGCATATCACAGCCTGGGGATGGTATAACGTCAGACCCCAATAGCCTGATAAGTCATGCCGATGTGAGGTCTATAACGGTTCGAGAAACTACTGATAACACTTACCAGTAGATCTCAGCAACCCTGGCCAGGAATTTCCTGTTATGGCCAATCAAGCATAGCGCAACATCAACTCCCAATACCGGGAGAGACGAATCCCCTCCTATCGCTCATTGCCTCCATGTGACTCGGGACTATACCCAAAAACCACCTTTTTGCATGATCTCTTGACCGTGGTATGGTGGAAATCAAAGCACTGTGGGAATCACACAAGACTCTTTGACGATCTCGGGTCGACAGACTAACCTGTACCAGTGTCACCAGAGAACTGCTATCTGACGATAGGTATAATACCATCTAGGAGTTCTCGGCGAGTCCATCCAGTGTACCCAGTCTCCACTGAGCACCCGTATACCTTCTCTGATGTCAAACACTAATGGATATGAGATCATCCATCGCCCATCATATGGGTCGAGAAGCGTATACGTTAGTCTACTCTGGAGTATCGATGCCCTGTCTCGATACTCCCACGACTAGGAACATTTGAAGGATGTACTTACCGACTACCTCTGCCCCACTAGTATGATCTGCATCATAATCTTGGTAGTCAAGTACTCATCCTAAGGGCTTTATCAACATGTAATAGAGAGACAATAAGTATACATATTAAGATAAAGAGCAACCAGATAGCATACTATCATGTCGAGCAAGAAAGTCCTCCCTATATATGTCCAAGCATCCACTACAATATACATCACATATACAGTAATGGATTCTACGGCATACATATAACTAACATATATGATACCGTATTCTAATCTCGTGATATAGGTTATATGTGATACAACCGGATTATTGAATCAAGTGTTGATTCAATGATTTGATATTAGTCGGTTATATATGATATAACAGGATTATTAAATCATATGTTGATTTAATAATTTAATATATAATTATATATTTGATATATTAATATATATTTGATATATTAATATAATTTAAGAATTTCTTTTCTACAAATACATTTAAATACATGTGATATATATAAATGTATTTATTTTATTTATGTCTCATGCTAGATGATACATAAAACTTGGGTGTATGAGACTCATACCATATTAAAGATAATTTGGGGATTTATTTATTTAGGAAAAACCAAAATTAGGTGGAAATTAGCATGGCTAATGAAGGCTTGAGAAGCTTGTAGAAGTCTTGACCTAATTCCACTAATTTTGTTTTTATCCTAGATATTTATTAACCTAACCATTATCTTTAGCCATGGTTAACTCTCTACATAAGGATATGAGATATTCTTTCACCCATGGTTCACCACAAGTTCATCTTCTTCATCTCATTTTCTTCTCTTTGTTTTCTTGAGGTGAAGAAAGAAAAAGAGGAAAAATATTTTAAAGTGAGCAAAATTCCTACTTCATCAATCTATACCAAACTAGCCATCTAGTATAGGTTGTTTGCTTCACTAATTCATCAATTAGTGAAGAGGTAGCTTGAGTTAGAGTCTCCTCGACGTAGATCATCTTCGGCCTCGAAGAACTTTGAGCAAGCTCATTCTTTTCGCCTAGTGGAGCCTAAGGAGAGTCCGGGACACCACTACTTAGAGCGAAGGGACTACCACACGGAGCTTTAGAAGTGAATGACCGGTATACAAAGGTTGTATTTCTTGTTCACTTAGAGTAATGTTTGATTACTTGCTATAAAACCCTAATTCTCTAGTTCGATTCTTGGTTTGAGTTGATTAGCACACTAAAACTTTAAAATTGTATACTCGACGCATCTTTAAAACCTAGTAGTCGTACTAAATAATTCCAACATGGTATCAGAGCCAAGCTAGAGCATTAGGAGTGGTCTAGAAAAAGTTAAAGTGTTCGATCGACTATTCGAAAACCCAAGTTTCCCACTCTCTGGAAATTTTTCCAAATGTTGGAATTTTTCAAGTTAAAAATATTCAAAAAATCATGCAGGGTTTTCTATGGACCCACAAGAAAAAGTACTGCCTAACTCGACCAAACGGCCGCGGAAGCGCGGCCAATGCATGCCTTTGGCGGCGGTTCCGCGGCGCCGTTGGTGAGGCAGGGAGTGTGCTTTCTTGTGAAGGTCTAGAGGTGCTTGTGGCATGTTCTGGGTAATTTTAAAGCTGTCTCAAGTGTTGAGGTCTCTGAGAAATGTGGGTGTTTGTTGATTCGATCGAAATGTTTAACATCGTCTAGCTATCTGTGATATGTGATACAATATTTGGAATTCACAATAATTAGTTTTGTGAAAACTGGTTTGAATTTTGTAAATCAAGCAATTTATTCTCATTTGATCGGTTGTCGCGGGGTTTTTGATTCGGATCAAAACTCCGTCCCAATCTTGTATAGTACGCGAACACGCGCCGAGTAACATTACTTGATAGCCACGCCCCATAGCCCCGACCAAGTGACTCTAGGAGAACCCCGTAGACAAAAGCATCCGTTCAGGTGCTCACGGCCGCGGTGTTTCGCCTAAGTGCATTTCGTCGACGGCATCGGGGGTGCGGTCGTCTACTAAAGATTCCGACGAGCATTCGATCAGGATGTCGGGAATCTTGTTGAATTGCCCGACTAGTTATTGAAAAGTGTTTTCAATATCGAGACTAAAATGCGGGGTTTATAATGTTAGGCATGAAATTCGGAATATGAGATATTCCAGGTTTATGATGTCTAAGGAATTCATTTGGTTAGGCATGAAATCCGAAGTATATGATATTTCGGATTTATGATGTCTAAGGTGGAATCATGAATATATACTACTCAACGTATAAATCAAAACTGAAATCTCATCAATTATTTTCCAATTAAGGTTCATTTTCTTCCCGTGTCCAACATCGACACAAATCTTCGGTGTTTCATCAGGCATCGTTCCGCGAACGATCCTGTCAATCAATAACACCGGTTGGTATCACATAGATATCCGCTGTGTTCACAACTGTCCCCGGTATCGAGTCACCTCGTTAGGCTCCCCGCCTAAAGTGCGGCTATCCTGCCCCTCGGTCTCGACCGGGTCCACCATGTATCCAGCTGTATCCCCACCGACTCAGTCTGGATAAAATTGTAAATCCGTAACCGTATACCCACAGACTCGGTCCGGAATAAAACCAAATCATAAAAACGACATATCATGGTGGACGTGACACATAATCATAAAAATCACTGATTTTTCGTAATAGTATCGGAAAACTTAAAAATCATAAATTCTCAATAATACAAATTGCCTCTTATATCAACTACTAATACTGGAATACGAACTATAATGTCATATATGCTAATTACTACAACTATTGACTACTTAAGGTATGATACGAACCATTTTCAACAGAAAAATTCCTAAGTGTGAAGTGACATGTTAATATCGACGAGGTGTAGTGTAACATATAGATATGTGCATGTGCAACATAACTCGTCGATAATGGTGCAGTGTTCTAACAAGTGTTAATCATGGAGGTTTATATGTAGATTTAAGAATGCATATGATAAAGTTACATACAAAAGTAAAACTTCTATTTAAACCTAACAACGGGCGTATCACGTCATCTTTACAAAATCCCGCGGTAGATGTTTAGTCTACTCAACGGAATACGTCGTAACTACTTAGAAATTACCAATTCTTTTCCTTCCCTTGCGGCCTCCGAAGTTCCCGCATTCAAATTTAACATTGAAATTAACTTATATAAGGAAACGGCTACATTCCGATACGTCAAAAATCAAGAAAACACAAGTGGTACGTGCTAACTACACTAAGCACGACTATTGCAAACGATCTAATACTTCAACTCACTGAAAATTAACCCAACTCTGCATCGCGACAGAAAACAAATCGCGATACGTTTTAACCGTGTCGTATTTTGGGTTTTTAGATGCCTTTTCCGATATTAGATCCCAGATTTTATATACAATTAAACTAATATACTTAAACAATACCAAATTAACCAAAATTCTGCACAGATACCTACCCAAAAACCTAAATCGCCCATCTCTTCCAAAAATCCGGCGACGCCGAAATTCCCCTATAGGTCGCCGGCCAACATCCGGTCCCTCTGGTTCGTGCTCCTATGGTTTGCTCTAGGTTCAACATACATCATTTTGGTTCTGTTTAGTGGAGTTAATTTTTCTCTAAGTTAAAGCATATTCAAACAGACTCGATTTTGCATAAAGATGCGATATTCTAGACACTTTGATTTCTAATTTAAACATAATACAGAATTTAAATCCCTACTGTGATTAAGGATTTACCTACAGTTAACTTGTTGGAATAACATCCTCCAAGATGCATAAGCTCCTAGTCATAGCTTGATGATGAAATCCTTGATTTAGCTCTTCTTTTCTTCCTTCTCTTGCTCTTGTTTGTTGGTTCTAGTTTTCTTTTCCTTCTTTTAAATTTTCAGAAGTTTTAAACTAGCTAAATGACCTGAACATGAGTTATATATGACAAAAGAAAGGATAAGGTGAAGAAGGAGGTGTCACCAAGCAAGATGTGAGGATTTCTTGCAAGGAGGAGGTGTGGGGTGTGTGTTGTGCATGAGAGTAAGAGTTGTCAACACATTATCTCTTCCAAATTGATTAAATTTGTAATTTACTTATGAACTAAAACATTTTCTACCCATTTTCCATATACACCCTCACAAATCCAAATTTGCATAATTTTCATAAATTTTATATAAAACCCTTCACAACATTTTATTAAAATGAAACTAAAATTCACATTAAAACCCTTGTAATTTATTTATGTTGCATACTAAATTTTTTTATTTAATTTGTTTTACATACAACTTATGAAATTGTCTTATTTGGTTTTAAAAACTTTTTAATTTAACATTTTATTATTTAATTAATTTTATTTATTTCAAAATTTTCAAAATGTTACAATATTCTCCCTTAAGAAAATTCGGTCCCCAAATTTAAAACTTAACAAGACGTACCCTCAAAAAGATGTGGAAATTTCTTCCGCATCGCATCCTCGGTCTCCCAAGTAATCTTCTCGCGATTCGTTCCTCGCCAGAGAACCTTTATAGATGAAAGTATCCTTGATCTCAGTTTCTTTGCCTTCCAGTCAAGAATAGTCATTGGCTGCACTGTGTAGGATAAATCCGGTTCAAGCTGTAAGGTCTGATGCTGGATCGCGTGAGAATGATCATGAAGATACTTGCGAAGCATCGAAACGTGAAACCCCGGATGCACATCGGGAAAACTTGGTGGAAGTGCTAAACGATAAGCTACAGCACCCACTCTCTCCAGAATCTCGTAAGGTCCGACATATCTGGGGCTGAGCTTCCCCTTCTTCCCGAAACGCATCACACCTTTCATCGGAGGCACTCAAAGGAACACATGATCTCCCACCTGAAATTCGAGTCTACAACGTCGTCGATCTGCATATGATTTCCGTCTGCATTGGGCCGCCCTCATTCTATCCTGTATCAATTGAATCTTCTCTGTAGTCTCCTATACTATTTGCGGTCCCAAGATGCTACTCTCGCTCAGTTACGTCCAGCAAACGGGTGATCGACATTTACTCCCATACAAAGCTTCAAAGGGTGCCATCTGGATCATCTCCTGAAAACTGTTGTTGTACGAAAATTCTATCAAAGGCAGGTGACAATCCCAACTACCACCAAAATCAAGGATGCAAGCTCGAAGTATATTTTCTAAAGTCTGAATGGTCCGCTCTGACTGACCATCTGTCTGCGGGTGGACAGCTGTACTAAAACTCAATCGTGTACCGAGAGCGTCTTGAAGTTTCTGCCATAGCCTGCTAGTAAACTGGGTACCTCGTTCTTATACTATGCACGTCGGAACTCCATGTAAACGTACAATCTCATCGATATAAATCTGAGCATACTGTGTAAATCCATACGTCGTCATCACCGGAAGAAAATGAGCTGCCTTTGTCAATCTATCTACAATCACCCAAATGGAATCATACCCTCTGCTAGTCCTGGGTAGACCCACCATGAAATCCATGGAAATCTGTTCCCATTTCCATTCTGGAATGGGCAAGGGCAGCAACTCTCCTGCCGGCCTCTGGTGCTCAGCTTTGACTTGCTGACAAGTTAGGCATCTCGATACAAACTCCGCAACATCCCTCTTCATTCCTTCCCACCAATAAACTTCCTTCAAGTCATGATACATCTTGGTGGAACCAGGATGAACACTATATGCTGATCTGCGGGCTTCCTCTAAGAGCTCACGCCTTAACCCTTCTGAATCTGATACACAAAGACGAGTTCCAAAACGTAATACTCCACTGTCATCTATCACAAACTCCGACTCTCTGCCCTGCCTAACCTGATCCATAATCTCTGTCATACGAGCATCTGCGGGCTGTATCTCTCGAATACGATCCAATAACTGAGGTCGGGTGCGAACATGTGCTAACTGTCCTCCTGCCGATGTGAACTCAACTGTATACGGCTATCACATAAAACTGCCAGTTCGTTGAAAACTGTCTCTGCAAGGTGCGCACATGAGATAAGCTACCTCCAGGCCTCTGACTCAAAGCATCTGCTACAACATTTGCTTTGCCTGGATGCTACAATATCTCACAATCGTGATCCTTCACGAGTTCCATCCATCTACGCTGTCTAAAATTCAGATCCCTCTGCTTAAATATACTTCAAGCTCTTAGGATTTGTAAAAATCTGGCACGACTCACCATACAAATAATGCCTCCAAATCTTCGGTGCGAAAACTACCGCAGCCATCTCTAAGTCATGAGTTGGGTAGTTCTGCTCGTGCCTCTTCAACTGTCGAGAAGCTTAAGCTACCACCCTGCCGTGCTGCATCAACACACAGCCTAAACCCACTCGAGAGGCGTCGCAATACACAACAAAACCATCTGACTCAGAAGGTAAAAATAAGACTGGTGCAGTAGTCAAGAGAATCTTCAACTGCTGGAAACTTTGCTCATATGCATCTATCCAAAGAAATGGAACTTCCTTTCGAGTCAATCCGGTCAATGCTGCAGCAATCCGAGAAAAATCCTGCACCAAGCGTCGGTAATAACCTGCCAGACCCAAGAAACTTCGAACCTCCGCAACTGGCATAGGTCTGGGCCAGTGCTGTACCACTTCGATCTTCTTTGAGTCCACACGTATCCCACCTCTCGTAACTACATGACCCAAGAACTCCACACTGTCTAGCCAAAAAGCACACTTGGAGAATTTTGCAAACAGCTGATGCTCCTTCAATGTCTGCAACGTGATACGCAAGTGCTGCTCGTGCTCCTCTCGGCTCCAGGAATAAACGAGAATGTCATCTATGAATACAATGATAAACTGATCAAGGAAAGTCCTGAAAATGCGGTTCATCATATCCATAAATACTGCTGGGGCATTGGTGAGTCCAAACGACATCACCAGAATTCATAGTGCCCATATCGGGTGCGAAAAGCAGTCTTCGGAATATCTTCCTTCCGACCTCTCAACTGGTGATACCCTGACCGCAAATCAATCTTTAAAAAGTAGCCATCTCCCTGCAGCTGATCGAACAAGTCATCGATACAAGGTAGTGGATGCCTATTTCTCACAGTAACTCGATTCAGCTGTCCGTAGTCTACGCACAGTCTCATGCTACCGTCTTTCTTCTTAACAACAAGACAGGAGCTCCCCACGGCGATACACTCGGACGAACAAGCCCTCTGTCTACTAACTCTTGCAACTGACTTTTGAGTTCCTTCAACTCCGTCGGGGCCATCCGATAGGGTGGTATAGAAATAGGCCCCGCACCTGGAATCCAGTCGATGCAAAATTCAATATCACGATCGGGTGGCAATCCTTGTAATTCAGCAGAAAACACATCTGGAAATTCTCGTACGATCGGAACCTAGTCCAATGGAATCTCAGCGACTCCTAAGTCCTGAAAAAATGCCAAGAACCCATGACAAACCTTCTTCAAGAGTCGTCCCGCACAAAGAGCAGAAATCATGTTGGCAGGAGTAATATTACATCCTCCTGCACAACAAAGATCGGTTCACCAAGAAAACAAAATCTGACCGCTTTCCCCCTACAATCTACTTAAGCATGACAAGCGGCCAACCAATCCATACTAAGAAGTAAATCAACTAACTTATCTAAAAGAATCAAATCCACTAATAAATCCCTATCACCAACACGTACTAAACATGAACCGAATATGAATCGAGCTACCAAAGAATCTCCTACCGGAGTAATCACTACTAACGGTAACTCTAACAACGACGATTTTCTCTCCAGAGAATGTAAAAAGCGTGAAGATACACAAAAATATATAGAACCGGGATTAAATAAAATAAGCGCGCCTAAGGAACATACTGAAAGAATACCTGTTACGACTGTATTGAATGTCTGGACATCCTGTGGAGTCAAGTAAAGACTGGAGCCTGGGCCCTACTAGGATCCTGACGTCCTCTACCTCTATCTCCTCGACCTCTCTGAAAGCGTCCTGCAAAGCATCGACCTCGTGGTGCAACCGCCTGGCGTATAGGGCCAACTGGGGGAGGAGGTAAAGCCATCGACGTAGAAGGTGGAAGGGGTAAAGCAGCCTGCGGAGTAACAGTCCCGCCATGGCGTGTACACCCTCTAGACATATGCCTTGGGAATCCGCAATTATAACATGTAAGTGGTGTCCTCTGATCAACAGGGTATGAACTGAACATCTGTCCCTGGGTCCAACCTCGTCCGAAACTGCGGCCTGGGGTGTGCCTGCCTCTACCTCTACTAAACTGCCTAGTCATTGACTCAATCGGTCTAATCCTCTTTGGCTCCGGAACAATCACTGCCTCGTTCAAACGTCCCTCTACTCGCATAGCTACATCCATGGCCTACGCATAAGTATCAAAATGTTGGGAGCCTATAGCTAGATACAACTGCGTGTCCAGACTCCTTAGAAATCTCTTCACCCGAAGCTCCTCCGTAGGAACCAAATATGGAGCATAGAGCGACAACTGGGTGAATCGTAAATCATAATCTGCCACCGACATACTCGCAGATTTCCGCAACGCTTCAAAACTACTAGCTCTAGCGCCCCTCACACTCTGTGGAAGAAATCTGGCAAGAAAGACCTCGGAAAACTCGGTCCACGACATCGGAGGAAGACCCATAGCTCGCCCTCTCTCCATCGACTCACACCACTCCTGTGCAAGTCCTTCCAAACGAAAGCTAGTCAGCTCAACTGACCTCACATCAGAACATCGCAATGATATGCCAATCCTCGCCATCCTATCAAGAAAGAACCGAGGATCCTCCGCTACATCGGTCCCTGTAAAAACTGGAGGTCTCAACCTCATAAACTCTGAAAGAGACACCTCCATCACTCTCGTCTCTACCAGTGCGACCGTCCGCGTGGGCTGTACATCGGACTCTGCCATGGTCGGTGCCGGATCCTGTCTCAGTACTTGAGTGGCCTCAGCCAGCTGCCCTACCACTCGCTGTAATACTAACATGCCCTCCACTATCCTAGTCATGCGATCTAGAGGAGGAGGATCAACATGCTCATGCACCGTCAGAACGTCCGGTGTACCAGTCACCGTCATAGGAGGGCTCACCCTAGCTGCATCTCTGGCTGCGGCTCGCCTAGCTCGGGTAGCCATAGCAACTAGCAAAAAGAAACGAGAGTTGATAAGGCTTACGAGTAGGGATAATCAATATCAGAGTGTCAAAGGAAGAATAGATCAAGGTATACATCCTAAGGTTTGTTAGGCTGAGTATTGTAACGTAAATATGCCGCGGAACATACGTACGGTACTGCACTCATCCTAATTCACCTACTCCATCAAACCCAAGGTCATCCTACAAAACGAACTCAAGTCGACTTAGCTTAACTCACTACTCGATTCCGTAAGGTTAATCCTAAGCTCTGATACCAACTTTGTCACGACATAAAGTTTCGATGTGACCGACACTTAGATTGTATAATATCTAAAGATATTTACACAATCTGAGTAAGCCGAAAACCAAGATCAAAAACCCTTTTTGCGGAATTTTAGAATTTTTTTAGTTTTTAAGTAAAAATCACAGATTTTAAGTGTTTAAGATCTTAACAATAATTTCCTATTTCATTTATTAAAAACAGTTATAAAGTGTTTAATTTGGTTGCATCCCCAGTTGGGATCAACAATATCAACAGCGGAATTAAATATACAACTTCGTGACATAAATAAGAGTCTTAGACAAAAGTAAAAGAAATAATATTTAACATAACTAAACGATCTCATCTACCAAATAATATACATACAACCATCTCTCGTTCTAAGTCAAAATACAGGGTCTGATGGAGAGTTTTCTAGATTCAATATACAATACCAAAAGAGAAGGTTACTACATATGTAACCCACCTAGCAAAAAAAGCGATAAACTGATAAGTGGATCTGTCTGCTGCTATACGTCCACTCGGCTCCTGCAAAGAACTGTGGCACAACGGGGATGAGTTGCCAACTCAGTGAATAAAACTAACATATATCGGCTGATAATATAAGTATGCCGATCTGGACTAATATCAACAATGATGAATGTGATGCATAATAACAGGTAGAATCATGAATATATATTACTCAATGTATAAATCAAAACTGAAATCTCATCAATTATTTTCCAATTAAGGTTCATTTTCTTCCCGTGTCCAACATCGACACAAATCTTCGGTGTTTCCTCAGGCATCGTTCCCCGAACGATCCTGTCAATCAATAACACCGGTCGGTATCACATAGATATCCGCCGTGTTCACAACTGTCTCCGGTATCGAGTCACCTCGTTATGCTCCCCGCCTAAAGTGCGGCTATCCTGCCCCTCGGTCTCGACCGGGTCCACCATGTATCCAGCTGTAACCCCACCGACTCAGTCTGGATAAAATTGTAAATCCATAACCGTATACCCACAGACTCGGTCTGGAATAAAACCAAATCATAAAAACGACATATCATGGTGGACGTGACACATAATCATAAAAATCACTGATTTTTCTTAATAGTATCGGAAAACTTAAAAATCATAAATTCTCAATAATACAAATTGCCTCTTATATCAACTACTAATACTGGAATACGAACTATAATGTCATATATGCTAATTACTACAACTATTGACTACTTAAGGTATGATACGAACCATTTTCAACAGAAAAATTCCTAAGTGTGAAGTGACATGTTAATATCGACGGGATGTAGTGTAACATATAGATATGTGCATGTGCAGCATAACTCGTCGATAATGGTGCAGTGTTCTAACAAGTGTTAATCATGGAGGTTTATATGTAGATTTAAGAATGCATATGATAAAGTTACATACAAAAGTAAAACTTCTATTTAAATCTAACTACGGGCGTATCACGCCATCTTTACAAAATCCCGCGGTAGATGTTTAGTCTACTCACCGGAATACGTCGTAACTACTTAGAAATCACAAATTCTTTTCCTTCCCTTGCGGACTCCGAAGTTCCCGCATTCAAATCTAACATTGAAATTAACTTATATAAGGAAACGGCTACATTCCGATACGTCAAAAATCAAGAAAACACAAGTGGTACGTGCTAACTACACTACGTACGACTATTGCAAATGATCTAATACTTCACCTCACTGAAAATTAACCCAACTCTGCATCGTGACAGAAAACAAATCGCGATACGTTTTAACCGTGTCGTATTTTGGATTTTTAGATACCTTTTCCGATATTAGATCCCATATTTTATATACAGTTAAACTAATTTACTTAAACAATACCAAATTAACCAAAATTCTGCACATATATCTACCCAAAAACCCAAATCGCCTATCTCTTCCAAAAATCCGGCGACGCCGGAATTCCCCTATAGGTCGCCGGCCAACATCTGGATCCTCTGGTTCGTGCTCCTATGGTTTTCTCTAGGTTCAACATACATCATTTTGGTTCTGTTTAGTGGAGTTAATTTTTCTCTAAGTTAAAGCAGATTCAAACAGACTCGATTTTGCATAAAGATACGATATTCTAGACACTTTGATTTCTAATTTAAACAGAATACAGAATTTAAATCCCTAATGTGATTAAGGATTTACCTACAATTAACTTGTTGGAATAACACCCTCTAAGATTCACAAGCTCCTAGTCATAGCTTGATGATGAAATCCTTGATTTAGCTCTTCTCTTCTTCTTTCTCTTGCTCTTGTTTGTTGGTTCTAGTTTTCTTATCCTTCTTTTAAATTTTCAGAAGTTTTAAACTAGCTAAATGATCTAAACATGAGTTATATATGACAAAAGAAAGGATAAGGTGAAGAAAGAGGTGTCACCAAACAAGATGTGAGGATTTCATGCAAGGAGGAGGTGTGAGGTGTGTGTTGTGCATGAGAGTAAGAGTTGTCAACACATTATCTCTTCCAAATTGATTAAATTTGTAATTTACTTCTGAACTAAAACATTTTCTACCCATTTTCCATATACACCCTCACAAATCCAAATTTGCATAATTTTCCTAAATTTTATATAAAAACCTTTCACAACTTATGTTATTATAAAACACTCATTTTATTAAAATGAAGCTAAAATTCATATTAAAACCCTTATAATTTATTTATGTTGCATACTAAATTTTTTTATTTAATTTTTTTTACATACAACTTATGAAATTGTCTTATTTGGTTTTAAAAACTTTTTAATTTAATATTTTATTATTTAATTATTTAATTTTATTTATTTCAAAATTTTCAAAATGTTACATGTATGTAATATTCTTTTATTGGGGCACTTCCGGGTTGAGGATGATGTCACCATTGATGTATATTATTTCCTTTTCCGCATTAGGATAGACCCAAGGTAGGGAGCATAAATGGCCAGGTTCTAGAGTCCTGTGAGAGACCATCTCGAGGAGTCAAGACCGGGTCTCCTAACTCTAGAATTAGCAGGGTTGCTTTCCGCTCTCGTAGGGGTCTAGGGATGTAGATATGATGTGCTCTATGATGGGGTTATGCGCTTGAGAAGTCGCATACCTATTGAATAGGGTTCCCACCAAATCCATGACTACCACTCCATATGCGATATGGTATGGGATGAGACCATGTCTTAAACGAGTTAAGATATGGGGTTGTCCGACCTATGTTGAAAGGAAAAATCCGGACAAGCTCGAGGCAAGGCCAGTTCTGTGTAAGTTTGTTGGATATCGCAAACATTCGCGAGGGTATATCTTCTACCATACCGAGGAACTAAAGGTGTTTTGTTTCTCGGCATGCCACCTTTTTAGAAAAGGAATTTCGTGCGAAAGAAATTTGTCTTCATGAGGTAGAACTGGAAGAACTTCCATTTATTCAAACTACAACTGATGATTTGATGGAACCAGAGGATTCGATAGTTCCCGACGAACCTCAGCCTCTCCGCCGATCTAGTAGAGTTCCTCATCCACCTGAGAGATACTACGGTTTTCTCAATGACAGTGGGAGTAAGGATTGCATCATGGAAGATGATGACCCAACTAGTTTCGAGCAGGCCATCACGAGTGGGGACTCTGTGAAATGGCTGGAAGCTATGCGATCTGAGATGGAATCCATTTACACCAACAAAGTATGGACTTTGGAAGTTGCACCTGAAAGGGTAAAACCCATCGAGAGCAGATGGATCTTGAGAAGATTCTTGGTGTAGATGAAAAGTTGAGACTTTCAAAGCTAGACTTGTAGTAAAAGGTTTTCGTCAATAATTAGGTGTGGATTATGATGAAACCTTTTCTCCAGTGGCTATGCTTAAGTCCATCAGGATCCTACTTGTCATTGCTGCATACCATGACTACGAAATCTGGCAGATTGATGTCAAGACCGCTTTTCTAAATGGTGATTTAGAAGAGAGCGTATGCTGTAAGTCCACGTTGCCCACCCCGGTGCTTACGGGGAGGCGGAAACGTTATGAAAAATCGGATTTTTACAACACTAGGCAACATGGACTATGTAAAGGAGGGATCTTTGCTAAACAAAAACTAACAACAAGCTAAAAGAGTTAGCTACTCGGAAAGGGGGTTATACCCAGGTCTTCAAGTCCTTCTCTTCTTGCTCCTTGGAGTGAAAGAACGGGTTCTCCTTGTCGCCTTCTCTTGCCGAAGAAAGATCCACCCGAGGGTCTCTTTCTTTGGCTCCAACCTTAAACTAGAAGTAACTAAGGTGCTTGGTGTGCTAAACCTAGAATCTTAGAAAGAGTAGAGAGTAATTTTAAGGGATTTATCTCAAGCTCAAAGGGTTCTCAACTCATGAGAGGGGAGAGCTAGAGAGAGAGGAAGAGGAGGAGAGAGAATGAAAATGATAGAATGAAAAGAATAATCCAACCTTCTCACATATATGTGAATTATGAAAAATAGATAATTAGCTAAAGATAATTGTGATGGTTAATCAAGAAATGACCATTATCATTTCACATTAAATGCTTTTGCAAGGATCAAAGAGCATCTTTCATATGGAATGATGATGGTCAATTTGTCAACCTAGGTCAACAAGTCAAGTATAGTCAAATGGTCAACAACCCTAAGCATGCACAATTTTAATTAACTAATATTAATAAATCATATTTCACACATAAACATTAAGGTTAAGAAAATAACAATGGTCATCAACCCTAATGAAAGTCCTCTGCTTCTGCCTCAGTCAACTGTGCATACACACCCGTATCCGTGTTCCGAGAAACACGAATACAATGAGATAAAACCAATCACAAATCATATACTTGGATACAGCTTAAACCAAAGCCCACTAGTATAAGCTGTCCGGACACCAAACGTGCATAAGTGCGCGCATGTGAACGAACCCCGTCGCAAAACCATGCGACCTCTACTCATTTTTCCTAAAGGCGAATAACCCTCTGTGTGGGACTCTAAAGACTTGACACTACGCTGGCAGTGGGTTTAACCACAGACCGCAAGCGGCACTAGCTGTACGTAACGGTCCCCAGATAGATGCCGATAAGAAGACTGACGAGGTAAACCCATCTGAACTCCTACTGAGCTTGAATGTGACAGTCTCCGTACAGTCCGGTCTGTTCGTCTAAGAACATCGCATGGCGGGCCTACGGGGGCGGTAAACGTCAGTCCCCTACTAGCGGTACAAGTCGTGTCGGAGTGTAGCCCAGAACACCCTGAGATAACACTGGAAACCTACCAGTCTATCTCGCTTGCCCTGGCCAGGGACTTTGTGTAATGGCTCTCCTAGACACAGCGCGATATCAACCCTCAACACCGGGAGAGACGAATCCTGTCTAACCGTCACTTCCTCCAAGTGCTTTGGGACTGCACCCAAAAACTACCTGTTTGCACGACTCCTTTGAGCCGTGGTAGGGTAGTAATCAAAGTACAGTGGGAACACACTCGAGGCGAAGTGACAGTGTCAAGTCAACGGACTAAGCTGTACTCATGTCACTTGGGAACTGATAACTAACGATAGGTATAATACCAACCAACAGTTCTCGACGAGTCCTGTCCAGTGTACTCGTAACCTAACGAGCACCCGCATACTATCTCAAGTACGACGTACTGACGGCTGTGGGACAGACTGTCTCCCAAGCTGGGATAAGAAGCGCATACGCTAGTCTACTCCGGAGTATCCATGCCCTGTCTCGATAGTCCTGCGACTAGGGACCTGTATAAGGATGTGCTTATGGATTACCCAGCCCCCACGAGTGTGACTGCCATCACAACGCTGGTAATCAAGCAAAGATCCTAAGGGCTCCACTAATGTGTAAAAGCGATATGCTAAAAGAAACACATGCACACATTAAAGCAGAAACAAACCAAGTAGCATACTACTATTTTGAGCAAGATTGTCAATACAAGGTGAATATCCCAAGCTTCCATCAAGTAATATACATACTAGTATGATACAGTAATGGCCTCTAGGGAATATACACTAAAAATCTCCCACTTGCACTAAGGCCATGTACTGGCGTATCGAAGACCTATCATCTCGATCAGCCGCTCGAACTGAGTCTGGGGTAAGGCCGTCGTGAATGGATCAACAGTGTTATCTTCCATAGCAACTCTCCGAACCTCGATCTCCTGGCGACCCACGATCTCCCTGATTAGGTGATACCGCCTCAAGATGTGCCTGGACTTCTGATGGGACCTGGGTTCCTTCGCTAAAGCTATAGCCCCGTTGTTGTCGCAATACAGAGGTACTGGATCAACAATGGACGGAACCACCTGAAGTTCTGTTAGGAACTTCCTTATCCAGACGGCTTCTTTTGCGGCATCTGCAGCAATGATATATTCCACTTCCATCGTCGAGTCAGCAATGGTTTCCTGTTTGGAACTCTTCCAACACACCGCCCCTCCATAGAGGGTAAAGACATAACCCGACATGGACTTGGAATCATCCTTGTCACTCTGGAAGCTGGAGTCAGCAAAGGCCTCGATCTGGAGGTCTTTTCCGCCATACACCAAGAACATTTCCTTAGTCATTCTCAGGTACTTGAGAATGTTCTTTACCGCTATCCAGTGTTTCTCCCCAGGGTTTGACTGATACCGGCTTACCACACTCAGTGCATAAGCTACGTCTGGTCTGGTACACAACATCGCATACATTATAGAGCCTACCGCAGAAGCGTAGGGTATAATAGACATGCGATCCCTTTCCAAATCAGTCTTGGAAGACATCTCTTTTGAGAGGGTGATCCCGTGACAAGCCGATAGATTACCGCGCTTGTAATCTTCCACACTGAATCTTTTCAGTATGGTGTTGATGTACCTGGACTGTGAGAGTCCTAATATCCTCTTGGATCTGTCACGATAGATTCGGATCCCCAGAATGTATGAGGCATCACCCAGGTCTTTCATGGAGAACCTGTGTGACAAGAACCCTTTGACAGATTGTAGCATAGGAATGTCATTTCTTATCAAGAGAATGTCATCCACGTATAATACGAGGAATACAACAGTTCTTGCTACAAATCTACTATAGATGCATGGTTCATCTGGATTTTTGATAAAGCCAAATTCTTTGACCGTCTCATCAAAACAGATGTTCTAACTCCGCGATGCCTGCTTTAGTCCATAGATGGACTTAAACAACTTGCACACCTTTCCGCTGCTCCCACTCTGAATGAAACCCTCTGGCTGGTCCATATAGACACACTCCTCTAAATTTCCATTTAGAAAAACGGTCTTTACGTCCATCTGCCAGATCTCATAATCGTGGAAGGCAGCAATGGCAAGAAGGATCCGAATGGATTTCAGCATAGCCACTGGAGAAAAGGTTTCGTCATAGTCCAAGCCAGGTCTTTGACGGAAACCCTTTTCAACAAGTCTATCTTTATAGGTCTCAACCTGTCCATCTACACCAATCTTCCTTTTGAAGATCCACTTGCATCCTACGGGTTTTACCCCATCTGGAGCAATGTCCAACGTCCATACTTTGTTGGTGTACATGGACTCCATTTCGGTCCGCATTGCATCCAGCCATTTTACCGAGTCAATGCTCTGAATGGCCTGCTGGAAGCTAGTCGGCTCATCACTATCAATGATGCAATCCTCTCTATCCCCGTCTATGAAAAAACCGTAGTATCTCTCGGGCGGATGAGACTACCTACTACTTCTGCGGAGCAGCGTAAGAATGTCCTGATCTTTCGAACCCTCTGGTTCTACTAAGCTTTCAGTAATAGCTCATGGTTCTGGAATTTCTTCTAGTTCTACTGCGCTCCCACTTATCTGATTTTCCAAAAACTCAGTTTCCAAGAAGTGGGCATGACGAGAAACAAAAACCTTTTGTTCCTCTTCGCAATAGAAGAAATATCCCTTGGAGTTCTTTGGATATCCCACAAACTTGCACTGTACTGAGTGTGCCTCAAGCTTGTCCGCATGCTGCTTTTTGACAAAAGCTGGATATCCCCATGTCTTAATGTGATTAAGATAGGGTCTCTTCCCACACCACATCTGATATGGTGTAGTAGGCACAGTCTTAGTTGGAACTCGGTTCAAAAGGTATGCAGCTGATTCTAGTGCATATCCCCAGAATGATTGCGGTAACTCAGCGTTACTCATCATGGACCGTACCATATCCAATAGGGTTCGGTTCCGTCTCTCCGATACACCGTTATGTTGTGGAGTGTATGGAGGAGTAAGCTGAGAGAGAATTCCATTCTCTTTTAAGTAATCCAGGAACTCGACACTCAAGTATTCACCACCTCGATCAGATCTTAGTGTCTTGATACTTTTGCCTGTTTGTTTTTCTACTTCATTCTTATATTCCTGGAATTTTCCAAAGGCTTCGGATTTATGTTTCATTAAGAAGACATATCCGTATCTTGAAAAGTCATCCGTAAAAGTAATGAAGTAAGAATAACCGCTTCGTGCATGCGTAGACATTGGACCGCACACGTCGCTGTGTACGAGTCCCAAGAGCTCGCTCGCTCTTACTCCGTGTCCAGTGAACGGAGTCTTTGTCATCTTTCCTTTGAGACAGGATTGACAAGTTGCATAAGATTGATATTCGAACGGATCCAAAATATCCTTCTGTATGTAACTTCGTCAACCTTCTCTCATTGATGTGACCCAGTCTACAATGCCATAAGAAAGTCTGATTTGTTTCCGGAGACTTTCTTTTGTGTGTATTCTGGACATTGAAAATCTGTGGTTGGTTTAATACGTATATACCATTGCTCAATGTACCTGATCCAATCAGAACTTGATTAAGGTGAATGTTTACAACATTACTTGCAAACGCAAATTCATAACCTTCTTTAGAAATTAAAGATACAGAAATGATATTACAAGTTGCATTGGGTACAAAAAAGCAATTACGTAAAACCAAAACATGTCCATCTGACATTCCCATGTGATAGTCCCCCACGGCCTCAGCATCCATGCTAGCTCCGTTTGCAACTTTGAGGGTCATGTCACCTGCTTTCAAAAACCTACGGTTTCTCAATGCCTGCAAAGAATTACAGATATGAGATCCTGACCCGGTATCCAATACCCAGGACGTAAAGTTTATTATAGACAGTTTTCCATAACATACACACCTGAAGCTGAAGCCGCAACCTGCTTCAGATCCTGTGTTCTGGCCTTCCAAGCCCTGCAATCTTTCTTCCAGTGTCCACTCTTGTGACAGTAAAAGCACTCTTCTTTATCCACAAGCTTCCCCGCTACCTTTGTTGCTTTTGCCTTTCCCTTCGTATCCACTTTACTAACATCGCCCCTTGGTTTGGCGGGGGTTTTCTTCTTCTTTCCCTTGGCTTTCGCCCTGGACCTAGAAGAGGAAGATCCTCCTACAAACAAAGTGGATGTTTCCCTACCTTTCTGTAGGGTACCCTCTGCACTCCTCAGCATGTTGAGGAGTTCTGAAAGTTCAACTTCCTTTTCCTGCAAGTTGAAGTTCAGGATGAAGTGGGCGTAAGTGGAAGGAAGGGACTGGAGAATCAAGTCCGTATAGAGCTCATTCTCCAACGTGATCCCAAGGTCCGCGAGCTCCTCTATGTAGCCAATCATCTTAAGCACGTGTTCCGCTACTGATGATCCGACGGCCAATCTCGCCGAAAACAACTTCTTCAACATTTCGTATCTGGCGATACGGGATTGCTCTCCATACAGTTCTTTTGTATGGAGAAATATGGATCCGAGCTCCATATTCTCGTGCCTCCTCTGATGTTCATTGTCCATAGAGGCAAGCACGAGGCACTTGGCCTTCGCGCAGTCGATTTCCCAGGTCTTACGGATTTCCCTATCCGCGACGCTGGTTTTGGGACCTGGGACAGGGGGAGCTTTGGTGGTAAGAAGATACCCCAACTTGTCATAAGTGATTGTCATTTTGACATTCCTAAGCCAATCTTTGTAGTTTGGCCATGTCAGTATGTTTTTTTCTAGAAGTAACTTAAGTCCAGTCATGATAATTGGTCGCTGCAATTAGGAGAGAGAGAAGAAACACTTTAGCATGATGCTCTTGCAAGTTTAGAGTGGTTTTTAATTTGTTTAAACAGGATGGCTCCCACTGTCTCTCGAATCCCTCCTCAAACCATAAAGGAAGAACTAGTCGGGATCAATCTCACCGTACAATTCTTGCTTAACCGTTCAGCCAGGCCAGTGTCGGTACTTCGAGGGAGGTTTTCCAACGCTTTTGCGAAGTTCCTTAATTAAATAACCTCTTTTCCCTGTAGGCGTAGCCCCGCTAACACCTTTTTAGACATCTACTTAGTTTATAGCATTGATCGTTAAGTGAGAAAGTTCCGGAGGAGTAGCATATACTCACAGTAGGATCGGGATCCAAATATCATCGCATGACAAAACTGAAGGAATCCTACCAGAATCATCACACTCTAAATGGTATGCAGCGCTAGCAAGTTTCAGTTTCTTTAGAAACTCCCGATGTGGATTTTTGCCCCACGCTCTTATGACCTTGACTTTGTCCAACAAATCATAAGTCACATGTCAAGTTCTACCCGTCATTCTCCAGGTTAATTTGAGCCCACCCGCACATACCCTTGACTTTGGCCAACAAGGTAGAACGACTGCCCCAAACCAACACATCCATCTATGCTGCACATGAATACCCAATAGCTACCAATCACTATGCCTTGACTTTGGCCAACAAACATGCTTGAATACTTATTGACCATTCATGTGAAACGAAGGAGGGATACGAATGGTTTTGGCGAAACCGTGAACGTAGTGAACTTGATATAATCGATGAACGAGATAGCTTTCAAAAGGAGTGGCTCAAGCTCCGCATTTAAAATTTGGTTTTGAAAAGAACCGAGTGGTTTTGAAAGTGTTCCAACGACTTTTACTTGGTTTATTTTTTTCTTGCATTAATTCCAATGCGTCCCATCATTTAATCCTACCATTGCAGAAAACAACGAAAATATGACGTACGCTTATGCCATCCGCATTCGCCACGGGGTCCCGTCATCACCCATTAGGTTACTTAACTAACGACAGAGCGGGGGATGGACTAGCGCGGATGCAAAACATAAGCAACGCCTAAATAGATATCATATAGATATATATAAACATTCGTCACATGCAATGATAGCCATTCCAGATCACAGATGAACACATTGGATATACTAGGAATCCGCCTTTCGTACGAGCCTGTAACGAAGAGCGGATTACACGGTCGCGATGAATAGCCAAACCCCACCCTAGACCCCTACGGGTGCGGCAAACTACCCGCCAAGTATCCGAAGTGAAGCAACCTCCCTCAACAACGTGAGTAGGCCACTCGGCACTTCGAGGTACCCGGTAGTTTGTGCACCCCACCTTGGGTCTATCCTAGGAGCAAAAACAGTAAAAGAAATTATATAATGACGGCTACAACCCCGACCCGGTTGCGTGACCATACAAATAATATTACATCAATTTACATATTACAAGAATTGAAAGAATAAGAAAACTCTCATCTCACAACCCCCCGGCTATTCATCCGCGACAATCCAACGAATTCATATACACAAACCATCAACATTACAGATCATAGATATGTATAACCCCCACTAATCAACGTATAGAGATTAGCAGACGTTCAATACATATATCACATCACAGATATAACCCATTAGCCAAAGTGTAAAGAAGTTCGATCAAAAATGCGGATTTGTGACCACCCCAAAAACTAACTTGTTCTCTGGAAAATCTGGGCAGAAACAAACCATCCTAAAAATCCCAAAACAGCAACAAAAGAACACTGTAGGAAAAGCGACCCACGGCCGAGTCAACTCGGCCGTGGATCCGCGGCAAGAGCATGCACTTGCCGCGGTTCCGTGGTGAGTTGGTCGACTCGCTGGTTCGTTTTTCTTAGGTGTTCTGCAAAACCCTTGAGACGATTTTTAGTGTATGATTTATTATTTTTAAAGCAGAAATAAAAATCGGCAGAAACTAGGGTTTTTGAAAATGTGTTTTGCGATTTTTTCCGATCGAAGTTCTAGATACTTTGCTAACTAGTTAGTTTGTGTTTAGCTAGGCTCTGATACCACTGTAAGTCCACGTTGCCCACCCCGGTGCTTGCGGGGAGGCGGAAACGTTATGAAAAATCGGATTTTTACAACACTAGGCAATATGGACTATGTAAAGGAGGGATCTTTACTAAACAAAAACTAACAACAAGCTAAAAGAGTTAGCTACTCGGAAAGGGGGTTATACCTAGGTCTTCAAGTCCTTCTCTTCGTGCTCCTTGGAGTGAAAGAACGGGTTCTCCTTGTCGCCTTCTCTTGCCGAAGAAAGATCTACCCGAGGGTCTCTACCTTTGGCTCCAACCTCAAACTAGAAGTAACTAAGGTGCTTGGTGTGCTAAACCTAAAACCTTAGAAAGAGTAGAGAGTAATTTTAAGGGATTTATCTCAATCTCAAATGGTTCTCAACTCATGAGAGGGGAGAGCTAGAGAGAGAGGAAGAGGAGGAGAGAGAATGAAAATGATAGAATGAGAAGAATAATCCAACCTTCTCACATATATGTGAATTATGAAAAATAGATAATTATCTAAAGATAATTGTGATGGTTAATCAAGAAATGACCATTATCATTTCACATTAAATGCTTTTGCAAGGATCAAAGAGCATCTTTCATTTGGAATGATGATGGTCAATTTGTCATCCTAGGTCAACAAGTTAAGTATAGTCAAATGGTCAACAACCCTAACCATGCACAATTATAATTAACTAATATTAATAAATCATATTTCATATATAAACAATAGGGTTAAGAAAATGACAATGGTCATCAACCCTAATGAAAGTCCTCTGCCTCTGCCACAGTCAACTGTGCATACACACCCGTATCCGTGTTCCGAGGAACACGAATACAATGAGATAAAAAAAATCCCAAATCATATACTAGGATACGGCTTGAACCAAAGCCCACTAATATAAGCTGTCCGGACACCAAACGTGCACCGGTGCGCGGATGTGAACGAACCCCGTCGCAAAACCATGCGACCTCTACTCATTTTGCCTAAAGGCGAATAACCCTCCGTGTGGGACTCTAAAGACTCGACACTACGCTGGCAGTGGGTTTAACCACAGACCGCAAGCGGCACTAGATGTACATAACGGTCCCCAGGTAGATGCCGATAAGAAGACTGACGAGGTAAACCCATCTGAACTCCTACTGAGCCTGAATGTGACAGTCTCCGTACAGTTCGGTCTGTTCGTCTAAGAACATCGCATGGCGGGCCCACGGGGGCGGTAAACGTCAGTCCCCTACTAGCGGTACAAGTCGTGTCGGAGTGTAGCCTAGAACACCCTGAGATAACACTGGAAACCTACTAGTCTATCTCGCTTGCCCTGGCCAGGGACTTTGTGTAATGGCTCTCCTAGACACAGCGCGATATCAACCCCCAATACCGGGAGAGACGAATCCTGTCTAACCGTCACTGCCTCCAAGTGCTTCGGGACTGCACCCAAAAACTAATTGTTTGCACGACTCCTTTGAGCCGTGGTAGGGTAGTAATCAAAGTACAGTGGGAACACACTCAAGGCGAAGTGACAGTGTCAAGTCAACGGACTAAGCTGTACTCATGTCACCTGGGAACTGATAACTGACGATAGGTATAATACCAACCAACAGTTCCCGACGAGTCCTGTCCAGTGTACTCGTAACCTAACGAGCACCCGCATACTATCTCAAGTACGACGTACTGACGGCTGTGGGACAGACCGTCTCCCAAGCTGGGATAAGAAGCGCATACGCTAATCTACTCCGAAGTATCGATGCCCTGTCTCGATGGTCCTGCGACTAGGGACCTGCATAAGGATGTGCTTATGGATTACCCAACCCCTAGGAGTGTGACTGCCATCACAACGCTGGTAATCAAGCAAAGATCCTAAGGGCTCCACTAATGTGTAAAAGCGATATGCTAAAAGAAACACATGCACACATTAAAGCAGAAATAAACCAAGTAGCATACTACTATTTTGAGCAAGATTGTCAATATAAGGTGAATATCCCAAGCTTCCATCAAGTAATATACATACTAGTATGATACAGTAATGGCCTCTTGGGCATATACACTAACATATGCATGGCACTGCCAGAGGGCTTCATAGACAGTGGGAGCAGCGGAAAGGTGTGCAAGTTGCTTAAATCAATTAACGAATTAAAGGTGGCATCGCGGAGTTGGAACATCTGTTTTGATGTGTCAGTCAAAGAGTTTGACTTCAAAAAAAGGTAGATAAACCTTGTATATACAAAACAGTTGTAGAGAGTAAGTTTGTCTTCCTCGTATTGTACGAGGATGACATACTCTTGATAGGAAATGGTTTTCCTATGCTACACTCGGTCAAGCTCCTCTTATCACAATGTTTCTCCATGAAGGATCTGGGTGATTCCTCCTACATCCAGTGATTAAGATCTATAGAGATAGATCTAAGAGGATGTATCATACTCACTAGGTGTAGTGAGTATGTGTCAATCAGATCCTGGGGAGAAACACTGGAGAGCTGTGAAGAACATTCTTAAGTACCTGAGAAGGACTAAAGAAATGTTCTTGGTGTTTTGGTAACGGTGAACTCTATGTTGAGTCCTTTACCGATTCGAGCTTCCAATGTGATAGGGTCGACTGTAAGACAGTCTCGAGTTTTGTCTTTACCCTCAGTGGAGGGACGGTATGTTGGAAGATTTCCAAGCTAGATACCGTGGCAAACTCGACGATAAAAGCTGAATACATCGTTACCAACGATGCTACCAAAGAAGTCGTCTGGATAAAGATGTTCATGAGATGAACTTTGTAAGGTTCCTACCATTGTAGTGACAATGGAGTTGTGTCTTTGGCCTAGGAACGCCGGCCCCATCAGTGATCCAGACATATTCTTAGGCAGTATCACCTGATCAGGGAAGATCCACTCACGAAGGCTTTTCCCTAGAGAGACTTTAAGGGATGTTGGGTATGAGATACTACAACAACTGGCCTTAGTGCAAGTGGGAGATTGTTAGTTGTATGTATACCCTAGAGGCCATTATTGTACATGATTGTATATTATAGTGGATGCTTGGACATATATAGAGAAGACTTTCTTGCTCGACATGATAGTATGCTATCTGGTTCTCTTTATCTTAACATGTATGCATGTACTGTCTCCCTGTTACATGTTGATAAAGCCCTTAGGATGTGTACTTGACTACCAGGACTATGATGGATATCATACTAGTAGGGCCAGGATAGTCCACAAGTACATCCTTTAATTGTTCCTAGTCGAGGGAGTATCGAGACGGGGCATCGATATTACAGAGTAGACTAGTGTGTACGATTTTTGACCCTGTATGGGGCGATGGTTGATCCCACAACCATTAGTGTTTGACATCAGAGAATGTGCACAGTTGCTCATTGGAGAATGGGTACACCGAACAGGACTCGTCGAGAACTCCTAGATGGTATTATACCTATCGTCAGATAGCAGTTCTTTGGTGACACTGGTAAAGGTTAGTCTGTAGACCTGAGATCGTCATAGAGTCTTGTGTGATTCCCACTGTGCTTTGATTTCCACCTTACCACGTTCAAGAGAGCGTGCAAAATGGTGGTTTTTGGGTACAGTCCCGATTCACATGGAGGCAATGAGCGATAGGAGGGGTTTCGTCTCTCCCGGTATTGGGGGTTGATGTCGCGCTGTGCTCGATTGGCCATAACAGGAAGTCCCTGGCCAGGGATGATACTGAGATTTACTGGTAAGTGTTATCAGTAGTTTCTCGACCCGTTATGAGCCTCACATCGGCATGACTTATCAAGTTATTTGGGTCTGACGTTTACCACCCTCAGACTAGATATGCGACATATTAGACGAAGAGACCGGATTGCACGGTAGTGTTACTGATAGGCTTTGCGGGAGTTTAGACAAGCTTGCTTGCTGATCTTCTGATCGCTCAATACCCGGGTAGCCGTTACATCCAGCTAGTGCCGCTGACGGCTTGTAGGTAACTGATATGATCATTACCTACTGCCGGCGTATTGACGAGTCTTTACTGTCCTACACAGAGCTTTCCTGGCTCAAGTGAAACGAAGTAGGGCACATATGTGATATGTGCGGGACCGAGATCAATACGCGTATATGATACCGTATTCTAATCTCGTGATTTAGGTTATATGTGATATAACCGGATTATTGAATCAAGTGTTGATTCAATGATTTGATATTAGTCGGTTATATATGATATAGTCGGATTATTAAATCAAGTGTTGATTTAATAATTTAATATATAATTAGATATTTGATATATTAATATATATTAATTAATATAAGCTCACTTAAGAATTTCTTTTCTACAAATACATTTAAAATATATGTGATATATATAAATGTATTTATTTTATTTATGTCTCATGCTAGATGATACATAGAACTTGGGTGTATGAGACTCATACCATATTAAAGATAATGTGGGGATTTATTTATTTAGGGAAAACCAAAATTATGTGGAAATTAGCATGGCTAATGAAGGCTTGAGAATCTTGTAGAAGTCTTGACCTAATTCCACTAATTTTGTTTTTATCCTAGATATTTATTAACCTACCCATTATCTTTAGCCATGGTTAACTCTCTACAAAAGGATATGAGATATTCTTTCACCCATGGTTCACCACAAGTTCATCTTCTTCATCTCATTTTCTTCTCTTGGTTTTCTTGAGGTGAAGAAAGAAAAAGAGTAAAAATATTCTAAAGTGAGCAAAATTCCTACTTCATCAATCTATACCAAACTAGTCATTTAGTATAGGTTGTTTACTTCACTAATTCATTAATTAGTGAAGAGGTAGCTTGAATTAGAGTCTCCTCGACGTAGATCATCTTCGGCCTCGAAGATCTTTGAGCAAGCTCGTTCTTTTCGCATAGTGGAGCCTAAGGAGAGTCCGTGACACCACTACTTGGAGCGAAGGAACTACCACACGAAGCTTTAGAAGTGAAAGACCGGTCTACAAAGGTTGTATTCCTTGTTCACTTAGAGTAATGTTTGATTACTTGCTATAAAACCCTAATTGTCTAGTTCGATTCTTGGTTTGAGTTGATTAGCACACTAAAATTTTTAAATTGTATACTCGATGCATCTTTAAAACCTAATAGTCGTGCTAAGAAATTCCAACACCCGGATGGACCAAGGGCGGGCCCACAACCCTGAGACCACCCTGTAAGTTTGTCTTAGCACCTCCACTAGGGTTTTAACAAAAGCAAATAAACATTTTTAAAATTCTAGAGGGCTAAGTCTACTAAATAAGAATCAAACTATAGATTAGGGTTTCTTAGCAAAGCAAATTAGGGATTGAAACTAAGTGAATAGAAACTACAATCTTTGTAGTCTAGTCCTTCACTTCAATTGCTCCGAGTAGTTCTTAGAACTCTTCTTCGACTCCACTTGAAGGATGAAACGAGCTTGTTCGAAATCTTCGTCGTCAAAGATGATCCACCTCGAAACTTCTCACACTCAAGCTCACACTTCACTAATCTATGAATTGGTGAAGAGAACAACCTATACTAATATGCTAGAGTATTGTAGGTTGATGAAGTAGGGATTTTTCTCATTAAAATTGTTTCTTTTCTTTTCTCTTTTTCAACCTAGAAAAAACTAGAGAGGAAAATGAAGAGGATGAACTTGGTGATGAGAATTAACCTTTAGGATAAGATGAGCTTGAGAAAATAATAAATATGAATGAATAAAACAAAGGAAAATAATGAGTCATGGTTCTTAGCACCTTGGAGAACATCTTAGAATCCATGACTCATTTCTTCCTTTTGTTTTATTCATTTATAAGTAAATCATTTTTTTTATCTTTTCCTCCAATGTGATTTTCATATAGCCATGTTCTATGTATCATCAATCATGATACATTTGTATATATCAAATATATAATGAGAAGAAAAGAATTAAAATGAGTATTATATTAGTTAATCATTAAATCAATACTTGATTCAATAACCCGGTTATATCATATATAACCCGGCTAATATCAAAAACGCTAGATTAGAATACGGTATCATATACTCGTATTTAATCAAGCTCCCGCACATATCTCCAAACGTGCCCTACTTCGTTTCGCTTGAGTTAGGAAACCTCTATGTGGAACTCTAAAGACTCATCAATATGCTAGCAGCAGGTAATGATCATATCGGATACCCACAAGCCGTTGTTCATCTCAGAAAACTGCATTTTAATATCACTCATTCATTATCTGTTTTGTTGTATATTGGTACTATTAACCAGTGTCTGCTCAGTAAATACAGATTACATGTATCCATGACACAATACTGGAAATGCACTCAAAATCACGGATATAACGTTTGTGAGGTAACACTGCAACCGGAACTGCAAACCGATCAATGACTAAAGAGTTCTTTTGCAAATAAATGTGTGTACACAATTTTGGTCCAACAAAATGGAAGTGTGCACACAACTCTTTGTCATGGACCATGGTGGGGCTGCCCATGGCACCTGGTAGGCACAAGTGAGGTGATGTGTTATAAATGCTAAAAGTGGTGATGTGATATAAAGCTACATGTTCCCTCCAAATCCCTGAATGCAGACCGGGTTCATATAGACAAATCAAACAATACCGGTGGGATTGTGGAGAGCACAAACCGGCACCACACCAACACGAGCCAATTTGCTCGGATCCAAACCGGCGACATGTCCAAAAAACCCGGCCCCACCGGTGTTTGCTTGCCTAATGCTCCCCGTTTTTCTTCTAGAACCACAATTGATCGAAATCCATGCTTTTGATGAGGTATCTGAGAAAATTAATTTTCACTTGATTGAGAATATTGACGGTGGGAATATTTTGGATGATGAACCCACAACTTTGGATGAGTTTTTCTCACCAATTCATTATGTCCTTTCACTTCCTTGTGGACATCATCCCGAGTCATTAACTGTTTTTCCCGAACTCTATATGCGTCTTGATATTTATGATGATAAATGCATGGATGGGCTTAATTTTGAGGAGATTTTTGAGGATAGTTTTGAGGATTAACCAGTTTTACTTGATGAGTCGGATTTTCCAATTCATCATGTCCCTTTCACTGACTGTGTACACCCTCCTAAACCTTTAACTGATACCCTTCCTCAATCACTTCCCTCCATCCGTTCCATCGTTCCGACTTTGCAAGACACCTATCACTTTCATTTCCTGTGTCTGGTTTACCAAATTCGGTCTACCCATGTTTTCTAACGAATCTTGAGAGTTTGACCCCATTTCTCAACGGGTTGATAGATTAGTACAATCACTTTTTACACATCGGTCATTACAAATTGTACTAATTTATTCACTCCATTTCCACCCTTAAGTTCGTATTCCACTTCTTTCTCCCTTCCTCCATTCTTCTCCTCCACCGAGACCGTATCCCGTTTCTATCCCCACACGGTCTCATGTATTCTCCATTTCTTTCCTCTATGCATTCTTTCACCAGCCCGTGCCTTATCCCGATAAATTTTTTGAATGGTTGGTGCTAATTGTTGGCCTGTGTAAGGCCTTGTATATATTGATACTGTTCTTTTCCCCTAACTCTGAACCTTAACGCTAAAACAATGGCAACACTGTTTCACTTAAGTTTGGGGGGATCTTTTTGTATATATATTTTTGGTTTGCCTTTTGTTTTGTATATAAAAAAAAGAAATTTTTTTTAAAAAAACAAACAAACAGGGGAGCGCCGACAATTTTGACCCTCTTGGTGTAGCCTGACAGTGAGGGCACTGTCAAGTTTAAGTTTGGAGGTGTGCTCGGTAAGCTTTCTACCTTCGCATTCATATGTATATTTTGCATTTGCATACTTATTTTAAAACCCATAAAAATCGAATTTTTTTACAAAAATATAAAAACCTTGTCGTCAAGTTAGCTAATAGGGTAACTTAGATTTCTATTCCGAAAGTTTAGTTGATACGTTAGAAATAACTAAATTCTAGGCTTAGGAATTGAAAACCTTAAAAATAACCCTCCTTCTGTTTAAACCTTGGTAATTATTCGTCCTTGCATTTTTTTTATAGAAGTAGGAAATCTTGAGTTCAGTCTTTGAGTTAAGCCAAGATGAAGGGAAAATATTGAATGCTTTACTGAGGGTAAGTCTGAAAAATAGTTTATATTCTTGAGTCCAAATTTAGAAAGTATATACCCTACAAACCGTACATACACGAACCTTGAAACTTAGGATAGTAGAGGATACCTAGAAATACTCTTGCCTGAAAACCTAGTATGAAAGAAAAAACGGTATTTAAAACTAACCACCAAAAGAGCATCATTGAAAAATATATCCGGTCTTGAAAAAGAAAAATAAAGGAAAAAAAGAAGAAGAAAATAAATAAAGTCAAGACCTAGAAACCGCTATTTACGCTTTAATGTTTACACATTCAGTAATCGGCTGTTAGTGCCTCAAGAAGCATTAATAGTCGCATGAAAGGTGTGTGAGCAAAACAGTCCATCATTAACGAAAAGAAGTAGTATTAGGTATTAGGGCAACGGTACTATAGCTTGAATTGAATTGTTAAGTGTAAGGGTGAAATTTTACACATACGTAGGGGTATACAATCGATGTTTGGAGGAAAGATAGGAATAAATAATAAGACTTATGTTTTCCGTAAAGATGATAAAAATCCTTGATTGGAGACCGCACTTTAGAAGGAAAACTCAAGAGATGCCGAGATCTTTCTAAACTGTAAAAACGTATAGGATCTGAGGTTGAATAAATAGGAGGCGTGAAACATAAGGGTTGAATATTTCTAATTTAGGATGATAGAATTTCTAACATAGATACTAAACTGTAGGATTAGAATCAACGTTAACTTGTGAAACTAACTTGACGGGATTTTGTGGGTAGTATCCGCTGAAAACCCTCAGGAGACAACACTTCTCCCACTAGGGACACTTAGAGGTTTAACGGCTTGTTGCACGAGTTCCGTGCAATCGCGTTCCCTACGAAAGTAAGGCTAGGATTTTTGTTTTGCTCGCGACGAGCAAAAGATAAGTTTGGGGGGTATTTGTTCATCTCAGAAAACTGAATTTTAATACCATTCATTCATTATCTGTTTTGTTGTATATCGGTACTATTAACCAGTGTCTGCTCAGTAAATACAGATTACAGGTATCCGTGACACAATACTGGAAACATACTCAAAATCACGGATATAACGTTTGTGAGCTAACACTGCAACCGGAGCTGTAAACCGATCAATGACCAAAGAGTTCTTTTGCAAATAAATGTGTGCACACAATTTTGGTCCAACACAATGCAAGTGTGCACACAACTCTTTGGCATGGACCATGGTGGGGCTGCCCATGGCACATGGTAGGCACAAGTGAGGTGATTTGTTATAAATGCTAAAAAGTGGTGATGTGATATAAAGCTACATGTTCCTGTTAGTTATATGTATGCCCTAGAGGCCATTACTGTACATACGATGTATATTGTAGTGGATGCTTGGACATATTTAGGGAGGACTTTCTTGCTCGACATGATAGAATGCTATCTGGTTGTACTTTATCTTAACATGTACTCTGATTGTCTCTATATTACATATTGATAAAGCCCTTAGGATATGTACTCGACTACTGGGACTATGATGAGATCATACTATTGGGGCCACGGTAGTCGACGAGTACATCCTATAATTGTTCCTAGTCGAGGGTGTATCGAGACAGGGCATCGATGCACCAGAGTAGATTAGCGTATACGCATCTTTACCCATATGATGGGCAATGGATGATCCTATATCCATCGGTGTTTGACATCAAGGATGGTGTACGGGTGCTCAGTGGAGACTGGGTACACTGGACGGACTCGCCAAGAACTCCCAGATGGTATTATACCTCACGTCAGATGGCAGTTCTCCGGTGACACTGGTACAGAGTAGTCTGTTGACCCGAGATCGTCATAGAGTCTTGTGTGATTCCCACTGTGCTTTGATTTCCATCATACCACGTCCAAGAGGGCATGCAAAAAGGTGGCTTTTGGGTACAGTCCCGAATCACATGGAGGCAATGAGCGATAGGAGGGGATTCGTCTCTCCCGGTATAGGGAGTTGATGTTGTGCTGTGTTCGATTGGCTATAACCGGAAATCCCTGGCTAGGGTTGCTGAGATTTACTGGTAAGTGTTATCAGTAGTTTCTCGAACTGTTATATACCTCATATCGACACGACTTATCGAGCTACTGGGGTCTGACGTTTACCACCCCTAGGCGAGATATGCAACATATCAGACGACGAGACCGGACTGTACGGGAGTGTTACTGTTTGGATTCACAGGAGAATGTACAGGCTTGCTTGTTGATCTTCTGAGCGCTCAATACCTGGGTGGCTGTTACGTTTTGCTGACCGCTTGCAGCTTGTAGGTGTTTGATATGATCATCACCTACTGCCGGCGTATTGACGATTCTTTAGAGTCCTACACAGAGGTTTCTTGGCTCAGGCAAAACGGAGTAGGGGCACATATGTGATATGTGCGGGACCGAGGATAATGCGATATGAGATACCGTATTGTATTCTCGCGATATTTGATATCAGCCGGGTCATCGGATCAAGTGTTGATTCGATGAATCGGTACGGATAAATATTAGTCAGTTATATGCGATATAGCCGGATTGTCGGATCAAGTGTTGATTCGATAATTTAATGTATAATAATATATATGATATATTAAATTACATTAACTAATATTAGCTCGCTAAAAGATTCTTTTTCTCACTCGGGTAATACATTGATATATATGCGATATATGTTAAATGTATTATTTTATTTTGTTGCAATAAATATTATATATGTGATATATAATATTGTAACATGATATGATAACTAATGCACCATGTTTAGTAGAGATTAAACAAGATTAGGGTTTGATTTGGGTTAATGCTTTCTAGATGATTCTAGAAGGTTTAGTTTTGTTTTGTGAAAGATATTTTGTTATGACTCATCTTTAACCTAACCCAAACCCTACACCCTTGGTTAATTCTCTACAAAGGTTTAGCAACAATGGTTGCATTATTCATCATTATCTTCTTTGCATTATTCATCACAAAAGGAATTCCATGATTTATTCTTCTTCTTCTTCCTTCTTCTTTTCATGAAAAAGCTTTCTAGGTTTTTTCAAAAGTGATGAATATGAGTGAGAACAAGAAAACAAATGAGAGCAATAATCCCACTTCATCATCCTCATCTATCCTTGCCATTTAGATGAGGGTGTTCACTTCATATTATGAGTGTTAGCTTGTGTTAACGAAACTTCAAGGTAGATCATCTTTGTATCGAAGATCGGAAGCAAGACTGCATCTTTCTCTTCGTGGAACCTCTCGAGAGTCCGGAATACGATGATCGCAGTGAAGGGACTTCAACACGGAGCTTTAGAAGTGAAGGACCGGATCTACAAAGGTTGTAATCCCTCTCACTTAGTGTTAAAATGTTTAACTTGCTATTTTTCGCCTGTTTAAAGATCCGGCACCGGGTTGTTCGGCACGGCTAATTTTTTAATCGGGCATGGTTGATGCCTCGTAGACCCTTGTGCGCGTGCATAGCAACCCTACAGTTCCCTCCAAATTCCTGAATGCAAACCGGGTTCATATAGACAAATCAAACAATATCGGTGGGATTGTGGAGAGCACACAACAGCACCACACCAACACGAGCCAATTTGCTCGGATCCAAACCGGCGACATGTCCAAAAAACCTGGCCCCACCGGTTTTTGCTTGCCCAATGCTCCCCATTTTCTTCTAGAACCACAATTGATCGAAATCCATGCTTTTGATAAGGTGTTTGAGAAAATTAATTTTCACTTGATTGAGAATATTGACGGTGGGAATATTTTGGATGATGAACCCACAACTTTGGATGAGTTTTTCTCACCAATTCATCATGTCCTTTGACTTCCTTGTGGACATCATCCCGAGTCATTAACTGTTTTTCCCGAACTCTATACGCGTCTTGATATTTATGATTATAAATGCATGGATGAGCTTAATTTTGAGGAGATTTTTGAGGATAATTTTGAGGATTAACCAGTTTTACTTGATGAGTCGGATTTTCCAATTCATCATGTCACTTTCACTGACTGTGTACACCCTCCTAAACCTTTAACTGATACCCTTCCTCAATCACTTCCCTCAATCCGTTCCATCGTTCCGACTTTGCAAGACACCGTATTACTTTCATTTCCTGTGTCTGGTTTACCAAGTTTGGTCTACCCATGTTTTCTCACGAATCTTGAGAGGTTTGACCCCATTTCTCAATGGGTTGATAGATTAGTACAATCATTTTTCACACATCGGTCATTACAAATTGTACTAATTTATTCACTTCATTTCCACCCTCAAGTTCGTATTCCACTTCTTTCTCCCTTCCGCCATTCTTCTCCTCCACCGAGACCGTATCCCGCTTCTATCCCCACACGGTCTCACGTATTCTCCATTTCTTTTCTCTCCGCATTCTTTCACCAGCTCGGGCCTTATCCCGATAAATTTTTTTAATGGTTGGTTCTAACTGTTGGCCTGTGTAAGGCCTTTTTTAGATTGATACTGTTCTTTTCCCCCTAACTGTGAACCTTAACGCTTAAACAGTGGCAACACTGTTTCACTTAAGTTTGGGGGGGATCTTTATTTGTATATATTTTTGGTTTGCTTTTTGTTTCGTATATAAAAAAAATATAAAAAAATTAAAAAAAACAACAGGGGAGCGCCGACAATTTTGACCCTCTTGGTGTAGCCTGATAGTGAGGGCACTGTCAAGTTTAAGTTTGGGGGTGTGCTCGGTAAGCTTTCTACCTTCGCATTCATATATATATTTTGTATTTGCATACTTATTTTAAAGCCTATAAAAATAAAAAAAATTTACCAAAATATAAAAACCTTGTCGTCAAGTTAGCTAATTGGGTAACATAGATTTCTATTTCGAAGGTTTAGTTGATACGTTAGTAATAACTAAATCCTAGGCTTAGGAATTGAAAACCCTTAAAATAACCCTCCTTCTGTTTAAACCTTGGTAATTATACGTCCTTGCAATTTTTTTTATAGAAGTAGATAATCTTGAGTTCAGTTTTTGAGTTAAGTCAAGATGAAGGGAAAATATTGAAAGCTTTACTGAGGGATAAGTCTGAAAAATAGTTTATATTCTTGAGTCCAAATTTAGAAAGTATATAACCTACAAACCGCACATACACGCACCTTGAAACTTGGGATAGTAGAGGATACCTAGAAATACTCTTTCCTGAAAACCTAGTATGAAAAAAACGGTATTTACAGCTAACCACCAAAAGAGCATCACTGAAAAATATATCCGGTCTTGAAAAAGAAAAATAAAGGAAAAAAAGAAGAAAAAAATTAATAAAGTCAAGACCTAGAAACTGCTATTTACTCTTTAAAGCTCACACATTCAGTAATCGGCTGTTAGTGCCTCAAGAAGCATTAATAGTCGCATGAAAGGTGTGTGAGCAAAACCGTCCATCATTAACGAAAAGAAGTAGTATTAGGTATTAGGGCAAGGGTACTATAGCTTGAATTGAATTGTTAAGTGTAAGGGTGAAATTTTACACACACGTAGGGGTATACAATCGATGTTTGGAGGAGAGATAGGAATAAAGAATAAGACTTATGTTCTCCGTAAAGATGATAAAAATCTTTGATTGGAGACCGCACTTTAGAAGGAAAACTCAAAAAATGCCGAGATCTTTCTAAACTGTAAAAACGTATAGGATTTGAGGTTGAATAAATAGGAGGCGTGAAACATAAGGGTTGAATATTTCTAACTTAGGATGATAGAGTTTCTAACATAGATACTAAACTGTATGATTAGAATCAACGTTAACTTGTGAAACTAACTTAACTGGATTTTGTGGGTAGTATCCGCTGAAAACCCTCAGGAGACAACACTTCTCCCACTAGGGACACCTAGAGGTTTAACGGCTTGTTGCATGAGTTCAGTGCTATCGCGTTCCCTACGAAAGTGAGGCTAGGATTTTTGTTTTGCTCGGGACGAGCAAAAGATAAGTTTGGGGGTTTTTGTTCATCTCAGAAAACTGCATTTTAATACCATTCATTCATTATCTGTTTTGTTGTATATCGGTACTATTAACCAGTGTCTGCTCAGTAAATACAGATTACAGGTATCCGTGACACAATACTCGAAACATACTCAAAATCACGGATATAACGTTTGTGAGCTAACACTGCAACCGGAACTGCAAACCGATCAATGACCAAAGGGTTCTTTTGCAAATAAATGTGTGCACACAATTTTGGTCCAACACAATGAAAGTGTGCACACAACTCTTTGGCATGGACCATGGTGGGGTTGCCCATGGCACATGGTAGGCACAAGTGAGGTTATGTGTTATAAATGCTAAAAAGTGGTGATGTGATATAAAGCTACATGTTCCCTCCAAATCCCTGAATGTAGACCGGGTTCATATAGACAAATCAAACAATACCAGTGGGATTGTGGAGAGCACACAACAGCACCACACCAACACGAGCCAATTTGCTCGGATCCAAACCGGTGACATGTCCAAAAAACCCGGCCCCACTGGTTTTTGCTTGCCCAATGCTCCCTATTTTTCTTCTGGCCCTCCCTTGCTGTCACATCATCTTATTTTTATTGTTTGTTTAATCTTATTTTGGGCTTATAAATACAGATCAGTGCGCAAGGGTAGAGGGGATACTTTTTGGCCAATACTTGATACCCAACACTTTTTCATTTTCTTTTTTGTTTTAGTTCTTGTACATAGCTTTTTCACCTTGAGTTCTTTACCTTCTCTTGATCTTGCAACCTCTTCATTGAGCTTGTAAGTTTAAGTTTTTCTTATTGAACTCATGGTTTGTATCATCACTTGAAGATTAATAAAGCTTTCATTTGTGTTCTTAGTATTTCTCTTGCTTTACTTACTTGCTATTTATATTCTTGCCATTTACTTACTTGCTCTTTTATTTTCGTTCCATTTACTTTCTTCCAATGTTGTTTTATTCTTTTCTTTTATCATTTCATTTTCTCTTTCTTTTTGTTGTTTTTATAATTTGTGAATATTGGTGTTGTTAGGAAAAAGAATGTTTATGTAAGTTAAGGTTTTCCTCTCTCATTTCCTTTGCCCGATATTTTCCAATTGAACTCTGCCCAAACCTTACGCAAGTGCTCCGTTAGGTACCCTACCCTACCAAGGTATCGGTGACCCCTAACTGTGACTGGTTGCGTTCAGTTTGGCCGGAGGCGAAAGTCAAGGAACAAGAACGGATGGACAAGGGTCAATATGCCGGATTTCACTAATACCGTGCTTAAGCACCCTAATCCACGTTGTTGCTGATTACTCTTGCTTCAATGGTCAAGCTTGGCTCAAAAGATTGAGTATGGACTTCCCTAACTTACACTAACCTATCTATTCCTAACAACTTATACTTTTGCATACACACACTTAGGTTAGAAACGAACTGCTCCGAACCCCTCTTAACTCGTGATAACAAGAACGCAAAACGCACCGTCTCCCTGCGGATGACCCGTACTCATCGCGGCTAGCTACACGCGACGCCGTCTTGATTGCGGTTAACTTTAGAACTTAAAAACGACACGCCGAAGGCGTGGCAATCAAATGGCGCCGTTGCCGGGAAAACGGTAACATTTTTATTCTTGTTATTTAAGGATAATCTCTGTACATCTTGTTTATATCTCTAACACCATTCTAAAAACAAACTAAAAAATCAAAAAATTTCTAAACCAAAACAAAAATTAACATATCTAACTTTTTGCTCTCTGGATTTTTGACCTGCTAGCACTTTGGGACTAAACAGAAAAGTTAAACAATAACATTGAGATACTAATAGAACACATAGACACCAGAAAAAGTTTGGAGCCCAAACTCAAAACTTAACCCGGCGAGATCATAAAAAATCCGTCCTCGCTGGTCTTCTTTTCTCCTTTTGCTCCAAATTTTTTCTCTGTGCGCCAGTGTTCTATTATCATCCCAATTTTATTGTTTGATTTTTTTAATTATACATGTGCAGGAGTTTGGGCATTCATATTTCTTTTTCGTACTAAAAAATCCATTTTTTCGACATTTGCAGATTTTGACGGATTTGCGAACTGCGAGCGTGTGGAGCAAAGTGTACATTCAAAGCTAAGATGATTATGAAGTACAGTGCCAAAGATCCGGGTAGTTTGACCCGCGCAAGCGAAATTTCCTAGCTATTCGGATTTAATTCAAACGAGGGTTTCTTAACCCGAAAACTATCGGTACGTATATCCTAACACCTTCTTCTCAAATCCGACGCATCTAATATACTATTTTCCAGGATTCTTTGCAAATTCGCTGTCAAACGCTAAAAGCAACTAACCCGTATTTGTTGCAGTGCTGTGCATAAACATAAAAAACGGTTGTTTGAAACTTTGAATAACTTTTTCATTAAATTTCGCATTGCATCCATTAATACGGAGTTAAGAGCAAGAGAACCCCACAACATACGGTAAAGGATCTCATCACCTTTTTCGTGGCCCACAAATCACGAAATTGAACATAACGTTTACCTGCACAAATTTGAAAAGAAATTAGACTTTAAGCCTTTAAGGACTTCACGCTCATTAGGAGAAGTTAACTGTGTTTAGAACACCGCTTAACGGTATATCGTTCACGGGGTGTCTAGGAAAGTGTTCACGGCGAAACCGCCAAAAGAGAAAGGGTTATCTAATTAAGGACCTTCGCGAAAGCGTTGGAAAACCTCCCCTTATCTCTGCACTTACCTGGCCTCGTGATCAGTATATCTTGAGCCCGTTTCTCAACATAGTTTTACTTCAACAATCAAGTCTTGAGCAGGTCTAGTTGACCTAGGTGAACCCTAGACCGATTAGGTGTGTGGTATTGTGTCGTGATTATTTTTTATGTGTATACTTCATACTTTTGTTAATAATTAACATAAAATAAAATAATAAAAAAATCACATTCTTTTTTCTCTTCTTTTCTTCCTTTTTCTCTTCATATCATGGGTACCCCACATAGACCAACTCTTGCCGATCTTTGCTACCCACAGCCAGATATTTCTTCTTACGGTTCTTGCTTTGGCCGAACTTCAAACGATCCCTCCATGCCCAAACTTTTTTTGAAAGACCGGATAGATGCATCTAGGACAAACAATTGGACTCCGCAATCCACTTCGTATCAACCGTTTCAACCTCCCCCGCCTTCTTACGTTGATACCCCTTTAGCGAGTGATGTTCCAACTCCAAGACCCATGTCCATTACTGACAGAATCGAACAATCTCGTAGCCGATCTTTCACTCCTTTCACCACTTCTAATTCTTTTGATCAACAATTCCAATCACCTTCTTATCAGAATGTTGATCCTAATTCTGTCCAACCATTCGATTCCTATCAATCTTACCCGACTTTTACACTTTTCCTAGACATTGCTTCTGAACAGCCTTTTTGGAGTTTCCAGTATCTAAACGAGTTTGAATCTTTTACTGAAACCCCTTCACAGCCCATGTCTAGTCTTGAACAATCGTTGGAAGAATTTCGCGTAGCGTCGAACCAACAGATGATGGATTTGAATGCGTCCATGGCCGCCCTCATACAACCTAACGAACCGGCAGCTAGTTTCCAACTAGCTCCAAATTTTCCAATGTATGATGAGGCGATATGACAGATTAAGAATTTGAGTAGTGAGAGTGAGCAGTCCTCCTTTCCAAATCAAACCCACCCGTTGCAAATTGAATTCCACAACTCCAATTTTGAAAGTCTATCGAGTGTCCAAAACGATTCACTAATTGAAGATAGAATGATTAATGAGTTGTGCGACTTTGTAGTGTTTGATTTACCGGATTGTGAAGGGACCCTGTCAAGTGAAACCACACCAAATCCCTTTGACATCTACCTCCATCCTAAAACCACAATTGATCGAAATCCATGCTTTTGATGAGGTGTCTGAGAAAATTAATTTTCACTTAATTGAGAATATTGACGCTGGGAATATTTTGGATGATGAACCCACAACTTTGGATGAGTTTTTCTCACCAATTCATCATGTCCTTTCACTTCCGTGTGGATATCATCCCGAGTCATTAACTGTTTTTCCCGAACTCCATATGCGTCTTGATATTTATGATGATAAATGCATGGATGAGTTTAATTTTGAGGAGATTTTTGAGGATAGTTTTGAGGATGAACCGGTTTTACTTGATTATTCGGATTTTCCAATTCATCCTGTCCCTTTCACTGACTGTGTACACCCTCCTAAACCTTTAACTGATACCCTTCCTCAATCACTTCCCTCCATCCGTTCCATCGTTCCGACTTTGCAAGACACCGTATCACTTTCATTTCCTGTGTCTGGTTTACCAAGTTCGGTCTACCCATGTTTTCTCACGAATCTTGAGAGGTTTGACCCCATTTCTCAACGGGTTGATAGATTAGTACAATCACTTTTTACACATCGGTCATTACAAATTGTACTAATTTATTCACTCCATTTTCACCCTCAAGTTCGTATTCCACATCTTTCTCCTTTCCGCCATTCTTCTCTTCCACCGAGACCGTATCCCGCTTCTATCCCCATACGGTCTCGCGTATTCTCCATTTCTTTCCTCTCCGCATTCTTTCACCAGCCTGGGCCTTATCCCAATAAAATTTTTGAATGGTTGGTGCTAACTGTTGGCCTATGTAAGGCCTTGTATAGATTGATACTATTCTTTTCCCCCTAACTCTGAACCTTAACGCTAAAACAGTGGCAACACCGTTTCACTTAAGTTTGGGGGGATCTTTTTGTGTATATATTTTTGGTTTGCTTTTTGTTTTGTATATAAAAAAAGAAAAAAAATTAAAAAAACAAACAAACAGGGGAGCGCCGACAATTTTGACCCTCTTGGTGTAGCCTGACAGTGAGGGCACTGTCAAGTTTAAGTTTGGGGGTGTGCTCGGTAAGCTTTCTACCTTCGCATTCATATGTATATTTTGCATTTCATACTTATTTTAAAACCCATAAAAATCGAAATTTTTTACAAAAATATAAAAACCTTGTCGTCAAGTTAGCTAATAGGGTGACTTAGATTTCTATTCCGAAAGTTTAGTTGATACGTTAGAAATAACTAAATCCTAGGCTTAGGAATTGAAAACCCTAAAAATAACCCTCCTTCTGTTTAAACCTTGGTAATTATACGTCCTTGCATTTTTTTTATAGAAGTAGGTAATCTTGAGTTCAGTTTTTGAGTTAAGTCAAGATGAAGGGAAAATATTGAATGCTTTACTGAGGGATAAGTTTGAAAAATAGTTTATATTCTTGAGTCCAAATTTAGAAATTATATACCCTACAAACAGCACATACATGCACCTTGAAACTTGGGATAGTAGAGGATACCTAGAAATACTCTTGCCTGAAAACCTAGTATGAAAGAAAAAAATGGTTTTTAAAGCTAACCACCAAAAGAGCATCATTGAAAAATATATCCGGTCTTGAAAAAGAAAAATAAAGGAAAAAAAGAAGAAAAAAATAAATAAAGTCAAGACCTTGAAACTGCTCTTTAATGTTTACACATTCAGTAATCGGCTGTTAATGCCTCAAGAAGCATTAATAGTCGCATGAAAGGTGTGTGAGCAAAACCGTCCATCATTAACGAAAAGAAGTAGTATTAGGTATTAGGGCAATGGTACTATAACTTGAATTGAATTGTTAAGTGTAAGGGTGAAATTTTACACACACGTAGGGGTATACAATCGATGTTTGGAGGAAAGATAGGAATAAAGAATAAGACTTATGTTTTCCGTAAAGATGATAAAAATCCTTGATTGGAGACCGCACTTTAGAAGGAAAACTCAAGAGATGCCGAGATCTTTCTAAACTGTAAAAACTTATAGGATCTGAGGTAGAATAAATAGGAGGCGTGAAACATAAGGGTTGAATATTTCTAATTTAGGATGATAGAATTTCTAACATAGATACTAAACTGTAGGATTAGAATCAACGTTAACTTGTGAAACTAACTTGACGGGATTTTGTGGGTAGTATCTGCTGAAAACCCTCAGGAGACAACACTCCTCCCACTAGGGTTACCTAGAGGTTTAACGGCTTGTTGCACGAGTTCAGTGCAATCGCGTTCCCTACGAATGTGAGGCTAGGATTTTTGTTTTGCTCGGGACGAGCAAAAGATAAGTTTGGGGGTATTTGTTCATCTCAGAAAACTGAATTTTAATACCACTCATTCATTATCTGTTTTGTTGTATATCGGTACTACTAACCAGTGTCTGCTCAGTAAATACAGATTACAGGTATCTGTGACACAATACTGGAAGCATACTCAAAATCAAGAATATAACGTTTGTGAGCTGACACTGCAACCGGAACTGCAAACCGATCAATGACCAAAGAGTTCTTTTGCAAATAAATGTGTGCACACAATTTTGGTCCAACACAATACAAGTGTGCACACAACTCTTTGGCATGGACCATGGTGGGGCTGCCCATGGCACATGGTAGGCACAAGTGAGGTGATGTGTTATAAATGCTAAAAAGTGGTGATGTGATATAAAGCTACATGTTCCCTCCAAATCCCTGAATGCAGACCGTGTTCATATAGAAAAATCAAACAATACCGGTGGGATTGTGGAGAGCACACACCAATGTGAGCCAATTTGCTCGGATCCAAACCGACGACATGTCCAAAAAACCCGGCCCCACTGGTTTTTGCTTGCCCAATGCTCCCCATTTTTCTTCTGGCCCTCCCTTGCTGTCACATCATCTTATTTTTTATTATTTGTTTAATCTTATTTTGGTCCTATAAATACAGATCAGTGAGAAAGAGTAGAGGGGATACTTTTTGGCCAATACTTGATACACAACTTTTTTTCATTTTCCTTTTTGTTTTAGTTCTTGTACATTGCTTGTTCACCTTGAGTTCTTTGCCTTCTCTTTATCTTACAACCTCTTCATTGAGCTTGCAAGTTTTAGTTTTGGTTATTGAACTCATGGTTTGTATCATCACTTGAAGATTAATAAAGCTTTCATTTGTGTTCTTGGGTTCTTAGTATTTTTCTTGCTTTACTTACTTGCTATTTATATTCTTACCATTTACTTACTTGCTCTATTATTTTCGTGCCATTTACTTTCTTGCAATGTTGTTTTATTCTTTTCTTTTATCATTTCATTTGCTCTTTCTTTTTGTTGTGTTTATGGTTTGTTAATATTGGTGTTGTTAGGAAAAAGAATGGTTATGTGAGTTAAGGTTTTCCTCTCTTATTTTGTTTGCCCGATATTTTCCAATTGAACTCCGTCCAAACCTTACGCAAGCGCTCCGTTAGGCACCCTACCCTACCAAGGTATCAGTGACCCCTAACTGTGACCGGTTGTGTTCGGTTTGGCCAGAGGCGAAAGTCAAGAGACAAAAACCGACGGACAAGGGTAATAAGCCGGATTTCACTAATACCGTGCTTAAGCACCATAATCCACGTTGTTGCCGATTACTCTAGCTTCAATGGTCAAGCTTGGCTCAAAGGATTGAGTACGGACTTCCCTAACTTACACTAACCTATCTATTCCTAACAACTTATACTTTTGCATACACACACTTAGGTTAGAAACGAACCGCTCCAAACCTCGCTTAACTCGTGATAACAAGAACGCAAAACGCACCGTCTCCTGCGGACGACCCGTACTCATCGCGGTTAGCTACACACGACGCCTTCTTGATTGCGGTTATCTTTAGAACTTAAAAACGACATGCCGAAGGCGTGGCAATTAGCCGTCAGCAGTACTAGCTGGACGTAACGGCTACCCAGATATTGAATGAATAGAAGATCAACAAGTAAACTTGTTCAAACTCCAGTAGAGCCTATAAGCAACACTTACCGTACAGTCCGGTCTCTTCATCTGATATGTCGTATATCGAGTCTGGAGGGTGGAATCGTCAGACTCCAATTGTTGGATATGTATGCCTTAGAGGCCATTATTGTATATGTATACATGTGGATGCTTGGACATATATATGTACAAGACAATCTTGCTCGATATGATAGTATGCTATTTGGTTTGTCTTTATCTTAACATGTGCATATGTTATCATTTATACATGTTGATAAAGCCCGTAGGATCATTGCTTGACTACCTGCGTTGTGATGGTGATCATACTTGTGGGAGTTGGGTAGTCGATAAGCACATCCTTAAAAGGTCCCTAGTCATGGGAGTATCAAGACTGAGCATTAATATTCCGTAGTATACTACTGTATACGTTTATAGACCCCGACGAGGGGCGATGGTTGGTTCCACATCCATTGGTCTTTCACACCTAAGATCGTATACAGGTGCTCACTAGGGGTGAGTACACTGGACGAACTCGCCGAGAACTTCTAGATGGTACTATACCTATCGTCAGATAGCAGTTCTCAGGTGGCATGAGTACATGTTAGTCTTCAAACCTGAGATCGTCATTTGTCTCGTGTGAGTTCCTACCGTACTTTGACTACTACCCTACCACGGCTCTACTGAGGCGTGCAAACCGGTTTTGGTTGGGTACAGTCCCGAGCGACATGGAGGCAGTGAGCGATTTTTGGGGTTCGTCTCTCCCGGTATAGAGAGTCGATATCGCACTTTGTTCGATTGGCTAGGACCATAAGACCTTGGCCAAAGCAGTTGGGATTTACTCATAGGTTGATCAGTAGTTTCCCGGATTGATCCTGAGCCGCTTCAGCATGAAATATCGGGTTATTAGGGTCCGACGTTTACCACCCCTAGACCCAGTATGCGATGCTCTCAGACGAAGAGACCGGACTGTACGGAGATTGTTACAGATAGGCTCAGTAGGGATCCGGATGAGTTTGCTCATCAGCCTTCCTTTTCGACAGATTCCCGGGTAACCGTTACATACAGCTAGTGCCCATGACGTGCTTGTGGTTATGGATTTATCCAGTAACTCACTGCTGACGTACTGTCGAGTCTTTAGAGTCCCATATAGAGGGTTTTCCTGGTTCAGGCGAAATGATGTAGTAGCCGTATTGGATACGTGCAGGGTTTCGATCGATTGATTGTACTAGTTACCCGGACTTTCGATCGGACAGTTGATAATACTAGTCGGCTCAGGATTGAGCCGGATTATTAAATCAGGTATTGATTTAATAATTTATATATATGTATTTCGATATGTATATTCTAGTATTATGTTCTTTGGGTTATTCTATCTCTTTGGGTATTCGTATTTTGATACGAATACAGGTATGTATATACAGTAGAGTGTAATCCGTATTTATAAGGAAAACATTCTAGAAGGTGGACACCTCATTTTAGATTTATTCATTTATCTTTAAATGGAAAATGAGGTGTAAAGATGGTAATGGGAGTATGGTGAGAACCATGCTTCTATAGTGTTGACAAATGGATATTCAATGCATTTGTGCAAACTATTCAAGCATGGTTGGGTTTTAATATTGAAAAAATGATTTTATAAAACCATTGTTGATCTTTTTCTCTCTCATGGATTTTCATTCTCACCATTTGCTTCACTCTCCTCACTTGTTTTTCTTGAGCTCCTCCACCTTCATCTTCAAGCTCTTCTCTACAATCTCATGTGTTGAGAATCAAGAGAGGAGGTGAGATAGATACACACTTAGATCCATACAATACATTCTAGACACTTTAGATTAGCAATCTAAAGTCTCTAGTTGCTCCACTAGACTCTTAGTGTGGAGCTAGAGCCATGGACTACATCCCTCGGGTGGATCATCTTCGACGGAGGATGACCGGTTATCAAGCTCGATCTAGGAGAACTCAAGGAGCAAGGAAAGACAATCAAGCTTGTTCAAGGAGATCGCTAGGAGCAAACGAAGAGGATAGAAGACCGAAGGATACTGATATTTCGGCAAGAAATTTCTATCATAGTAGTTAGCTCACCTCCTTGTTATCTAGTTTTGGCTTATGGTTCGATTCTAGGACGGGTTTTTTAGCGCCGGTTTTTAAACACATTTTTTTGTTCCCCATCGGCCATGGTAGATGGACAGGGCGCTAGAAAACCCCAACATGGTATAAGAGCCATTCCATAAGACTTAGATAGCTCTTAGCGACGTTAGAAATCCGTCGTTTTTGTCGCGCATGAACTGCCGACAAAAACAGTTCCAAAAGATGTTGTTTTGAGATGTTTGCATACCCCGCGAGCTCACAGTTTGAACTGAGAAGCCACGGGGTTGAGCATAGGCACCCTGGGGATACCTCGCGGGGGACTAAAGGCCGGACCCACATACTAAGACCACCACAAGGCGGCCTTGGGGGGTGGTGACCCGAGACCACCCCATATGGGTGCTCTCGGGTCTGCCAACCGAAGGGGGCCACTTTAAGGTGGCCCCCAGGGGTTGGTACCACCCTGAGGCCCCCCAGTCGACAGTTGATTTTACCCTCTTCTCCTCCTTGAAGATTCAGGCGGGTTTTGAGTTCGTTTCGACTCCCGGATTGGCTTAAAACGATCATTTTTGGAACTTTAGCTCACTGATTTTTCATGGTTTTGGAAATTGGTTTCGTTTGCTAATTGTGTGCGGAATTCTAATGTCGTAGTTTTCTTTATTTGCTTCTGTGATGCGTACATGTGTTGTTTAACGTCTTCTAATCGCTATATGTCGATTAGAAGGGGTTGCACGCATCTAGTTTATCTGTGATGACTGTTGTGATGTCTTTGGGATGGATTGTCGTGGTGGATAGCCGATGGTGCAATGTTTGTAGTACAGTTATGATCCATTTGTATATTCTTTATTGCGAGATGAGCGTCCGACTTGTGGACAACCGTTTCTGCCGGATTGTATATTATTTTATTGGGGCACGATCAGGTTGAGGTAGATGTCACCCTTGTACATATATTTTTCTTTTCTGTACTAGGATTACCCCATGATGGAGTGCTCTAATTCCCGGGTTCTAGAGGGCAACGGGCCTGCATCTCATAGCATTGAGACGGAGGGGGCCTTACTCTAGAATTGGCGGGCTATTCGCCGCACTCGTAGGGGGTATAGGTTGACCCACGGAGGGGCGCTCAGGTTACCGGATCCCGTGAAGTGCTGGGTGGCCTATTCACTTTATTGATTGGGGTTGCCTCACTTCTGGGATTGGTGGGTAACTTGCCGCGCTCGTAGGGGTCCAGGTTTTCATTGCACGGGCTATCCACACGACCGGGAATGTCGGGTCTCATTTGCGGCTCAAATGAAACCCGAGGCTCCAAGAATATCCACCATTCTGTGTTGCTTGTTGATGTTCTGTGATGTTGCTTATATCATACCTGGGACGAATGTTATATATATATTTATATATACTAGTAGTTTTTGTATATGTTTTGCACCCGCGCTTGTCCAGTCCCCGCTCTGCCGTTAGTTAAGTAATCTAACGGTGCATGACGGGGCCCCGTGGCGAATGTGGATGGCATACACGTACATTGTATTTTCATTCTTTTCTGGTGTGATAGGAATTAATTGATGGGACCGCATTAATTTTGATTAATGCAAGATAAGAAACCTAAAAAATGTTGTTGGAATAAATTTCGAAAAACTATAGTCATATTCTTTCGCTTTGCATAGTGGTATTCGGTCATGAATATCCAACACCACATTCTAGGAGGCAAGAGCCTAGATCCCTTCGCGGGGAGTGACCTCTTGAGCAAAATTTTATACTGTAGATTACTCGGTTTTATTCAAAACCACTAGTTTTCAAAAGCGGAGCCTAAACAAATCCTTTTCAAAGCTATTCGGTTCCTTCAATAATATCAAGTTCAATACGTTCACGGTTTTTCGCCAAAAACCATCCGTAGCCCTCCGTCGTTTTGAATAATAAGCACATAGTATTCATGCGGTGTTTGTTGGCCAAAGTCAAAGCATTGTGAATGGTATCTATATGTTGCTTATCCGTAGTATATATAGATGCATTGGTTTAGGACAGTCGTACCACTTTGTCGGCAAAAATCAAGGGTATGTACGGGTGGGTCTAAATCAATCTGGACAATGACAGGTAGAACTTGACTTGCGTGTTATGATTTGTTGGCCAAAATCAAGGTCATAAGCACTTGGGGGCAAAAACCACATCGGGAGTTTCAAATATACAGAAAACTTGCTGGTGTTGCATAACTTCTGGAGCGTGGTGACTAGAGTGGCTTCCATCAAGTTTATCATGCAATGATAGTTGGATCCCAATCCCACTGATGAGTAGGATTACTCTCGGGAGAGATTTATCACTTCACAATTAGCTGTCACGATCCGAAGGTACGGAAAGTGACTGGCATTTAAATTACGAAACGTCTAAAGGCATAACGTAATCTAAGTAAGCCAAAGCCCAGAAAACTAAACCGTTTAATAATAAGATTGAAGGAAAACTTGTTTTAAAGTAAGTGGTTTCAACAAATAAGTGGCATTAATCATTTAAAAGCAACATCATATTTTTCCCGAAAATTTCGGCAGAGTCTCCTTTGTAAATACTGGCCCCCAAACGGGTACAACACATGAAAATACATATAAATGAAGAATAAGGCATCCCCAAGCGGGAGCTAGCTCTTCGCCAATGGCGGAATCACAACCACATGCAATATGTATATCAAAAGTGCACAATGGGCATCAGAAAGCAAGAAATAAGAAAATACCACGTCGGCTCAAGTGAGCATCGACACCAAACATCACAAATACAAATCTCACGAGTCTTACCTTCTAGTCAAATATACAAGGGTAGATGGAGTAATTAGATAAAAATAAAATACATGATGTGGTAACATATCCCGCAACCCACCTACGGACAATTGCCGCAAGTCCAAGCAAAAGGAACAAATGAGGGAGTGCGCCCTCCGCTACCGTGCTGACGGGTCGGACCTGCAAGATACTGTGGCACAACGGGGGTGAGTTGCCAACTCGTGAGTAATAAGTAACATCTAATAAGGCTATCGTAAGCATGCACATAATTTCGTTACATCCTACATATACTAATGTGATGCGATGCACTAGTATGTATGCAACATGAATGCGTAATCAACACGAGATCTGAATATGTTTAGTACGAGAAAATCTGTATTCTTATCTTAGTAAAATTTCTGTAATTTAACTGTAGTATCATCAATGAAATCAATAGAAAACCATGTCAAGCATCGACACCAAATATGAATATCTCAATGTCTCGACATCTTAAGTCTCAATACCTCGATGTCTCAATGTATCAATATCTCAAATCTCGGGCTTCGGCAATCCGGACTGGCCCAGCACATCAAATCTCAATATCTCGGGCTCCGGCAATTCGGACTGCCCAGCTCATCAAATCTCAATATCTCGGGCTCCGGCAATCCGGACTGGCCCAGCTCATCAAATCTCATGACTACATCGGTATCCTCCGCGTCACAAATAACCGGTCGGTAGTGCTCCCCTGCCGGGCTCAATTCCATCATCTGCGATCATCTTGCCCCGGGGTACCGCACCGGGTCCACCATGTACCCACAGACGGTTTCTCCTCCTCCTCGAATCGGGTGTATGATACCGCTCAAGAACCGAGAAATCTCATGGTGGACGACCCATACATCATATCACGAGAAAACCGCAACTTGCATTATTAAAATGATAACAGGTTTATAAAATTCTTGCGGTTATCCCTAAAACCCTGAAATCTCATAATATTGAAATCCTCAAGAAAAATCACTATATGTACACATGTCGGCGATGATGAATGCCTATGGTATCAACAATATGAAATACGATGTGTGACTAGAAAACTATGCATGAACGATGATACAATGAGGTATATGCATATGACTAGCAATCCTATGTATCCATCCTGATGAATTGAATATACAAGTACAGGTTTACAATCATATATGGTGCAATTGTTTTAGATTCTGATTTAAACAAGTTGTATAGTTTTCGTGGCATAGCAATTACCAAGGCATGTGTGTTCGCATGAATATTGCACGTGGCATGAACCAACGGTAATGGTGCAAGTGTCTTATAAGATAATATCATAATATATTTATGATGATGCAATGCAATGAGATGAATGACTAGGGGACTACGCATGTAATTATAGGCACTATGAGAAATCCTGACTATCGGGCGCCTCGCGCCATCCAGACGATTCCCCCGTAGATGTGTACATCTACTCACGGGACGCCTCGGTTAATCTGATCCAATTTCAGCTCTGCCATTTCCGTGCCGCATCCGACGCCTCTGCACCCGATCCTAGAATCAGACATAAGCAATTAAGAGGATAAATAAATGATAGTCACGGATACAAACGACACAAGTCAAACCACGCACACAACAAGACACGCACACACTTGGTGCATAGAACGCGCTCGCGACAACGCCACAAACTACAACTAGGGTAGCTATACGTGACCACAACCATGTCTAAAACCCAATCTCGCATTCACAACGCATTAAATATCTTAGTGAATAGGTTAGAAATCATCAAAACCGTAAACTTAATTAAAATCGATTATTCCAAAAACCTAGTAAGCATCCATATACCATTTTAGTTCAAATCTAAATGTTTTAGCAATTCTAGTCGCCACAATAATCACTTAATAGCTTAATTAAGCCACACAAACCTTAACTAAAATTTTATCTCACCTATTAGCATTAATTATAAAAATCTAGTTTGCAAATTATATAATTTAGACAATTTTAAATGTAACAATTTAGCAATTTAGCAACTAGATTAGGTTTTCCAAGTCTTAAGAGGTTAAACTACACATTGTAACCTTAAACAAGTGATGAAAACCCTAATTGAATTCAAACTCTATTCTTGAAATCTAAATCTTGCAATTAAAACCATAATTAAACACCTAAACAAGTTATCTTTAAGCAATTGCCCAAGAAATTAAACATTGGGTTAAGATTTATACCTGACAAATCAAGAGACCAACCTTCAAAACTTGCCTCCCAACATGGCCTCTTGCTCCAAGATTCAAGCTAGAATTGGCCAAGAAATAATGGGTAAGGGTTAGATTAGGAATTAGTGATGTTTTATGTGGATTTTTGAAACAATTTTGAAGAATTTTTGAAGAGAAAAGGAGGTGAGAAAATGGGGGAGCTTCTACCAATGGGGGCTCGACTAATTTGGGGAGAGGGGAGAGAGAGAGTGTGGGTGTGTTTGAAGTCAAGAAAATGCCCATATCTCATTTATCCAGCACCACACTTCGTTGTTTAATGTTTTATTTTAATTTTCTTTTTCTTTTCTCTAGTAGAAGTGTGAAAATGAGTGGGGAATTTGGGGAGGGGGATGCTGGTGTGGGCTCGGCCAATTCTTGGGAAGAGGGGAAGGGTGTGTGTATGTGTGGGTGAGATAGAAGCCAAGTCACAAGCAACCAAACCCCAAGTCAACATTACCATCTATTTATTTATTTCCTTTATATTCTAGCCTTTATGTAAGAAATATCTAGAACCTTTGAAAGAAAAATTAGAAAGAGAGAACATGTTACAAAATAAGTTTTAAGTTGTCATGGTGCACTAAACTTGTATTAACCCATTTTAATTTATAATTTTCACTAATTAAATGTATTAGTGAAAGCTTAAAATAATATTAAAAATAATTAATTAAGGAAAAATATTTAAGTAAACTAACAATTTATAAGCGGCTAATTAAATATCAGTACTAGCCATTACATAGCTAGAATAGGTATATATAAGTCTATATTGAAAAGTAATTATATCTTGGTTTTTACGGAAAACACCAGTTATTTTACCGATTATTGGAAATTCACCTAAACGATTTTTCAGAACGTTACAATCTTCCCTCCTTAAAGAAATTCGGTTCCCGAATTTAAAATTTAACTACGCGTACCCTCTAAGAGATGGGAATATATCTTCCGCATCTCGTCCTCGGTTTCCCACGTGACCTTTCTCGTCGTTCGGGCCACGTCAAAGAACCTATACGGACGGTATGACCTCGGACCTCATTACTTCACCTGCCGATCTAGAATGACTATTGGCAGCTTGGTAAAAGAAAGATCGCGCTCCAGCTGGATCGTCTGATGTTGTATCGCGTGAGAGGGGTCATGAAGGTACTTGCGGAGTATTGATACATGAAACACGGGGTGAATATCTGGAAAGCTGGGTGGAAGAGCCAAACGAAAAGCAACTGCGCCGACACGCTCGAGAATCTCAAAGGGACCTACATATCTGGAACTAAGCTTCCCTTTCTTTCCGCATCTTAATACGCCCTTCATCGGGGAAACCTCAAGAAAACATGATCTACAACGACGAACTCAAGTCTACGCCGACATCGGTCTGCATAAGATTTCTTCCTGCTCTGGGCCGCTATCATCTTATCCCAAATCATCTGAATCTTTTCGGTCATCTCCTGCACAATCTGTGTGCCCAAAATATTGCTCTCACTAAGCTCTGTCCAACAAACTGGTGATCGACATTTCCTCCTATATAATATCTCGAAGGGTTCCATCTGAATCGTTCTCCTGGAAGCTGTTATTATAAGAAAACTCTATCAAGGGCAAATGGCGATCCCAACTGCCACCGAAATCTAGAACGCAAGCTCGGAGCATATCCTCAAGAGTCTGAATGGTCCGCTCTGATTGACCATCGGTCTACGGGTAGAAAGCTGTACTGAAACTCAATCGGGTGTCCAAAGTCTCTTAATGTTTCTACAATAGTCGGCTGGTGAACTGGGTGCCTCTGTCGGACACAATACAAGTCAGAACTCCATGTAGTCGCACAATCTCATCAACATATGTCTGAGCATACTGAACGAATCTGAAAGTGGTCTTCACTGGAAGAAAGTGAGCTGCTTTTGTCAATCGGTCTACGATCACTCAAATATAGCCATACTCTCGACTAGTCCTAGGTAGACCCACGATACAATCTATAGAAATTTGTTCCCATTTCCACTCCGGAATGGGTAAAGGTTGTAATTCTCCTGCTGGCCTCTGATGCTCAGCCTTGACTTTGCTGACAAGTCAGCATCCCGAAACAAAATCTGTGATATCTCTCTTCATCCCTTCACATTAGTAGACCTCTCTCAAATCGTAATACATCTTGGTGGGAACCGGATGAACACTATATGCTGACTGATGCGCCTCCTTTAAGATCTCACATCTCAATTCCTTAGAATCTGGCACACATAGTCGAGTCCCAAATCATAGTACTCCGTGATCATAATTCACGAATTCTGAATCTCTGCCCTGTCGAACCCGCTCCATGATCTTTGACAAACGAACATCATCGGACTATACCTCACGGATATGATCAAATAACTATGGATGCGCACGGACACGGACAAGTTGTCCCCCGGTCGACTTAAACTTGAACTGTACTCGGCTGTCATATAGCATCTTCCAATCTGCCGTCGACTGTCTCTGAACTATGCTCAACAAGAAAAGCTACCTCCGAGCCTCCGACTCAAAGCATCTGCCACAACATTCGCCTTGCCCGGACGATAAAGAATCTCACAGTCATAGTCTTTCACTAGCTCCATCCATTTGTGCTGTCCCAAATTTAGATCTCGCTGCTGAAAGATATACTTTAAGCTTCTTGTGGTCCGTGAATATCTGACACGACTCGCAGTATAAGTAGTGTCTCCAAATCTTTAAGTGTAAAAACCATCGCAGCCATTTCTAAGTCATGCGTGGAATAATCCTGCTCGTGCTTCTTCAACTGCCGAGAAGAATCGCAAAAACCATCAAAACCGCCTGATCCTAAAGGCAAAGATAATTCTGGTGCAGTAATCAAACGAGTCTTCAACTACTGAAAGCTCTGCTCGCATGCTTCGGTCCAAAGAAAAAGAAACTCCCTTCCGGGTCAACCAGGTCAACGTTGCAGCTATATGCGAAAAATCCTATACGAAATATCAATAGTATCCGTCCAAACCCAAAATGCTGCGAACCTCCATCACTGATACAGGTCTGGGCCATTGTTGAACGGCCTCGATCTTTTTTTCGGTTCCATATTTATCATCTCTCGTAACTACGTGACCCAAGAATTCAACATCATCCAACCAGAAAACACACTTGGATAATTTAGCGAAAAGCTGGCGCTCCCTCAAGGTCCTCAACGAAATCATCAATTACTGCCCAGGCTCCTCTCGGTTCCAAAAGTATACTAAAATGTCATCGACGAACACAATAATAACTGATCAAGAAACGACCTGAATATGCGGTTCATCAAGTCCATAAATGCTGCTGGGGCATTGGTGTGCTCGAACGACATCACCAAGAACTCATAATGCCCGCAACGCGTGCGAAAAGCAGTCTTCGGAATATTATCCTCTCGAACCTGCAACTAATGGTAGCCTAATCATAAGTCAATCTCCGAGAAATGTCCCGCACCCTGGAGCTAATCAAATAAATCGTCGATACAAGGTAAGGGATATCTGTTCCGCACAGTAACCCGATTCAACTGACAAAAATCGATGCACAAACACAACCGCCGTCTTTCTTCTTGACGAACAGAATAGGAGATCCCCAAGTGACACACTCGGACGAACATGTCTTTTATCCAACAAATCTTGCAATTGATCCTTCAGTTCATTAAGCTCCGCTGGGTCCATCAGATATGGCGGTATAGAAAAAGGCTCCGTGCTGGGAATCAAGTTAAAGCAGAACTCAATATCGCGCTCTGGCGACAACCCAAACAACTCGTCAGGAAAACATCTTGAAATTTCCTCACAATCGGGACCTGGTCCAACGGGACCTCTGCGGCTCTAACATCACAAACATACGCCAAGAATTCTTGACATCTATTCCCAAAAGCTGACTAGCGCGAAAAGAAGAAATCAAACTGGGAAAGATGACGCTACGGTCTCCCCGAAAAACAAACAAGAACTGGCTTACCCAGAAAAACTAAATCTGACTGCCTTCTCACAGCAGTCCATGGATGCATAACATGTGGCTAACCAATCCATGCTCAGAAGAACTTCGAAGTCAAACATATCGAGAAGCATCAAATTGACAGAAGAATCCCTATCTCCGATACGAACAAAACAAACACGAATGAGAAACACATACATCTACAAAAAACTAGCCTATGGAAGAAATCACAACAAGCGGCTGATTTAGCAAGGACTACTATCGGCTCGACTTCTATACAATTTATGTGGACACCATTTCAAACAACACAAAAAAGAAATACGCGCATCGAAAGAAAATACTGAAATAACACCTGTCACGACGTCTACCTAACCGCCTCTGAGCTGGCATACCGGTACAAATCCTCTTCGATCCAAAAACGACTGAAGTCTCAGAAATGCGCCCCTCTAGCAGTAAGGCTGCATCCATCGTGGCTGCATACGTGTCAAAATGCTGGGTGTTGATGGAAAGAAATAACTGCATGTCCAATCTCCACACGAACCTCTTTATCCATTTCTTTCAATGCCATATCGGACCGCTGAGTAAACTAAATGTCGTACTCGGACACCTTCATCCCTGAAGTCTTACGCAAAGGCTCGAAACTATGAGCTCGGGCATCCCGAACGCTCTTCGAAAGGAAACGAGCAAGAAATATAGCTGTGAACTCATCCCAAGTCATAGGAAGTAGATCTGCAGCCCGACCTCTCTTAATTGACTCGCACTACGTCTGAGCAAGACCTCTCTAGACGAAAACTTGCAAGTTCAGTCCACATCTCGTCAGAACATCTCTCTGAACGACAATTCCTAGCCATCCTGTCGAGGATTGTCAACGTATCCTCCGCTGCATCTGTGCTGGTAAAAACAAACTGGAGGCCTCAGCCTCAAAAACTCCTATAAGGGTACGGAAATAAACTTGGTAACAACAGAAACAGCTGCCTGAGCAGCAGGTATAATCACAGTCCCTGCAGCAGGAGGGACATCATCGGCTCTCGGAGCTCGGCTAGCTTCAACTAACAATCCAACCGTCTGTCGCAAGTCTTAAATACTCGACTCCAGCCTAACTATCCAGCCTGGAAAAAGTGGATCAATCTGTCCCTGAGGGGTAGGCGTACCACTCTGATCGGTCCTTGTATTAAACGAGCCTACTCTAATCTCCTCCCTGGCGGTAGCCCTCTGGCCCTTGAATCTCCGGCGTCATAGTGTCTGGAGCGAGAACATGATTGATAGGAACATTGCGATCAAATCAAAGGATTTACGAAATCAATGAAGGAAATACAAGCAAATATATATCCTAAGGTCACTTAAGCGGAGTACCGTATCGTAAGTACGCCGCGAAAGATACACACGCTATGTCACTCTGCTTAAGTCACCTACTCCATCTACCAAAGGTCATCCTACACTCAGAAAGGTAAAACATATCGCTCTGATACCAACTTTGTCACGACCCGAAGGTACGGAACGTGACTGGAATTTAAATTACGAAACGTCTAAATGTGTAACATAATCTAAGTAAGCCAAAGCCCACAAAACTAAACCGTTTAACAATAAGAGTGAAGGAAAACTTGTTTTAAAGCAAGTGGTTTAAACAAATAAGTGGCATTAATCATTTAAAAGCAACATCATATTTTTCCTGAAAATTTCGGCAGAGTCTCCTTTGTAAATACTGGCCCCCAAACGGGTACAACACATGAAAATACATATAAATGAAGAATAAGGCATCCCCAAGCGGGAGCTAGCTCTTCGCCAATGGCGGAATCACAACCACATGCAATATGTATATCAAATGTGCACAATGAGCATTAAAAAGCAAGAAATAAGAAAATACCATGTCGGCTCAAGTGAGCATCGACACCAAACACCACAAATACAAATCTCACGATTCTCACCGTCTAGTAAAATATACAAGGTTAGATGGAGTATACTAGATAAAAATAAAATACATGATGGGGTAACATATCCTAGCAACCCACCTACGAACAATTGCCGCAAGTCCAAGCAAAATGAACAAATGAGGGAGTGCGACCGCCGCTACTGTGCTGACGGGTCGGACCTGCAAGATACCGTGGCACAACGGGGGTGAGTTTCCAACTCGTGAGTAATAAGTAACATCTAATAAGGCTATCGTAAGCATGCACGCAATTTCATCACAGCCTACATATACTAATGTGATGCGATGCACTAGTATGTATGCAACATGAATGCGTAATCAACACGAGATCTGAATATGTTTAGTACGAGAAAATCTGTATTCTTATATTAGTAAAACTTCTGTAATTTAACTGTAATTCATCAATGAAATCAATAGAAATCCGTGTCAAGTATCGACACCAAATATGAATATCTCAATGTCTCGACATCTCAAGTCTCAATACCTCGAAGTCTCAATGTATCAATATCTCAAATCTCGGGCTCCGGCAATCCAGACTGGCCCAGCACATCAAATCTCAATATCTCGGGCTCCGGCAATCCGGACTGGCCCAGCTCATCAAATCTCAATATCTCGGGCTACGGCAATCCGGACTGGCCCAGCTCATCAAATCTCACGAATATGTCGGTATCCTCCGGATATCCGCCGCGTCACAAATAACCGGTCGGTAGTGCTTCCCTACCGGGCTCAACGCCATCATCTGCGACCATCTTGCCCCGGGGTACCGCACCGGGTCCACCATGCACCCACAGACGGTTCCTCCTCCTCCTCGAATCGGGTGTATGATACCGCTCAAGAACCGAGAAATCTCATGGTGGACGACCATACATCATATCACGAGAAAACCACAACTTGCATTATTAAAATGATAAGAGGTTTATAAAATTCTTGCGGTTTTCCCTAAAACCCGGAAATCTCATAATACTGAAATCCTCAAGAAAAATCACTATATGTACACATGTCGGCGATGATGAATGCTATGGTATCAACAATATGAAATATGATGTGTGACTAGAAAACTATGCATGAACGATGATGCAATGAGGTATATGCATAAACAAGTACATGTTTACAATCATATATGGTGCAATTGTTTTAGATTCTGATTTAAACAAGTTGTATAGTGTTCGTGGCATAGCAATTACCAAGGCGCGTGTGTTCGCATGAATTGTGCACGTGGCATGAACCAGTGGTAATGGTGCAAGCGTCCTATGAGATAATATCATAATATATTTATGATGATATAATGCAATGAGGCGAATTACTAGAGGACTACGCATATAATTATAGGAACTACTTGAAATCCTGACAATCGGGTGCCTCGCGCCATCCAGAAGATTCCCCCGTAGATGTGTACATCTACTCACCGGGACGCCTCGGCTAATCTGATCCGATTTCAGCTCTGCCATTTCCGCGCCACATCCGACGCCTCTGCACCTGATCCTAGATCACACATAAGCAATTAAGAGTATAAATAAATGATAGTCGCGGATACAAATGACACAAGTCAAACCACGCGCACATACTTGGTGCACAGAACGCGCTCGCGACAACGCCACAAATTACAACTAGGGTAGATATACGTGACCACAACCATGTCTAAAACCCAATCGCACATTCACAACGCATTAAATATCTTAGTGAATTGGTTAGAGATCATCAAAACATCAAACTTAATTAAAATCTATTATTCCAAAAACCTAGTAAGCATCCATATACCATTTTAGTTTCAATCTAAATGTTTTAGCAATTCTAGTGGCACAATAATCACTTAATAACTTAATTAAGCCACAAAAACCTTAACTAAAATTTTATCTCACCTATTAGCATTAATTATAAAAATCTAGTTTGCAAATTATATAATTTAGACAATTTTAAATGTAACAATTTAGCAATTTAGCAACCAGATTAGGTTTTCCAAGTCTTAAGAGCTTAAACTACAGATTGTAACCTTAAACAACTGATGAAAACCCTAATTGAATTCAAACCCTATTCTTGAAATCTAAACCTTGCAATTAAAACCATAATTAAACACCTAAACAAGTTAGCTTTAAGCAATTACCCAATAAATTAAACATTGGGTTAAGATTTATACCTCACAAATCAAGTGATCAACCATGAAAACTTGCCTCCCAACATGGCCTCTTGCTCCAAGATTCAATCTAGAATTGGCCAAGGAATAATGGGTAAGGGTTATATTAGGAATTAGTGATGTTTTATGTGGATTTTTGAAACAATTTTTTGAAGAGAAAAGGAGATGAGAAAATGGGGGAGCTGCTGCCAAGAGGGGTTCGGCTAATTTGGGAAGAAGGGAGAGAGAGAGTGTGGGTGTCAAGAAAATCCCCATACCTCATTTATCCAACACCACACTTCTTTGTTTAATGTTTTCTTTTAATTTCCTTTTTCTTTTCTCTAGTAGAAGTGTGAAAATGAGTGGGGAATTTAGGGAGGGGGCTGCTGGTGTGGGCTCGACCAATTCTTGGGAAGAGGGGAAGGGTGTGTGTGTGTGGGGGGGGGTGAGATGGAAGCCAAGTCACAAGTAACCAAACCCCAAGTCAACATGACCATCTATCTATTTATTTCCTTTATATTCTAGCCTTTATCAAAGAAATATCTAGAACCTTTGAGAGAAAAATTAGAAAGAGAGAACATGTTAGAAATTAAGTTTTAAGTTATCATGGTGCACTAAACTTGTATTAACCCATTCTAATTTGTAATTTTCACTAATTAAATGTATTAGTGAAAGCTTAAAATAATATTAAAAATAATAATTAAAGAAAAATATTTAAGTAAACTAACAATTTATAAGCGGCTAATTAAATATCAATACTATCCATTACATAGCTAGAATAGGTATATATAAGTTTATATTGAAAAGTAATTATATCTTGGTTTTTACGGAAAACACCAGTTATTTTACCGATTATCAGAAATTCACCTAAACGATTTTTCAGAACGTTACATTAGCTGACCTATTAGGTGTCTAGAAAATTGTTAACGGTTCTATGCCTCTGCGGAAAGGAGGTTTATTTTAATTAGGTCCGTGCGAGAGCACGGGGAATCTCCCTCGGAGTACCAACACCGACCTGGCTGAACGGTTAGTGAAATTGTAAGGTGTTGATGATCCCATCTAGTTCTCTTTTTAAGGTTTGAAGGAGAATTCGAGGAAACAGTGGGAGCCATCCTGATCAGATAAATTAATAACCAATCTAATATTGCAAGAGCGCACGCTGAGTGTTTCTTTTATCTCTCTCCTCGTATCAACCACTTCATGCCTTAATCAAGATAATAAAATGTATCGCTTGACCGATTCGAATTCTTATTCGGGGTTGGGGAACATCGGTTCGGCTCTAACTTATGACAACAGTCATGAGTATGAGCAAAAGAAAGAGGATTGCATGACTTCCTTGATAACCCAACGAAGAAGAAGCATACTATTGCGTCTCCTTTAGGTGTTCTTGTTATTGAGAACTGTTTTTCGGTCAGTCCTACCTCCTGGGTACTAGATACCGGATCGGGATCTTATATTTGTAATTTATTGCGGGACTGAGAAAAAGTAGGATGGTTGGACCGGTGATATGTCCCTCAGAGTAGGGAACGGAGCACAAGTTGATGCTTCTGCCGTCGGTGAATATCACCTAGCATTGCCAAATGGCAATACTATGATTTTGAACAATTGCTACTATGTAAGTTCCATGGTTTGCAACATCATATCAGTTTCTTTACTTGATAAAGATGGATATAAGTTTGTTCTTAGAGAAATATCATAAATATTTACTTTAATCAGGTATTGGTTGCAGAAGGTACACTGTGTAATAGTATCTATGTTCTAAATCAAAACACAGTTTTCAATATACAAAACACATGCAAGAGGAAGAGTTCAGAAATGAACGAATCCTACTTATGGCATCGTAGACTTGGTCATATCGGAGAGAAAAGACTAAGTATGTTGCATAAAGATGGATATTTGAATCCATTCGAATTTTCATCTTATTGAAAGTCTACCCTAGCACCACCACTGGGTTTTCACCAGCATCATGCATGCCAATTTTAAAAATTTGATGGTGCTAAGCTACACCATCCAAATATCTAACTAGATGATTAGGGTTTAAACATGATATTACAAAACTTATACTAAGAGAAGGAGGCAACAACCTTTGTAGACCGTGTCCTTCTCTTCAAAAGCTCCGTGTAGTAGTCCACGCGACTCCACTAGGCTCCACTTAAAGTTGGATCGATCTTCCTTTGCGATCTTCATGCCGAAGATGATCCATCCGAAGCTTCGCTAATCTAAGCTACCTCTTCACTAAACTCTATAGTGAAGGAAACACACTACACTTAATTGCTAATCAAGTGTAGGATGGTGAAGTAAGGGTTTTGTTTTCTCACTAGGGTTCTCACAATCCCTAGGTTTCACAACTCATGTGAGTGTTAGGGCTTGGAGGAGGTGAGGAGGGAGATGAAGAGAGCTAGAGAGCAAAAAATAGCTCAAGTAAGAAAAAAATGAAGAAGTGTTGTGGCCCTTTAAAAATGAAGTGAAGGATGGCTTCTATATTCACACAATTATTGAAGCATCAATATTTTCCAATAATCAATTAGAACCATGCTTCAATAGTATGACCAAATGAATAAAGAAATATAAAAGCCATGCTTCATCCCATTCCTCATTTTCCACCTCACATTTTCTATTTTCTAAAAATAGAAAATCAACCATGCTTCATTTATACATACATACATATATCATATATAATATATATATATATATATATATATATATATATAATGAAAACAAAATAATTAGTGAGCAATAATATTAGTTAATATATATAATTATATCAAATATAAATATATATCAAATTATTAAATCAACAGTTGATTTAATAATCCGGTTATATCACATATAACCGACTAATATCATTTATCTGTATATCACATTATCAAATCAACACTTGATTCAATTATCCGGTTATATCACATATAACCTAATTGATATCAAATAACCGCCAGATTAGAATACGGTATCACATACACGTATTTAATCAGGCCCCTCACACATATGAGCATATATGCCCTATTTCGTTTCGCTTGAACTAGGAAACTTCTGTGTCGGACTCTAAAGACTCGTCAATAAGCCATCAGTAGGTAATGATCACATCAGTTACGCAAAAACCGTCAGCGGTACTAGATGGACGTAACGGCTACCCAGGTATTGAGCGATTAGAAGATCAACAAGCAAGCTTGTCCAAACTCCCATGAAGCCTATAAGTAACACTTACCGTACACTCCGGTCTCTTCGTCTGATATGTCGCATATCGAGTTTAGGGGTGGAATCGTCAGACCCCAGTAACTTGATAAGTCATGCCGATGTATGGCTCATAACGGTTCGAGAAACTACTGATAACATTTACCAGCAAATCTCATCAGCAGCCCTGGCCAGCCAATCCACCATAGCGCAACATCAACTCCCAATACCGAGAGAGACGAAACCCTTCCTATCGCTCACTGCCTCCATGTGACTCGGGATTGTATCCAAAATCCACCTGTTTGCACGACTCCTTTGAGCCGTGGTAGGGAGGAAATCAAAGCACAGTGGGAGCCACATAAGACACTATGACGATCTTGGGTCTACAGACTAACCTATTCCAGTGTCACCAGAGAACTACTATCTGACGATAGGTATATTACCATCTAGGAGTTCTCGATGAGTCCTGTTCGGTGTACCCATTCTCTAATGAGCACCTGTGTACAATCTTTCATGTCAAACACCAATGGATATGGGATCAACCATCGCCCCCTACAGGGTCAAGAAATATACACACTAGTCTACTCTGGAATATCGATGTCCTGTCTCGATACTCTCTTAACTAGGAACAATTAAAGGATGTGCATGTAGACTACACAAGACCCAGTAGTATGATCCGCATCATAGTCTTGGTAGTCAAGCAAACATCCGAAGAGCTTTATCAACATGTATCAGAGAGACAGTATAAAAATACAAGTGTACATGTTAAGATAAAGAGCAACCAGATAACATACTATCATGTCGAGCAAGAAAGTCCTCTATATATATGTCCAAGCATCCACTATATCATACATATTCCTAACAATCTCCCACTTGCACTAAGACCAGTAGTTGTAGTATCTCATACCCTACATCCCAAAAAGTCTCTCAAACCGCGTCTGGGGGAGGGTCATCGTGAGTGGATCCGCTACGTTGTCCTTCGTGTCAACTCTCCTGACCTCGATCTTCCATCGATCTACCATCTCCCAGATCAGGTGATACCGCCTAAGAATATGCCTAGATCTCTGATGGGACCGGGGTTCCTTGGCCAAAGCCACAGCTCCATTGTTATCACAATACACAGGTATTAGATGCCCAATGGATAGAACCACACCAAGTTCAGCAATGAACTTCTTCATCCAGACAGCCTCTTTGGCAGCATCGTTGGCAGCGATGAATTCAGCCTCCATCGCCGAGTCTGCTACGGTATCTTGCTTGGAACTCTTCTAACATACCGCCCCTCCATTGAGGGTGAAGACAAAACCTGAGACCAACTTACTGTCGTCTTTATCACTCTGGAAGCTTGAATCGGTAAAGGAGTCCACCTGGAGTTCACCGTTACCATACACCAAGAACATTTCTTTAGTCCTTCTCAAGTACAAAAGAATGTTCTTCACAGCTATCCAGTATTTCTCCTCTGGATCTGATTGATACCTACTCACTACACCTAGTGCGTAAGCTACATTCGGTCTGGTACATAACATCGCATACATGATAGACCCGACTGCTGAAGCATAGAGTATCCCTTGCATGCAAACCCTCTCCAAATCAGTCTTGGGAGACATATCTTTGGAGAGAGTGATTCCTGAACAAGCGGGTAAATTATGACGCTTAGAATCTTCCATACTAAACCTCTTTAGTATGGTGTCTATGTACCTGGATTGGGATATTCCCAACATCCGTTTGGATCTATCTCTATAGATCTTTATCCCCAGAATATAGGAGGCATCACCTAGATCTTTCATGGAGAACTTTTGTGATAAGAAGATCTTGACTGAGTGTAGCATAGGAACATCGTTTCCTATCAAGAGTATGTCATCCACGTACAATACGAGGAAGACAACCTTACTCTCTACAACCTTCTTGTATATACAAGGTTCATCTACAATTTTGATGAAGTCAAACTCTTTGATAGTTTCATCAAAACAGATGTTCTAGCTCCGCGAAGCTTGCTTTAATCCGTAGATAGATTTAAGCAGCTTGCACACCTTTTCGATGCTCCCACTGTCTACAAAGCTGTCACGACCCGAAAGTACGGAACATGACTGGCACTTAAACTACGAACGTCTCGAGGCGTATGTAAACTAAGTAAGCCGAAAACCCAGAAATCCAAACCAAGAAAAGTAGTAGAGTGAAGGAAAACCAACTTAAAACAAGTAGTTTTAAAAGCATAAGCCGAATTATGCGTTTTGTTTAAAAACATCAAGTATTTTCTGAAAATTTCGGCAGAGTCTCCTTTGTAAATACTGGCCCCCAAACGAGATACAACATGAATAGTATACGAAATCAATAAAAAGGCATCCCTAAGCAGGAGCTAGCTCTTCGTCAATTGACGGTCACAACCACACAAGCAATATAATATACAACGCCAAAGGAGAGGATCAAAACTCAAAAGGAAACTCAAAACAACAAGAAATCCATAGAAATACAACGCGCGACTCTAAGGTCGAAAGAATAAACATCACTGGTCTCTATCTGAAATAAATACATGTTTGGTTGATGTAATTTACTAGATACAACTGAATAATATTATACAAGGTAATATGATGGGTACGATACCAAAAAAAACCCACCTACTAGCAAGTCACCCGAACGAAACTGTGCCCGCAAAGCCGTAATGAAACCTGTATGGCAAACCTGCAAGAAACTGGGGCACAACGGGAGTGAGTTGCCAACTCGTGAATAGAAAAACATCTACGAATAGAAATTGCATTTATGACGCAATCCTAGGTCATACGATCATAATATATAATCCTCAAATATAACCAGCAGTCTATAACAATGACTAGGGTAAATATCTAACCCAAGTGTAATCCCATATGCCCGTATCAGTGCCTCAGGTAGCAATATATCATATGGATGATGTATGAATGCATGAAACAGAATGCATGTACTGAAGAAAACTGCTTTCATAAATTAGTGAGGTTTCTGTATTTTTAAAATGAGGTATCATAATGAAATCAGCATAAAACAGTGTCTAGTATCGGCACAAAACGTAATCCCAATATCTCGATATCTCTGTATCAATGTCTCTGTACCTCAATATCTCGAAATCTTAATGTCTCAATCACAATGACTAGGGCGCCGTCAGTCCAGGCCGGCTCCTACCATCCATCTCATGACCACGACGGTATCCTCCGGATATCCGACACGTCGGGTAAAATCACTGGTCGGTCGTGCTCCCCTGCACAGGCACAACGTCAACAACACGATCTTCTTGCCCCGGGGTACCGCACCGGGCCCACCATGTACCCGAAACGGTTCATCCATCTCCTCGAATCGGGTCTCGAAATCCATCAGCAAACTCATGGTGGACGACTCATATATCATGGGAAAACCGCACTTTTTATTTAAAAGAGAGGAAAGAAGCTTATACAAGTTTTGCGGTTTTCCCCCAAATCCAGAAAATCTCATGAAAATCCGAATCCAAATCATCAATAGCATGTAAACCCATGAATATAGGCATGAGAATCCATGAATACGGCATAACAATGAATAACAGTATGCATGAAGTGACAAGTAATAACTACAATATCTAAGCTGGCATATAAGGTAAGTACACTAATATTATGTCAAACTACTAGCTATCAACCAATGTTAAGCAATAATATTTTCTAAGCTGTACATGACATGGCAATTACCGATGAAGATGTGTGTGAGCCGGCAAGTAAGTGTACGTGGTACATACGCATCATCGGTAATGGTGCTGGTGTCCTAACAGCATAATGTCAACAATGCAATATGAAATAACAATTTAAGTATGCGATGCAGAGCGAGCAACCAAAATGAGCGGGAGCTAAATATTAAACAATGGTGTCATTTGAAATAACACGAATCGTGGGGTTTTGAAAATAAGGGCTACGGTGGTTTTAAGAAAGGATACGTCTTTTGAAATATCCGTAGATCCCTTGACCTGTCTTTTAAAATACCCATGATCCGCTAGTTTTGAAATAGGTAGGAGTCTAATCTAATCTAACAACTACACTACACTATACGGCTGAACTAACAAGCTGAACTACAGGTAAGGAAACCGCCTATCATCTGAGTCGATACATATACATACCTGTATATGTATAGTCGGTGATCCCGCCTCAATAATATCTTATCCGATACCATATCTATAATCAGACATCCAAGTCAAAAGTGCGGATCAATCATCAATATATAGCTCGTACGTAAATCCGTCATACGGCATCCCAAATCTGGGTATGGGTCAATATCACATTCATCATACTATTCATCTGGTATCCTCTTTATCAAATATCATGATCGGGGTACTGATCTACATCTAGTACAATACTAATATCACCTAAGTATGCATGCACGTGTGTGAAAACTATGTCAAAGGACTCGCTAAAATATCAGGTCGTATATCAAATACGAACCCTGTCATATCACCGATCTCACGGCCTCAAATCGAATCTCATCGACTCATCTCAAATCCCGAATACTATCCTCAAATCCAGTATATGAACACATAGTCCCATACCCATGTGAACACGTAAATATTGTTAGTGTATATGCCCTAGAGGCATTACTGTATCATACTAGTTTGTATATTACTTAATGGAAACTTGGGATATTCACCTTGTATAGACAATCTTGCTCAATATAGTAGTATGCTACTTGGTTTGTTTCTATATTAATGTGTACATGTGTTTATTTTAGTATATCACCTATACACATTAGTGGAGCCCTTAGGATCTTTGCTTGATTACCAGCGTTGTGATGGCAGTCACACTAGTGGGGGCTGGGTAATCCACAAGCACATCCTTATGCAGGTTCCTAGTCGTAGGACTATCGAGACAGGGCATCGATACTCCGGAGTAGACTAGCGTATGCGCTTCTCATCCCAGTGTGGGAGACGGTCTGTCCCACAGCCGTCAGTACATCGTACTTGAGATAGTATTCGGGTGCTCGTTAGGTTACGAGTACACTGGACAGGACTCGTTGGGAACTGTTGGTTGGTACTATACCTATCGTCAGTTATCAGTTCCCAGGTGACATGAGTACAGCTTAGTCCGCAGACTTGGCACTGTCACTTCGCCTCGAGTGTGTTCCCACTGTGCTTTGATTATTACCCTACCACGGCTCAAAGGAGTCGTGCAAACAGGTAGTAGTTGGGTGCAATCCCGAAGCACTTGGAGGCAGTGACGGTTAGACATGATTCGTCTCTCCCGGTGTTGGGGGTTGACATCACGCTGTGTCTAGGAGAGCCATTACACAAGTCGTCCCTGGCCAGGGCAAGCGAGATATACTGGTAGGTTTCCAGTGTTATCTCAGGGTGTTCTGGGCTACACTCCGACACGACTTGTACCGCTATTAGGGGACTGACGTTTACCGCCCCTAGGCCCGCCATGCGATGTTATCAGACGAACAGACCGGACTGTACGGAGATTGTCACATTCAGGCTCAGTAGGAGTTCAGATGGGTTTCACCTCGTCCGTCTTCTTATCGGCATCTACCTGGGGACCGTTACGCACAGCTAGTGCCGCTTGCGGTCTGTGGTTAAACCCACTGCCAGCGTAGTGTCGAGTCTTTAGAGTCCCACACAGAAAGCTATTCGCCTATAGGCAAAAGAGTAGAGGTCGCATGGTTTTGCGACAGGGTTCGGTCACATCCGTGCACTTGTGCTCGTTTAGTGTCCGGACAGTCAACACTAGCGGGCTTTGGTTTAAGCCAGATCCCAGTATACGTTTTGGGATTGGTTTTATCTCGTTTGTATTCATGTTCCTCGGAACGCGGATGCGGGTGTGTATGCACAGTTGATAGAGAGACAGAGGCAGAGGATTCTCATTGGGGTTGTTGACTGTTGACTGTTGACTATTGACTTTGTGCTAAAGCCTAATGAGAATAAGAAATATAATTAACAATAATATTAATTAAGTATTATAGTGACATGGTTGTTGAGGGGTTGACTTTGTTGACTTGTTGACTTTGTTGACCGGTTGACTAGGTTGGACTAGTTGACCATCATCATTACAATGGCTATCATTTCATGGCAAAGACTTTTGCTTGCTTGTTTCTTTTTGCAAAATGAGTGCATGAAATGATATGGCCATTTTGACTTGAACCATCACATAATACTTGATTACTATTATTTGTTATGATGATTTTGGATTATGAGAGCTTGGATGGCAAAAGACTTTCTTATTCTCTCATTTGCTTTCTCTCTCTTGCTTGAGCTCTCCCTCTTGCTCATCCTCTTGCTCATCCTCTTGCTCTCTCTCTAGCTCAAGGCAACTCCCTCTCATGAGTTGAGAAACATTGCCTTAGAGATAAAAGAAAACCCATATCACTTCTCTACTCATCCTAGTTCACAAGGTTTAGCAAACCAAGTGTTCTAGTTTCTTCAAGTTCGAAGAAGAAGCCAAAGGTAGAAGCTTTCAGGTGGATCCATCTTCGGCGCAAGGAGACGGCGAGGTGAGGCCGATCCGTACACCGCAAAGAGTTGAAGACGAAGGAGTTCAAGAAAGGTATAGCCCCCTAACCGAGTAGGTAAAACTCCTAGTTAGGTTGTTAGGTAGTTGTTTAACAAAGATCCGTTTTTGAGTCCATGTTACCACCTCTAGAAAAATCGTTTTTCATCATTTCCGCAAGCCCGTAAGTACCGGGAGACGTAACGTGGACTTACAAATATATAATCCCATATACGCACATGTAAAAAAAAAGGATGTATGCAAGTATGTGCGTGTGTGTGTATAGGTGCAACCCCTACTCTAGGGTTTCGCAACTACACTAAACCAATTACAGAACACCCAGAAGTCCATCTTTATCATCAATAATCTCAACAATAATCAATATATATGTGTGTATACGTATTCGTATACATCACCACGAACTGCGGGGGCGCTATACGCCATCCACCCGACTTCTCCCCGTAAATATAAATCTACTCACCTGGTCCTCGCTTGCTGGTGCCGACGTCGCTACGCACTTACTTGTCGTCTCGAAGTCCACATGGGGGTACCTACATGTCACATCGTATCGTATAGCATAAAAACCAAATCCGAAATTGAAACGGTATACGAAAACCAATTCGGCATGCGTATCACGCATAGGTCAAAACCTATCATCTACGCATGCAAGAATATCTAAACCAACCCTCGATGTCGATGTACAAACGTCAAACCATCGAGAAAAACCCAAACACACCCATTTACACATTCACAAACACTAATTATAATATGAATTAGGCTGCAATTCACAAAAACCTCAAACCCACTTTAAAAGCTATTTTTCCGAAAATCTTGCAAGCAAAATTAACCGTTTTAGTACAAAACTCGATGTATAAACGAATCTAGCAGCCACAATATCCACTAAATTTCATAACAAAGTCATATAAACCATTCCTATAATTTATTCTCATCAATTTGCATAAATTCCAAAATCCTAGTTTACAAAAATATCAATTTTTAAACACCTTTTAAAGAAAAATTCACAATTCAACAATTAAGCTTGGTTTTGCATAACCTAAGATATTAAACCACTCATAATAATGTTAATGATGTCACCCTTTGCAACTAACAACTAAATTAGTTTTAGCATAACATTAATATGTCAATTACATCACATAACCATAATCTCATAACACAAAACCCCAATTTGAATTCAAACCCCTCTCTTGAATTTTAAAATCATGCAATTTGAACCAATTAAAAACCTAATTAAACACTTAATTAAGCTAACTTAAAACAATTAACAACACATTAAGCAAAAAGGTTAGAATTTATACCCAATTAATTTGAAGATCACACAAGCACACTTAGCCTCCCAAATTGAAATCTTGATCCCTAGATCCATGCTAAAGTAGCCAAGGAAAAATGGGTAGGAGGTGGATTTTGATTTTGTGTTCTTTGGATTTTTGATGGAAATTTGGGGTTTTCTTTGAACAAGAAAGAGCAAGAAGCAGGGGAGGGGCTGCTGTTGAGGGGGGGCAGTGGGTTTTGGCTGGTATGGGGAGGGGGAGAGAAAGAATGTGTTGTGTGGGTCAATGGAATGGTCAAAGTCAACTAAGCCCATACCTCATTATCTAATTTCTTTCATTTCCTTTTCTTTTCTTTGCTTTATTGTGTGAAATGGGAGGCCCAAGAATGTTGGGCTGATCAAGGGGGCCGGCCAGAGCATGTTGGGGGAATGGGTGTGGGTTTTGTTTGGGTGAGAAAAAGAGATAAGTGTAGTAACCCACTTCCATTACACTAATTTCACCGAAAAAAGCCTTTTCCTTCGATATTTTCTAAACTATTTTGGCAAACCATTTCATTTCAAAAACCACATGATAGAATTTTGTTTAATGTGTTATGATGCACAAAATTTGTTTCAAGCCATTCCAGTTTGTAATTTTGCCTAATTAAATGTATTAGTGACGGCTTAAAATAATATTAAAATAATTAATTTCGGAAAAATTTTCAGAATATTTGAAATTTCACCAGTGGCTCAATAAATACCAATTAATAGCAATTACATAGCTAGAATATGTATATTCAATTTTATAATAAAGATATTTGTATTTTGACTTTTTAAAGAAAACCCCCTTATTTTACCGATTTTCCGAAATTTCACTGGAACGATTTTCAAAACGTTACAATCTTCCCCTCTTAAAGAAATTCAGTCCCCAAATTTAAATTAAAACTCCCCCCCAAATACTAAAACATCTAAGCAAAACCATCAAGTCGTCGGGGCTCCGAAATCATAAATACATAAAACAAATCGTAGCGCAGCGCAGGCGCATGAAAAATGAGCATATAACTCAAAATCAAAACTCCGTCAAGCATCCCGCAATCATCGGAGTCATGGTGAAGACACAATGTCTAAATCCAAAATGAAAATCAATATGATATACATCATTAAAACATCTGGAAGCAATGCATGCCAAATCTTTTTCAAATCGTTGTGCGATGCTCGCAGCACTGCACAGCGGCGGACGTCTATCATAAGAAAATAATCATATACATATATACCTTTTGTTTGAACTGTACGTTCCGCCATTTTAGGAAACAATTTGGAAGGGTTTTCTTGTTTTAAACGTTTCGTGTCATATCAGACACGTAGGTAAATACTGAGACTATAGCTCGCTTTTTGGAATTCCCTTCGATAGCTATCAATGCATGCAAAATACATTCAGGTACTGTTCTCTGACTAGTCCTGCTCAGTACGAAAACACATAGCAAATATCATAAAAACGTACTGCTCTATAAGAAATCAATCCTAAAATATGCATACGAATACTACGTGTGTCTGGTGCGCACGGGAATCAAAATCCATATATGTGCCAACATGTGCACAGAAACAAGATCTAAGTGCATCGGGTGTGCACGAAACATCTGTCATAGGCAACGTGGGTGCCTGACAGCAAAATCAGGTGCATCTGACATGTACGAAGAATCTCGATTTAGTGCATCTGGTGTGCACCAAAATCGCACCTCAAAACATGCGTCCAACATGCGCGAAAATCCAAATCAGGTGCATCCATCGTGCACGAAATCATGAAATCCAATATCAAGCGCCGAACATGCGCAAAATCCAATCAGGTGCACAAGGTGCACAAAACAAATATCGAACATCATAATCGAAATCGAAGTCCAGTGCATCTAAATGCACAACATACGTAACACTGCACTGCAAGCATATATGAACTATACCGAGTGCAAAAACCAAATCGTGTGCGTACATACGCACAAAATCAACTCAACTGTATGAAACCCATAAAATCATAAACATGCGTAACTAAGGCACGAAAATGATATCAAGTGCAACAACTGTGCAAAAATCGTAAATACTCAGTAGGTGCAACCATGGTACATGAAAGCAAATACCATGAAACTCAATCATCAAAATCAGTCATGCGAATAGATCGTCCAAAATACCGAAATCAAATATGGCGGAATAGTCCCGCTCAAGCACATCCTCCAAGAATCTCTGGCCAACTGCCGTGGTCACTCAAAACATGTCTCATCGACGATCCTGAACTCTGGCCTGCCGGTGTACATAACATGACCACTCCTGGGTCCAAGTCTTCTCGTAATTTATTCCAGAAAGGTCCTATCGAGATCTCTCCCAAATCTCGTCTCTGCCGAACTGTCCGGAAGTCATCGTCCTTTACTAGATCTGTTCTCGTTCCGGAACGGCTGCATACTCATCGCGACTCCTTCTGGAAGGTATATCCAAGTATAATGCCTCGGCATGCGTATCGCATCTCTGATGTCGGTAGAGTGGAACGTCATCTTATCCAGATCTTGTACGGACCTCTTTACTCCACTTTTCTCCGATGTCGACTGCTTCGGACTCGTCTCGTCGTGGCTGCATGGACTGAGCTCCTACGGCTATCCTCGTATCTGGAGTCTCCCAAGAAATGCATCTCACCACCTAGCATCCGAATGAAGTCGAACCATCCGATCGATTCGTCAAAACCTCATAATCCCCCAAGAGCTCAACATCTTGGTACAGTTTAATAGTATCGAGTACGTACCACAGCATCGATGGCCCAGCCGTAGAAGGGCAAACCCAAGCCTCACTAATGGCGTCGCGGAACTGCCGCAAACCCTAAGGTTTAAAGGCTTTCACACGGTCATTAAGTCGAGTTAGGGTTTCATTCTTCTAGAGGGTCCATAGAATTGCCTGCATACCTTTCCGAATAATTTAAACTTGGAATAATAGGTTTCTGACATTCGATCGTCTCTGTCGACTCCCAACGTCTCCGCGTGAAGTCGTCTCTAGCTGGAATCAATCTATCTGATGACCTCGCATCGGGTAGGCGAACGAACCACATGTCCTAGTCATTCATCCTCGGGTGACTAGCGACCTTCTATCATCTCTTAGTACAACCTGTACTGCAATAGCTCCAACATCTGGGACGATATCTCGTCGTTTGCAGCAACAACTGGCTCATTCGTCTGCATGCTGAACAGTGCCTCAATCGTCATGAATAAGCAATACATCAACGGTCATCAAAATCCGGTTGGCCTCTATCATTGGCTCGACCTTCTGGTACTGATCGGCACGTCCGAGTAACCTCATACAGCGGTCCATCCCACGCTCGTGGCGCGAAAACAAAATAAAAAGACACATTTCTGCAATCGTGTGTCGCCGAAATTATGCCCTGGTCAGTCCTCATTCTTAACGAGCTCGTGCTGACCGCAACTGTAGCCGTAGCTCTCCCTGCCCGTAATCGTGGCAGCAAATCGTATCTGGTACCGATGAGGCTAGATCAGGAATGAATATGATACTGAGGAAAGAAATATATATCCTAAGGCTCCTTAAGTGGAGTAGCGTATCGTAAGTATGCCGCGGAACATACCACGGTACGTCACTCTACTTTAGTCACCTATTCCATCAACCAAGGGTCATCCTACGCTCCGAAGGTAAAACCCAACGCTCTGATACCAACTTTGTCACGACCTGAAAGTACGGAACATGACTGGCACTTAAACTACGAACGTCTCGAGGCGTACGTAATCTAAGTAAGCCGAAAACCCAGAAATCCAAACCAAGAAAAGTAGTAGAGTGAAGGAAAAACCAACTTAAAACAAGTAGTTTTAAAAGCATAAGCCGAATTATGAGTTTTGTTTAAAAACATCAAGTATTTTCTGAAAATTTCGGCAGAGTCTCCTTTCTAAATACTGGCCCCCAAACGGGATACAACATGAATAGTATACGAAATCAATAAAAAGGCATCCCCAAGCGGGAGCTAGCTCTTCGTCAATCGACGGTCACAACCACACAAGCAATATAATATACAACGCCAAGGGCGAGGATCAAAACTCAAAAGGAAACTCAAAACAGCAAGAAATCCATAGAAATACAATGCGCGACTCGAAGGTCGAAAGAATAAACATCACTGGTCTCTATCTGAAATAAACACATGTTTGGTTGATGGAATTTACTAGATACAACTGAATAATATTATACAAGGTAATATGATGGGTATGATACCAAAAAAAACCCACCTACTAGCAAGTCACCCGAACGAAACTGTGCCCGCAAAGCCGTAATGAAACCTGTACGGCAAACCTGCAAGAAACTGGGGCACAACGGGGGTGAGATGGTAACTCATGAATAGAAAAACATCTACGAATAGAAATCGCATGTATGACGCAATCCTAGGTCATACGATCAAAATATATAATCCTCAAATATAACCAGCAGTATATAACAATGACTAGGGTAAATATCTAACCCAAGTGTAATCCCATATGCCCGTGTCAGTGCCTCAGGTAGCAATATATCATATGGATGATGTATGAATGCATGAAACAGAATGCATGTACTGAAGAAAACTGCTTTCAAAAATTAGTGAGATTTCTGTATTTTTAAAATGAGGTATCATAATGAAATCAGCATAAAACAGTGTCTAGCAGCGGCACAAAATGTAATCCCAATATCTCGATATCTCTGTATCACAGTCTCTGTACCTCAATATCTCGAAATCTCAATATCTCAATCATAATGACTAGGGCGCCGTCAGTCCAGGCCGGCTCCTACCATCCATCTCATGACCACGACGGTATCCTCCGGATATCCGACGCGTCGGGTAAAATCATGTTAGTTATATGTATGCCCTAGAGGCCATTACTGTACATTGGATGTATATTGTAGTGGATGCTGGGACATATATAGGTAGGACTTTCTTGCTCGACATGATAGTACGCTATCTGGTTTCTCTTTATCTTAACATGTATACCTTCTGTCTCTCTGATTACAAGTTGATAAAGCCCTTAGGATGTGTACTCGACTTCCAGGACTATGATGCAGATCATACTAGTGGGGCCTGGGTAGTCAATGAGTACATCCTTCATTGTTCCTAGTCGTAGGAATATCGAGACGGGGCATCAATATTCCAGAGTAGACTAGCGTATATCTTCTCGACCCATGTGATGGGCGATGGATGATCCCATATCCATTGGTGTTTGACATCGGAGATGGTATGCGGGTGCTCAGTGCAGACTGGGTACACTGAACGGACTCGCCGAGAACTCCCAGATGGTATTATACCTCACGTCAGATGGCAGTTCTCTGGTGACACTGGTACAGCTTAGTCTGTTGACCCGAGATCGTCATAGAGTCTTGTGTGTCTCCCACTGTGCTTTGATTTCCACCCTACCACGGCTCTACTGAGTCGTGCAAACAGGTGGTTTTTGGGTACAGTCCCGATTCACATGGAGGCAATGAGCGATAGAAGGGGATTCGTCTCTCCCGGTATTGGGGGTTGATGTTGCGCAATGCACGACTGGCCATAACAGGAAATCCCTGGCCAGGGTTGCAGTGATATACTGGTAAGAGTTATCAGTAGTTTCACGATAGTTATGGACCCTACGTCGGCATGACTTATCGAGCTATTGGGGTCTGACGTTTACCACCCCTAGGCGAGATATGCGACATATCAGACGAACAGACCGGACTGTACGGTAAATGTTACTGGTTGGATTCACAGGAGTGTGAGCGGGCTTGCTCGTCGATCTTCTGATCGCTCAATACCCGGGTGGCCGTTACGTTTAGCAGACCGCTTGCGGCTTGTGGGTGTTTGATATGATCATCACCTGCTGCCGGCGTACTGACGAGTCTTTAGAGTCCTACACAGAGGTTTCCTGGCTCAAGCGAAACGAAATAGGAGAGCATATGAGATATGTGCGGGACCGAGAATATTGCGTGTATGTGATACCGTATTTCATTCTCGCGATGAATGTGTCGAATGGTTGTATGCGATATAACCTAGTTATCGAATCAAGGATTGATTCGATAAGCCGATACATTGGATACTAGCCGGTTATATGCGACATGACCGGATCATTGAATCAAGTGTTGATTTAATGATTTAATGTATAATTATATATTTGATATATTACTTTGCATTAACTAGTATTGGTTCACTTTAAATGGATTTTCTCACTTGAATTGTGCAAGTTGTATATGTGATATATTAATGTGCACATGATTGTATCATGTTTGATGATACATGCATACTTAGTTAAGTGTATGATTAAACCATGGTTGTGTAATGGTTAGGGTTTTGTATTTATTGACTACTTATTTATTTATTCATTCTTCATTTGGAAAGAAAATAAAATGGTTGATTATTTTGTTCTTTTCTTTGAAGCTTCAAGAAGCTTTGACCATTTTGTCTTCATCTACAAAACCTAACCATTCACTAACCCTAGTTGATTCTCTACACTTAACCAAGGGTAAGATTATGATAACTATTATATTTCTTTTCTATTTTTAATAACTTATCATATATCTTCTTCTTCTTCATCATCTTCTTCTTCCATGAAGAAGCTTGTCTTCATCAATGGCAAGTTGAGAATATGAGTGAGAAATCCAATTCTAAAGTGAACCCACCTCCTATTTCTTCATCCTCTACCTCTTGCCAAGTAGTATAGGGTGTTTCCTTCACAAGTTTTTATGGCTTGGTGAAGGTGGAGCTTGATCTAGTGATGCCTCGACGTAGATCATCTTCGGCACGTTGTCGACGACCTAGCCCGCCTTTTTCCCGATGAAACCACCATGAGAGTCATGGTTCGATTTGGATAGCGGAGAGGACTTCATCACGGAGCCTAGGAGGTGGAGGACCGGATCTACAAAGGTTGTAGCCCCTTCCCTTTAGCTATATTTCCGTTTACTTGCTTGCATCGCCTATATATCTAGTTGACGATCCGTATTAGGGTTTGTAGGCACCCGTAAAATTTGATTTGTGCATGGTTGATCACTTGTGAGACTCCATTAGAGTGCCTAGGAACCCTACAGTGGTATCAGAGCCTGGCTAGAGCCTTAGGCGATGCGTAGATGGAGTTAGAAGTCCGATCGACCCGAAACCCCGATTTTAACTTGCTCTCTGGACATTTTTGAAATTCGTGGATTTTTGTAGATTAAAAATATTCAGAAAAATCTGCAGGAAGATCTAAGGGTTACTGTAAAATTCGAGGGCCTGATTCTATAAAGGCGCCGCGGATCCGCGGCATGAGCATGCTCATGCGGCGGTTCCGCGGCCATTTTGTCGTTTTGTGCATCCAATTTTGCACAGTAATTCTTAGTTGTCTGTGCTGGTTTTCCTGCGGATTTTTAATAATTTTTTCCAGAATTGTATTTTCTGGGTTGTATTGGGGACTCGGTGTATCGATCGGATTGTCTAATTCTGTCTGTGTGCTTTTCCGGGTATTTTAGAATATGTTAAAAAAGTTCGACCGGATATAAATACCCACTTTTTCTCCTGCCGGGAAATTTCCAATTGTTGGATTTTTCCGTAGTTTAACGACGTTCTAAGTAGTGCAAGTAACGCGATGGACCCTCTAGAAGACAACAAACCTTAACTCGATTATGTGACCGTCTTGAACTGCCCTTTGAACCTTCGGGTTTGGGGCAGTACGGCGTGCCACATGTGAGGCGTTGGCTTGACCCTTCTACGGCTGGACCGTTGGTACTGAGGCACGAACTGAATGCTGTTAGACTTATTTCGTGTGTTGAGCTGTATCGGGAAAACTTGGGTGTTCGATTGTTCGATCGAAAAGTTTAGCGTTTTCTATTTATCCGGAATGTGATACAATAATTGGAATTCACAAGTAGTTATAAGATAACGGAATGAATATTATAAACATAGCAGTTTAGTCTCACTTGATCGGTTGCCACGGAATTTTGATGAGATCAAAAGTCCGTCGCAATCACGTAGTGTACGCGGATACTCGTCGGGTAAACTTAATAGACAGCCTCACTCAATAGCCCCGACCAAGTGACTGTAGGAGAACCCCGTCGCCGAAAGCATCCGTTCGGGTGCTCGCGGTAGCGGTGTTCCGCCTTGGTGCACTTTGTCGACGGCATAGGGGGTGCGGCCGTCTACTGAAGTTTGCGACGAGCATTCGATCTGAATGTCGGGAATCTTGTTGAATTGCCCGACTTGATATTGAAAAGAGTTTTCGATAATGAGACTAAAATGCGGGGTTTATAATTGTTAGGCATGCGATGTTTAAAGAATTCATTAGGTTAGGCACACGATGCCTAATGAGATTGCGGATTCCAACTGTTGTAGTTTTACACTTTCTTTTTTGTGACCGTAAGTGTAATATGTAGTGTCGCCAGTTTCGTTGCTATATGTCAACGACAATTGGGATGCGCATATTCACTTACGTTGATGATATGTGATGTTATGTATTGCTGGATATGTTATATTGGATCGTCGTGTTTGAATAGCCGGGGTTTTTTATGTGAGATGAGTGCTTTTCATTTTCATTCATGTAAAAACTTGTATGTAATATTATTTTATTGGGGCACTTCCAGGTTGCGGAAGATGTCACCGTTGATGTATATTATTTACTTTTCTGCACTAGGATAGACCTAAGGAAGGGAGCACAAGTAACCGGGTTATAGGGTCCAGTGGGAGACCATCTCGAGGAGTCGAGTCCGGCTCTCCTAACCCTAGAATTGGTAGGGTTGCTTGCCGCTCTCGTAGGGGTCTAGGGGTGTAGGATAGGCTATTCATCACGACCGTGGAATCCGTGTTTTATACTGGCTCGTATTGAAAACACGGACGTCCTAGTATATCCAATATTTCATATGTTTCTTCTGCTGTGATTTATCTGTGATGTGATCATGTGATGTTCTGTGACAGATATTATATATAGTATATATGATATATTATATAAACGTTGCTTATGTTTTACACCCGCGCTAGCCCTGCCCCGCTCTGCCGTTAGTTACCTAACCTAACGGTGCAGACGGGACATCGAGGCGAATGCGGATGGCATAAGCGTACGTTATATTTATCTGTGATGTTTAGGTGGACTTAAATGATGGGATATTCATTAATGTGATTAATGAAAGAAAATAAACCTAATTGATGTTGTGGAATCGAATTTCAAAATAAAAACAGGTAGCTACAGTTCTTGCTTTGCATCGCGGTGTTCATTATAGAACATCCTGCACCTTATTCGATGAGGGAAGGACCGAGATCCCTTCACCGGGAGTGACTCCTTTAGCAATAACTGGCAGATGCTACAACCCTCGGTTTGTCTTTTGATCGCTTCTATAGTTTCTGCTTTGCACAGTGATATATATGATATATCCCGCACCTCATTCGACGAGGAAAGGGCCGACGATCCCTTCACCGGGAGTGACCCCTTTAGCAAAACTAGAAAAGCCTCGAAAACATTCCATTTAAAAACCATTTGATTCCGCAACGAGATCAAGTTCAAAGCATTAAAGGTTTTCACAAAAAACCATTCGCAACCCTCCGTCATTTTAGGAAGTAGAGTACTTAGTATTCGTGCTGTGTTTGTTGACCATAGTCAAAGCACCGTGTACGGTAGCTAAGTGATGTCTTCCTACACCGCATATGATGCGATTAGTTAGGACAGTCGAGTGACTTTGTTGACCTTAGTTAAGGGTCATGTGGGTGGGTCTAATTAATCACGAAATGACGGGTAGAACTTGACTAGTACTTATGATTTGTTGACCATAGTTAAGGTCATAGGTGCTAGGGGTAAAAACCTTTATCGGGAGTTTCAAGTGTTGAAACTTGCAATGAGATTGCATACCTTCTATATGATAGTTGGATCCCGATACCCACTGCGAGTAATTGTTACTCCTGGGAGAGTTTTGCACTTTGCAATCAGCCGATCAAGTAGGTGTCTAGAAAGGTGTCAACGGGCTTACACCTCTGGAAAACGAGGTTTACTGTAATTAGGTCCGTGCGAAAGCACGGGGAACGTCCCTCAAAGTACCGACACTGGCCTGGCTGAAAGATTGGCGAACTTGTAGAGTGTAATTAATCCCGGCTAGTCTTTCCTTTTAAGGTTTGAAGGAAGATTTGATAAAAACAGTGGGAGCCATCCTGATTAGATAAAATATATAACCAATCTGATCTTGCAAGAGCGCACGCAGAGTGTTTTCTTCTCTCTTTCTCCAGGTAGCGACCATATCACGCCTTAATCAAGATAATAAAATGGACATATTGACCGAACCCGCTTGTTATACTGAGCTGGGGAACGTTGGTCCCGCTCCAACTTATAATTGTTATAAGACAGAGCAGGAAATTGGGGAATACCAGAATTCCTATGCCGCCCAAACGAAGAAAGTGCATATGATGCATCTCCTTCGGGTGTGTTCATTACAAAGAACTGTTTCTCAGTATCCTCTGCATCCTGGGTATATGATACCGGATCAGGATCCCAGATATGTAATCTGTTACATAGGGCTACAAAAAGGTAGAAAAACTGAGAACGGGTGATAAGTTTCATGAGGCAGAAAACGGGGCAAGTGTTGCAGCCAAGTCTGTTGGTCACTGTCACCCTGTATTACGAATACATTGATTCTGAGCAAATGCTATTAGATACCGAACCTGATATACAAAATCATATCAGTCTCTTTATTAGTAAAGAAAGGATATAATTTTGTATTGATGGATAATGTTTTGAACATTTCCTATATCAAAAGTTGATCGGTTCAGGCACGTTATCTAAAAGCATTGACGTTCTAAATCAAACTACAGTTCCTCGTATACAGAACACACAAAAGAGGAAGAGTTCAGAAATGAACGAATCATTCTTGAGGCATTGTAGACTAGGTCATATCAATGCGACCCGACTGGCTGAAGTTACATTTTAGATGCATATTTAAATCAGTTTGAATTTACATCTTGTGAAACTTGCCAGTCATGTCACAAAGATAAAATGACCATAGCTCTGTTTGTTAGAAACAGAGAAAGAGTTAGTAAACTCTTGGGACTGATACATTATGATGTATGTAAGGTCTCCTGTCTACACATGCCAGGACTGGTTCTTTATACTTCATTACGTTCTCTGATGATCTCTTAAGTTTCTGACATATGTTCCTGTTGAAACACAAGTCCGAACCTTTTGAGATATTCACAGAATATAAGTTAGAAGTAGAGAACCAACAACCGGGTATAAGTATTATGTCCTATGATGAGATCAGGGAGGAGAATACTTGTGCATGGCATTCCTGGACTATTCTAAAAGAAAATGAGATTCTCTCTCAGCATTACTCCTCCGTATAAACCATAGCACGATGGTATATCGGGGCGGAGCAATCACACCCTATATGATAAGGTGTGCTCTATGATGAGTACTACTGAGTTACCTATTTCCTTTTTGGGAGTTATGCGCTTGAGAAGCTGCATACCTATTGAATTAGGTTCGAATCAAATCAGTGCCTACCACTCCATATAAGATATGGTGTGGGAAGATCCTATCTCTTAAGTAAGTTAAGATTTGGGATTGTCCGGCCTATGTCAAAAGCAAAATCCGGACAAGATCAAGGCAAGGTCAGTTCTGTAGAACTGGAAAGGTTCCAGCTGTACGAAACTACAGCTGAAGATTTGACAGAACCAAAGGATTCTATAGTCCCCGACGAACCTCAGCCTCTCCGCCGATCTGGTAGGGTTCCTCGCCTGCCTGAGAGATACCTCGATTTCTCGATGACAGTGGGAGCAAGGATTGCGTCATGAGATGATGGCCCAATCAGTTTCGAGCAGGCCATCGAGAGTAGGGACTTTGTAAGAATGGCTGGATGCTTAGTGATCTGAGATGGAATCCTTATACACCAACAAAGTATGGACTTTGGTTGCTGTATCTGAAGGGTTAAATCCCCATCAGGAGCAAGTATATCTTGAGAAGATCACTTGGTGTACATGGAAAAGTTGAGACTTTTAATGCTAGACTTGTTAAAGGTTTTAGTCATCAACCAGGTGTGGATAATGATGAAACCTTTTCTAGGGACTATGCTTGAGTCCATCCAGATCCTACTTGCCACGGCTACATACTATAAATACGATATCTGGTGGTTGGGTGCCATGACTATTTTTCTAAATATTGATTTAGAAGAGAGCGTCTATAAGTACACAGCCAGAGGGCCTCGTAGACAGTGGGAGCAGCGGAAATGTATGCAAGATGCTTTATAGGATAAAGCAGGCATCGTGGAGTTGGAACATCTGTTTTGATGGATTAGTCAAAGAAGTTGACATCATTAAAATGGTAGATGAACCTTGTATAAACAAAAAGGTAGTAGGGAGTATGGTGACGATCCTCGTAGAGTACGTGGATGACATACTCTTGTTAGGGAAGGAGTTTCCTATGCTACGCTCGATCAATCTCCGCTTATCACAATGATTTTCCATATAGGATCAAAATGATACCTACTAAATCCTAAGCTTTGGATCTATGAGATAGATCTAATTGGATGTTAGGATACTCACTAGTTGTAGTGAAATGGTATCAATCGATCCTGGGGAGAATCACTGGAAGGGTTCCAGAGTGATAAAGACGGCTGAATGTCAGTCACAGGCATTGTCTTTACCCTTAGTAAAGGGACGGTATGTTGGAAGAGTTCCAAGCTAGATACCGTGGCAAACTAGACGATAAAGGCTGGTAACATCGCTATTAAAGATACTGCCAAAGAGGCAGTTTGGGTGTATATTGGTTCATAGGATGAACTAGGTTCCTACCATTGTGTGACAATGGAACTGTAGCTTTGGCCCTGGAACCCTGGTCCCATCAGTGACCCAGACATATTCTGAGGCAGCATCACCTGATCATGGAGATAGTTGATCTCCAGGGTGATCGAGGTTAGGAGAGTAGACTCAGAGGACAACACGGCGGATCCACTCACGAAGGCCTTTTTCCCAAAGAGAGACGTTTAGGGGATGGTTGAGTATTAGATACTACAACCACTGCTACAGATGGCCCTAGTGCAAGTGGGAGATTGTTAGTTATATGTATGCCCTAGAGGCCATTACTGTACATTGGATGTATATTGTAGTGGATGCTGGGACATATATAGGTAGGACTTTCTTGCTCGACATGATAGTACGCTATCTGGTTGCTCTTTATCTTAACATGTATATCTTCTGTCTCTCTGATTACATGTTGATAAAGCCCTTAGGATGTGTACTCGACTTCCAGGACTATGATGCAGATCATACTAGTGGGGCCTGGGTAGTCAATGAGTACATCCTTCATTGTTCCTAGTCGTGGGAATATCGAGAAGGGGCATCGATATTCCAGAGTAGACTAGCGTATATCTTCTCGACCCATGTGATGGGCGATGGATGATCCCATATCCATTGGTGTTTGACATCAGAGATGGTATGCGGGTGCTCAGTGCAGACTGGGTACACTGAACGGACTCTCCGAGAACTCCCAGATGGTATTAGACCTCACGTCAGATGGCAGTTCTCTGGTGACACTGGTACAGCTTAGTCTGTTGACCCGAGATCGTCATAGAGTCTTGTGTGTCTCCCACTGTGCTTTGATTTCCACCCTACCACGGCTCTACTGAGTCGTGCAAACAGGTGGTTTTTGGGTACAGTCCCGATTCACATGGAGGCAATGAGCGATAGGAGGGGATTCGTCTCTCCCGGTATTGGGGGTTGATGTTGCGCAATGCACGACTGGCCATAACAGGAAATCCCTGGCCAGGGTTGCAGTGATATAGTGGTAAGAGTTATCAGTAGTTTCACGATAGTTATGGACCCTACGTCGGCATGACTTATCGAGCTATTGGGGTCTGACGTTTACCACCCCTAGGCGAGATATGCGACATATCAGACGAACAGACCGGACTGTACGGTAAGTGTTACTGGTTGGATTCACAGGAGTGTGAGCGGGCTTGCTCGTCGATCTTCTGATCGCTCAATACCCGGGTGGCCGTTACGTTTAGCAGACCGCTTGCGGCTTGTGGGTGTTTGATATGATCATCACCTGCTGCCGGCGTATTGACGAGTCTTTAGAGTCCTACACAGAGGTTTCCTGGCTCAAGCGAAACGAAATAAGAGCGCATATGAGATATGTGCGGGACCGAGAATAATGCGTGTATGTGATACCGTATTTCATTCTCGCGATGAATGTGTCGAATGGTTGTATGCGATATAACCTAGTTATCGAATCAAGGATTGATTCGATAAGCCGATACATTGGATACTAGCCGGTTATATGCGAAATGATCGGATCATTGAATCAAGTGTTGATTTAATGATTTAATATATAATTATATATTTGATATATTACTTTGCATTAACTAGTATTGGTTCACTTTAAATGGATTTTCTCACTTGAATTGTGCAAGTTGTATATGTGATATATTAATGTGCACATGATTGTATCATGTTTGATGATACATGCATACTTAGTTAAGTGTATGATTAAACCATGGTTGTGTAATGGTTAGGGTTTTGTATTTATTGACTACTTATTTATTTATTCATTCTTCATTTGGAAAGAAAATAAAATGGTTGATTATTTTGTTCTTTTCTTTGAAGCTTCAAGAAGCTTTGACCATTTTGTCTTCATCTACAAAACCTAACCATTCACTAACCCTAGTTGATTCTCTACACTTCACCAAGGGTAAGATTATGATAAGTATTATATTTCGTTTCTATTTTTAATAACTTATCATATATCTTCTTCTTCTTCTTCATCTTCTTCTTCCATGAAGAAGCTTGTCTTCATCAATGGCAAGTTGAGAATATGAGTGAGAAATCCAATTCTAAAGTGAACCCACCTCCTATTTCTTCATCCTATACCTCTTGCCAAGTAGTATAGGGTGTTTCCTTCACAAGTTTTTATGGCTTGGTGAAGGTGGAGCTTGATCTAGTAATGCCTCGACGTAGATCATCTTCGGCACGTTGTCGACGACCTAGCCCGCCTTTTTTCCCGATGAAACCACCGTGAGAGTCATGGTTCGATTTGGACAGCGGAGAGGACTTCATCACGGAGCCTAGGAGGTGGAGGACCGGATCTACAAAGGTTGTAGCCCCTTCCCTTTAGCTATATTTCCGTTTACTTGCTTGCATCGCCTATATATCTAGTTGACGATCCGTATTAGGGTTTGTAGGCACCCGTAAAATTTGATTTGTGCATGTTTGATCACTTGTGAGACTCCATTAGAGTGCCTAGGAACCCTACAAATCACCGGTCGGTCGTGCTCCCCTGCACAGGCTCAACGTCAACAACACGATCTTCTTGCCCCGGGGTACCGCACCGGGCCCACCATGAACTCGAAACGGTTCATCCATCTTCTCGAATCGGGTCTCGAAATCCATCAGCAAACTCATAGTGGACGACTCATACATCATGGGAAAACCACACTTTTTATTTAAAAGAGAGGAAAGAAGCTTATACAAGTTTTGCGGTTTTCCCCAAATCCAGAAAATCTCATGGAAATCCGAATCCAAATCATCAATAGCATGTAAACTCTTGAATATAGGCATGAGAATCCATGAGTACGGCAAAACAATGAATAACAGTATGCATGAAGTGACAAGTAATAACTACAATATCTAAGCTGGCATATAAGGTAACTACACTAATATTATGTCAAACTACTAGCTATCAAGCTAAGTTAAGCAATAATATTTTCTAAGGTGTACATGACATGGTAATTACCGATGAAGATGTGTGTGAGCCGGCAAGTAAGTGTACGTGGTACATACGCATCATCGGTAATGGTGCTGGTGTCCTTACAGCGTAATGTCAACAATGCAATATGAAATAACAATGTAAGTATGTGATGCGGAGCGAGCAACCAAAATGAGCGGGAGCTAAATATTAAACAATGGTGCCATTTGAAATAACACGAAATGTGGGGTTTTGAAAATAAGGGCTACGGTGGTTTTAAGAAAGGATACGTATTTTGAAATATCCGTAGATCCCTTGACCTGTCTTTTAAAATACCCACGATCCGCTAGTTTTGAAATAGGTAGGAGTCTAATCTAATCTAACAACTACACTAAACTATACGGCTGAACTAACAAGCTGAACTACAGGTAAGGAAACCGCCTATCATCTGAGTCGATACATATACATACCTGTATATGTATAGTCGGTGATCCCGCCTCAATAATATCTTATCCGATACCATATCTATAATCAGACATCCCAAGTCAAGAGTGCGGATCAATCATCAATATATAGCTCGTACGCAAATCCGTCACACGGCATCCCAAATCTGGGTACGGGTCAATATCACATTCATCATACTATTCATCTGGTATCCTTTTTATCAAATATTATGATCGGGGTACTGATCTACATCTAGTACAATACTAATATCACCTAAGTATGCATGCACGTGTGTGAAAACTATGTCAAAGGACCCGCTAAAATATCAGGTCGTATATCAAATACGAACCCTGTCATATCACCGATCTCACGGCCTCAAATCGAATCTCATCGACTCATCTCAAATCCCGAGTACTATCCTCAAATCCAGTATATGAACACATAGTCCCATACCCATGTGAACATGTAAATATATAATCCCATAAACGCACATGTAGAAAAAAAGGATGTATGCAAGTATGTGGGTGTGTGTGTATAGGTGCAACCCCTACTCTAGGGTTTCGCAACTACACTAAACCAATCACAGAACACCCAGAAGTCCATCTTTATCATCAATAATCTGAACAATAATCAATATATATGTGTGTATACGTATTCGTATACATCACCATGAACTGTGGGGGTGCTATACGCCATCCACCCGACTTCTCCCCGTAGATATAAATCTACTCACCTGGTCATCGCTTGCCGGTGCCGACGTCGCTACGCTCTTGCTTGTCGTCTCGAAGTCCACATGGGGGTACCTACATGCCACGTCGTATCGTATCGCATAAACACCAAATCCGAAATCGAAACGGTAGACGAAAACCAATTCGGCATGCGTATCACGCATAGGTCAATTCCTATCGTCTACGTATGCAAGAATAGCTAAACCAACCCTCGATGTCGATGTACAAACGTCAAACCATCGAGAAAAACCCAAACACACCCATTTACACATTCACAAACACTAATTATAATATGAATTAGGCTGCAATTCATAAAAACCTCAAACTCACTTTAAAAGCTATTTTTCCGAAAATCTAGCAAGCAAAATTAACCGTTTTAGTACAAAACTCGATGTATAAACGAATCTAGCGGCCACAATATCCACTAAATATCATAACAAAGTCATATAGACCATTCCTATAATTTATTCTCATCAATTTGCTAAATTTCAAAATCCTAGTTTGCAAAAATATCAATTTTTAACACCTTTTAAAGCAAAATTCACAATTCAACAGTTAAGCTTGGTTTTGCATAATCTAAGATATTAAACCACTCATAATAATGTTAATGATGTCATGAAAAACTTAATTACATTTTAATCTCAATTATATATATATATATTTCACTAAAACTTAGTTTGCAATTTATTAAAATTACTACAATTTAAATTTAACCCTTTGCAACTAGCAACTAAATTAGTTTTAGCATAACATTAATATGTCAATTACATCACATAACCATAATCTCATAACACAAAACCCCAATTTGAATTCAAACACCTCTCTTGAATTTTAAAATCATGCAATTTGAACCAATTAAAAACCTAATTAAACACTTAATTAAGCTAACTTAAAACAATTAACAACACATTAAGCAAAAAGGTTAGAATTTATACCCAATTAATTTGAAGATCCCACAAGCACACTTAGCCTCCCAAATTGAAATCTTGATCCCGAGATCCATGCTAAAGTAGCCAAGGAAAAATGGGTAGGAGGTGGATTTTGATTTTGGTTTGATTTTGTGTGTTTTTCTTTTGATTTTTGATGGAAATTTGGGGTTTTCTTTGAACAAGAAAGAGCAAGAAGCAAGGGGAGGGGTTGCTGTTGAGGGGGGGCAGTGGGTTTCGGCTGGTATGGGGAGGGGGAGAGAGAGAATGTGTTGTGTGGGTCAATGGAATGGTCAAAGTCAACTAAGTCCATACCTCATTATCTAATTTCTTTCATTTCCTTTTCTTTTCTTTGCTTTATTGTGTGAAATGGGAGGCCCAAGAATGTTGGGATGATCAAGGGGGCCAGCCAGAGCATGTTGGGGTAATGGGTGTGGGTTTTGTTTGGGTGAGAAAAAGAGATAAGTGTAGTAACCCACTTCCATTACACTAATTTCACCGAAAAAAGCTTTTTTCTTCGATATTTTCTAAACAGTTTTGGAAAACCATTTTATTTCAAAAACCACATGATAAATTTTTTTTTAATGTGCTATGATGTACAAATTTTTTTTCAACCCATTCCAGTTTGTAATTTTGCCTAATTAAATGTATTGGTGACGGCTTAAAATAATATTAAAATAATTAATTTCGGAAAAATTTTCAGAAAATTTGAAATTTCACCAGTGGCTCAATAAACACCAATTAATAGCAATTACATAGCTGGAATATGTATATTTAATTTTATAATAAAGATATTTGAATTTTGACATTTTACAGAAAACCCCCTTATTTTACCGATTTTCCGAAATTTCATCTGAACGATTTTCAAAACGTTACAGAAGCCCTTTGGCTATGTCATGTACACGCTCTCTTCTAAATCACCATTTAGAAAAGCGGTCTTGACGTCCATCTGCCAGATTTCATAGTTATGGTATGCATCAATGGCAAGTAGGATCCTGATGGACTTAAGCATAGCGAAAGGAGAAAATGTTTCATCATAGTCGACACTTGGTCGTTGACGAAAACCTTTTTCTACAAGTATAGCTTTGAAAGTCTCAACTTTTCCATATACACCAAGTTTCTTCTTAAAGATCCACTTGCTCCCGATAGGGTTTACCTTTTCAGGAGCAACTTCCAAAGTCCATACTTTGTTGGTGTACATGGATTCCATCTCAGATCACATAGCATCCAGCCATTTCTTAGAGTCCCCACTGGTGATGGCCTGCTCGAAACTAGCTGGGTCATCATCTTCCATGATGAAATCCTTACTCCCACCGTGTACGAGAAAACCGTAGTATCTTTCAGGTGGGTGAGGAACCCTACTAGATCTGCGGAGTGGCTGGGGTTCGTTGAGTACTATTGGATCCTCCGGTTCTACCAAATCGTCAATTATAGTTCGTGTTGCTGGAAATTCTTCCAGTTCTACCTCTTTACCACTAATTTCTTTCAAAAGAAATTCCTTTTCTAAAAAGGTGGTATGTCGAGAAACAAACACCTTTTGTTCCTCGGTATGGTAGAAGATATACCCTCGCGAATGTTTGGGATATCCTACAAACTTGCACAGAATTGACCTTGCCTCGAGCTTGTCCAGATTTTGTATTTTCACATAAACCGGACAACCCCATTGTAAGTCGATGTCGCGCACCCCGCGGGTTCGCGGTGAGGTGGAATACGCAAAAATGATTTTTACGGGCTTCGCAACACCGACTTGAACCCAGGATCAACCATAAACCCTAGCTAGCAAAACTGTAAGAGGTTAACTACTTGGATAGAAAGTTATACCTCACAGAACCATGTCCTTCGGGTCTTCTTATTGTCCTCCTCCTCGTCATAGGCTCCTCGGATCGAACACGGATCGGGCTTCCTCGTCGGTCCTCTCAAGTCAAAGACGATCCACCCGAGAGTCTATAGTCCAAACTCCAACCTCAAATCCGAGGTAACTAAGGCACCTAGTTCGCTAAACTAGATGTCTTAGATGATGTAGAGAGTGAAGATGGATTAGTTTGTCTCTAAATACCCTAGGTTTCTCAACACATGAGACATATAGGGTTAGAGGAAGAAGAAGGAGCTTTGGAGGAGAGAGAGTGTTCAAGTAATGAATGAGTGAGGATGGCTAAGTCTTAAGAGATTTTTAAGCAAATGATAATTCAATAATAATTGAATCAAGCATGCTTCAATAGTCCTCAAGTGAGTCACCCCATGAGTCACCAAGTAGCCATGCCTCTTCTTTTTTTCAAAATAACACCTCATCCTCCACCTCATTATCAATTAAACTAAATCGATAAAACCAACAAATAAGGTGTCTTCTTCTAAAAGCAATCTTGAGTAAATTACAAGAATGCCCCTCATCCGTATATACATACCCGTATCCGTATTCTGAAAAATACGAATACAAAGAGACGAAAATAATCCATCAATATAATACTAGGATCCGGCTTAAACCGAAGCCCACTAGTATTATCCGCCCGAACATCATACGTGCACAAGTACACGTATGTGATCGAAGCCCTGCCGTAAAACTATATGGCCTCTACATCTTTTGCATGATGCAGGGAAACCCTCTGTGTGGGACTCTAAAGACTCGACACTATGCTGGCAGTGGGTTTAACCACAAGCATGTCAGCGGTACTAGCTGCACGTAACGGCTACCCGGGTTTCTGTCGATAAGAAGGCCGATGAGAAAACTCATCCGAACTCCTATTGAGCCTATCTGTGACAATCTCTGTACAGTCCGGTCTATTCGTCTAAGAGTATCGCATATCGGGTCTAGGGGGCGGTAATCGTCAGACCCCTAATAGCGCATTAAGTCATGCCGGAGTGTAGCCCAAAACACCGTGAGAAACTACTGGAGTACCTACCAGTAAATCTCGCTTTCCCTGGCCAGGGACTTTGTGTAATGGCTTTCCGAACACAGTGCGATATCAACCCCCATACCAGGAGAGAAGAATCCTATCTAACCACCACTGCCTCCAAGTGCTTCGGGACTGCACCCAACTACTACATGTTTGCATGACTCCTTTGAGCCGTGGTAGGGTAGTAATCTAAGAATATTGGGAACACACTTGAGGCAAAGTAGCAGTGTTAAGTCGACGGACTAAGCTTTGCTCATGTCACTAGGAAACTGCTACCCGACGATAACCAGCAGCTCCATACGAGTCCTGTCCAGTGTACTCATAACCCAATGAGCACCTGCATACTATCTCCAGTACGACGTACTTATGGCTGTGGGACAGACCATCTCCCCTGCTGGGATGAGAAGCGTATACACTAGTCTACTCTGGAGTATCGATGCCCCGTCTCGATAATCCTACGACTAGAGACCTGTATAAAGATGTTCTTATAGACTACCCAGCCCCTACTAGTGGGACTGTCATCACAACGCTGGTAATCAAGCAAAGATCCTAAAGGCTCTACCAATATGTATAAGCGATATGCTAAAAGAAACACATGCATATATTGAGGTAGAAACAAACCAGGTAGTATACTACCATTTTGAGCAAGACTATTACTATATCCGTGTATATCCCAAGCTTCCAATATGTAATATATAAACCAGTATAATACAATAATGGGCTCTAGGGTATATATCACTAACAATCGCCCACTTGCACTAAGGCCATGTATTGTGTAACGTCTTCAAAATAATAAAATATGATTTTTGGGAAATTTTATAATTTAATATTATTTTAATGAATATTTTAATATTCTGGTATAATTAAATACAGATAAATGGGGAAAAATTATGGAAAATTCTAAAATAAGGTATTTTAAGGAATTGCCTCGTTTTCTGTGCATGCCCCCATTTCCTCTAGTTTTGACCCTGAGTATGTCTAGTTTTGACTGATTCCATCTAGGGTAAAATCTGGGTTGATTTTCCTATGTTGGTGTATAATTTGGGACTTGTTTTAGCATGGATTTTGGTATTTGGTGATTCATTCCTGTCGGGTGGCGTTTGGACGTCAACGACAAGTGGATTTTGATTGTGTTTACATGCGAGTCGATAGGTTTTTACCTATGCGGGTAGCGTGTGCTATTTTGGTTTCCGATGTGATTTTCATGTGCTTTAGCATTGTGATATACTTGTAGGTACCCCGCGTGATGTTGAGGCAAATGAGGTGAAGATAGCGACATCGGCTTTGGCACACGAGAAGCAAGGTGAGTAGATTTATATCTACGGGGAGAAGTCGGGTGGATGGCGTATAGCACCCCCGCAGTCCGTGGTGATGTATACGAATACGTATACACACGAATATTTATATTGTGTTGTTTAGGGTTATTGATGGTAATAATGATATTTTGATGATAAGAATATATTGGTTTAGTATAGTGCGAACCCTAGAGTAGTGGTTGCACTCACACATACATTTACACATATACTTGCATTCATTCTTTCATTTATTAGAGTGCATATGATGGTGCGTATATCTACACATGGGTATGGGACTATGTGTTTATATACGGGATTTGAGGATGATACATGGGTTGAGATGATACTTGATGTGAGGCCGTGAGATCGGCGATGTGACATAGCTTGTCTTCGAGGTGCGATATGATAGTTTTAGCGGGCCTTTGGACATGTGCTTTACCCGCATTCATATTTTTATAGATGGTATCGATTTGTACTAGACTTAGAGTAGTACCCCAGATTGTGCGATCTGATGATAGTGATACCTGATATGTGATGAGATTGGGTGATATTGACCCCTACCCAGCTATTGGGATGCCGTACGACGATCTACCGTACGAGCCGATATTGATGATAGATCCGCACTCATAACTCGAGGATATCTTACGATATGTTATTGAGGCGAGATCACCGACTATCATATATATATATATATATATATATATACCGACTCAGATTTAGGTGGTTTCATACCCCTCCTGTCTAGATTACTTGGTAGACATTAGACTAGACTGAGTCATACCTATTTCAACTAACGAATCGGGGATATTTTAAAGATAGGCAGAAGGGTCATACGGATATTTTCAAATGATGTATTTTTTCTTAAAACACCGTAGCCCTTGTTTTTCCAAAAGCCCTGATTCGTCTTATTTCAAATAGCACCCCTGCATGACTTGTACAGATTGGTGTAGATTCTTTACTTTTGCGTTGATTATTCGATTCCGCATATTCATGCTATTTGCATTGCATCGCTTGTACTGTGGTTATATTTCAGTCATGCTGCTAGGACACCAGCACCATTATCGATGATGCATATGTTCCACGTACACTTGTTGCCGGCTCACACACTCATCATCGATAATTGCCATGTCACTACACTGTAGTACTATTGCATTCAGTATATGATCCTTGCATGACCTGATGATGTGCATACCTTCCTTTACATGTCGCATACTTCATGCTCTTGATTATGCAAATTGAGATATGTTGTTTCTATGATATTTCTGGATTTAGGAACCGAGGATATTTCAAAAGAGAATATGTCATTTCTTTAAAAACCCGGTTACCCTTGATATGATATTTCAGTGCGTCCACCATGTGTTTTCTCGGTGCTGAGAGCGACATGTGTAACCCGAATCGAGGAGTGGACGAGCCGATTGCGGGTACATGGTGGACCCGGTATGGTTCCCCTCGGCAAAAAGATCGATGAGCTTTGCCGATTGAGCCTGGAGGCGGGCGAGTACCTACCGGTGATTGGTTGGACCTAGCGGTTATCCGGAGGATACCGACCAGAGTCGATAGACAGATTTGGGCGTACTGCCGGGGCCGAGGGCCGATACCACAGACAGAGCCCGCGGGCCGATCCGGACTGACGGAGCCCGATATATGAGGATTTATGTGCCGATGCTGGGCACAGTTTTCATGATGTTTTCGAGTGCCGATGCTGGGCACTCCGGTTCCATGATTTTGACGTGTCGCGAGGGACACGGGTGGGTTATATCCTCATATTTCCATGCACAGGTTTCATGATATTTACTTGCATGATGGTTATTGTCATTGGGTGACGAGTGGACGGGATCCACGTGTGTGCAGATTTGATTACATTGATCATACCTCATATTCATGACATGCTATTACCTGAGGCACTAGCACGAGCACTTGGCCTTACACTCATGTAGAGATTACATTGCCAGTTTAGCATGCTTCAGCTTTATTCATATTGAGGTTTATTTATATCTGATCGTATTGACCTAGGATGGGTCATGCATTCGATCTCTGCTTGTAGATATTTTCTATTCACGAGTTGGCAACTCACCCCCGTTGTGCCCCAGTCCTTGCAGGTTTTTGCCGTACAGATTCCATAGCGGCATTTCTGGCACACTGCTTCCTTATGGGTGACTTGCTTGGATAGGTGGGTTCTTTTGTATTAGAACCGCCATTGTTCATGTATCATTTATTGTATCTAGAATTTCCATCAACCAAAACTTGTATTGTTTCAGACTTAGAAAACAGTGTTGTTTTATTTCGACCTTAGAGTCGCGCTAGTAGTATTACGGTTTTCTGGCTGTTTTGAGTTTTTTTTTTTTGGGGTTTTGATCCTCGCCCTTTGGCGTTGTATATTATATTGTTGTGTGGTTGTGACCGTCTTTGATGAAGAGCTAGCTCCCGCTTGGGGATGCCTTTTATCATTTCATATATATTATTCTTGTTGTACCCCGTTCGGGGCCAGTTTTTACAAAGGAAACTCTGCCGAAATTTTCAGGAAAGGTTACACATTTTAAAAAAATGCATATTCGGCTTAGTTATTTAAAAACTTTGATTTCCAAACATGATTTCCTTACTTTTCAAAAACAGTTTTTCCTTATTTACTCTTTAAATGGTTTTAGATTGCTGGGCTTTTGGCTTACTTGGATCAGATGGGGTCCTATAGACTTCATATGGTTCAAGGGCCAGTCACGTGCTCTTTCGGGTCGTGACAAAGTTGGTATCAGAGCGCTAGGTTGACCTTGGTTCGAGTCTAAGTTTGACTATGTGGAGCCTAGGGCGTTATCTATATAAGGAACTTAGGCTTGACCTTACGGAACTTAGACTTGGTCGAGGGGGTATTAGACCCGAACTTTCGTCGTGTAGGATGACCCTTGGTTGATGGAATAGGTGACTAAAGTAGAGTGACGTACCGTGGGTATGTTCCGCGGCATACTTACGACACGCCACTCCGCTTAAGGAACCTTAGGATGTACATATTTTCGGGATCAGTGATTCTCTTCATATCCATGATTATACATCCATTTGAGATCCTCGATTCTATTAGTTTCATGATCATACCTTCATTGATGTTGTTCCTTCCTATGATCATGTACCCACTCTGGATCTGTTGTTCTCTTTCTTGCTATTGATGTGCTCTCTTTGATACTCGATTGAGATTCCTGTCGCCATGTTTGAGCGCAGTTTGGGGCTGCTGCTAGGGTTACGGCCGGTGCGAGCTCGTCTGGTACGAGGGCCGACCATTGTGTTTTCTGGTGACATGGGAACGTCTCGAGTTAGTATTGGTGATTGTGACCTCTAGTAGAGGCGAGTGCTTGGTTTTGCACTGGATGATCGGGCCGTTGTTAGAGCCGCCAGTTGAGAGAGGACTGTTGACGTACAACATACCTCAGAGATTATGATGTCGCCTACCGTGCAGACAGATGGACCAGCTGTTGCTGAGATTGACAGGATGTCGCTTCCGAAGCTTACGAGCTTGAGATTGCCGGAGCTTTCAAGCAGATATGAGACAGATGATAGCTAGTCTACCCGATTTGAGAGACGAAGGTGATTCGTCCGATTTATGCGCCGGAGCGGGCCCAGTTGAGTTGAAGATTTCCAGTGTGGAGAGTCTTACTCAGATCTAGAGCAGACCGACTCAGAGATGACCGCCTATGTATTGCCTTTCCTGGAGGATTGAGGCGCTGTTCGGCGTACAGGCGAATGAGCCAGTTGCTGCTGCAAATGACGAGATGTCGCCCAGATGGTTGGAGCTACTGCAGCATGAGCATATACTTAGAGATATGATGGACGGTCGCTGGTCACCTGAGGACTAATGACTAGGACATGTGGTTCGTTCGTTTACCGATACGAGGTCATCAGATAGATTGTTTCCAGCTAGAGGGGACTTCATGCAGGTTCGTTGAGAGTCGATAGAGACGATCGAGTGTCAGGAGCCCATTTTCCAAGTTTAAAGTATACGGAAAGACATGCAGGTGATTCTATGGACCCTCTAGAAGAATGAAACCCTAACTCGACTTAATGACCGTGTGAAAGCCTTTGAACCTTAGGGTTTGCGGCAGTTCCTCGGCGCCATTAGTAAGGCTTGGGTTTGCCCTTCTACGGCTGGACCACCGACGCTGTGGCATGTACTCGATACTATTAAACTGTACCCGAGATGTTGAGCTCTTGGGGGATTGTGAGGTTCTGACGAGTCGATCGGATGATTCGACATCATTCGGATATCATGTGATGGGACACTGCTTGGGAGACTCCAGATACGAGCATAGCCGTCGGAGCGCAGTCTGTGTAGCCATGATGAGATGAGTCCGAATCAGTCGATAGTGGAGCAAGGTGGAGTAAAGAGTTTGCACGAGATTTCGACGAGATGACGTTCCACTCCGCTGACATCAGAGATGCGATATGCACGCTGAGGATGTGTTTGGCTAGATATCTTCTACTGAGTGATGAAGATACTGAGTTCGTGATTTCGAGTCCGTGTTAGAGACTTCGGGTGGACCGTAGCCGAGGACATTGCAGTGTGCAGATAAAGACGCGACGTCGAATGGTCGAAGATACAGACAAGCGGGACAAGAAGTTCGTGCGAGAGGCAGACGAGCTGTTACTACACCCCGTTAAGATTAAAGGCCGGACATGCATACAGAGGCGCAGAGATGCGACCAGCTTCCGAGGAGATGTTGTACTAAGGACGCAGAGGTCCAGAGAGCGAGAAAAGATTACGCCAGAGTACCAGCCTCCTTACAGTTTGGCTTAGGCAAGATCAGAAGAGACCTTGAGTAGGATTCCTTCCAGTACACTGCTGCAATAAGAGTTGCACCCAGGATCGGATGTGTGATATGCATTCAGAGAACCCGAGGTTGGCGCCAGAGATGTGCTGCTTTACGAGCGGTCGTGAGGATTGACCGAGAGATGACCAGGGAAGTGCAAGAACGGAATCGTTCCTGTCAGCACACCTGACCGGGCCGATGAGCCGATGGATTGCGAGTTGGTAATCTACAGGAAAGATCAGGAACCAGAGGCAGAGGACGCCAGCCGCGAGTAAGAGGCAAGTAGATATCTTGCGCCGCTAGCATCGGATGTACCGGTACCTTCTCGACCCTGAAGGAGGGTATACCGACGACGGTAATTATGATTTGTGATTTTGTGATTTGATTATCACGTATCCGTTGCTTTGGATTTCGGTATTTTGGGCGATCTATTCGCATGATTTAGTCTTGATGACTGAGTTTCATGATATTTGATTTTGTGCACCATGGTTGCACCTACTGGGTATTTATACCTTGTACATAGTTATTACTCTTGAGCTGTTGATTGCGATTTCATGCCTATTTTATGCTGGTGATTTGATTTACGCTTCCAGCAGAGTTTCATGTAATTTTAGTGTTTTGATTTTGCACTCGGTATAGCTTATATGTACTTGTAGTGCATCGATATGTGTTTTGTGCCCGCAGCTGCACACGTTTATGATTTTCTTCATATCTGGATACACTTGGTGTTGCTGCTTACGTATTTGAGTTATTGCTTGGTATTTGTGCATGGGATGCACCAGTTCTATACTTCGTGCATTTGTCGCACCAGTTTTATGTTTCTTGCGTTTATCGCATCAGATTTATATTTCGTGCCTTTGTTGCACCGGATTTATATTTTGTGCATTACGATTGCACCTGACTTCGATTTGATGCCTTTCGGTATGTCGATTTTGATTGTGATATTGATGTGGATTCTTGCACTCCTTGCTTTTGACTGGACTTACGCATATTCGACGTTGCTATTGGATTTTGTGATTCCGTGCATATTGAGTGTGCAGGGTCTAGATTTTCATTCGTGCATGATGGATGCACCGATTTGGATTTTCGCGCATGTTGGGCGCATGTTTTGAGATACGATTTTGGGGCACACCAGATGCACTAAATCGAGATTCTTCGTGCATGTCAGATGCACCTGTTTTGGCTGTCAGGCACACATGTTGCCTATGACAGATGCTTCGTGCACACCCGTTGCACCTAGATGTTGTTTTGTGCACATGTTTAGCGCATATATGGATTTTGATTTCCGTGCGCGTCAGACGCACAGGGTGGTGTTATGTGCATTTTTGGAATTTATTCCTTTTGGAGCAGTACATTTTTATGATGTGGGAAATTTGCTTTCATACTGAGCAGGACTAGTCAGTGGACAGTGCCTGGATATATTTTGCATGCATCGATAGTTATCGAAGGGATTTCCGAAAAGCGAGCTATAGTCTCAGTATATACCTACGTGTCCGATATGACACAAAACGTTTTAAAAACAAGGAAACCCTTCTGATTATTTTCAAAATGGTGGAACGTGCTTATTAAACAAAGGATATATATACACATATATAGTTATTTTCTTATGAGAAACGTCCGCCACTGTGCAGTGTTGCGCGCATCGCACAGCGACTTAAAAAGATTTGGCATACAGTTGCATCAGCTAATTACATGTATAGATTGGGTGTCTACATGTATAGTCTTGGTCCATATCATATTGATTTTCTATTGGATTTGACATTGTGTCTTTACCATGACTCCGATGATTGCGGATGCTTGATGGAGTGTTGCTTTTGAGTTATCTGCTCAGTACTCATGCACATGCATTGCGCTATGATGTTTTATGTATAGATGATTTCGGAGCCCTGATGACTTGGAATTTGTATTGAAATATTTTAGTATTTGGGGGTTTAAATTTAAATTCGGGGACCGAATTTCTTTAAGGGGGGTAGATTGTAACGTCTTCAAAATAATAAAATATGATTTTTGGGAAATTTTATAATTTAATATTATTTTAATGAATATTTTAATATTCTGGTATAATTAAATACAGATAAATGGGGAAAAATTATGGAAAATTGTAAAATAAGGTATTTTAAGGAATTGCCTCGTTTTCTGTGCATGCCCCCATTTCCTCTAGTTTTGACCCTGAGTATGTCTAGTTTTGACTGATTCCATCTAGGGTAAAATCTGGGTTGATTTTCCTATGTTGGTGTATAATTTGGGACTTGTTTTAGCATGGATTTTGGTATTTGGTGATTCATTCCTGTCGGGTGGCGTTTGGACGTCAACGACAAGTGGATTTTGATTGTGTTTACATGCGAGTCGATAGGTTTTTACCTATGCGGGTAGCGTGTGCTATTTTGGTTTCCGATGTGATTTTCATGTGCTTTAGCATTGTGATATACTTGTAGGTACCCCGCGTGATGTTGAGGCAAAGGAGGTGAAGATAGCGACATCGGCTTTGGCACACGAGAAGCAAGGTGCGTAGATTTATATCTACGGGGAGAAGTCGGGTGGATGGCGTATAGCACCCCCGCAGTCCGTGGTGATGTAAACGAATACGTATACACACGAATATTTATATTGTGTTGTTTAGGGTTATTGATGGTAATAATGATATTTTGATGATAAGAATATATTGGTTTAGTATAGTGCGAACCCTAGAGTAGTGGTTGCACTAACACATACATTTACACACATACTTGCATTCATTCTTTCATTTATTAGAGTGCATATGATGGTGCGTATATCTACACATGGGTATGGGACTATGTGTTTATATACGGGAATTGAGGATGATACGTGGGTTGAGATGATACTTGATGTGAGGCCGTGAGATCGGCGATGTGACATAGCTTGTCTTCGAGGTGCGATATGATAGTTTTAGCGGGACTTTGGACATGTGATTTACCCGCATTCATATTTTTATAGATGGTATCGATTTGTACTAGACTTAGAGTAGTACCCCATATTGTGCGATCTGATGATAGTGATAACTGATATGTGATGAGATTGGGTGATATTGACCCCTACCCAGCTATTGGGATGCCGTACGACGATCTACCGTACGAGCCAATATTGATGATAGATCCGCACTCATAACTCGAGGATATCTTACGATATGTTATTGAGGCGAGATCACCGACTATCATATCTATATATATATATATATATATATATATACCGACTCAGATTTTGGTGGTTTCATACCCCTCCTGTCTAGATTACTTGGTAGACATTAGACTAGACCGAGTCATACCTATTTCAACTAACGAATCGGGGATATTTTAAAGATAGGCAGAAGGGTCATACGGATATTTTCAAATGATGTATTTTTTCTTAAAACACCGTAGCCCTTGTTTTTCCAAAAGCCCTGATTCGTCTTATTTCAAATAGCACCCCTGCATGACTTGTACAGATTGGTGTAGATTCTTTACTTTTGCGTTGATTATTCGATTCTGCATATTCATGCTATTTGCATTGCATCGCTTGTACTGTGGTTATATTTCAGTCATGCTGCTAGGACACCAGCACCATTATCGATGATGCATATGTTCCACGTACACTTGTTGCCGGCTCACACACTCATCATCGATAATTGCCATGTCACTACACTGTAGTACTATTGCATTCAGTATATGATCCTTGCATGACCTGATGATGTGCATACCTTCCTTTACATGTCGCATACTTCATGCTCTTGATTATGCGCATTGAGATATGTTGTTTCTATGATATTTCTGGATTTGGGAATCGAGGATATTTCAAAAGAGAATATGTCATTTCTTTAAAAACCCGGTTACCCTTGATATGATATTTCAGTGCGTCCACCATGTGTTTTCTCGGTGCTGAGAGCGACATGTGTAACCCGAATCGAGGAGTGGACGAGCCGATTGCGAGTACATGGTGGACCCGGTATGGTTCCCCTCGGCAAGAAGATCGATGAACTTTGCCGATTGAACCTGGAGGCGGGCGAGTACCTACCGGTGATTGGTTGGACCTGGCGGTTATCCGGAGGATACCGACCAGAGTCGATAGACAGATTTGGGCGTACTGCCGGGGCCGAGGGCCGATACCGCAGACAGAGCCCGCGGGCCGATCCGGACTGACGGAGCCCGATATATGAGGATTTATGTGCCGATGCTGGGCATTGTTTTCATGATGTTTTCGAGTGCCGATGCTGGGCACTCCGGTTCCATGATTTTGACGTGTCGCGAGGGACACGGGTGGGTTATATCCTCATATTTCCATGCACAGGTTTCATGATATTTACTTGCATGATGGTTATTGTCATTAGGTGACGAGTGGACGGGATCCACGTGTGTGCAGATTTGATTACATTGATCATACCTCATATTCATGACATGCTATTACCTGAGGCACTAGCACGAGCACTTGGCCTTACACTCATGTAGAGATTACATTGCCAGTTTAGCATGCTTCAGCTTTATTCATATTGAGGTTTATTTATATCTGATCGTATTGACCTAGGATGGGTCATGCATTCGATCTCTGCTTGTAGATATTTTCTATTCACGAGTTGGCAACTCACCCCCGTTGTGCCCCAGTCTTTGCAGGTTTTTGCCGTACAGATTCCATAGCGGCATTTCTGGCACACTGCTTTCTTATGGGTGACTTGCTTGGATAGGTGGGTTCTTTTGTATTAGAACCGCCATTGTTCATGTATCATTTATTGTATCTAGAATTTCCATCAACCAAAACTTGTATTGTTTCAGACTTAGAAAACAGTGTTGTTTTATTTCGACCTTAGAGTCGCGCTAGTAGTATTACGGTTTTCTGGCTGTTTTGAGTTTTTTTTTTTTTGGGTTTTGATCCTCGCCCTTTGGCGTTGTATATTATATTGTTGTGTGGTTGTGACCGTCTTTGACGAAGAGCTAGCTCCCGCTTGGGGATGCCTTTTATCATTTCATATATATTATTCTTGTTGTACCCCGTTCGGGGCCAGTTTTTACAAAGGAAACTCTGCCGAAATTTTCAGGAAAGGTTACACATTTTAAAAAAATGCATATTCGTCTTAGTTATTTAAAAACTTTGATTTCCAAACATGATTTCCTTACTTTTCAAAAACAGTTTTTCCTTATTTACTCTTTAAATGGTTTTAGATTGCTGGGCTTTTGGCTTACTTGGATCAGATGGGGTCCTATAGACTTCATATGGTTCAAGGGCCAGTCACGTGCTCTTTCGGGTCGTGACATATTGGCATATCGCAGACCTATCATTTCGAATATCCTCTCGAACTGTGTTTGAGAGATGGCCTTTGTGAGTGGATCTGCAGTGTTACTTTCCGTATCTACTCTCCTCACCTCGGTCTCCCGGCGATCAACAATCTCCCTGATCAGGTGGTACCGCCTCAAGATATGTCTGAACTTCTGATGGGACCTGGGTTTCTTCGCTAAAGCTATAGCACCGTTGTTGTCACAATACAGAGGTATTGGATCTACAATGGACGGAACCTACTGAAGTTCTGTTAGGAACTTACTCATCCAGACTGCTTCTTTCACGGCATCACAAGCAGCGATATACTCCGCTTCAATCATCGAGTTAGCAACGGTGTCCTTCTTGGAGCTCTTCCAACAGACCGCCCCTCAATTGAGGGTAAAGACATAACCCGACATGGACTCGGAGTCATCCTTGTCACTTTAGAAGCTGGAGTCAGCAAAGGCCTCGATCTGGAGGTCTTTTCCGCCATACACTAAGAACATTTCCTTAGTCCTTCTCAGGTACTTGAGAATGTTCTTTACTGTTATCTAGTGCTTCTCCCCTGGGTTTGACTGATACCCGCTTACAACGCTCAGAGCGTAAGCAACATCTAGTCTGGTACACAACATCGCATACATTATAGAGCCTACCGCAGAAGCGTATGGTATAATCGACATGCGAGCCCTTTCCAAATCAGTCTTGGGAGACATCTCTTTGGAGATGGTGATTCCGTGACAAGCCGGTAGACTACCGCGCTTTGAATCTTCCATACTATATCTTTTCAGTATGGTGTCGATGTACATGGACTGTGAAAGTCCTAACATCTCTAAGATCTATCACGATAGATCTGGATCCCCATAATGTAGGAGGCATCACCCAGGTCTTTCATGGAAAACCTTTGTGATAAGAATCCTTTGACCAATTGTAGCATAGGAATGTCATTTCCTATCAAGAGAATGCCATCCACGTACAAGACGAGGAATATCACAGTTCTCGCTACAATCTTACTATAGATGCATGGTTCTTCTGGATTTTTGATAAAGTCTAATTCTTTGACCGTCTCATCAAAACAGATGTTCCAACTCCGCGATGCCTGCTTTAATCCATAAATGGATTTAAGCAACTTGCAAACTTTCCCGCTGCTCCCACTCTGAATGAAACCTTCTGGCTGATCCATATAGACGCACTCTTCCAAATGTCCATTCAGAAAAGCGGTCTTTACGTCTATCTGCCAAATTTCATAATCGCGGAAGGCGGCAATTGCAAGAAGGATCCGAATGGATTTGAGCATAGCCACTGTTGAGTTATCGCAGAGCGCGGCCATCAATCCGTGGCCAAAAGCGGAATAATTTTTTTCTAAACCTGCGCTATCGCAACCCCGAATACGGATCGACCATTAACCCTAAAAACTAGCAAGCTAAAAAGGAGTTGAGATGTTATACCGAATGATCCATGTCCTTCGGTCTTTAACCTCTTCCCAAGCTCCTAGTGGCCACCATGATCAGGTTTGATCGTCGGTCTCCCTCCATCGAAGATGATACACCCGAGAGTCTATGAATCGAGCTCCTACTCCAAAACCGAAGTAACTAGGGTATCTAGTTTGCCAAACTTGATAGCCTAGAAGATGTAGAGTCTAATGGAGGATTAATTTGTCTCTAAACACCCTAAGTTTCTCAACACATGAGAGGGTTAGGGTAGAGGAAGAAGAAGATGCCATGGGAGATGAGAGTGAAGCTTGAGCAAAAGCAAGAAAGAATGATCAATAATTGTTGTGAGTGTGTGAGAGGAATGAAGCAACTTTGGAAATAATATCTCAAGTCTCACAACAAATATCTCACACCACAAACAAAAGACTCAAGCATGCCACAATAGTGTTTCCATGACTCACCGCCATGAGTCACACCTTGAACCATGCTTCAATCAATGCCAAGCCCACTCATCTCTCAACCTCATTAAATATTTAACAAAAAGATTAAAACAATAATGAGGTTGCAACTTATAGAAACCTTCTTGTAATAAATTACAAGAATGCCCCTCATCTGTACATACATACCCGTATCCGTATTCTGAAAAATACGAATACAATGAGATAAAAATAATCCAACAATATAATACTAGGATCCGGCTTAAACCAAAGCCCACCAGTATTATCCGTCCGAATCATGATACGTGCATAAGTGCACGTATATGATCGAACCCTGCCGTAAAACCATACAGCCTCTACATCGTTTCGCCCGAAGCAGGGAAACCCTCTGTGTGGGACTCTAAAGACTCGTCAATACGCTGGCAGTGGGTTTAACCACAAGCACGTCAGCGGCACTAGCTGTACGTAACGGCTACCTAGGTATTAAGCGAAAAGAAGGCCGATGAGCAAACTCATCCTGACCCCTACCGAGCCTGTCCTTTGACAATATCCATAATGTATGGTCTCTTTGTCTAAGAATATCGCATATCGAGTCTAGGGGTGGATAAAGTCAGACCCCTAATAACGTGACATTCAGTGTCGGTATGTAGCCCATCACAAACTGAGAAACTACTGATCCTGTATCAGTAATTGTCGACTACCTTGATCAAGGGTTTCTGGTGATGGCCACCCGTGCACAACGCGACATGAACCCCTAATACCGGGAGAGACAAATCCCCGATGATCCGCTCACTGTCTCCATGTGGCTCGTGACTGTACCCAACTAAAACCTGTTTGCACGATTCCTTTGAGCCGTGGTAGGTTAGTAATCAAAGCACAGTGGGAACTCACACGAGACAAATGTCGATCTCAGGTCCATAGACTAATCTATACACATGTCACCTGGGAACTGCTATCTGACAATAGGTATAATACCAACTAGCATGTTCCCGATATGTCCGTCCAGTGTACTCATAACCCAATGAGCACTTGCATACTATCTTAGGTGAATAAGCTAACATCAATAGCTTATGAGACCGGCCACTGCCTCTCGTCGGGGTCTCGATCAGTATACATTAGTCTACTCTGGAGTATCGATGCCCAGTCTCGATACTCCCACGACCAGGGACTTTTAAGGATGTTCTTATATACTACCCAGCTCCCATGTATATGATCGCCATCATAATGCTGGTAGTCAAGCAAGAATCCTATGGTCTCTATCAGCATGTAATAGTGAATTGTAATGCCACCTAAAGCATGTACATGATGATAAAGATAAACCAGATATCATACTATCATTTTGAATAAGACTGTTCTACCCATATAGGTCCTCCCTCAATCATCTAATCATGTTCCTGTGATTACAATAATTGACTTGAGGGCAGTATAGCCAACAATCTCCCACTTGCACTTAAGGCTAATTATTGCGGTGTCGCATACTCACAGCATGTATGATACCGAACACCCAATTCCTCTACTAATCAGTTTCGCAAAGCCTGTTTGTGAAACTATTGCGTTCGAGAAATAGCCTCAGTGAGTGGATCCACTCCAATGTTTCTTTCTATATCTCTCTATATCTCAACTTCGCGGAGAACCACTATCTCCCTAATGAGCAATACCTGTCTTAGAATTTTTCTGGATATCTGATGGGACCCAGTTCATAAATGAACTCCAAATACAGCAAACTTCTTAGACTGTATCTTCTACTGAATTTAATCAGTATCCAACGCCATGCCTCCTCAGTATCCGCTTGGACCACCTGTCCAAACTACTGCCCCTCATTTGAGGGAAAACTATAACTCGGACAGGCACTCTGTCATCCAGGTCACCTTGGAAGCCTGAAATGATAACCGCCTCCCAAAGTAGGCTGCTGTTACCATATTCTAAGAACATTCACTTATGTTCAAAACTGCTTTCCTCCGTTTCTCCAGGATTGGATTAATATATACTTTTTGCAACCTGTGCGAAAACAATATGTGGTGTTGTACTTGACATTACATGATTAACTCAATTGCCTAAGCAAGTGATATGCTAATCATGCAAATCCCTCTCCCCTTTAGTCTGTAAGAAATCCTTTAGAGAGGGTGACTCCATCACCTGCAGGTACACCACCATGCCAGGAGTCAACCATTCTAAAACACCTTTAGAATAATGTCAAAGTACCCAAATTGGGACACTTCCCAAATCTAGATCTAAAACCATAGATCTAGTCACCAGAATCCTTGATATTATATCATTATCCAATGTGGAGAAACCCTTTGTGATAACCATAGTTTAACCGATCGTAGTATAGGAAGATCTCTTCCTATCTATGCATGTCATCCAAATACCAGGAAATCACACCCTACTTGTTAGTGATATATGCCATAGAGCCCATTATTGTATCATACTGGATTGTATATTACTTAATGGAAACTTGGGATATACACAGGTATAGTAACAGTCTTGCTCAAAATGGTAGTATGCTACCTGGTTTGTATCTACCTCAATATGTGCATGTGTTTTCTTAGCATATCGCTTATACATATTGGTAGAGCCTTTAGGATCTTTTGCTTGATTACCAGCGTTGTGATGGCAGTCACACTAGTGGGGGCTAGGTAATCTATAAGCACATCCTATACAGGTCCCTAGTCGTATGATTATCGAGATGGGGCATCGATACTCCAGAGTAGACTAGTGTATACGCTTCTCATCCCAGCAGGGGAGATGGTCTGTCCTACAGCCATTAGTATTGCTCATTGGGTTATGAGTACACTGGACAGGACTCGTCGGGAACTTCTGGTGGGTATTATACCTATCGTCGGGTAGCAGTTCCCAGGTGACATAAGTACAGCTTAGTTCGTCGACTTGACACTGCTACTTCGTCTCGAGTGTGATCCCACTGTGCTTTGATTACTACCCTACCATGGCTCAAAGGAGTCGTACAAATAGGTAGTAGTTGGGTGCAGTCCCGAAGCACTTGGAGGCAGCGGCGGTTAGATAGGATTCGTCTCTCCCAGTGTTGGGGGTTGATGTCGCGTTGTGTTCGGAAAGCCATTACACAAAGTCCTTGGCCAAGGCAAGCGAGATTTACTGGTAGGTACTCCAGTAGTTTCTCGGGGTGTTTTGGGCTATACTCCGACATGACTTATTGCGCTATTAGGGGTCTGACGATTACCGCTCCCATAGGCCCGATATGCGATACTCTTAGACGGACAGACCGGACTGTACGGAGATTGTCACAGATAGGCTCAGTAGGAGTTCGGATGAGTTAGGTCATCGGCCTTCTTATCGACATATACCTGGGTAGCCGTTACGTGCAGTTAGTACCGCTTGCGGCTTGTGGTTAAACCCACTACTAGCGTAGTGTCGAGTCTTTAGAGTCCCACACAGAGGGTTTCCCTACACCGGGCAAAAGGTGTAGAGGCCGTATGGTTTTACGACAAGGCTTCGATCACGTACGTGCACTTGTGCGCGTATGATGATTGGGCGGATAATACGAGTGGGCTTTGGTTTAAGCCGGATCCTAGTATTGTATTGAAGGGTTGTTTTCGTCTCTTTGTATTCGTATTCTTACGGATGAGGGGCATTCTCGTAAATTCTCGGGAAAGCTTCTAGAAGAGGAACCTAATTAGGGTTTAATTCTTTTTGGATTAAACAAAATTGGGTGGAGGAATGAGGTAGAGTTTTATATTGAATCTAGCATGACTACTTGGTGACTCATGGTCATGACTCATCACTAGATATTTATGAAGCATAATTGATATTTTGTTGTGATATTTATCTCATAAATTATTTATATGCTTCATTTTTATCAAGAGAGGGCAGCCAAGCTTTACTCAAGTTCTCACTTCACTTTCACTTCCTCAAGTGTTCTTCTTCTTCTTCATCAAAACCTTAAAGCTCTCATGTGTTGAGAATCCTAGGGTTCCAAGAGACAAATCACTTCATCTTCTCACCACCTAGGACTTCTAGTTTAGCGAACTAGAAGCCGTAGTTATCTCAGATTCGAGGTAGGAGCTCAGACTATAGACTCTCAGGTGATCGTCTTTGACTCGAAGAGGCCGTCGAGGTTTCCCGATCCGTTTCGATCCTTGGAGCTGACGACGAGGTGGAGGACAGTGAAGAAGACTCAAAGGACTTGGTATCGTGAGGTATAACTTTCATCCGAGTAGTCAAACCTCATTACAAGTTAGCTTGTTAGGGTTTAGACATGATCCTGGAGTTCAAGTCGGTGTTGCGAGCTTTGAAAAATCGTTTTTTGCATATTCCGCCTCCCCGCGAACCCGCGGGGTGCGCAACATCGACTTACACTACTACCTTCTTATCTGATCCATCTCTCGTTCTGATGAAGTCAAACTCTATGACTTTCACATCAAAAATAGATGATCTATCTCCACTATACTTGCTTTAGTCTATAAATAGAAATAAACAACTTGCCCACTATACTTCCGCTGCTCCTACTGACTACAACAACTCTCTGGCAGACATGCACTTCTAAAGACAATTTAGAACGACGCTATACTCATCCTCATCTCGGATCTCATAATTTAGAACAACATCAGTGGCAAGTTTGTCTAAACAAGAACCACCCTGTCACCGTCTTTGAGGAGACCGAAGTAACTCTCGGGTGCTTGAGGTTACCCACCAAATCTGCGGAGTGGCTAATGAAATTTCGAATCCAATTGAATCTTTAGGTCCTACTAAATTTTCAGTAATCGTTTGTGGTTCTGGAATCACTTCCAGTTCTACCATACTCCCACTAATGTTTTATGAAAAGAATCCATTTTAATAAAACTGGTGGCGAGTCAAGAACAATATAACTATTGATCTTGCAGATGGTAGAATGTTAACCCTTGTCAAAACCCGGGAAAACCCACAAACTGCCATCACTGAAGCGTGCCTTGAGTTTCTCCAGATTCTGGTTTTAAGAATAAGCCGGACAACTCCATATACCTTAACATTGTTAAGGTACAATCCATTCTATATCCACTATAGAAACATAAGCACTGATTTAATTGGAACCAGATTTAAAAATCATGTAGCTGTTTCTAGTGCATATCAACCAAATGGAAGGAGGCCAATCAGCATTACTCATCTATGAGTGCATCCACATATGAGTAACCTGAAAGAGAAGCAAGTTCTCAAAACCATTACTATCAACGGAATACCTAGCACAAGTATCTACATCTTGTATCACCTTGAAATATCCTGATACTTTGCAACATATGGTTCTCTACTTTATTCTTATATCCATGACTTCTTAAAACTTGGACCCTGTATTTCTACGAAATACTCATTTAAAAACAGAGAAGTTACAAATATACAGAATATAGTACGAGCTCCAACACCTTTGTCCTAATGGACACTGGACAACATACAATACTTTGTATAAGTCTCTTGAGTTTAATAACTCAAACCCTGTGCGTCGTAGGTTGAAAACTGTATAATGGTTAAGAAGAATTACACCTCTGTTGAATGCTCCTTACCTAATCACCAACTGATATAGGTAAATGTCATAGACATAATTTTAAAAAGTTATATCTCACTTTAAAAAATAAATGTACAGATATATCAGTTTGAAATTGGTGCATAACATTGGATATTCAAAACCAAATATTTGCCGTCAAGCAAAACCCAGGTGATTTCCTCAAATATCACCAATTACAACGAATTCCGATATAATGAGGATATAATCACCTAATTCCAAATATCTTACTCCCACTCACCATCTGTAACGCCATACAGATGTAAGAATCAAATCTGGTAAATACATACCCTGGAGTTAGAATCTAATTGGGAAATCAGTTTTCAATTAACAATGCACAGTGAAACCGAAACATGAAAATGTTTCGGAGGGGTATCCGGGTATTCCTAGTAATGCCTCTTCCACTATCCTGATTCATGATTATAACCATATATTTCTTTGCCATCTCTCCAATCCCTTTATATGTTTTTACTTATTATCTTCAGTACACCGCACTTAGGCTAAATGGTTTTCTTCCTTCTATACCTTTTGGCACCAGCCTATGGTTTGGAAGAAGACTATCCAATAAGCGTAATAGGTCTACTCTCCTAATCGTAGGAGCTCACTCAACCCGGGAGAAGGTTAAAGGTAAAAAACAACCTGAATAATCCTATTCGATTTCTCGTGAACCGGAAACCATCCTCGAACTGAAACAAGTTCCTTCGAGTTCATATGTTACTATACGATGGCGTATCCAATAAATGTGGATCTTCGTAGTGATACAGAATGTTCCGGAGAAATACAAAAGGTGAAGTAGGAGTGGTGATGATATACGCGGCTTCGTCGTGAATGATAGCAGTCGCAATTTACTTTTCCCTCTTTCTAATCCCTTTATATGTCTTATCTTATTACCTTCTGTACACCACACTTAGGCTAATTGGTTTTCTTCCTTCCCTACATTTCGGCACCAGCCTATAGTTTGGAAGAAGACTATCCAATAAGCGTAATAGGTGTACTCTCCTAAATACCAGGAGCCTTCGCAACCTGAGATAAGGTAAAGGGAAAAGACAACTGAATAGTCCTATTCTATTTCTCCACAACCGGAAACCATCCTCGAATCTGAAATAAGTTTCTTTGAGTTCGTATGTAACTATACGATGGCATATCCAATAAATGTGGATCTTCGTAGTGATACGGAATGTTCCGGCGAAATGCAAAGGGTAATATAGGAGCGGTAACGATATATGCGACTCTGACAATCCAAAAGCCAATGTGTTTTAAAAAGGTTCGGTTAACATGGTTAATGAGTTTTAGTTTAGGTCGGGTCAAGGTAGCTGCCAAAGAGAGAGAGAAAAGAAACAATCAGCGTGCACTCTAACCTAGATTAGAATGGTTATTTATTTATCTAATCAGGATGTCTCCTACTGTTTCCTCGAATTCTCCTTCAAACCCAAAAGGAGAATTAGTCGGGATCATCTAAAATCACCCGAGGAGTAACACCTACTCATCAGTGGGAATCAGGATCCAACTATCATCGCATGATAACTTGATGGTGTTAGTGTATATGCCCTAGATGCCATTACTGTATGATACTAGTTTGTATATTACTTAATGGAAGCTTGGGATATTCACCTTGTATAAACAATCTTGCTCAATATATTAGTATGCTACTTGGTTTGTTTCTACTTCAATGTGTACATGTGTTTATTTTAGTATATCACCTATATACATTAGTGGAGCCCTTAGGATCTTTGCTTGATTGCCAGCGTTGTGATGGCAGTCACACTAGTGGGGGCTGGGTAATCTATAAGCACATCCTTATGCAGGTCCCTAGTCGCAGGACTATCGAGACAGGGCATCGATACTCCGGAGTAGACTAGCGCATGCGCTTCTCATCCCAGTATGGGAGACGGTCTGTCCCACAGCCGTTAGTATGTCGTACTGGAGATAGTATGCGGGTGCTCGTTAGGTTACGAGTACACTGGACAGGACTCGTCGGGAACTGACCTGTTGGTATTATACCTATCATCAGTTATCAGTTCCCAGGTGACATGAGTACAGCTTAGTCCGCTGACTTGACACTGTCACTTCGCCTTGAGTGTGTTCCCATTGTACTTTGATTACTACCCTACCACGGCTCAAAGGAGTCGTGCAAACAGGTAGTAGTTGGGTACTGTCCCGAAGCACTTGGAGGGAGTGACGGTTAGACAGGATTCATCTCTCCCGATATTGGGGGTTGACATCGCGCTGTGTCCAGGAGAGCCATTACACGAGTAGTCCCTGGCCAGGGCAATCGAGATATACTGGTAGGCTTCCAGTGTTATCTCAGGTTGTTTTGGGCTTCACTCCGACACGACTTGTACTGCTATTAGGGGACTGACGTTTACCGCCCCCCTAGGCCCGCCATGCGATGTATCAGACGAACAGACCGGACTGTACGGAGACTGTCACAGTCAGACTCAGTAGGAGTGCAGATGGGTTTCACCACGTCAGTCTTCTTGTCGGCATCTACCTGGGGACCGTTACGCACAGCTAGTGCCGGTTGCGGTCTGTGGTTAAACCCACTGCCAGCGTAGTGTCGAGTCTTTAGAGTCCCACACAGAAAGCTATTCGCCTTTAGGCAAAAGAGTAGAGGTCGCATGGTTTTGCGACAGGGTTCGGTCACATCCGTGCACTTATGCACGTACAGTGTCCGGACAGTTAACACTAGCGGGCTTTGGTTTAAGCCAAATCCTAGTGTACGTTTTGGGATTGGTTTTATCCAGAATGTATTCGTGTTCCTCGGAACGCGGATGCGGGTGTGTATGCACAGTTGACGGGGAGACAGAGGCAGAGGATTCTCATTAGGGTTGTTGACTGTTGACTGTTGGCTATTGACTTTTTGCTCAACCCTAATGAGAATATGATATGTAATTAACAATAATATTAATTAAGTATTATGGTGACATGGTTATTGAGGGGTTGACTTTGTTGACCGGTTGACTAGGTTGGACTAGTTGACCATCATGATGACAATGGCTATCATTTCATGGCAAAGACTTTTTACTTGCTTGTTTCTCTTGTGAAAAATGAGTGCATGAAATGATATGGCTATTGTAGCTTAAACCATCACATAATACTTGATTGCTATTTTTTGTGATGATGGCTTTGGATTATGAGAGCCAAGAGAGAAAAGTCTTGCTCATTCTTTGATTTCCTTTCTCTCTCGTGTTCTTGAGCTCTCATCTTCTTCCTCTTGCTCTCCCTCTCTTTAGTTTATGGTTCACTTGTCTCATGTGTTGAGAAACAAGAACCATAGAGAAAATCCCAACACACTCTCCTCTACTCACTCTAGTTCACAAGGTTTAGCAAACCGAGTGAACTAGTTTCTTCAAAGATCGAAGAAGAAGCCAAAGGTAGAAGCTTTCAGGTGGATCGATCTTCGGCGCAAGGAGACGACGGGGTGAAGCCGATCCGGACAACCATCGAGAGTCAAAGACGAAGGAGTTCAAGAAAGAAAGGTATAACCCCCTAACCGAGTAGTTAACAACTCCTAATTAGGTTGTTAGTTAGATGTTTAACAAAGATCCGGTTTTGAGTCCATGTTACCGCCTCTAGAAAATTGTTTTTCACCAAATTCCGCATGCCTGAAAGTACCGTGAGAGGTAGCATGGACTTACAGTGGTATCAGAGCCTAGTTAAACTCTATCTAACATGTTAGCAAAGTAACTAGAAGATCGATCAAAGAAAAAGTCACGAAACGAACCCGATATGTCAAGTTTCTACCGATTTTTTTTCTGTTCAAAAATTGATAAATTTCATCTTAAAAATCGGCTCAGGCTTTTTATAGAATAACCACAAAATTTGGTCCCACGAACCGATCAAAGAGCCGAGGTCCAAATTTAGTGCCGTGTATTTCTGGGGTTGTTTTGGGATTTTTGGAATATGTCTTTTCAGCTCAGATTTTCCAGAACGAAAATTTTGTGTTTGGGGCCTAAAAATCCGTATTTTTGATCGAACTTCTAAAGACTTAAGCTGACGGGTTTTATCTGTGATGTGATATTTGTATTGAACGTCTGCTAATCGCTATATGTCGATTAGTGGGAGTTATACAAATCTGTGATCTGTAATGTTAATGGTTTGTGTATATGAATTCATTGGATTGTCGCGGGTGAATAGCCGGGGGTTGTGAGACGAGAGTTTTCTTTTCTTTCAATTCATGTAACTTTGTAAATTGATGTAATAATTATTTGTATGGCCGCACAACCGGGTCGGGGTTGTTGCCGTCATTGTATAATTTCTTTTTACTGTTTTTGCTCCTAGGATAGACCCATGGAGGGGGTGCACAAACTATCGGGTATGCCGAAGTGCCGAGTGGCCTACTCACGGGGTTGAGGGAGGTTGCTTCGCTTCGGGTACTTGGCGGGTAGTTTGCCGCACCCGTAGGGGTCTTGGGTGGGGTATTGGCTATTCACCGCGACCGTGTAATCTGCTTTTCGTTACAGGCTCGTATGAATTGCGGGTTCCTAGTATATCCAATGTGTTCATCTGTGATCTGAAATGGCTATCATTGCAATGTATATCTATATATGACATTATTTAGGCGTTGCTTATGTTTTACAGCCGCGCTAGCCCAGCCCCCGCTCTGTCGTTAGTTAAGTAACCTAACGGGTAATGACGGGGCCCCGTGGCGAATGCGAATGGCATAAGCGTACGTCATATTTTGGTTGTTTTCTGCAATGGTAGGATTAAATGATGGGACGCATTAAAAGAACTAATGCAAGAATATCACGCATTAAAAGAACTAATGCAAGAAAATAAACCAAGTAAAAGTCGTTGGAACACTTTCGAAAAACCACTCGGTTCTTTTCAAAACCAACTTTTAAATGCGGAGTTTGAGCCACTCCTTTTAAAAGCTATCTCGTTCCATCGATTATATCAAGTTCTCTACATTCACGGTTTCGCCAAAACCATTCGTAGCCCTCCGTCGTTTCACATGAATAGTCAATAGTATTCAAGCTATGTTTGTTGGCCAAAGTCAAGGCATAGTGATTGGTAGCTATTGGGTATTCATGTGCAGCATAGATAGATGCGTTGGTTTGGAACAGTCGTACTGCCTTGTTGGTCAAAGTCAAGGATAGGTACGGGTGGATTCAAATTAACCTGGAGAATGACGGGTAGAACTTGACATGTGACTTATGATTTGTTGGCCAAAGTCAAGGTCATAAGAGCATGGGGCAAAAATCCACATCGGGAGTTTCAAATGAACTGAAACTTGCTAGTGTTGCATACCATTTGGAGTGATGATTCTGGTAGGATTCCTTCGGTTTCGTCACGAGATGATATTTGGATCCCGATCCTACTGTGAGTATATGCTACTCCTCGGGAAATTTCTCACTTAACGATCAATGCTATAAACCTAGTAGGTGTCTAGAAAGGTGTTAGCGGGGCTACGCCCACAGGGAAAAGAGGTTCTTAAATTAAGGAACTTCGCGAAAGCGTTGGAAAACCTCCCTCGAAGTACCGACACCAGCCTGGCCGAACGGTTAAGCAAGTATTGTACGGTGAGATTGATCCTGACTAATTCTTCCTTTTTGGTTTGAGGAGGGATTCGAGAAACAGTGGGAGCCATCCTGTTTAGACAAACTAAAAACCACTCCAAACTTGCAAGAGCGTCATGCTGAGTGTTTCTTCTCTCTCCGAATTGCAGCGACCAATCGACATGACTGGACTTAAGTTACTTCTAGATAAAAACATACTGACAGGGCCAAACTATAAAGATTGGCTCAGGAATGTCAAAATGGCAATCACTTACGACAAGCTGGGGTATCTTCTTACCACCAAAGCTCCCCCTGTCCCAGGTCCCACCTCCAGCGTCGTGGATAAGGAAATCCATAAGACTTGGGAGATTGATAGCGCGAAGGCCAAGTGCCTCGTACTTGCCTCTATGGACAACGAACATCAGAGGAGGCACGAGAATATGGACCTCGAATCCATATTTCTCCATACAAAAGAACTGTATGGAGAGCAATCTCGTATCGCAAGATACGAAGTGTCGAAGAAGTTATTTTCGGCAAGGTTGGCCATCGGATCATCGGTAGCGGAACACGTGCTTAAGATGATTGGCTTCATTGAGGAGCTCGCGGAACTTGGGACCACGTTAGAGAACGAGCTCTATACGGACTTGATTCTCCAGTCCCTTCCTTCCACTTATGCCCAGTTTATCCTGAACTTCAACTTACAAGAAAAAGAAGTTGAACTTTCAGAACTCCTCAACATGCTGAGGAGTGCAGAGGGCACCCTACAGAAAGGTAGGGGAACATCCACTTTGTTTGTAGGATGATCTTCCTCTTCTAGGTCCAAGGCGAAAGCCAAGGGAAAGAAGAAGAAAGCCCCCGCCAAACCAAGGGGCGGTGTTGGTAAAGTGGATACGAAAGGAAAGGCAAAGGCAACAAAGAAAGCGGGGCAGCTTGTGGACAAAGAAGAATGCTTCTATTGTCATAAGAAGGGACACTGGAAGAATGATTGCAGGGCTTGGAAAGCCAAGACACAGGAATTGAAGCAGGTTGCGGCTTCAGCTTCAGGTGTGTATGTTATTGAAAACTGTCTTTCAATAAACTCTACTTCCTGGGTATTGGATACCGGATCAGGATCTCATATCTGTAATTCTTTGCAGGCGTTGAGAAACCGTAGGGTTTTTGAAGGCAGGTGACATGACCCTCATAGTTGCAAACGGAGCTAGCATGGATGCTAAGGCCGTGGGGGACTATCACCTGGGAATGTCAGATGGACATGTTTTGGTTTTGCGTAATTGCTTTTTTGTACCCAACGCAACTTGTAATATCATTTCTGTATCTTTGGTTTCAAAAGAAGGTTATGAATTTGCGTTTGTAAGCAATGTTGTAAACATTCACCTTAATCAAGTTCTGATTGGGTCAGGTACATTGAGCAATGGTATATACGTATTAAACCAACCACAGATTTTCTATGTCCAGAATACACACAAAAGAAAGTCTCCGGAAATAAATCAGACTTTCTTATGGCATTGTAGACTAGGTCACATCAATGAGAGAAGGTTGACGAAGTTACATACAGAAGGATATTTGAATCCGTTCGAGTATCAATCGTATGCCACTTGTCAATCCTGTCTCAAAGGAAAGATGACAAAGACTCCGTTCACTGGACACGGAGTAAGAGCGAGCGAGCTCTTGGGACTCGTACACAGCGACGTGTGCAGTCCAATGTCTACACATGCGCGAAGCGGTTATTCTTACTTCATTACTTTTACGGATGACTTTTCAAGGTACGGTTATGTCTTCTTAATGAAACATAAGTCCGAAGCCTTTGGAAAATTCCAGGAATATAAGAATGAAGTAGAAAAACAAACCGGCAAAAGTATCAAGATTCTAAGATCGGATCGAGGTGGTGAATACTTGAGTGCCGAGTTCCTGGACTATTTAAAAGAGAACGGAATTCTCTCTCAGCTTACTCCTCCATACACACCGCAACATAACGGTGTATCGGAGAGACGAAATCGAACCCTATTGGATATGGTACGGTCCATGATGAGTAACGCTGAGTTACCGCGATCATTCTGGGGGTATGCGCTAGAATCAGCTGCATACCTTTTGAACCGAGTTCCAACTAAGACTGTGCCTACTACACCATATGAGATGTGGTGTGGGAAGAGACCCTATCTTAAGCACATTAAGACATGGGGATGTCCAGCTTTTGTTAAAAAGCAGCATGCGGACAAGCTCGAGGCACGCTCAGTACAGTGTAAGTTCGTGGGATATCCAAAGAACTCCAAGGGATATTTCTTCTACTGCGAAGAGGAACAAAAGGTTTTTGTTTCTCGTCATGCCTACTTCTTGGAAACTGAGTTTTTGGAAACCCAGATAAGTGGGAGCACAGTAGAACTGGAAGAAATTCCAGAACCACGAGCTATTACTGAAGCTTAGTGGAACCAGAGGGTTCAAAAGAACAGGACATTCCTACGCCGCTCCGCAGAAGTAGTAGGCAGTCTCATCCGCCCGAGAGATACTACGGTTTTCTCATAGACGGGGATAGAGAGGATTGCATCATAGATTATGATGAGCCTACTAGCTTCCAGCAAGCCGTTCAGAGCGTCGACTCGGTAAAATGGCTGGATGCAATGCAGACCGAAATGGAGTCCATGTACACCAACAAAGTATGGACGTTGGACATTGCTCCAGACGGGGTAAAACCCGTAGGATGGAAGTGGATCTTCAAAAGGAAGATTGGTGTAGATGGACAGGTTGAGACCTATAAAGCTAGACTGGTTGCAAAGGGTTTTCGTCAAAGACCTGGTTTGGACTATGACGAGACCTTTTCTCCAGTAGCTATGCTGAAATCCATTCGGATCCTTCTTGCCATTGCTGCTTTCAACGATTATGAGATTTGGCAGATGGACGTAAAGACCGCTTTTCTAAATGGAAATTTAGAGGAGTGTGTCTATATGGACCAGCCAGAGGGTTTCATTCAGAGTGGGAGCAGCGGAAAGGTGTGCAAGTTGCTTAAGTCCATTTACGGACTAAAGCAGGCATTGCGGAGTCGGAACATCTGTTTTGATGAGACGGTCAAGGAATTTGTCTTTATCAAAAATCCTGATGAACCATGCATCTATAGTAGATTTGTAGCAAGAACTGTAGTATTCTTCGTTTTATACGTGGATGACATTCTCTTAATAGGAAATGACATTCCTATGCTACAATCTGTCAAGGGGTTCTTGTCACACAGGTTCTCCATGAAAGACCTGGGTGATGCCTCATACATCCTGGGGATCCGGATCCATCATGATAGATCCAAGAGGATATTAGGACTTTCACAGTCCAGGTACATCGACACCATACTGAAAAGATTCAGTATGGAAGATTCCAAGCGCGGTAATCTACCGGCTTGTCACGGGATCACCCTCTCCAAAGAGATGTCTCCCAAGACTGATTTGGAAAGGGATCGCATATCTATTATACCCTACGCTTCTGCGGTAGGCTCTATAATGTATGCGATGTTGTGTACCAGACCGGATGTAACTTATGCACTGAGTGTAGTAAGCCGGTATCAGTCAAACCCTGGGGAGAAACACTGGATAGCGGTAAAGAACATTCTCAAGTACCTGAGAAGGACTAAGGAGATGTTCTTGGTGTATGGCGGAAAAGACCTCCAGATCGAGGCCTTTGCTGACTCCAGCTTCCAGAGTGACAAGGATGATTCCAAGTCCATGTCGGGTTTTGTCTTTACCCTCAATGGAGGGGCGGTGTGTTGGAAGAGTTCCAAACAGGAAACCGTTGCAGACTCGACGATGGAAGCGGAATACATCGCTGCATCTGATGCCGCAAAAGAAGCTGTCTGGATGAGGAAGTTCTTGAAAGAACTTCAGGTGGTTCCGTCCATTGTTGATCCAATACCTCTGTATTGCGACAACAACGGGGCTATAGCTTTAGCGAAGGAACCCAGGTCCCATCAGAGATCCAGACACATCTTGAGGCGGTATCACCTGATCAGGGAGATCGTGGATCGTCAGGAGATCGAAGTTCGGAGGGTCGCTTCAGAAGATAACACTGCAGATCCATTCACCGAGGCCTTGCCCCAGACTCAGTTCGAGCGGCTGATCGAGATGATAGGTCTTCGATACGCCAGTACATAGCCTTAGTGCAAGTGGGAGATTGTTAGTGTATATGCCCTAGAGGCCATTACTGTATGATACTAGTTTGTATATTACTTAATGGAAGCTTGGGATATTCACCTTGTATGAACAATCTTGCTCAATATAGTAGTATGCTACTTGGTTTGTTTCTACTTCAATGTGTACATGTGTTTATTTTGGTATATCACCTATACACATTAGTAGAGCCCTTATGATCTTTTCTTGATTACCAGCGTTGTGATGGCAGTTACACTAGTGGGGGCTGGGTAATCTATAAGCACATCCTTATGCAGGTCCCTAGTCGCAGGACTATCGAGACAGGGCATCGATACTCCGGAGTAGACTAGCGCATGCGCTTCTCATCCCAGTGTGGGAGACGGTCTGTCCCACAGCCGTTAGTACGTCGTACTGGAGATAGTATGCAGGTGCTCGTTAGGTTACGAGTACACTGGACAGGACTCGTCGGGAACTGACCAGTTGGTATTATACCTATCGTCAGTTATCAGTTCCCAGGTGACATGAGTACAGCTTATTCCGCTGACTTTACACTGTCACTTCGCCTCGAGTGTGTTCCCACTGTACTTTGATTACTACCCTACCACGGCTCAAAGGAGTCGTACAAACAGGTAGTAGTTGGGTACAGTCCCGAAGCACTTGGAGGCAGTGACGGTTAGACTAGATTCGTCTCTCCCGGTATTGGGGGTTGACATCGCGCTGTGTCTAGGAGAGCCATTACACGAGTAGTCCCTGGCTAGGGCAATCGAGATATACTGGTAGGCTTCCAGTGTTATCTCAGGGTGTTTTGGGCTTCACTCCGACACGACTTGTACCGCTATTAGGGGACAGACGTTTACCACCCCTAGGCCCGCCATGCGATGTATCAGACGAACAGACCGGACTGTACGGAGACTGTCACAGTAAGACTCAGTAGGAGTTCAGATGGGTTTCACCTCGTCCGTCTTCTTGTCGGCATTTACCTGGGGACCGTTACGCACAGCTAGTGCCGCTTGCGGTCTGTGGTTAAACCCACTGCCAGCGTAGTGTCGAGTCTTTAGAGTCCTACACAGAAAGCTATTCGCCTTTAGGCAAAAGAGTAGAGGTCGCATGGTTTTGCGACAGGTCGCATGGTTTTGCGACAGGGTTCGGTCACATCCGTGCACTTATGCACGTACAGTGTCCGGACAGTTAACACTAGCGGGCTTTGGTTTAAGCCAGATCCTAGTGTACGTTTTGGGATTGGTTTTATCCAGTATGTATTCGTGTTCCTCGGAACGCGGATGCGGGTGTGTATGCACAGTTGACGGGGAGACAGAGGCAGAGGATTCTCATTAGGGTTGTTGACTGTTGACTGTTGACTATTGACTTTTTGCTCAACCCTAATGAGAATATGATATGTAATTAACATTAATATTAATTAAGTATTATGTGTTAGTGTATATGCCCTAGAGGCCATTACTGTATCATACTGGTTTGTATATTACTTAATGGATGCTTGGGATATTCACCTTGTATATACAATCTTGCTCAAAATAGTAGTATGCTACTTGGTTTGTTTCTACTTCAATGTGTACATGTGTTTATTTTTGTATATCGCCTATACACATTAGTAGAGCCCTTAGGATCTTTGCTTGATTACCAGCGATGTGATGGCCGTCACACTAGTGGGGCTGGGTAATCTATAAGCACATCCTTATGCAGGTCCCTGGTCGCAGGACTATCGAGACAGGGCATCGATACTCCGGAGTAGACCAGCGGATGCGCTTCTCATCCCAGTGTGGGAGACGGTCTGTCCCACAGCCGTCAGTACGTCGTACTTGAGATAGTATGCGGGTGCTCGTTAGGTTACGGGTACACTGGACAGGACTCGTCGGGAACTGACTAGTTGGTATTATACCTATCGTCAGTTATCAGTTCCCAGGTGACATGAGTACAGCTTAGTCCGCTGACTTGACACTGTCACTTCGCCTCGAGTGTGTTCCCACTGTACTTTGATCACTACCCTACCACGGCTCAAAGGAGTCGTGCAAACAGGTAGTGGTTGGGTGCAGTCCCGAAGCACTTGGAGGCAGTGACGGTTAGACAGGATTCGTCTCTCCCGGTATTGGGGGTTGACATCGCGCTGTGTCTAGGAGAGCCATTACACGAGTAGTCCCTGGCCAGGGCAAACGAGATATACTGGTGGGTTTCCAGTGTTATCTCAGGGTGTTTTGGGCTTCGCTCCGGCACGACTTGTACCGCTATTCGGGGACTGACGTTTACCGCCCCCTAGGCCCGCCATGCGATGTATCAGTCGAACAGACCGGACTGTACGGAGAATGTCACACTCAGGCTCAGTAGGAGTTCAGATGGGTTTCGCCTCGTCGGTCTTCTTATCGGCATTACCTGGGGACCGTTACGCACAGCTAGTGCCGCTTGCGGTCTGTGGTTAAACCACTGCCAGCGTAGTGTCGAGTCTTTAGAGTCCCACACAGAAAGCTTTTCGCCTTTAGGCAAAAGAGTAGTGGTCGCATGGTATTGCGACAGGTCGCATGGTTTTGCGACAGGGTTCGGTCACATCCGTGCACTTGTGCACGTACAGTGTCCGGACAGTTTACACTAGCGGGCTTTGTTTAAACCAGATCCTAGTGTACCTTTTGGGATTGGATTTATCCAGTTTGCATTCGTGTTCCTCGGAACGCGGATGCGGGTGTGTATGCACAGTTGACAGGGAGGCAGAGGCAGCGGATTCTCATTGGGGTTGTTGACAGTTGACCGTTGACTATTTGACTTTTGCTCAACCCTAATGAGAATTTGATATGTGATTAACTATTATATTAATTAAGTATTATGGTAACATGGTTGTTGACTTTTGTTGACTTTGTTGACTTGTTGACTTTTGTTGACTTGTTGACTTTGTTGACCGGTTGACTAGGCTTGACTAGTTGACCATCATGATAACCATAGCCATCATTTCATGGCAAAGACTTTTGTTTACTTGCTCATTTGTGTGAAATGAGTGCATGAAATGATATGGTTATGGTTGCTTCAACCATCACATAAGACTTTTTTTGATATGATGGGTTATGATCACTTTGGATTATGAGAGGGTGAAAGACAAAAGAGAGCCTCATTCTTTCTTGCTCATTCTCTCTCTTGTTCTTGAGCTCTCCTCTTGCTCTCACCCTCAACCTCTTCCTCCCTCTCTTGATTCTATGGTTCTCTTGTCTCATGAGTTGAGAATCAAGAACCATAGATAAAATCCCATTCTATTTCTTCTCTACTCATTCTAGTTCACTAGGTTTAGCAAACCAAGTGAACTAGTTTCTTCAAAGAACGAAGAAGGAGCTAAAGGTTGGAGCTTTCAGGTGGATCTATCTTCGGCGTACGGAGACGACGAGAAGAAGCCATCGGACCACCATCGGAGCTTTGAAGACGAAGGAGTTCAAGACAAGCAAGGTATAACCCCCTAACCGAGTAGCTAGAAACTCATAGTTAGGATGTTAGATAGATGTTTAACCAAGATCCGGGTTTTAGGTCCATGTTACCACCTCCGTAAAAATCGTTTTTTACCAAATTCCGCTTTCCCGAAAGTACCGGGAGAGGTAGCATGGACTTACAGTGGTATCAGAGACTAGTTAAACTCTATCTAGCATGTTAGCAAGTAACTAGAAGATCGATCAACGAAAAAGTCCCGAAACAAACCCCAAAAAATTTGCAGTTTCTGTCGATTTTTCCACTGTTCAAAAGTTGATTATTTTAACACCTAAAAATCGGCTCAGGCTTTTCTGTGAACACCCACCAAAATTGGTCGCACGATCGAGTCAAAGCGCCGCGGATCCGCGGCGGGAGCACGCTCCCGCCGCGGATCCGCGGCGGGAGCACGCTCCCGCCGCGGATCCGCGGCCGAGTTGACTCGGCCGTGGTCCCTTTTTGGTGCAGTGTTCTTCTGGGGGTATTTGGGATTTTTGGAATATATATTTTCTGCCCAGATTTTCCAGAACGAAAATTTTATTTTGGGGTCCCGAAAATCCGTATTTTTGATCGAACATCTAAAAGACTTAAGCTAACGGGTTTTCTGTAATGTGTTATTTGTATTGAACGTCTACTAATCGCTATATGTCGATTAGTGGGGGTTATACAAATCTGTGATCTGTAATGTTGCTGGAATGTGGATATGAATATGTTGGATTGTCGCGGTGTGAATAGCCGGGGGTTGTGAGACGAGAGTTTTCTTTTCTTTCAATTCATGTAAATTTGTAAATTGATGTAATAATTATTTGTATGGCCGCACAACCGGGTCGGGGTTGTAGCCGTCATTGTATAATTTCTTTTTACTGTTTTTGCTCCTAGGATAGACCCATGGAGGGGGGTGCACAAACTACCGGGTATGCTGAAGTGTCGAGTCGCCTACTCATGGAGATGAGGGAGGTTACTACGCTTCGGGTACTTGGCGAGTAGTTTGCCGCACCCATAGGAGTCTTGGTGTGGGGTATTTGGCTATTCACCGCGACCGTGCAATCTGTCTTTTGTTACAGGCTCGTACAAGTTACAGATTCCTAGTATATCCAATGTATTCATCTGTGATCTGATATGTTTATCATTGCAGTATATCTATATATGATATTATTTAGGCGTTGCTTATGTTTTACAGACGCGCTAGCCCAGCCCCCGCTCTGTCGTTAGTTAAGTAACCTAACGGGTAATGACGGGGCCCCGTGGCGAATGCGAATGGCATAAGCGTACGTCATATTTTGGTTGTTTTCTGCAATGGTAGGATTAAATGATGGGACGCATTAAAAGAACTAATGCAAGAATATCACGCATTAAAAGAACTAATGCAAGATAATAAACCAAGTTAAAGTCGTTGGAACACTTTCGAAAAACCACTCGGTTCTTTTCAAAACAACTTTTAAATGCGGAGCTTGAGCCACTCCTTTTAAAAGCTATCTCGTTCCATCGACCAAATCAAGTTCACTACGTTCACGGTTTTGCCAAAACCATCCGTAGCCCTCCGTCGTTTCACATGAATAGTCAATAGTATTCAAGCTGTGTTTGTTGGCCAAAGTCAAGGCACAGTGATTGGTAGCTATTGGGTATTCATGTGCAGCATAGATAGATGCGTTGGTTTGGAACAGTCGTACTGCCTTGTTGGCCAAAGTCAAGGGTAGGTGCGGGTGGATTCAAATTAACCTGGAGAACGACGGGCAGAACATGACATGTGACTTATGATTTGTTGGCCAAAGTCAAGGTCATAAGAGCATGGGGCAAAAATCAACATCGGGAGTTTCATAAGTACTGAAACTTGCTAGATTTGCATACCATTTGGAGTGTGATGATTCTGGTAGGATTCCTTCAGTTTCGTCACGCAATGATATTTGGATCCCGATCCTACTGTGAGTATATGCTACTCCTCGGGAAATTTCTCACTTAACGATCAATGCTATAAACCTAGTAGGTGCCTAGAAAGGTGTTAGCGGGGCTACGCCCCCAGGGAAAAGAGGTTCTTTAATTAAGGAATTACGCGAAAGCGTTGGAAAACCTCCCTCGAAGTACCGACACCGGCCTGGCTGAACGGTTAAGCAAGTATTGTACGGTGGGATTGATCCTGACTAATTCTTCCTTTATGGTTTGAGGAGGGATTCGAAAAACAGTGGGAGCCATCCTGTTTAGACAAACTAAAAACCACTCTAAACTTGCAAGAGCATCATGCTGAGTGTTTCTTCTTCTCTCTCCTAATTGCAGCGACCAATCAACATGACTGGACTTAAGTTACTCCTAGATAAAAACAAACTGAAAGGGCCAAACTACAAAGATTGGCTCAGGAATGTCAAGATAGCAATCACTTACGACAAGCTGGGGTATCTTCTTACCACCAAAGCTCCCCCTGTCCCTGGTCCAACTTCCAGCGTCGCGGATAAGGAAATCCGCAAGACTTGGGAGATTGATAGCGCGAAGGCCAAATGCCTCCTGCTTGCCTCGATGTACAACGAACATCAGAGGAGGCACGAGAATATGGACATGGAATCCATATTGCTTCATACAAAAGAACTGTATGGAGAGCAATCTCGTATCGCAAGATACGAAGCGTCGAAAAAGTTATTTTCGACAAGAATGGCCGTCGGATCATCAGTAGCCGAGCACGTGCTAAAGATGATCGGCTTCATTGAGGAGCTCGCTGACCTAGGGATCACATTGGAGAGTGAGCTATATACGGATATAGTTCTCCAGTCCCTTCCTTCCACTTACGCCCAGTTTATACTGAACTTCAACTTACAAGAAAAAGAGGTTGAACTTTCAGAGCTCCTCAACATGCTGAGGAGCGCAGAGGGCACCCTACAGAAAGGTAGGGATACATCCACTTTGTTTGTAGGAGGATCATCTTCTTCTAGGTCCAAGGCGAAAGCCAAGGGAAAGAAGAAGAAGGCCCCCGCCAAACCAAGGGGCGGTGTTAGTAAAGTGGATACGAAGGGAAAAGGTAAAGCAACAAAGATAGCGGGGAAGCTTGTGGATAAGGAAGAATGCTTCTATTGTCATAAGAAAGGACACTGGAAGAATGATTGCAGGGCCTGGAAGGCCAGAACACAGGAATTGAAGCAGGTTGCAGCTTCAGCTTCAGGTGTGTATGTTATTGAAAACTGTCTTTCAATAAACTCTACTTCCTGGGTATTGGATACTGGATCAGGATCTCATATCTGTAATTCTTTGCAGGCGTTGAGAAACCGTAGGGTTTTGAAGGCAGGTGACATGACCCTCAGAGTTGCGAACGGAGCTAGCATGGATGCTAAAGCCGTGGGGGACTATTACCTGGGAATGTCAGATGGACATGTTTTGGTTTTGCGTAATTGCTTTTTTGTACCCAACGCAACTTGTAATATCATTTCTGTATCTTTAGTTTCTAAAGAAGGTTATGAATTTGCGTTTGTAAGTAATGTTGTAAACATTCACCTTAATCAAGTTTTGATTGGGTCAGGTACATTGAGTGATGGTATATACGTGTTAAACCAACCACAGATTTTTAATGTCCAGAATACACACAAGAGAAAGTCTCCAGAAATAAATCAGACTTTCTTATGGCATTGTAGATTGGGTTACATCAATGAGAGAAGGTTGACGAAGTTACATACAGAAGGGTATTTGAATGCGTTCGAATATCAGTCGTATGCCACTTGTCAATCCTGTCTCAAAGGAAAGATGACAAAGACTCCGTTTACTGGACATGGAGTAAGAGCGAGCGAGCTCTTGGGACTCGTACACAGTGACGTGTGCGGTCCAATGTCTACACATGCCCGAAGCGGACATTCTTACTTCATTACTTTTACGGATGACTTCTCAAGATACGGTTATGTCTTCTTAATGAAACATAAGTCCGAGGCCTTTGGAAAATTCCAGGAGTATAAGAATGAAGTAGAGAAACAGACCGGCAAAAGTATTAAGATTCTAAGATCGGATCGAGGTGGAGAATACTTAAGTGCCGAGTTCCTGGACTATTTAAAAGAGAACGGAATTCTCTCTCAGCTTACTTCTCCATACACCCCGCAACATAACGGTGTATCGGAGAGACGGAACCGCACCCTATTGGATATGGTACGGTCCATGATGAGTAACGCTGAGTTACCGCGATCATTCTGGGGATATGCGCTAGAATCAGCAGCATACCTTCTGAACCGAGTTCCTACTAAGACCGTGCCTACTACACCATATGAGATGTGGTGTGGGAAGAGACCCTATCTTAAGCACATTAAGACATGCGGATGTCCAGCTTTTGTCAAAAAGCAGCATGCGGACAAGCTCGAGGCACGCTCGGTACAGTGCAAGTTTGTGGGGTATCCGAAGAACTCCAAAGGATATTTCTTCTACTGTGAAGAGGAACAAAAAGTTCTTGTTTCTCGTCATGCCTACTTCTTGGAAACTGAGTTTTTGGAAACCCAGATAAGTGGGAGCACAGTAGAACTGGAAGAAATTCCAGAACCACGGACTATTACTGAAAGTTTAGTGGAACCAGAGGGTTTGGAAGAACAGGACATTCCTACGCCGCTCCGCAGGAGTAGTAGGCAGACTCATCCGCCCGAGAGATACTACGGTTTTCTCATAGACGGGGATAGAGAGGATTGCATCATAGATTATGATGAGCCTACTAGCTTCCAGAAGGCCGTTCAGAGCCTTGACTCAGTGAAATGGCTGGATGCAATGCGGACCGAAATGGAGTCCATGTACACCAACAAGGTATGGACGTTGAACATTGCTCCAGACGGGGTAAAACCCGTAGGATGCAAGTGGATCTTCAAAAGGAAGATTGGTGTAGATGGACAGGTTGAGACCTATAAAGCTAGGCTGGTAGCAAAGGGTTTTCGTCAAAGACCTGGCTTGGACTATGACGAAACCTTTTCTCCAGTAGCCATGCTGAAATCCATTCGGATCCTTCTTGCCATTGCTGCCTTCCACGATTATGAGATCTGGCAAATGGACGTAAAGACAGCTTTTCTAAATGGAAATTTAGAGGAGTGTGTCTATATGGACCAGCCAGAGGGTTTCATTCAGAGTGGGAGCAGCGGAAAGGTGTGCAAGTTGCTTAAGTCCATCTATGGACTAAAGCAGGCGTCGCGGAGTTGGAACATCTGCTTTGATGAGACGGTCAAAGAATTTGGCTTTATCAAAAATCCAGATGAACCATGCATCTATAGTGGATTTGTAGCGAGAACTGTAGTATTCCTCGTTTTATACGTGGATGACATTCTCTTAATAGGAAATGACATTCCTATGCTACAATCTGTCAAGGGGTTCTTGTCACACAAGTTCTCCATGAAAGACCTGGGTGATGCCTCGTACATTCTGGGTATCCGGATCTACCGTGACAGATCCAAGAGGATATTAGGACTTTCTCAGTCCAGGTACATCGACACCATACTGAAGAGATTCAGTATGGAAGATTCCAAGCGCGGTAACCTACCGGCTTGTCACGGGATCACCCTCTCTAAAGAGATGTCTCCCAAGACTGATTTGGAGAGGGATCGCATGTCTATTATACCCTACGCTTCTGCGGTAGGCTCTGTAATGTATGCGATGTTGTGTACCAGACCGGATGTAGCTTAGGCACTGAGTGTGGTAAGCCGGTATCAGTCAAACCCTGGGGAGAAACACTGGATAGCGGTAAAGAACATTCTCAAGTACCTAAGAAGGACTAAGGAGATGTTCTTGGTGTATGGCGGAAAAGACCTCCAGATCGAGGCCTTTGCTGACTCCAGCTTCCAGAGTGACAAGAATGATTCCAAGTCCATGTCGGGCTTTGTCTTTACCCTCAATGGAGGGGCGGTGTGTTGGAAGAGTTCCAAACAGGAAACCGTTGCAGACTCGACGATGGAAGCGGAATACATCGCTGCATCTGATGCCGCAAAAGAAGCTGTCTGGATGAGGAAGTTCTTGAAAGAACTTCAGGTGGTTCCTTCCATTGTTGATCCAATACCTCTGTATTGCGACAACAACGGGGCTATAGCTTTAGCGAAGGAACCCAGGTCCCATCAGAGATCCAGGCACATCTTGAGGCGGTATCACCTGATCAGGGAGATCGTGGATCGCCAGGAGATCGAGGTTCGGAGAGTCGCTTCAGAAGATAACACTGCAGATCCATTCACCAAGGCCCTGCCCCAGACTCAGTTCGAGCGGCTGATCGAGATGATAGGTCTTCGATACGCCAGTACATGGCCTTAGTGCAAGTGGGAGATTGTTAGTGTATATGCCCTAGAGGCCATTACTGTATCATACTGGTTTGTATATTATTTAATGGATGCTTGGGATATTCACCTTGTATATACAATCTTGCTCAAAATAGTAGTATGCTACTTGGTTTGTTTCTACTTCAATGTGTACATGTGTTTATTTTTGTATATCGCCTATACACATTAGTAGAGCCCTTAGGATCTTTGCTTGATTACCAGCGATGTGATGGCCGTCACACTAGTGGGGCTGGGTAATCTATAAGCACATCCTTATGCAGGTCCCTAGTCGCAGGACTATCGAGACAGGGCATCGATACTCCGGAGTAGACCAGCGCATGCGCTTCTCATCCCAGTGTGGGAGACGGTCTGTCCCACAGCCGTCAGTACGTCGTACTTGAGATAGTATGCGGGTGCTCGTTAGGTTACGGGTACACTGGACAGGACTCGTCGGGAACTGACTAGTTGGTAATATACCTATCGTCAGTTATCAGTTCCCAGGTGACATGAGTACAGCTTAGTCCGCTGACTTGACACTGTCACTTCGCCTCGAGTGTGTTCCCACTGTACTTTGATCACTACCCTACCACGGCTCAAAGGAGAGTCGTGCAAACAGGTAGTGGTTGGGTGCAGTCCCGAAGCACTTGGAGGCAGTGACGGTTAGACAGGATTCGTCTCTCCCGGTATTGGGGGTTGACATCGCGCTGTGTCTAGGAGAGCCATTACACGAGTAGTCCCTGGCCAGGGCAAACGAGATATACTGGTGGGTTTCCAGTGTTATCTCAGGGTGTTTTGGGCTTCGCTCCGGCACGACTTGTACCGCTATTGGAGGACTGACGTTTACCGCCCCCTAGGCCCGCCATGCGATGTATCAGACGAACAGACCGGACTGTACGGAGAATGTCACACTCAGGCTCAGTAGGAGTTCAGATGGGTTTCGCCTCGTCGGTCTTCTTGTCGGCATTACCTGGGGACCGTTACGCACATCTAGTGCCGCTTGCGGTCTGTGGTTAAACCCACTGCCAGCGTAGTGTCGAGTCTTTAGAGTCCCACACAGAAAGCTTTTCGCCTTTAGGCAAAAGAGTAGTGGTCGCATGGTATTGCGACAGGTCGCATGGTTTTGCGACAGGGTTCGGTCACATCCGTGCACTTGTGCACGTACAGTGTCCGGACAGTTTACACTAGCGGGCTTTGGTTTAAGCCAGATCCTAGTGTACCTTTTGGGATTGGATTTATCCAGTTTGCATTCGTGTTCCTCGGAACGCGGATGCGGGTGTGTATGCACAGTTAACAGGGAGGCAGAGGCAGCGGATTCTCATTGGGGTTGTTGACAGTTGATCGTTGACTATTTGACTTTTTGCTCAACCCTAATGAGAATTTGATATGTGATTAACTATTATATTAATTAAGTATTATGGTGACATGGTTGTTGACTTTTTTTGACTTTGTTGACTTGTTGACTTTTGTTGACTTGTTGACTTTGTTGACCGGTTGACTAGGCTTGACTAGTTGACCATCATGATAACCATAGCCATCATTTCATGGCAAAGACTTTTGTTTACTTGCTCATTTGTGTGAAATGAGTGCATGAAATGATATGGTTATGGTTGCTTCAACCATCACATAAGACTTTTTTTGATATGATGAGTTATGATCACTTTGGATTATGAGAGGGTGAAAGACAAAAGAGAGCCTCATTCTTTCTTGCTCATTCTCTCTCTTGTTCTTGAGCTCTCCTCTTGCTCTCACCCTCAACCTCTTCCTCCCTCTCTTGATTCTATGGTTCTCTTGTCTCATGAGTTGAGAATCAAGAACCATAGATAAAATCCCATTCTATTTCTTCTCTACTCATTCTAGTTCACTAGGTTTAGCAAACCAAGTGAACTAGTTTCTTCAAAGAACGAAGAAGGAGCTAAAGGTTGGAGCTTTCAGGTGGATCTATCTTCGGCATACGGAGACGACGAGAAGAAGCCATCGGACCACCATCGGAGCTTTGAAGACGAAGGAGTTCAAGACAAGCAAGGTATAACCCCATAACCGAGTAGCTAGAAACTCATAGTTAGGATGTTAGATAGATGTTTAACCAAGATCCGGGTTTTAGGTCCATGTTACCACCTCCGTAAAAATCGTTTTTTACCAAATTCCGCTTTCCCGAAAGTACCGGGAGAGGTAGCATGGACTTACATTATGGTGACATGGTTGTTGAGGGGTTGACTTTGTTGACTTGTTGACTTTGTTGACCGGTTGACTAGGTTGGACTAGTTGACCATCATGATGGCAATGGCTATCATTTCATGGCAAAGACTTTTTACTTGCTTGTTTCTCTTGTGAAAAATGAGTGCATGAAATGATATGGCTATTGTAGCTTAAACCATCACATAATACTTGATTGCTATTTTTTGTGATGATGGCTTTGATTTATGAGAGCCAAGAGAGAAAAGTCTTGCTCATTCTTTGATTTCCTTTCTCTCTCTTGTGTTCTTGATCTCTCATCTTCTTCCTCTTGCTCTCCCTCTCTTTAGTTTATGGTTCACTTGTCTCATGTGTTGAGAACCAAGAAACATAGAGAAAATCCCAACACACTCTCTTCTACCCACTCTAGTTCACAAGGTTTAGCAAACCGAGTGAACTAGTTTCTTCAAAGATCGAAGAAGAATCCAAAGGTAAAAGCTTTCAGGTGGATCGATCTTCGGCGCAAGGAGACGACGGGGTGAAGCCGATCCGGACAACCATCGAGAGTCAAAGACGAAGGAGTTCAAGAAATAAAGGTATAACCCCCTAACCGAGTAGTTAACAACTCCTAGTTAGGTTGTTAGTTAGATGTTTAACAAAGATCCGGTTTTGAGTCCATGTTACCGCCTCTAGAAAATTGTTTTTCACCAAATTCCGCATGCCCGAAAGTACCGGGAGAGGTAGCATGGACTTACAGATGGAATCCACTCAAGTCACCACACTCCAGAAGGTATGCGCATGCCTGAAAAGTTTCCTGTATGTTTGAAACTCCCGATGTGATTTTTTACCCCTAGGACCCATGTGACCTTGACATAGTCAACAAATCAAAGAGTCCTAGTCAAGTTCAACCCGTCATTATCTTGATCGCATTAAACCCACCCACACGAGCCCTTGACACGGTCAACAAGGCCGCACGACTGTCCTAACCAATCCTCATATCCATGTGCTACAATTAATCACCACTTAGCTACCGCACACTACGCCTTGACACAGTCAACAAACGCAGCACGAATACTAAGTACTACTCGTAGGAAATGAAAGAGGGCTACGGCTGGCTTTTGGTGAAAAACCTTTATCGTAATGAACTTGATCTCGTTGAAGGAATCTAAGTGGTTTTACAAATATATAGTGACGAAAGCTTTTTCTAAAGAGGTCACTCCCTGTGAAGGGATCTCGGCTCTTTCCTCGTCGAATGAGGTGCTGGATATTCCAAACTGAATACCACGATGCAAAGCAAAACAATCGACTATAGTGAATTTATTACGATGACGCAAACTCTTGTCAAAGGGGTCACTCCCGTTGAAGGGATCTCGGCCTTTGCCTCGTCGAATGAGGTGCAGGATATTCCCAATCAAATACCACTGTGCAAAGCAAAAGTAAACGTCTGTAATGTCTGTTTTTCAAAATCTTGGTTCCAACAACATCATATAGGTTTGTTTTATCCTTGCATTGATCAGAATCAACGCAGTCCCATCAATTAAACATATCATACCAGATGAAGGAACGAAAATAAAATGTATGTATATGCCATCCGTATTCGCCACTGGGTCCCGTCATCACCCGTTAGGTTACTTAACTAACGGCAGAGCGGGGACTGGACTAGCGCAAGTACAAAACATATACAACATCTACTAGTATATATATAAATATATATAACAAACATCCCAGGCATGATATAAAGCAACATCATAGAAGCATCACAGAATCTCAGCCGAGCAACACAGAGTGGTGGATAATCCTGGAGCCCCGGGTTTCACTTGAGCCGCAAATGAGACCCGACGTTCCCTGTCGTGTGGATAGCCTGTGCAATGAAAACCTAGACCCCTACGAGTGCTGCAAGTTACCCGCCAATCCCAAAAGCTTCATTTATATCTGAAATTTTCCTTTTGTTTGTGTGATGTATGTTGAAAACTGTGTGTTGATTTAGGACGTAAATACCGTTATTTAGTGTACCATACCCAATCAACTGTTGATTTAGGTTAATGTTCATAACATTGCTTTGCAACACAAAATGATATCCTTCATTGTCTAACAAATAAACAGATATTATATTACACAGCATGCTTGGTACAAAATAACATGGGTTCAAAACTAAAATACATCCTGAAGGCAACCCTAGGTGATACTCTCCCACTGATACGGCATGAACATTCGATCCATTTCCAACACGGAGAATGTGATCACCTATCTTCAAAACTTTGCTATTTCTCAATCCCTGCACACAATTGCAGATATGAGAACCCGAATCGGTAGCTAATACCCAGGATGCATAGTTTATTAAAAAACTGTTTTCAGTAATGAACACACCTGAAGCGGAAGCATTGCCATGCTTCTTCTTCTTGAGATCAGAGAGGTACTCAGTATAATTTCGCTTTCAGTGTTCCGACTTGTGGTAGTAGAAACATTCTCCCTTTCCCGATACTGTGGTCCTTGATACTGCGGCCCCTGATTTGTCTTTCCCCTTTGCCTTTTTAACTCCACCTCTCAGTTTAGTGGGTTTCTTCTTCTTCTTTCCCTTAGCCTTGGCTTTTGGGACGGAAGAGGAAATGGGCCCATTAATCAGAGTGGGAGTTTTCGCTGACTTAAGCGTGCTCTCTGCACTTCTCAACATATTGAGAAGTTCAGGAAATGATTTCTCCATGTTGTGCATATTGAAGTTCACTATAAATTGAGCATAGGCAGGGGGAGAGACTGCATAACTATATCAACATATTGTTCATTCTCCATAGTCCATCCCAGGTCCTCAAGTTCTTCAATTAGTCCTATTATCTTAAAGACATGATCTCCTACTGATGTACCAGCAGTCATCCTCATCTGAAACAACTTTCTAGAGGCTTCGTAACGAAGAGCACGAGATTTCTCATACAACTCCTTTGTATGGAAAAAAGATGGATTGTGCATCCATCTTCTATTGTTTCTTTTGATGTTCATTGTCCATTGAAACTAACGGAGGCGTTTGGCTGTGGCACAATCAATATCTCATGTCTTGCGGATCTCCTTATCCGCAATAGAGGAATCAGGGCCTGGGAGGGAAGGGGCTGGAGTAGTGAGGACGTATGCAATCTTATCATATGTAAGGGCAATGCTCACGTTCCTCAGCCAGTCTTTATAATTAGGTCCTGTCAGTTTATTTTTCTCTAATAAAAGCTTAAGTCCTGTCATTGGTATCTTCCATTAGGAGAGAGAAAAGAAAACACTTAGCGAAAGCTCTTGCAAGATTAGATTGGTTATTTATTTAATCTAATCGATGTCTCCCACTGCTTTTATCAAATTTTCCTTCACACCATAAAAAGAAAATTAGCCAGAATTAATTACATTCTATAAGTTTGCTAGCCGGTCAGCCAGGCCAGTGTCGGTACTCCGAGGGAGGTTTCCCGTTCTGTCGCACGGACCTAATTAAAATAAACCTCGTTTCCCTAGAGGCATAACTCCGTTGACACCTTTCTAGACACCTACTGGATTAGCTAATTGTAAAGTGTAAAATTCTCCCGGGAGTAACTTTTACTCACAGTGGGATCATGATCCAACTATCAATATAGAAGGTATGCAATCTCATTGCAAATTTCAACTCTTGAAATTCCCGATATAGTTTTTACCCCTAGCGTCTTATGACCTTAACTATGATCAACAAATCATAAGCACTAGTCAAGTTCTACCCGTCATTTCGTGATTGAATTAGACCCATTCGTATGACCCTTAACTATGGTCAACAAAGTCATATGAATGTCCTATTTAATCGCATCATATGCAGTATAGGAAGATATCACTTAGCTACCGTACACTACGCCTTAACTATAGTCAACAAACGTAGCATGAATACTTAGAACTCTACTTCCTAAAATGACGGAGGGTTACGAATGGTTTTGATGAAAACCTTTAACGTTTTGAACTTGATATCGTTGTAGAATCGAATAATTTGAAAAGGAATGGCTTAAGCTTCGCATTTTCAAATTTTCGCTCTTTCGTAAAACGGCCGAGTAGGTTTCAAATTTGATTCTGCAACATGTTTAGGCTTCTTTTCTTTACATTAATCTTATTAATGTAGTCCCATCATTTATGTTTCCTAAACATCACAGAAGAAACGAAAATAGAACGTACGCTTTTACCATCCGCATTCGCCATGGGGCCCCGCCATGCACCGTTAGGTTACTTAACTAACGGCAGAGTGGGGGCAGGACTAGCACTGATGCAAAATATAAGCAACATTTATTATATATCATATATATAAGTAGCAATCGTCTCATGAAGCTTATATGATCACATCACAGAGTAACAGCAGCAAAGCAAACATATGAAATATAGGATATACTAGGAGGTCTGTATTTTAGATTAAGCCAATGATAAAAAAATACGGATTCCACGGTCGTGATGAATAGTCAAGTCCGCACCCCTAGACCCCTACGAGAGCGGCAAGCAACCTATCCAATTCTAGAGTTAGGCGACCGGTCTCGACTCCTCGAGATGGTCTCCCACTGGACTCTAGAACCCGGTTACTTGTGCTCCTCACATTGGGTCTATCCTAATGCGAAAAAGTAAATAATATACATCAATGGTGACATCAACCTCAACCCGGAAGTGTCCCAATAAAAGAATATTACATACATTGATTTACATGTATGAAAAAGAAAATCTCTCATCTCACATAAAACCCCCGGCTATTCAATCATGACGATCCTATACAACATATCAGTATACTAACAGAATAATCATCACAGATCATCAACGTAAGTAAATATGTGTATTCCTAATGTCGTCGACGTATAGCAACGTAATTAAGGATATACATATTACACTTACGGTCGCAGAAAAGAAATGAAAAACTACAATAGTTGGAATCCGCACAATCCTTAGACATCGCAAACCCGGATTATCTCATATTTCGGATTTCATGCCTAACCTCATAAATCTTACTTTTAAGTCTCGAATTGAAAACACCTTTTCAAAACGAAGTTGGGTAATTCAACAGGATTCTCAATTACATTAATGAGACTGAAATGTTAGGATTACAAACCAAAAATTAATTTTCACAAAACTAATTAATGTGGATTCCAAGTATTGTATCCCATATAGCAACTGTCTAGACGATATTAAACATTTCGATCGAATTCATACATTTTTTCAAACCACGGAGACCTCAACACCTTGAGCCTCAACAAAAATATATAGAAAGTCACAAATGTTTCAATGGAGCAGCACAAGAAACAAGACACCCTAACTCACTAAATACGCGGCGGAACCGCGGCTCAACCCAAGGTTCTGTCGTGGTTCCGCAGCCATTTAATTGAGTTAGGTATTCGTATTTCTTGGGGTTCCATATATTTACCTGCACTATTTTTTGAATATTTTTAATCTGCAAAATACCAACTTTTGGAAAAATGTACAAAAACTTCAAAAAACCGTGTTTTTTTTAATTTCGATCGAACACTTTTAATGTCGTCTAAGCTTTGCTCTGATACCATATAAGTATGTCTTGGCACCTCTACTTGTGTTTAAACATCAATATGTGAAGAATTTTAAAAAATTAGAGAGCTAAAACTTACTACCCACGAATCGACTAGAGATTAGGGTAACTATCTAAGCTAAGAGTGTATAAACCTAAGAGAAAGTGAACTACAACCTTTGTAGACCACTCCTTCTCATCAATGGTTCCGTGTAGAAGCCCCTTAGCTCCTTTTGGCTCCACTTGACGTTTGGAACAACTCCGCTTGAAGTCTTCGATGTCTACGATGATCCACCACGGAGTATCTTACACTCAAACTCTTGCTTCGCTAAACTAAGAAGAAGTGAAGCTAACAACCTATACAAGTTTTTAAAACTAATATAGATTGATGATGTGGGATTTTTCTTACTAAAAACCTTTCTTTTTCTTTCTCTTTTTCTATCTATGAAAGCTAGAGAGGTTAGAGGAAGAAGTTGAACAAAGCTTAGCTTAAAAAGATAATGATCCCTTGGAAAAATATCTTAGATATTTAAGACGTGAGTGGAGATTAAAATAATGAGCCATGGTTTGAGATATTTTTAGAAGAGTGTAGAAACCATGACACACGATTTAACCATTTCCATTTTCTTTTAAATCATAAATAACCAATATATTTCCCATGTCATTCTTGCATAGCCATGTTCCCTGTATCATCAACCATGACACACACACACACACACACATATACATACAAATATAAATATATATATACATATATGCATACTTAAAGAAAAGAATTATAAATGAGCAATTAGTCATTTTATTAAATCAACACTTGATTTAATAATCCGGTCATATCACTTATAATCCGACTAATAAAAACCGCTAGATTAAAATACGGTATCTTATACTCGTATTCAATCATGCTCCTGCACATATCTCCATATGTGCCCCCACTTTGTTTCGCTTAAGCTTGGAAACCCCTATGTGGGACTCTTAAGACTCGTCAATACACTAGCAGTAGGAAATGATCATATCAGATACCCACAAGCCGTCAGCGGTACTAGCTGGATGTAACGGCTACCCAGGTATTGTACGAACAGAAGAACAACAAGAAAACTTGCTTAAACTCCTGTAGAGCCAACAAGCAACACTTACCATACAGTCCGGTCTCTTCGTCTGATATGTTGCATATTGAGTCTGGGGTTGGAATCGTCAAGCCCCAATAACTCAATAAGTCATGCCGATCTGTGGCCTATAACAATTCAAGAAACTACTGATAACACTTATTAGTAAATCTCATCAGCCCTGGCCAGGGACTTGCGGTTATAGCCAATCGCCATAGTACAACATCAACTCCCAATATCGGGAGAGACGGAACCCCTCCTATTGCTCACTGCCTCCATGTGTCTCGGGACTGTACCCAAAAACCACCTGTTTGCACGAATCAATAAAGCCGTGGTAGGGTGGAAATCAAAGCATAGTGGGAAACACACAAGACTCCACCATGATCTCGGGTCTACAGGATAACCTGTACAAGTGTCACCAGAGAACTTCTATTCGACGATAGGTATAATACCATATAGGAGTTCTCAACGAGTACGTTAAGTGTACCCAGCCTCTAATGAGCACCTGTATACAATCTTTGATGTCAAACATCAATGGATATGGGATCATCCATTGCCCCCAAACTGGGTCAAGAAACGTATACACTAGTCTACTCTGTAATATCGATGCGCTGTCTCGATACTCCCTCGACTAGGAACAGTTAAGGATGTTCTTGTAGACTATACATGCCCTACTAGTATGATCTGCATCATAGTCATGGTAGTCAAGCTGATATCCTAAGGGCTTTATCAGTATCAAATAGACAATAAACTTAATCAAGTGAACATGTTAAGATAAAGAGCAACCGGATAGCATACTATCATGTAGAGCAAGAATGTCCTCTATATATATACATGTCCAAACATCCACTATACAAATAATGGCCTCTAGAGCATACATATATCCAACAAAATGGGCAGTCTCGGAGAAGAACTTCGCATCGAACAGATCTCGAAACGTCTTCTACTCTCTAGGTTGGATGAGACGGCTTCCCTCAGCCTTCCACTAGACTCTTGCATTGTCGGTGAGCTGCAACTTAGCGACACCCACCTAGGAAATATCTGGCACTTGAGCTACTGCAAAATCATCTTCAATCACTTGAACCCATTCTTCTGCCTCAAGTGGGCTCTCTTTTCCCAAGAAGTGTTTTGGGTGCATTGCCCAAAACTGCTTGACTCCGGGTGCGTCGGCTTCGGGGCGGTGCATAAGGATAGCATTCTGCTGTTGTTGACCCTCCAATGAGCTCTTGATAGCCTTAAGCAGTACCGTTTGCTTATTGATAGGAGCTGCAACGGTAGGGGAGGTGGTAGAGTAGGCGGCGGAGTAATTCCGTTGACGTTCGTGCTGGTGTTGTTGGGAGAATCCATTACCCTGATAGAAAAAGGAAGGTTAGGATAGATTCAAGGAATTTGAAATGCAAGGAATGTATAGTTGCTTATTCTTATAATTCTTGTGATATATTGCTTAAGACTTCATACGGAACTGACCTACATGGGCCGTCAACAAAACCTGTCATGCCCCGCTTCCCAATAGACAGAAACGGTGATGTGGCAACCCCGCAACGTATTTACTATGAAATAAATACGTTAAGCATAATTAAACAATATATAAATGAACAAGAATGACAAGAGTAATAAAATTAACAACAACTTAATTTACATTCAACTTTACATACAACTGTTTGAAAATAAAAGATACAATGATATAAAGCAAATGCCTAAAAATGGCATACATAAAATAAGTGCAGGCTGGAAGGAGCTAGTAATCAGGCTGAGCTGTAAGCTGGTACAAGTCTTCCTGGCTCGGCTCTATCTCCTAAGAGTACGGTCCTCCTGATGAACATTCCAGAGAAAGAAACAAAATGGAATGTCGTCGGCGAACGAACGCTCGGTAAGTCCCGAAAGAAAAAATAGAAGATAGTAGGTAATTGTGAAATGAACAAGTAAAGTTGTATATAATCGTTCACCGTTATAGGGTAGTTATTCTATCGTGGTTATTTGTAGTTTGATAAAGAAATTATTCATGTATACGAGAGGAGTCCATCTTAACCCGTGGACTATGGTAACATATAATACAAGGCCCCATCATAACCCACGGGACAATGGCATGTGAAATCATGTAGGTGTCTTTTAAGTAAACTCTCATACCACGATATACGTTCCGTACCAATCTATCCCTTTATCCCCGCGTAATGTATTGTATAGATTATGTTTACAAGTCTTGGCCGAAACCATGGATACAAAATGTTCAGGTTCCTGTTCAGGATATAGTCATGTATTCAAGTAGTCATGTCAAGTTCATGTCAAGTTATAACCATGGTTCGGTCAAGACAAGTCAAGTATACATGTTTGAATTTAATGTTTGAATTCGAGTATTATTGTTCATGATCAAGTATTCAAGTTCGTGTTTGATTATGGATTCAGGTTTGAGGTTGGACTCAGATTGAGTCAGACACTTGTGAACAGATTTAACTCTTGAATTCTTAGGTTCGGGAGTCATCGGCAACTGCTGCACATGGACGGCAGGATTTATGTCTTTTTCCAAGACAATTGCCATTGATAACTCCGTTAAGTTGTCTAACTTAAATAGGCAAGCACTCACAATCTCCGGCTCCATGGGGATCAAGAGAATTGATCCCTCTTAAACCTATATTTACTAAAGTCCTTAAAATATTGTTTTGTATATCTCGAGGGGTTTTTAGGAAAAATATTTTTAATCTAGTTAAAAATAAAAGCTCGAGGGTGATTTATATTACTTAGGGTTTTCATGAACACGTGTTTTAATTATTGGAGTATTTTAATGATAAATACTTAGATTTTAAAAGTTTATAGTATTTTATTGAAAACTAGCCCTTTTTAGTAACTTGATGGTATTTTATTGACATTTTTTAATCTTTCATTTTTAGAAAAATATAGTTTCATAATATAATGAAAATATGGATTTAAAATTTTATATAATTTTTAATTTTAAAAAATTAGCTTTATTTAGAAAATTCGCATTTCTTAAAAACCGTATTTTATATCCTTTCGAGATCGAATACTCCGTGAGAAGTGCTGCATCTCGCTCTACTATCCCCAGGATGTGCGATAATCGGCACCATCCATTAACGGGTCCCATAACGAGGGTTGTAGATGCATAATTGCAAAGGAATACAAATACCGCTTTAAAGGAAACCCGGTTTTTAAAATATGTGGTATTTTATTGTAAAGATTATTCGTTGAACCAAACATATATATATAGGCGTCGTGCTATGAAACCAAAGTGTGCCTGTGGGACAAGTCGTTACCCCGTGAAGTTTTTCCTAAAGGTATTTAACAATTATCAAAAGAGATGATATTAAAGTTCAAGGTATTTTAATGAAAAAGTTCATTATTTGCGTATTGAACATGAATTTTTGTTTTCATAAAAAGACAATAGATGTGTGTTTTGTTTTAAGAAGATATTAGGGTGATTATATGACATTTAAACATATCAAGCATGATAAATTGTTTAGAAATGAAGATTGTTACGTGTTAACTCCATTTTTGTCGATATTTTTAAAAATACGAATTGCGATGAAAAAGAATAAGAGAAGAGGGACTTACGGTTTGGAATTCTCAAGAAAAAGATGAGGAAGAGAAGGAGTGTCTTCATGGCGTCACGTGAGCTCCGGAAATGGTTTTGATCTTCGACGGAACAAGCTTGCTCGCTAACTCCACTTTACTCCACTTGCACTTAGGAACTTTTGAGAGAGTTTCTGCTAGAATTTTCAGAATGGTGAAGAGCTATGGCATGTGGTAGTATTTATAGCGGAGAATTAGGGTTTGGGAATTAAAAATGTGGATTAAAAAAGTATTAAAATGGTATTAATTGGTGAAATGAAAGGCCTCTGTTTGATTGTAGGGAAATCAAACAGTGCAGAGGAGTTAAGAGGGAGCTGAAGAGATGAGTGTGTAAAGCACGGAGCTCATTGGAGCTCATCCAACCATCCTCGCCGGCCCTAGAGGCAATTCCGCCGGTTGTATCTGAGGCAAATGCCTCGAGATTCGTGCCACATGGTTAATTCTGTGTTTACTCCATTTTGCGCATGTTTGATTTTTCTGAACTTTTCATTTCCCCGTGTATTGCACGTGCAACTCTTGGGCATCCAAAAAAATGAAAAGAAAAATAAGAAAAAATGTTTTTTCCTGATAGGAATCGAACACACAGGCTATGTCACAGTAGTGCTAAGGCTTTACCGGTGAGCTACAAGTTATTTCTTACTTTATTAAACAATTCTAACTTATAACATTAACAGAGGCTGTAATACTCTTTTCTGTATATTAACAGGAAAATTTTTGTATAGAGATTTCAGAGTCGTTACATATTTTGATACATATATTTTAGTATTATTGTTTACTGTTTATTTTCTCTCTTTGGTGCTATCCGTATTTTTATACGGATACACGTATATGTAGCGATACATATACCACGTGAAGTATTCCGTATTTATACAGGAATTCTTCTAGAAGAAGGACACCTCATATTTGTTTTTCTTTTTAGAAAAATAACTGGGAAAATGATGTGGAGGTGAGGTGGCATGAGAATGTAGAGAGGTATGGCTTTATGTGATCATTTATGGTTGCACTATTTTGAGCATGGTTGCATTTTTATGATCATGGTTGTTTTATATAGCCATTCTCTCTACACACACACTTGATGATTTTCTTCATCTCATGCCTCATGCTTCATAGTTGCAAGACTGAGCCACCATTATCGTCATCTCTTCTTCTTTTTCTTTCTCTTGCTCACTTGAACTTGAGAATATGAGAGAAAAAATTAGTGAAATATTCCAACATTACTGACCATCCACACCTACCAAGTCTTGATCATCGGTTAAAGCCTCCTCCGATTTCCTTCTAGTGGATCGTCTTCGAGGTGGGTGGTCGATCTTCAAGCGCTATCCCGGCAGCTACGAGCTTGGAGGGGTCTTCTACAATTGAGTGGACACGCGACAAAGGTTGTAGTTTCTCAACCCTTGCACTCTTAGTTAGCTAGTTTAGGTTATTGGACCGTATCCTGGGGTTTACGGGTGTTCGGTGCTCATGTAAATTTTTGTTTTCGCTTCTTCCTCGGCTGCGGTTTCTGCGGCGTAGGCACCGAAACCCAACAGCGTTTTCTAGTGCGGGATTTTTAAAAGTCAAAGTTTTTCATTCCGCAACGGCCGCGGACAGCGGCCAGGGCGCTAGGAAACCCAACAGACTAGTGTACATGTTTCTAGACCCCGACGAGGGGCAATGGTTGGTCCAATAGCCATTGGTCTTTGGCACCTAAGATCATATACAGGTGCTCACTGGGAGTGAGTACACTAAACGGACTTGCCGAGAACTTCTAGATGATACTATACCTATCGTCAGAAAGCAGTTCTCAGGTGACATGAGTACAGGTTAGTCTTTAGACTTGAGATCGTCATTTGTCTCATGTGAGTTCCCATTGTACTTAGATTACTACCCTACCACGACACTACTGAGTCGTGTAAACAGGTTTTAGTTGGATACAGTCCCGAACCATATGGAGGCAGTGAGCGATTGTTGGGGATTCGTTTCTCCCGGTACACGTAGTCGATGTCGCACTGTGTTCGGTTGGCAAACACTATAAGTCCTTGGCCAAGACAGTTGAGATTTACTGATAGTTAGATCAGTAGTTTCTCGGATTCGTCCTAAGCCACATCGGCACAAATTATTGGTGTTGGAGTTCCTTAGCATGGCTACTAGGTTTTAAAGATGCATGGAGTATACAAATTTAAAATTTTAGTGTGCTAATCAACTCAAACCAAGAATCTAACTAGAGAATTAGGGTTTTATAGTAAGTAATCAAATATTACTCTAAGTGAACAAGGAATACAACCTTTGTAGACTGGTCCTTCACTTCTAAAGCTCCGTGTAGTGGTCCCTTCACTCCAAGTAGTGGTATCCCGGACTCTCCTTAGGCTCAACTAGGCGAAAAGAACGAGCTTGCTCAACGATCCTCGAGGCCGAAGATGATCTACATCGAGGAAACTCTAACTTAAGCTACCTCTTCACTAATTGATGAATTAGTGAAGCAAACAACCTATACTAAATGGCTAGTTTGGTATAGATTGATGAAGTAGGAATTTTTCTCACTTTAGAATATTTTTCCTCTTTATCTTTCTTCACCTCAAGAAAACCAAAAGAAGAAAATGATATAGAGAAGATGAACTTGTGGTGAACCATGGGTGAAAGAATATCTCATATTCTTTTGTAGAGAGTTAACCATGGCTAAAGATAATGGTTAGGTTAATAAATATCTAGGATAAAATCAAAATTAGTGGAATTAGGTCAAGACTTCTACAAGCTTCTCAAGCCTTCATTAGCCACGCTAATTTCCACCTAATTTTGGTTTTCCCTAAATAAATAAATCCCATCATTATCTTTAATATGGTATGAATCTCATACATCCAAGTTCTATGTATCATCTAGCATGACACATAAATAAAATAAATACATTTATATATATCACATATATTTTAAATGTATTTGTAGAAAAGAAATTCTTAAGTGAGCATATATTAGTTAATATATATTAATATATCAAATATATAATTATATATTAAATTATTAAATCAACACTTGATTTAATAATCCGGCTATATCCTATATAACCGACTAATATCAAATTATTGAATCAACACTTGATTCAATAATTCGATTATATCATATATAACCTATATCACGAGATTAGAGTACGGTATCATATACATATATTGATCTCGGTTCAGCACATATCGCATATGTGCCCCAGTTCATTTCACTTGAGCCAGGAAACCTCTGTGTAGGACTCTAAAGACCCGTCAATATGCCGGCAGTAGGTAATGATCATATCAGTTACCCATAAGCCGTCAGCGGTACTAGCTGGTTGTAACGGCTACCCGGGTATTGAGCGATCAGAAGATCAGCAAGCAAGCTTGTCTAAACTCCCGCAAAGCCTATCAGTAACACTACCGTACAGTTCGGTCTCTTCGTCTGATATGTCGCATATCTAGTGTGGGGGTGGTAAACGTCAGACCCCAATAACTTGATAAGTCATGCCGATGTGAGGCTCATAACGGGTCTAGAAACAACTGATAACACTTACCAGTAAATCTCAGTATCATCCCTGGTCAGGGACTTCCTGTTATGGCCAATCGAGCACAGCGCAACATCAATCCCCAATACCGGGAGAGACGAAACCCCTCATATCGCTCATTGCCTCCATGTGAATCGGGAATATACCCAAAAACCACCATTTTGCACGGTCTCTTGAACTTGGTAAGCTGGAAATCAAGGCACATTGTGAATCACACAAGACTCTATGACGATATCGGGTCTATAGACTAACCTGTACCAGCGTCACCAGATAACTACTATCTGACGATAGGTATAATACCATCTAGGAGTTCTCGGCGAGTTCTCTTCGGTGTACCCATTCTCCAATGAGCACATGTGCACATTCTCTGATGTCAAACACCAATGGTTGTGGGATCAACCATCGCCCCATGCAGGGTCAAGAATCGTACACACTAGTCTACTCTGGAATATCGATGCCCCGTCTCGATACTCCCTCGACTAGGAACAATTAAAGGATGTACTTATGGACTATCCTGGCCCCACTAGTATAATCTCCATCATAGTCCTGGTAGTCAAGTACACATCCTAAGGGCTTTCTCAATATGTAACAGAGAGACTGTACAAGCATACATGTTAAGATAAAGAGTAACCAGATAGCATATTATCATGTCGAGCAAGAAAATCCTCTCTATCTATGTCCAAGCATCCACTATAATATAAAATCATGTACAATAATGGCCTCTAAGGCATATATACAACTAACAATCTCCCACTTGCACTAAGGCCAGTTGTTGTAGTATCTCATACCCAACATCCCTTAAAGTCTCTCTAGGGAAAGGCCTTCGTGAGTGGATCCGCCGTGTTATTCTTCCTGTCAACTCTCCAGACCTCGATCTCCCGGAGATCAACCATCTCCCTGATCAGGTGATACTGCATAAGAATATGTCTGGATCACTGATGGGACCGGGGTTCCTAGACCAAAGCCACAACTCCATTGTCACTACAATGGTAGGAACCTCACCAAGTTAATCTCATGAACATCTTTATCCAGACGGCCTCTTTGGTTGTATCGTTGGTAGCGATGTATTCGGCCTTCATCGTCGAGTCTGCTACAATATCTAGCTTGGAACTCTTCCAACATACTGTCCCTCCACTGAGGGTAAAGACAAAACCCGTGACTGTCTTACAGTCGACCTTATCACTCGAATCGGTAAAGGACTCAACATGGAGTTCACCGTTACCATACACCAAGAACGTTTCTTTAGTCCTTTTCAAGTACTTAAGAATGTTCTTCACAGCTGTCCAGTGTTTCTCCTCAGGATGTATGAGGCATCACCCAGATCCTTCATGGAGAAATATTGTGATAAGAGGAGCTTGACCGAGTGTAGCATAGGAACACCATTTCCTATCAAGAGTATGTCATCCACGTACAATACGAGGAAGACAACCTTACTCTCTATAACCTTCTTGTATATACAAGGTTCATTTACCTTTTTGATGAAGTCAAACTCTTTGGCTGCCATATCAAAACAGATGTTCCAACTCCGCGATACCTACTTTAATCCGTAAATTGATTTAAGCAACTTGCACACCTTTCCGCTACTCCCACTATCTACGAAGCCCTCTGGCAGTGTCAAGCACACGCTCTCTTCTAAATCACCATTTAGATATGCGGTCTTGACATCAATCTGCCAGATTTCGTAGTCATGGTATGCAGCGATGGCAAGTAGGATCTGGATGGACTTAAGCATAACCACTGGAAAAAAGGTTTCATCATCATCCACACCTGGTTCTTGAAGAAAACCTTTTGCTATAGTCTATCTTTTAAAGTCTCAACTTTTCCATCTACACCAAGAATCTTCTCAAGATCCTCTTGCTCTCGATGGGTTTTACCCCTTCAGGTGCAACTTCCAAAGTCATACTTTGTTGGTATACAAGGATTCCATCTCAGATCATATAGCTTCCAGCCATTTCACAGAGTCCCCACTCGTGATGGCCTGCTCGAAACTAGTTGGGTCATAATCTTCCATAATGCAATCCTCGCTCCCACTGTCATTAAGAAAACCGTAGTATCTCTTAGGCGGATGAGGAACCCTACTGGATCTGCTGAGTGGCTGAGGTTCGTCAGGAACTATTGAATCCTTCGGTTCTACTAAATTATCAGCTGTAGTTTGTGTAGCTGGAACTTCTTCCAGTTCTACCTCATGACCACAAATTTCTTTCGCAAGAAATTCCTTTTCTAAAAAGGCGGCATGCCGAGAAACAAAACACCTTTTGTTCCTCGGTGTGGTAGATGATATACCCTTGTGAATGTTTAGGATATCCAACAAACTTACACAGAACCGACCTTGCCTCGAGCTTGTCCGGATTTTGCCTTTCAACATAGGCCGGACAGCCCCATATCTTAACTCGTTTAAGACACGGTCTCTTCCCATACCATATTGCATATGGAGTGGTAGGCACGGATCTTATGGGAACCCTATTCAATAGGTATACGGCTTCTCAAGGGCATAACCCTAAAAGGAAACAGGCAACTCAGCAGCACTCATCATAGAGCACACCATATCTAATAGGGTGCGGTACCTCCGTCCCGATACACTGTTCTGTTGTGGTGTATACGGAGGAGTAAGCTGAGAGAGAATCCCATTCTTCTTTAAATAGTCTAGGAATTCCATGCTCAAGTATTCTCCTCCCCGATCGGATCGAAGGATTTTATAGTTCTACCCGTTTGGTTCTCTACTTCGTACTTACATTCCTTGAATTTCTCAAAAAGTTCAGACTTGTGTTTCAACAGGAACACATGTCCGAATCTTGAGAGATCATCAGTGAATGTAATGAAGTACGAGGAACCATTCCTAACATGTGTAGACATGGGACCGCATACATCACTATGTATCAGTCCCAAGAGTTCTGTAGCTCTTTCTCCGTGTCCAGTAAACGGAGTTTTGGTCATTTTACCTTTGAGACATGACTGGCAAGATGTAAATTCGAACGGATTCAAATATCCATCCTTATGGAACTTAGCTTGTCGTGTCACATTGATATGACCTAGTCTACAATGCCACAAGACGGATTCGTTCATTTCTAAACTTTTCCTCTTGTGTGTGTTCTATATGTTAAGAACAGTAGTTTGATTTAAAACGTATATGCCATTACATAACGTGCCTGATCCAATCAACTTTTGATTTAGGAAAATGTTCATAATATTATCCTGCAATGCAAAATTATATCCTTCTTTACTTAATAAAGAAACTGATATAATATTGAATATCAGGTTCGGTATGTAATAATATTCGTTCAAAATCAATGTATTACCAATTGGTAATATAAGGCGATATTCGCCAACTGCATTGGCTGCAACATTTGCACCATTCTCTACTCTTAGAGAATGATCACCTTTTCACAGTTGTCTATCTTTTCTTAGCCCATGTAATATATTACATATGTGGGATCCTGTGTCACGACCCGAAATTTTGTTCGTGACCGGCACTTAAATCACGCAACGTCTAAAGGCGTAACGTAACTTAAGTAAGCCGAAACCCAGAAATCTAAACCTTTTTAAAGAAATTAAAAGAGGTGAAGTTTTGAAATAAAGGTACGATGAAATTAAACGTTTTCTTAAATGCATAAATAATGGAACATGAAAAATGCAAGTGTATTTTACTAGTTGAAAAACATGTTTCGTCTTTTAAAAATTTGGGCAGCATCTCCCTTGTATATTTTCATCTAAAACCACATATAAATAACAACAATAAAGTCATCCCCAAGCGGGAGCTAGCTCTTCGCCAATCGGCGGAATCACAACCACGCAAGTCATAGATATATGTATACGACGCCCAACGGCGAAGATCAACACAAAAGGATAATGTAAAGCAAGACATCAAACCCACCAAGCGAACATATAACCCATTGCTCTAAGTCTCGCAACCATAAGTCTTTCTAAGTTTTACTACTTATACAATTACTAGTTTCTGATTGATGGAGTTAACTAGATACAACAGGAATAATAATACAAGAGCGGGCACGAATCCAATATGTGTCCCACCTACCAAAGCAAATCACCCAAATGCAAGCTGTATCACAGCGGTACCGTTACTGATCCATGCGGTCAACCTGCAAGAACTGTGGCACAATGGGGGTGAGTTTCCAACTCGTGAGTAGAAAACATCAGCAAGTAGAAATCGAATAAAACAACGACTCCTAGGTCAACTATATCATAAATGTAATACTATGATATCTAGGGTGACCGTATCTGCATATATGCCAACAATATAATAATTGCATGTATGCATGTGGATAACATTTACATGTCCATCAATGACACAACAACATCATGCATGCAAATATCATGAAAGCATATGCATGTAAATATGAGGATATCAACCAACGTATGTCCATCAACGACACATCAAAATCATGGAACCTGAGTGTCCAACATCGACACTCGAAACATCATGAAAACCCGTGTCCAGCATCGACACGTAAATTCTCATATCTCGAGCTCCGTCAGTCCGGATCGGCCCACGGGCTCCGTCAGTCTGGATCGACCCATATCATCTGAAGACTTCGGTCGGTATCCTTCGGATAACCGCCGAGCCCAATACTATCACTGGTAGGTAGTAGTCCCTCTGCCAGGCTCATCGTCTACTGCACAACATACCTTTCTTGCCCCGGGGTACCATACCGGGTCCACCATGTACCCGCAAACGGCCTCATCCAGCTCCTCGAATCGGGTATCACATAACTCATAACCGATAAAACACATGGTGGACGTCTCGAAATATCATATCAAAAGAAACCGGGTTTTTAAAACAATACATAATTTCCTTTGAAATATAACTGCGGTTCTCAAATCCAGAATCTCATGAAAACAACATCTCAATGCATATAATCGTAAAGCATGATGTATGCAAACATAGAACAGAAATGTGAGCATCTCAGTATATCATGCAACATAGAATAGTGATGTGAGCATATCAGTATATCATGCAACATAGCATAATGTTGTGGCAATTCTACTGTGTAAGTGACATAGCAATTATCGATGATGAAAGTGTGTGAGTCGACAAATCTGTGTAAGTGTAACATACGAATCATCGATAATTGTGCAGGTGTACTAGCATAGGTATATGTAATGCAATGAGAATATCATGAACATAGCATAAAATACATCATAAGCGAAATGCTATAAGGTATATGTATCTATAACATATCCGAGTCGATGAATCTATCGATCGGCAATCCAGCCTCACAACATCACGTACGGTATAATCCATCGTACGCCATCCTCTAGTCAAGGGTATGGATCAATCATCAAGTAGAACTCATCATGTACGGTATCCATTGTACGACGACATTAAACAATTAGGGATTCTATCAACCTATAAGACAATGAGGGTACGGATCTACAGTCTCGTATGGCATATCACTCATCATTCACATAATTTTATATATACCTATATCTCAGGTCACATCCGTATCAATCTCATATCAGGGGACCGACAAAGGTATCAATTATCTTATATCGACTCGCATCCGTATAACGACATATCGAACCAAGTCATCATATCTCATCGTATACTTTTTCATCACATCAATATCTCATATCAAGTCATCTTATTAATCTCATGTCGTATTTATCGGCCTCATAACATGCCACTATAATCTCATACTGATTCTTTTGCAACTACATATATATATATATACACACACACACACACACACATACATACATATATACATATACATACATACATACATATACATACATACATACATACATACATACATACATATATATATATATATATCGTGATTCACATTCACGTTTCATATCCTTATATATCAATTTGAGACATCCTTTCTATCATATCATGTTATATATATATATATATATATATATATATATATATATATCGTGATTCACATTCACGTTTCATATCCTTATATATCAATTCGAGACATCCTTTCTATCATATCATGTCACACTAAACCATAAATTATAACCTTAAGTCGTGGCACATCTTGTCTCCAAATCATTAATCGCATATCAATGGTTGCGGGGGTGCTATACGTCATCCACTCGACTTCTCCCGTAGATATAAATCTACTCACCTTGATCCTTGCTTGCCGAAGTCGATGTCGTCATGATCTTCCTTGTTATCTGAAGTCCACATGAAGATGCCTACATATAAACATATAGCATTGTAAACAAGAATCGCATACGGAAACTAAAACGGCACACGAAACCCATATAGGTTAAAACCTATGGTCTACGCGTGCAAGAACAAACATACAACCCTTGTCGTTGACGTACAAACGTCCAACGATCGAACCAACAGTTCGAATACCAAAACCAAGTTATTGAAAACCACGAAACTCAAGAACAACCACTCAGAAATCTAGCTCCAGATTTTTAGTCAAGTAAAATGGGGATAAAAAAGCAATGCAGTGGGGTAGTATATGGGGATTATGAGTTACAGCCAAAAACTCAACACCAGAATCCCACAAAAATCCGGCGACACTACCCTAAATTCCGAGCTCGCCGGCCGTACTAAGGTAAAATGGGCTCGTATTTTGGTGGTGGGTTTCTAGTGGTTTATCTAGGTTACTGATATTGCTAGTTTTCCTCGTAAACATCCCAGATTACTCCAGATTTCCTGTAGGCCAACAAAATGTCACAAAACCGACACGGGACAAAATTCAAAATTCATGTATCGGGTTCAAATCTCTGTTTTAGGCCAGTAAAATTATCATTAAGGTCTTACAAACTCTCACAACGCTTCAATTTACCAATTACAAGTCAAGTTTCTCACTAAACCCTGACCTAGAATTTCTAAGATCACAAATCCCTACTTAATCAAATTCTAAACTAAACTAGAATGCACTAAACATAATAACTTAACTAAAAGATATGGGTTTTACCTCATTTGGCAACTCAAGAAAATTCTTGAGTTGCTCAAAGTCTTCAAAATCCAAGCTTGAAAGGTCCATATGGTGTAGGATGAGGTGATGATCATTTTTAATGAAGGGAGTGTGGGGTTTTGAGGTGGTTTTGGGGATGAACCATGGAGGTAGAGGAGTTGAAGGAGAGGAGAAGGAGTTGATGAAGATGAAGAATGAGGGAAGTGGGAAGAGAAATGAAGAAGTCAAGGGTGCCATGCCATCCCCCCCTCTCTCTCTTGAGCCCATGTCCTATGTCATCATTTGGTCCCCCCTCTCTTTCCTCAATTATGCCATCTCTTTTCTTTTTCTTTTCTTTTTATCCTCACTCATTAAAGCCAAACACATAACACAAATAAAATAAAACAAACATGCAACATGTCATGGTGTACTAGCCATGACTAATTAAAAATACGGATTTGGCCTAATCGCGATTAGTAGTGCACTAATCAATTTTTATTTAAACTGCATTTAATTAATTATAAAAATGCCAAATCCAATAAATATATTTTTAAATGAATAAATCATTTTAATCTCCAATTATCTCACAAATATTGGTATATATTTATACCATTTTACGAAAACCCCAAATTCGCAAATCGGGTAGTTTTCGTGAAATATATTATTTTAATATTAAATTCCAAAAATAATATTTTATATTTTCTGAAATGTTACATCCTGATCCGGTATCTAATACCCAGGACGTAGAGTATACTGAGAAACAGTTCTCGGTGACAAACACACCCGAAGAAGAAGCATCAACATGCTCATTCCTCGTTTAGGTCGCATAGGAATCCGGATATTCCCTTATTTCCTGCTCGGACTTATAACAATTATAAGATAGAGCGGAACTAACGTTACCCAGCACAGTATAACAAGCGGGTCGGTCAATACAGCCATATTATTATCTTGATTAAGGCATGTCACGGTCGCTACCATGAGAGAGAGAGAAGAAAATACTCTGCGTATGCTCTTGCAAGATTAGATTGGTTATTATTTTATCTAATCAGGATGCTTCCACTGTTTTTATCAAATCTTCCTTCAAACCCTAAAAGGTAAGACTAGCCGGGATTAATTACACCCTGCAAGTTTGCCAATCTTTCAGCCAGGCCAGTGTCGGTACTTTGAGGGAGGTTCCCCATGCTTTCGCACGGACCTAATTAAAATAAACCCCGTTTTCCCAGAGGCATAACCCCAATGACACCTTTATAGTCATCTACTTGATCGGCTAATTGTGAAGTGCAAAACTCTCCCAGGAGTAACTCTTACTCGCAGTGGGTATCGGGATCCAACTATCTCATAGAAGGTATGCAATCTCATTGCAAATTTCAACACTTGAAATTCCCGATAATGTTTTTCCCCTAGCGTTCTATGACCTTGACGGAGGCCAACAAACCATAGGCTGCTAGTCAAGTTCAACCCGTACATTTCATGATTGAATTAAACCCACCCGCACGACCCTTGACGGAGGCCAACAAAGTCGCACGACTACCCTAATCAAATCGCATCATATGCTGCAGATAAGCACTAGTTAGCTACCGCACACTACGCCTTGACGGAGGCCAACAAACGTAGCACGAATACTAAGTAGTACTTATCTGAAATGACGGAGGGCTATGATAGGTTTTTAAGAAAACCTTTTGCGTAATGAACTTGATATCGTTGTAGAATCGAGTGATTTTGAAAAGGAGCGTTTTTTAGGCTTTTACTATTTTCGCTAAAGAGGTCACTCCCGGTGAAGGGATCTCGGCTCTTTCCTCATCGAATGAGATGTTGGATATTTATCAAGGAATACCATTATGCAAAGAAAGAACTAGAAAAGAAATCAAAAGACAAAACTGAGTGGGTTGTAGCATTTGCTAGTTTCGTTAAAGAGGTCACTCCCGGTGAAGGGATCTCGGCTCTTTCCTCATCGAATGAGGTGCTGGATATTCATCAAGGAATACCACTATGCAAAGCAAAAACTAGAGCTACCCGTTTAGAAAATTTGATCCTACAACATCTTTAGGTTTCTTTCCTTTTCATTAATCTCATTAATGAATTCCCATCATTTATGCTTCCTAAGCATCACAGAAGAAACGAAAATACAATGTACGCTTATGCCATCTGTATTCGCCACGGAGTCCCGTCATGCACCGCTAGGTTACTTAACTACCGACAGAGCGGGGCAGGACTAGCGCGAATGCAAAACATAAGCAACGTTTATTATATATCATATATATAATATAAAGCATTCGTCTCATGCAGTTATATGATCTCATCACAGAACATTGCAGCAGAAGTCAACATATGAAATATTAGATATACTAGGAGGTCTTTGTTTTAAATTAAGCCAGTAAAAAACACGGATTCCACGGTCGTGTTGAATAACCAAACCCACATCTCTAGACCCCTACGAGAGCGGCAAGCAACCCCGCCAATTCTAGAGTTAGGAGACCCGTTCTCCACTTCTCGAGATGGTCTCCCACTGGACTCTAGAACCCGGTTACTTGTGCTCCCCTGTAACATTTCAGAAAATATAAAATATTATTTTTGGGAATTTAATATTAAAATAATATATTTCGCGAAAACTATTCGATTTGCGAATAGGGATTTTTCGTAAAATGGTATAAGCATATACCAATATTTGGAAATTAATCAGAGATTAAAATTATTTATTTATTTTAATGATATTTATCGGATTTTTGGTAAAATCCGTGTTTTTACATTTTTCATGACTTGTGCACCATATCATGTACATGTGTGCATGTTGGTTTTTGCTTTATGTTTGTAATTGTGAGTGTGAAAAGAGAATGAGAAGAAAAGAACAGAGAAGAAAGAAAAGAATTGAGTTGTGTGTGAAAAGGATTTATGGTTTTGAAACAAAATAGATATTTGTTGTGAGAGAGTGAGTGTAGGAGAGGGTGAGCTTAAGAGAGAGAGAGAGAGGCTTTAACTTGGTTGCCCCAATCCTTCATCTCCCCCATTATTTCTTCATCTCCTTGCTTCTTCTTTTTCAACCTCCACTACCTCATGCATCATCTCAATTCCTTCTTCAAAACTCCATGCCCCTTTCATTAAAAACATGCACCAAGCTATTCTAAACACCTTGAACCATCCAAGTTTGGATTTTGGAGACTTTGGGCAACTCAAGAAATTTCTTTAGTTGCTTATAAGGTATATCTTTTCACTTTAGAATATTGTTTGCGTTAAATATCGTATTTTAGTTAGAAATTGAGTTAATTAGGATATTGATTTTAGAAAATTGTAAGATGCTGTTAAATGACTAATTGAGGTGTAGGGAGTGTTTACTAGACCTTAGAGGGTGTTTTACTGGTCAAGACCCGAGAATAGAAACCAAAACACGAACTTTGAATTTAGCCGATATCGTATTTTGTGTGATTTGTGAGGGGATTCTAAGATCTGCTCTAACCCGGGGGACCTGAGATTTATTTAGCAAACACAGAGAGATGAGCAGGCAACCTAGAAGCTACCATTGAAACACGAGCCCATTCCGTTCATTTCTGGCCGCAAATTAATTCATTGTGGCCGCAATTTGCGGCCACTTTGTGGTGGAATCGTGTGATTTTTGTACAGTAGTTTCCTTATCCTATATCTGGAGCAATCTGATATGCAAAATTTGCTAATTTTACCTGAGGGAAAATCTGGAGGTGTTTTCCTTAGTTGCTGAATTTCGTTTTCCGATTTCTAAAACGTGGTTTTTAGATTTGTGTCTAGATTCCGTCGTTGGACGTTTATACGTCAACGGACGAGCGTTATTTGGTTGATTTGCATGCAAGGCTATAGGTTTTAACCTACGAGCGAACCGTGTGCCGTATCGGTTTTCGGATTGGTTTTAATTGCATTGTGATTGTGTGTTGAATTGTAGGTACTTCGCCTGGACTTCGGAGACGACGAAGCACATCGACTTCGGCTAAGCGAGAAGTTTTGCAGGTGAGTAGATTATATCTACGGGGGAAGTCGGGTGGATGGCGTATAGTACCCCCGCAACCATTGATATGGAAAGATCGTTTTATAATTATAATTTGATAAAGGTTATGCTACGAACTTAAGATAATATAATTATAGGTTTTAGTAAAAGATGATATGATAAAAGTTGACACTAATGAACATATTGACATATGAGAATATGAAATGAGAAGTGAATCATGATAGGTACGAATTGAAAGATGACAAGTATGAGTTGATGATGGTGTGATCTGGGTTCGAGATCGATAATACGACACGAGATTGAGATAGAGGTGTTGTAGATTTGATAAGATATGGCGTTTATATAAATGTGAATTGAGATATGTGTGTGTGTGTATGTGTGTATATATATATTTATAAGTATAATGAGTAATATGCCGTACGAGACTTTGGATCCGTACCCTCATAATTGTATAGGTCGATAGATTCTCTATTCTGTTTGATGACCCCGTACGATGGATTACCGTACGAGATGAGATGTACCGGATGATTGATCCGCGCTAGTGATTGAGGATGATGATCGATGATTATTGTCATATCGGATGTTATGAGGCGGGATCGCCGATATAGAGATTTCCACCTGAACCATACCTATTTTCAAAACGACGATGTGTACCGTTTAAAATTGACCGTATGATTCGTGTGTAGATAGATATACCCCTTTATTGTCCATGCTATGTAGGATATTACCCTCGTGATGTATATGCCACGTGTCGGTATTTAATGCTATATGATATTATTGCTAGTACACCTGCACAATTACCGTTGATGCGCATGTTACACCTACACAGACTTGCCGGCTCACACACATTCTTCATCGGTAACTGCCATGTCACTGACACAGTAGAATTGCCATGTCACTTATACAGTAGAATTGTCGGGCTATTTACACATGAGAACTGCCCTATCATGATATTAATCTTAAAAGTAAAAGTACATTCATTGTTCAGTATTATCATTTTACATGCTTGCATAATATAACCGATATGCTCATATTACTACTCTATGTTACATACATCGTACTTTATAGTTATATACATTGAGATGCTATTTTTATGAGATCTCTGGATTTGAGAACCGCAATTTAATTTCAAAGGAAATTGTGTATTTAAAAATGCGGTTTCTCTTGATATGATATTTCGAGATATCCACCATGAGTTTTCTCGGTTTTGAGCAGTGATTATACCCGATTCGAGGAGTGGTAGGCACCGTCTGTGTGTATATGGTAGACCCGATGAGATACCCCGGGGCAAGAAGACTCGTATTGTTAGGCGGTGAGCCTGGCAGGGGAGCACTACTTACCGGTGATTGTATAGAGCTTGGCGGATATCCGGAGGATACCGTTTTAGAGTTATGATATGATATGTATATGAGGACCGATCTGAGGATGCGGCGCCTGAGATGAGATAGATATGAGGGCCGATATGAGTATACGGCGCCTGAGGTATGATGATTTACGTGTCGATGCTGGACACGGGTTTTCATGATGTTTCGAGTGTCGGTGTTGGACACTCAGGTTCCATGATTTTGATGTGTCGTTGATAGACACACGTTGTTAATATCCTCATACATACAGATATACGTTTTCATGATAAGGTTTATGTCATTGATGGACACGTGGATGATATCCACATGCATACAGGCATTTATTATATTGTTGGTATATATGCAGAAACGGTCACCCTAGATATCATAGTATTACCTTCATGATATAGTTGACCTAGGAATCGTTGTTTTATTCGATTTCTACCTGCTGATGTTTTCTACTCACGAGTTGGCAACTCACCCTCCATTGTGCCACAGTTCTTGCAGGTTTGACAGCTTGTAATCAGTTGCGGTTTTGCTGGCACACAGCTTCATCCGGGGTGTTTGCTTTGGTAGGTGGGACACATATTGGATCGTGCCCACTCTCGTACTGTTACATTCTATTGTATCTAGATAAACTCCATCACATCAAATCAGAGACTAGAATTGTATATTTATACCTAGTCAGACTTGGGTATTATGCGAGACTTAGAGCGATGGGTTTATGATCGCTTTCTTGATTTTTGATGTCTTGCTTCTTTATTTCTTCTTTCTGGGTTGATTCTTCGCCGTTGGGCGTCGTATTTATGTTATTGCGTAGTTGTGATTCCTCCAGTTGGCGAAGAGCTAGCTCCCGCTTGGGGATGCCTATATATTGTTGTCTATCTGTTTTTGAATCAAAATATACAAGGGAGGTGCTGCACAAATTTTTAAAAGACAAAACATGATTCATTATACCTTTATTTCAAAACTGCACTCCCACTATTTTCCGCAAAAAAGGTTTAGATTTTCTAGGCTTCGGCTTACTTGATTTACGTCACGCCTTTAGACGTTGCATAATTTAAAGTGTCGGTCACGTGCTAAATTACGGGTCGTGACAAAGTTGGTATCAGAGCGTTAGGTTTAACCTTGGTTTGAGTCTGGGTTTGACTATGCGGAGTCTAGGGCGTATATATTTCGGAACCTAGGCTTGACCTTACGGAAATTAGACTTAACGGGGGGTATTAGACTCGAACTTTCGTTTCATAGGTTGGCCTTGATTGATGGAGTAGGTAGCTTGAGTAGAGTGATGTACCGTACGTATGTTCCGCGGCATATTTACGATACAATACTCCACTTAAGAAACCTTAGGATGTACTTATCTTGAGATCTATGATACTATTCGTTCCTATGATCATATATCCATTTAGGATCTGTTGATTCTTTCATTCATTGATCTATCTTCTTCGATACCTGCTTGAGGTTCCCGTCACCATGGTTTGAGCGCAGATCGAGCTGCTGCTAGTGTTGCGGTCAGTGTGAGCTCGTCATGGACGAGGACTGACCATGTTGTTTCTGGTGACATAGGGACGTGTAAGTATATTATTGTGTTGTGATCTCTCGTTTGAGGCGAGTGTTCGGTTTTGCACCGGATGATCGAGCTATTGATAGAGGCTGCCAGATTGAGAGGACTGTTGATGTACAGCTTACCTCAGAGATTGTGATGTTGTCTACTGTGCAGACAGATGACCTAGCTGTTCCTAGGATTGATGGGATGTCGTTTCCAGAGCTTATGAGCTGAAACCGCTGGAGCTTCCAAACAGAGATGTGACAGGAGATAGCTAGTCTATCTCGAGTAGAGTGACGGATATGATTCGTCAGATTTGATGTGCCGATGCAGACTCAGTTGAGTTGAAGAATTCCAGTTGAAGGATCTTACTCAGATCTAGAGTAAATCGATCAAAAGAGGACGTTGTTCGTTGGATGCTCCGATGTGAGATCGGTAAGTTGACCAGTTTTAGATAGAAAGACCTTACCATATGTGTTATGAGTTGATCGAGAACGGAAGAATAAAGTGTATTCCTCCGATGATTTGGACGAGTTTCCGAGGACATGTTATGCTAGATATCTTCTACAGAGTGATGAAGATACTGAGTTCGTGATTTCGAGTCCGTGTGAGAGACTCCAGATTGACCGTAGCCGAGAATGAATTGCAATATGCAGACATCAAGAGATGACGTCGAAGTGGACCATAATAAAGACGAGTGGAACCAGAGGTTCGTGCGAGATGTTAGAGAGCGGTTGTTACTCTCCGTTGATGCCAGAGGATTGATATGTATGCAAGGGCGTTAGATACAACCAAACTTCCAGAGGAAAGCCGTGATGAGGAAACAGTTGTACGGTTATGAGAAAGAGTTATGCAAGAGTGCCAACCTTCATATAGTTCGGCATAGGTGAGATTAGAAGAAGCCATGAGCAGGTTCTTTCAGAACACCGCAGCAATAGAGATTTGCACCTAGGATCAGTTATATTGTGTGTATTCAGAGAGCCATATGCCGCCGTCAGTAATGTGCCGTTTGAGAGTGGTCATGTTTGGCCAGGCGGTGATCAGAGGAGTTCCGGAGCGGGACTGTTCCGTTAGTACACCTGACCGAGCCGACGAGCCGAAAGATCGTGAGATTGGTAATCCACAGAGAAAACGAGAACCCAGAGACCGGAGATGACAGACCGTGAGCAGGAGGCAAGTAGATGATCTTGCTCTGCCAGTTTGGGCATACCGGCATATTTTTCGACATTGTAGGAGGTGTACCTCAATGTCAGTTATAGCGATTTGCATTTTGTGATCCGAGTATCACACTTTTATCGCTTGAACTTGAGTTTCGATGATTGGGTTTCGTGATTTATATTGTGCACAGTTATTGCACTTGACGTATATTTTATACACCGCTACATTGAGATTTATGATTTGTGCATATTTATTGCACTTGGTATCGATTTGTGCCTTCGTTGCACATATTTATGGTTTCGTGGATTCGATACTATCTATTTTGATTTTCGTGCACATCATACGCACTTGACTTGATTTTTGCACTCGGTATAGCTTGTATGTGCTTGCAGTGCATTAGGATGGATTTGTGCACGCAGTTGCACACGTTTAAGATCTTATACACCTTGGCATGCTCGGTGTTGTTTTTTTGTGATCATTTGGTATATTGATGAGTTTTCGTGCATTGGTTTCACCTGATTTGTATTTTGTGCATTGGTTGCACCAGAATATGTTTTCGTCAGCGTCTGCACTTGATGTTCGTTATCGTGCATACTATTGAACTGGATGTTTATATGGACCTGACGCACTTGATTTGGATTTTCGCGCATATTGGGCGCATGATATGAGATTTTGTGCACACCAGGATGCACTTGATTGAGATTTTTATTCGTGCATTTTGGATGCACTTGATTGGGATTTTCATTCGTGCATGTTAGTTACACTGGGTTGAGATTGTCGTGCACATCCGTTGCACTGGACAGAGGTTTTCGTATACTATAGATGCACTTGATATTGTTGTCGTGCACATCCGTTGCACTGGACAGATGCTTTCGTGCACACCCGTTGCACTTAGTTTTGCTTTTGTGCATATTCGTGGCACTTGTATTGGATTTGGTTTTCCGTGCGCACCAGAAGCATGTGATGTTGGATACGCCTTTTGAGGCTGATTTTTAGTTATGAGTATCGCGTTTTGATGATCGATACTATATTATATAGTAGCCGAGCAGGGCTGGTCTGAGGACAGTACCTGAGTATTTTTGCATGCATAAAAAGTTACCAAAGGTTTTCAAAAAGGGACTATAGTCTCGCTATTTCCTACATGTCCGCGAGTGATACGAAATTTTATAAAGAAACCTTCTGGGATATTTCAAAAAGGCAGGATGTATAATTTGAGCAAACCATAGATAAGTATATATTTACTACTTTACAAATGATCGCCCACCACTTGTGCCGTGAGCTACGCATAGCACGGATATTTGGGAAAGATTTTGCATGTGTTTCATTTAGTTTTTAAAATGGTTTTACAAAGATGCGAAAAGGTAATACAAAGGGTTCCAGTAATTTTACTAAAAAAAATTCATAAAGATGATGGTACACCCTAGTGTACCCTAGAACCCTGCAATCATATAGGTTTTAAGGTTTTCTAAAAGTTTCAGGGTTCTAGGGTACACTTGTAGGGTTCCTAGGCACACCCATGAGGTCCAACAACTGATCAACCATGGCCAATTCAAAAAATTCCTATGTGCCGAGAAACCCTAAGCAAGATCTTAACTAGAGGTATAGGCGAAACAATAACAAGTTAACAACTTTAACTAAAAGGAAAGTGACTACAACCTTTGTAGAACCGGTCCTCCATTTCCTTGGCTCCGTGATGACGTCCCTCCGCTGCAACCATCGAAATCCTAGACTCTCGCGGTGGTTTCATCGGAGAAAAGATCGGGCTAGGTCGTCGACTTCGATGCCGAAGATGATCTACGTCGAGGCAACTCAAGATCAAGCTCCAACTTCACCAAGTCATGAAACTTGTGAAGAAAACACCCTATACTACATGGCAAGTGGTAGAGGATGAAGAAATAGGAAGTGGGTTCACTTTGGATTTTGATTTCTCACTTGGAATCATCACTTGACAATTTTGTAGAAAGCTTTTCTTCTCTTCACTTGAAGAAGAAGATGAAGAAGAAGGAAAAAAAGAATATGAATTAAAATAAAATCAAGTGATGGTTATCATTATGCAACCATGGTTAAGTGTAGAGAATAAACTAGGGTTAGGTGAATGGTTAGGTTTAGCAAAAGAAACAAAAATGGTCAAAGCTTCTTGAAGCTTCAAGGAAAAAACAAAAGAAGCAACCATTTCTTTTCTTGCTAAAATGAATAAATAAATAAAACAAAGATAACAAAACCCTAACCATTCACTTAAACATGGTTTAAAGTAAATATACACCCAACTTTGCATGTATCATCAAATATGATACAAACTAGCGCACAAAACTATATCATATATACAATGTGCACATCAAGTGATAAAATCCATCTTAAAGTTAACAAATACTAGTTAATGTAAAGTAATATATCTAATATATAATTATACATTAAATCATTAAATCAACACTTGATTTAATGATCCGGTCATATCGCATATGACCGACTAGTATCCAATGTATCGACTTATCGAATCAATTCTCGATTCGATAACTAGGTTATATCACATACAACCAATCGATACATTCATCGCGAGAATAGAATACGATATCACATACACGCATTATTCTCGGTCCCGCACATATCCCATATGCGCTCCCATTTCATTTCGTTTCAGCCAGGAAACCGCTGTGTAGGACTCTAAAGACTCGTCAATACGCCGGCAGCAGATGATGATCATATCAAGCACCCACAAGCCGCAAGCGGTCTGCCAAACGTAACGGCCACCCGGGTATTGAGCGATCAGAAGATCGACGAGCAAGCCCGCTCACACTCCTGTGAATCCAACCAGCAACACTTACCGTACAGTCTGGTCTGTTCGTCTGATATGTCGCATATCTCGCCTAGGGGTGGTAAACGTCAGACCCCAGTAGCTCGATAAGTCATGCCGATGTAAGGTCCATAACAAGCACAAAACTACTGATAACACTTACCAGTATATCAGTGCAACCCTGGCCAGGGATTTCCAGTTATGGCCAGTCGAGCATAGCACAACATCAACCCCCAATACCGGGAGAGACGAATCCCCTCCTATCGCTCATTGCCTCCATGTGAATCGGGACTGTACCCAAAAACCACCTGTTTGCACGACTCAGTAGAGCCGTGGTAGAGTGGAAATCAAAGCACAGTGGGAGACAAACAAGACTCTACGACGATTTCGGGTCAACAGACTAAGCTGTACCAGTGTCACCAGAGAACTGCCATCTGACGTGAGATATAATACCATCTGGGAGTTCTCGGCGAGTCCGTTCAGTGTACCCAGTCACCACTGAGCACCCGCATACCATCTCTGATGTCAAACACCAATGGATATGGGATCATCCATCGCTCATCACATGGGTCGAGAAGATATACGCTAGTCTACTCTGGAATATCGATGCCCCGTCTCGATATTCCCACGACTAGGAACATTGAAGGATGTACTCATGGACCACCCAGGCCCCACTAGTATGATCTATATCATATTCCTGGAAGTCGAGTACACATCCTAAGGGCTTTATCAACATGTAACAGAGAGACAGAAAGTATACATGTTATGATAAAGAGCAACAAGATAGCGTACTATCATGTCGAGCAAGAAAGTCCTACCTATATATGTCCCAGCATCTACTACAATATACATCCTATGTACAGTAATGGCCTCTAGGGCATACATATAACTAACAACACTAGGGTGTACCATCATCTTTATGAATTTTTTTAAGTAAAATTACCGGAACACTTTGTATTACCTTTTTTAAAAATACGTATTATGATTTGACTATAGTGCATTTAGATTCCAGTGGTGGAATTCGAAATTCGTATTTCCATTTTAACTATGATGATTGCGTGATGCTTGACGGAGTTTGATTTGAGTTTCATACTCGTTTTCAGGCGCACATGATGCGCTATGGTATTTCTGTATCTTCCGTGATTTCGGAACCCCGTTGATTTGGGCTGATTATTGAAATGTTTTAATATTTGGGGAGTTAAAATTTAAATTCGGGGACCGAATTTATTTTAGGGGGAAGACCGTAACATTTCAGAAAATATAAAATATTATTTTTGGGAATTTAATATTAAAATAATATATTTCGCGAAAACTGTTCGATTTGCGAATATGGATTTTTCGTAAAATGGTATAAGCATATACCAATATTTGGAAATTAATCGGAGATTAAAATGACTTATTTATTTTAATGATATTTATCGGATTTTTGGTAAAATCCGTGTTTTTACATTTTTCATGACTTGTGCACCATGTCATGTACATGTATCCATGTTGGTTTTTGCTTTATGTTTGTAATTGTGAGTGTGAAAAGAGAATGAGAAGAAAAGAAAAGAGAAGAAAGAAAAGAATTGAGTTGTGTGTGAAAAGGATTTATGGTTTTGAAACAAAATAGATATTTGTTGTGAGAGAGTGAGTGTAGGAGAGGGTGAGCTTAAGAGAGAGAGAGACGCTTTAACTTGGCTACCCCAATCCTTCACCCCCCCATTATTTCTTAATCTCCTTGCTTCTTCTTCTTCAACCTCCACTACCTCATGCATCATCTCAACTCCTTCTTCAAAACCTCATGCCCCTTTTATTAAAAACATGCACCAAGCTATTCTAAACACCTTGAACCATCTAAGTTTGGATTTTGGAGACTTTGGGCAACTCAAGAAATTTCTTTAGTTGCTTTTGAGGTATATATTTTCACTTTAGAATTTTGTTTGCGTTAAATATCGTATTTTAGTTTGAAATTGAGTTAATTAGGATATTGATTTTAGAAAATTGTAAGATGCTGTTAAATGACTAATTGAGGTGTAGGGAGTGTTTACTAGACCTTAGAGAGTGTTTTACTGGCCAAGACCCGAGAATAGAAACCAAAACACGAACTTTGAATTTAGCTGATATCGTATTTTGTGTGATTTGTGAGGGGATTCTGAGATCTGCTCTAATCTGGGGGACCTGAGATTTATTTAGCAAACACAGAGAGATGAGCAGGCAACCTAGAAGCTACCATTGAAACACGAGCCTATTCCTTCATTTTTGGCCGCAAATTAATTCATTGTGGCCGCAATTTGCGGCCACTTTGTTGTGGAATCGTGTGATTTTTGTACAGTAGTTTCCTTATCCTATATCTAGAGCAACCTGATATGCAAAATTAGCTAATTTTACCTGAGGGAAAATCTGGTGGTGTTTTACTTAGTTGCTGAATTTCGTTTTCCGATTTCTAAAACGTGGTTTTTAGATTTGAGTCTAGATTCCGTCGTTGGACGTTTATACATCAACGGACAAGGGTTATTTGGTTGATTTGCATGCGAGGCTATAGGTTTTAACCTACGAGCGAACCATGTGCCGTATCGGTTTTTGGATTGGTTTTAATTGCATTGTGATTGTGTGTTGAATTGTAGGTACTTCGCGTGGACTTCCGAGACGATGAAGCACATCGACTTCGGCTAAGCGAGGAGTTTAGCAAGTGAGTAGATTATATCTACAGGGGAAGTCGGGTGGATGGCGTATAGCACCCCCGCAACCATTGATATGGAAAGATCGTTTTATAATTATAATTTGATAAAGGTTATGCTACGAACTTAAGATAATATAATTATAGGTTTTAGTAAAATATGATATGATAAACGTTGACACTAATGAATATATTGACATATGAGAATATGAAATGAGAAGTGAATCATGATAGGTACGAATTGAAAGATGACAAGTATGGGTTGATGATGGTGTGATCTAGGTTCGAGATCGATAAACACGACACGAGATTGAGATAGAGATGTGGATTTGATAAGATATGACGTTATACAAATATGAATTGAGATGTGTGTGTGTGTGTGTGTGTGTGTTTAAGTATAATGAGTAATATGCCATACGAGGCTTTCGATCCGTACCCTCATTATTGTATAGGTCGATAGATTCCCTATTCTGTTTGATGACCCTGTACAATGGATTACCGTACGAGATGAGATGTACCGGATGATTGATCCGCGCTAGTGATTGAGGATGATGATCGATGATTATTGTCATATCGGATGTTATGAGGCGGGATCGCCGATATAGAGATTTCCACCTAAACCATACCTATTTTCAAAACGACGGTGTGTACCGTTTAAAAGTGACTGTATAATTCATGTGTAGATAGATATACCCCTTTATTGTTCATGCTGTGTAGGATATTACCGTCGTGATGCACATGCCACGTGCCGGTATTTAATGCTATATGATATTCTTGCTAGTACACCTGCACAATTACCGTTGATGCGCATGTTACACCTACACAAATTTGCCGGCTCATGCACATTCTTCATCGGTAACTGCCATGTCACTGACACAGTAGAATTGCCATGTCACTTATACAGTAGAATTGTCGGGCTATTTACACAGGAGAACAGCCCTATGATGATATTAATCTTAAAAGTAAAAGTACATTCATTGTTCGGTATTATCATTTGACATGCTTGCATGATATAACCGATATGCTCATATTACTACTCTATATTGCATACATCGTACTTTATGGTTATATGCATTGAGATGCTATTTTTATGAAATCTCTGGATTTGAGAAACGCAATTTAATTTCAAAGGAAATTGTGTATTCTTTTAAAAATGCGGATTCTCTTGATATGATATTTCGAGGTGTCCACCATGAGTTTTCTCGGTTCTGAGCAGTGATTATACTGTAAGTCGATGTTACGTACCCCACGTGTCTGCGGGGAGGCGAAAATGTTAGTGTATATGCCCTAGAGGCCATTACTGTATCATACTAGTTTGTATATTACTTAATGGAAGCTTGGGATATTCACCTTGTATAGACAATCTTGCTCAATATAGTAGTATGCTACTTGATTTGTTTCTGCTTTAATGTGTACATGTGTTTATTTTAGTATATCACCTATACACATTAGTGGAGCCCTTAGGATCTTTGCTTGATTACCAGCGTTGTGATGGCAGTCACACTAGTGGGGGCTGGGTAATCTACAAGCACATCCTTATGCAGGTCCCTAGTCGTAGGACTATCGAGACAGGGCATCGATACTCCGGAGTAGACTAGAGTATGCGCTTCTCATCCCAGTGTGGGAGACGGTCTGTCCCACAGCCGTCAGTACGTCGTACTTGAGATAGTATGCGGGTGCTCGTTAGGTTACGAGTACATTGGACATAACTCGTCGGGAACTGTTGGTTGGTACTATACCTATCGTCAGTTATCAGTTCCCAGATGACATGAGTACAGCTTACTCCGCTGACTTGACACTGTCACTTCGCCTCGAGTGTGTTCCCACTGTACTTAGATTACTACCCTACCATGGCTCAAAGGAGTCGTGCAAACAGGTAGTAGTTAGGTGCAGTCCCGAAGCACTCGGAGGCAGTGACGGTTAGACAGGATTCGTCTCTCCCAGTTTTGGGGGTTGATATCGAGCTGTGTCTAGGAGAGCCATTACAAAAAGTCCCTGGCTAGGGCAAGCGAGATATACTGGTAGGTTTCCAGTGTTATCTCAGGGTGTTCTGGGCTACACTCCGACACGACTTGTACCGCTATTAGGGGACTGACGTTTACTGCCCCCTAGGCCCGCCATGCGATGTTGTCAAACAAACAGACCGGACTGTACGGAGATTGTCACATTCAGGCTCAGTAAGAGTTCAGATGGGTTTCACCTCGTCCGTCTTCTTGTCGGCATCTACCTGGGGACCTTTACGCACAGCTAGTGCCGCTTGCGGTCTGTGGTTAAACCCACTGCCAGCGTAGTGTCGAGTCTTTAGAGTCCCACACAGAAAGCTATTCGCCTTTAGGCAAAAGAGTAGAGGTCGCATAGTTTTGCGACAGGTCGCATGGTTTTGCAACAGGGTTCGGTCACATCCGTGCACTTATGCACGTTTAGTGTCCGGACAGTTAACACTAGCGGGCTTTGGTTTAAGCTAGATCCTAGTGTACGTTTTGGGATTGGTTTTATCTCGTTTGTATTCATGTTCCTCGGAACGCGGATGCGGGTGTGTATGCACAGTTGACAGAGAGACAGAGGCAGAAGATTCTCATTGGGGTTGTTGACTGTTGACTGTTGACTATTGACTTTTTTGCAAAACCCTAATGAGAATAAGAAATATAATTAACAATAATATTAATTAAGTATTATAGTGACATGGTTGTTGAGGGGTTGACTTTGTTGACTTGTTGACTTTGTTGACCGGTTGACTAGGTTGGACTAGTTGACCATCATCATTACAATGGCTATCATTTCATGGCAAAGACTTTTGCTTGCTTGTTTCTTTTGAAAAATGAGTGCATGAAATGATATGGCCATTTTGACTTGAACCATCACACAATACTTGATTACTATTATTTCTTATGATGATTTTGGATTATGAGAGCTTGGATGGAAAAAGAGTTACTCATTCTCTCATTTGCTTTCTCTCTCTTGCTTGAGCTCTCCCTCTTGCTCTTCATCTTGCTCTCTCTCTAGCTCAAGGCAACTCCCACTCATGAGTTGAGAAACATTGCCTTAGAGATAAAAGAAAACCCATATCACTTCTCTACTCATCCTAGTTCACTAGGTTTAGCAAACCAAGTGTTCTAGTTTCTTCTAGTTTGAAGAGAAGCCAATGGTAGAAGCTTTCAGGTGGATCCATCTTCGGCGCAAGGAGACGACGAGGTGAGGCCGATCCGTACACCGCAAAGAGTTGAATACGAAGGAGTTCAAGAAAGGAATAACCCCCAACCGAGTAGGTAAAACTCTTGTTAGGTTTGTTAGATAGTTGTTTAACAAAGATCCGTATTATGAGTCCATGTTACCACCTCTTGAAAATACGTTTTTCACCCTTTACGCAACCCTGTAAGTACCGGGGAAGGGTAGCATGGACTTACAGTGGTATCAGAGCCTAGTTAAACACTATCTAACATGTTAGCAAAGTAACTAGAAGTTCGATCGAAGAAAAAGTCGCGAAACATGCCCGAAAAATCAAGTTTCTGCCGATTCTGTTTTCTGTTCAAAAATTAATAAATCTGACACTAAAAATCGGCTCAGGCTTTTTAAAACCCACACAAGAAATTTGGTCCACCGACTCGGTCAAAGAGCCGAGGAAACGCGGCGGGAGCATGCTCCCGCCGCGGTTCCGCGGCCGAGTTGACTCGGTCGTGGAACAAGTTTCCTGCAGTGATTTTCTGGGGCTGTTTTGGGATTTTTTGGATATGTTTTTTCTGCCTAGATTTTACAGAAAGAAAATTTGTTTTTGGGGTCTAAAAATCCGTATTTTGATCGAACTTCTAAAAGACTTAAGTTAACGGGTTATATCTGTGATGTGATATATGTATTGAACGTCACGTCGATTAGTGGGGGTTATACATATCTGTGATCTGTAATGTTGATGAATAGCCGGGGGGTTGTGAGATGAGAGTTTTCTTTTCTTTCAATTCATGTAAATTTGTAATTGATGTAATATTATTTTATGGCCGCACAACCGGGATGGGGTTGTAGCCGTCATTGTATAATTTCTTTTACTGTTTTTGCTCCTAGGATAGACCCAAGGTGGGGTGCACAAACTACCGTGTATCTCGAAGTGCCGAGTGGCCTACTCACTGTGTTGAGGGAGGTTGCTTCGCTTCGGGTACTTGGCGGGTAGTTTGTCTCACCCGTAGGGGTCTACGGTGGGGTCTTGGCTATTCATCGCGACCGTGTAATCCGCTTTTCGTTACAGGCTCGTACGAATTGCGGATTCCTAGTATATCCAATGTGTTCATCTGTGATCTAGAATGGCTATCATTGCAATATATCTATATATGATATTATTTAGGCGTTGCTTATGTTTTATATCCGCGCTAGTCCAGCCCCCGCTCTGTCGTTAGTTAAGTAACCTAACGGGTAATGACGGGGCCCCGTGGCGAATGCGGATGGCATAAGCGTACGTCATATTTTGGTTGTTTTCTGCAATGATAGGATTAAATGATGGGACGCATTAAATTAATGCAAGAAAATAAACCAAAGTTGAATCGTTGGAACACTTTCAAAACCACTCGGTTTCTTTTCAAAAAGAACTTTTAAACGTGGAGCTTAAGCCACTCCTTTTAAAAGCTATCTCGTTCCATCGATTATATCAAGTTCACTACGTTCACGGTTTTGCCAAAACCATCCGTAGCCCTCCATCATTTCAGTTAACTATTCGGTAGTATTCAAGCTATGTATTTTGACCTCACGCCAAGGCATAGTGATTGGTAGCTGCCGGATATTTATCTGTTGCATAGATAGAATGCGTTGGTTTGAGACAGCCGTACTGCCATTTTGGCCTATGTCAAGGGTAGGTACGGGTGGGTTTAAATTAACCTGGATAATGATGGGAAGAACTTGACATGTGACTTATGATATTTTGACCTCACGCCAAGGTCATAAGAGCATGGGGCAAAAAAATCCACATCGGGAGTTTCAAAAGAACTGAAACTTGCTAGCGCTGCATACTATTTAGAGTGTGATGATTCTGGTAGGATTCCTTCAGTTTTGTCACGCAATGATATTTGGATCCCGATCCTACTGTGAGTATATGCTACTCCTCGGGAAATTTCTCACTTAACGATCAATGCTATAAACCAAGTAGGTGTCTAGCAAGGTGTTAGCGGGGCTACGCCCCCAGGGAGAAGAGGTTATTTAATTAAGGAACTTCACGAAAGCATTGGAAAACCTCCCTCGAAGTACCGACACTAGCCTGGCTGAACGGTGAAGCAAGTATTGAACCTTTTTGGTTTGAGGAGGGATTCGAGAGACAGTGGGAGCCATCCTATTTAGACAAATTAAAAACCACTCTAAACTTGCAAGAGCATCATGCTAAAGTGTTTCTTCTCTCTCTCCTAATTGCAGCGACCAAACATCATGACCGGACTTAAGTTACTACTAAATAAAAACATACTGACAGGGCCAAACTACAAAGATTGGCTCAGGAATGTCAAAATGGAAATCACTTATGACAAGTTGGGGTATCTCCTTACCACCAAAGCTCCCCCTGTCCCAGGTCCCAAAACCAGCGTCGCGGATAGGGAAATCCATAAGACCTGGGAAATCGATTGCGCGAAGGCCAAGTGCCTCGTGCTTGCCTCTTTGGACAATGAGCATCAGAGGAGGCACGAGAATATTGACCTCGAATCCATATTTCTCCATACAAAAGAACTGTATGGAGAGCAATCTCGTATCGCCAGATACGAAGTGTCGAAAAAGCTGTTTTCGGCAAGGTTGGCCGTCGGATCGTCGGTAGCGGAACACGTGCTTAAGATGATTGGCTTCGTTGAGGAGTTCGCGGACCTTGGGACCACGTTAGAGAACGAGCTCTACACGGACTTGATTCTCCAGTCCCTTCCTTCCACTTACGCCCAGTTTATCCTGAACTTCAACTTGCAAGAAAAAGAAGTTGAACTTTCAGAATTCCTCAACATGCTAAGGAATGCAGAGGGCACCCTACAGAAAGGTAGGGAAACATCCACTTTGTTTGTAGGAGGATCTTCCTCTTCTAGGTCCAAGGCGAAAGCCAAGGAAAAGAAGAAGAAAGCCCCCGCGAAACCAAGGGGCGGTGTTAGTAAAGTGGATACGAAGGGAAAAACAAAAGCAACAAAGGTAGCGGGAAAGCTTGTGGGAAAGGAAGAATGCTTTTACTGTCACAAGAGTGGACACTGGAAAAAGGATTGCATGGCTTGGAAGGACAGAACCCAGGATCTGAAGCAAGTTGCGGCTTCAGCTTCAGGTGTGTATGTTATTGAAAACTGTCTATCAATATACTCTACATCCTGGGTATTGGATACCGGATCAGGATCTCATATCTGTAATCTTTGCAGGCGTTGAGAAAGCGTAGGGTTTTTAAGGCAGGTGATATGACCCTCAGAGTTGCAAACGGAGCTAGCATGGATGCTGAGTCCGTGGGGGACTATCACCTGGGGTTGTCAGATGGACACGTTTTGGTTTTGCGTAATTGCTATTTTGTACCCAATGCAACTTGTAATATCATTTCTGTATCTTTATTATCTAAAGAAGGTTATGAATTTGCATTTGTAAGAAATGTTGTAAACATTGACCTTAATCAACTTTTGATTGGGTCAGGTACATTAAGCAATGGTATATACGTACTAAACCAACCACAGATTTTCAATGTCCAGAATACACACAAAAGAAAGTCTCCGGAAACAAACCAGGCTTTCTTATGGCATTGTAGACTGGGTCACATCAATGAGAGAAGGTTGACGAAGTTACATACAGAAGGATATTTGGATCCGTTCGAATATCAATCGTATGCCACTTGTCAATCCTGTCTCAAAGAAAAGATGACAAAGACTCCGTTCACTGGACACGGAGTAAGAGCGAGCGAGCTCTAGGGACTCGTACACAGCGACGTGTGCGGTCCAATGTCTACACACGCGCGAAGCGGTTATTCTTACTTCATTACTTTTACGGCTGACTTTTCAAGGTACGAATATGTCTTCTTAATGAAACATAAATCCGAAGCCTTTGGAAAGTTCCTGGAATATAAGAATGAAGTAGAAAAACAAACAGGCAAAAGTATCAAGACACTAAGATCTGATCGAGGTGGTGAATACTTAAGTGCCGAATTCCTGGATTACTTAAAAGAGACTGGTATTCTCTCTCAGCTTACTCCTCCATACACTCCGCAACATAACGGTGTATCGGAGAGACGGAACCAGACCCTATTGGATATGGTACGTTCCATGATGAGTAAATTTGAGTTACCGCGTTCATTCTGGGGATATGCACTAGAATCAGCTGCATACCTTTTGAACCGAGTTCCAACTAAGACTGTGCCTACCACACCATATGAGATATGGAGTGGGAAGAAACCCTATCTTCAATATCTGAAGATCTGGGGATGTCCGGCTTTTGTCAAAAAGCAGCATGTGGACAAACTCGAGGCACGCTCAGCACTGTGCAAGTTTGTGGGATACCCAAAGAACTCCAGGGGGTATCTCTTCTATTACGCAGAGGAACAAAAGATCATTGTTTCTCGTAATGCCCATTTTCTGGAACACCAGTTCTTAGAAAAGGAAACAAGTGGGAGCGAAATAGAACTGGAAGAAATTCCAGAACCACAGACTATTACTGAAAGCTTAGTAGAACCAGAGGGTTCAAAAGAACATGACATTCCTACACCGCTTCGCAGGAGTAGTAGGCAGTCTCATCCGCCCGAGAGATACTACGGTTTTCTCATAGACGGGGATAGAGAGGATTGCATCATTGATTATGATAAGCCGACTAGCTTCCAGCAGGCCATTCAGAGCGTTGACTCGGTAAAATGGCTGGATGCAATGCGGACCAAAATGGAGTCCATGTACACCAACAAAGTATGGACGTTGGACGTTGCTCCAGATGGGGTAAAACCCGTAGGATGCAAGTGGATCTTCAAAAGGAAGATTGGTGTAGATGGACAGGTTGAGACCTATAAAGCTAGACTTGTTGCAAAGGGTTTTCGTCACAGACCTGGTTTGGACTATGACGAAACCTTTTCTCCAGTGGCTATACTGAAATCCATTCGAATCCTTCTTGCCACTACTGCCTTCCACGATTATGAGATTTGGCAGATGGAAGTAAAGACCGCTTTTCTGAATGGAGATTTAGAGGAGTGTGTCTATATGGACCAGCCAGAGGGTTTCATTCAGAGTGGGAGCAGCGGAAAGGTGTGCAAGTTGCTTAAGTCTATCTATGGACTAAAGCAGTCATCACGGAGTTGGAACATCTGTTTTGATGAGACGGTCAAAGAATTTGGCTTTATCAAAAATCCAGATGAACCATGCATCTATAGTAGATTTGTAGCAAGAACTGTCGTATTCCTCGTATTGTACGCGGATGACATTCTTCTGATAGGAAATAACATTCCTATGCTACAATTTGTCAAGGGATTCTTGTTACACAGGTTTTCCATGAAAGACATGTGTGATGCCTCGTACATTCTGGGGATCCGGATCTTTCGTGACAGATCCAAAAGGATATTAGGACTTTCATAGTCCAGGTACATCGACACCATACTGAAAAGATTCAGTATGGAAGATTCTAAGCGCGGTAATCTACCAGCTTGTCACGGGATCACCCTCTCCAAAGAGATGTCTCCCAAGACTGATTTGGAAAGGGATCGCATGTTTATTATACCCTACGCTTCTGCGGTAGGCTCTATAATGTATGCGATGTTGTGTACCAGACCAGATGTAGCTTATGCACTGAGTGTGGTAAGCTGGTATCAGTCAAACCCTGGGGAGAAATACTGGATAGCGGTAAAGAACATTCTCAAGTACCTGAGAAGGGTCAATGATATGTTCTTGGTATATGGCGGAAAGGACCTCCAGATCGAGGCCTTTGCTGACTCCAGCTTCCAGAGTGACAAGGATGATTCCAAGTCCATGTCGGGTTATGTCTTTACCCTCAATGGAGGGGCGGTGTGTTGGAAGAGTTCCAAACAGGAAACCGTTGCTAACTCGACGATGGAAGCGGAATATATCGCTGCTGCTGATGCCGCAAAAGAAGCCGTCTGGATAAGGAAGTTCTTAACTGAACTTCAGGTGGTTCCGTCCATTGTTGATCCAATACCTATGTATTGCGACAACAACGGGGCTATAGCTTTAGCGAAGGAACCCAGGTCCTATCAGAGATCCAGACACATCTTGAGGCGGTATCACCTGATCAGGGAGATCGTGGGTCGCCAGGAGATCGAGGTTCGGAGAGTTGCTACGGAAGATAACACTGCTGATCCATTCACGAAGGACTTACCCCAGACTCAGTTCGAGCGGCTGATCGAGATGATAGGTATTCGATACGCCAGTACATGGCCTTAGTGCAAGTGGGAGATTGTTAGTGTATATGCCCTAGAGGCCATTACTGTATCATACTAGTTTGTATATTACTTAATGAAAGCTTGGGATATTCACCTTGTATAGACAATCTTGCTCAATATAGTAGTATGCTACTTGGTTTGTTTCTGCTTTAATATGTACATGTGTTTATTTTAGTATATCACCTATACACATTAGTGGAGCCCTTAGGATCTTTGCTTGATTACCAGCGTTGTGATAGCAGTCACACTAGTGGGGGCTGGGTAATCCACAAGCACATCCTTATGCAGGTCCCTAGTCGTAGGACTATTGAGACAGGGCATCGATACTCCGGAGTAGACTAGCGTATGCGCTTCTCATCCCAGTGTTGGAGACGGTCTGTCCCACAGCCGTCAGTACGTCGTACTTGAGATAGTATGCGGGTGCTCGTTAGGTTACGAGTACACTGGACATGATTCGTCGGGAACTGTTGGTTGGTACTATACCTATCGTCAGTTATCAGTTCCTAGGTGACATGAGTACAGCTTAGTCCGCTGACTTGACACTGTCACTTCGCCTCGAGTGTGTTCCCACTGTACTTAGATTACTACCCTACCACGGATCAAAGGAGTCGTGCATACAGTTAGTAGTTGGGTGCAGTCCCGAAGCACTTGGAGGCAGTAACGGTTAGACAGGATTCGTCTCACCCGGTATTGGGGGTTGATATCGCGCTGTGTCTAGGAGTGCCATTACACAAAGTCCCTAGCCAGGGCAAGCGAGATATACTGGTAGGTTTCCAGTTTTATCTCAGGGTGTTCTGGGCTGCACTCCGACACGACTTGTACCGCTATTAGGGGACTGACGTTTACCGCCCTCTAGGCCCGCCATGCGATGTTGTCAGACGAACAGACCGGACTGTACGGAGATTGTCACATTCAGGCTCAGTAGGAGTTCAGATGGGTTTCACCTCGTCCGTCTTCTTGTCGGCATCTACCTGGGGACCGTTACGCACAGCTTGTGCCGCTTGCGGTCTGTGGTTAAACCCACTGCCAACGTAGTGTCGAGTCTTTAGAGTCCCACACAGAAAGCTATTTGCCTTTAGGCAAAAGAGTAGAGGTCGCATGGTTTTGCGACAGGGTTTGGTCACATCAGTGCAGTTGTGCACGTTTAGTGTCCGGACAGTTAGCACTAGCGGGCTTTGGTTTAAGCCAGATCCTAGTGTACGTTTTGGGATTGGTTTTATCTCGTTTGTATTCAGGTTCCTCGGAACACGAATGCGGGTGTGTATGCACAGTTGACAGAGAGACAGAGGCAGACGATTCTTATTGGGGTTGTTGACTGTTGACTATTGACTTTTTTGCTAAACCCTAATGAGAATAAGAAATATAATTAACAATAATATTAATTAAGTATTATAGTGACATGGTTGTTGAGGGGTTGACTTTGTTGACTTGTTGACTTTGTTGACCGGTTGACTAGGTTGGACTAGTTGACCATCATCATTACAATGGCTATCATTTCATGGCAAAGACTTTTGCTTGCTTGTTTCTTTTGAAAAATGAGTGCATGAAATGATATGGACATTTTGACTTGAACCATCACACAATACTTGATTACTATTATTTGTTATGATGATTTTGGATTATGAGAGCTTGGATGGCAAAAGAGTTACTCATTTTCTCATTTGCTTTCTCTCTCTTGCTTGAGCTCTCCCTCTTGCTCTTCCTCTTGCTCTCTCTCTAGCTCAAGGCAACTCCCTCTCATGAGTTGAGAAACATTGCCTTAGAGATAAAAGAAAACCCATATCACTTCTCTACTCATCCTAGTTCATTAGGTTTAGCAAACCAAGTGTTCTAGTTTCTTCTAGTTTGAAGAGAAGCCAAAGGTAGAAGCTTTCAGGTGGATCCATCTTCGGCGCAAGGAGACGACGAGGTGAGGCCGATCCGTACACCGCAAAGAGTTGAAGACGAAGGAGTTCAAGAAAGGTATAACCCCCAACCGAGTAGGTAAAACTCTTGTTAGGTTTGTTAGATAGTTGTTTAACAAAGATCCGTATTATGAGTCCATGTTACCACCTCTTGAAAAATCGTTTTTCACCCTTTCCGCAACCCCGTAAGTACCGGGGAAGGGTAGCATGGACTTACAGGAAATAGCAAAAAATGATTTTTATGAGCTTCGCAACACCGACTCAAACCAAGGATCGAACATAAACCGTAGCTTGCAAACTACTTGAGGTTTAACTACTCGGATTCGAAGTTATACCTCACGTTACTTGTTCTTCGGGTTTTCATCGCTGTCCTCCACACCTCATAGGCTCTATGGAACATGGGCACCTCAACGGCCTCCTCGAGTCAAAGACGATCCACCCGTGAGTCTATAGTCCCAGCTCCTATATCGAATCTGAGATAACTACGGCTTCTAGTTTTCTAATCTAGAAGTCCTAGAGGGTGTAGAGTATTTAGATGGATTACTTAGTCACTTTAAACCCTAGGATTCTCAACACATGAGAGCTTTTAGGGTTTGAGGAAGAAGATGAATACTTGAGGAGAGAGAAGTGTTTTGTGATAATGAAATGAATAATACTCATTTGTGAATATCATGAAGCATAATAATATCATCAAAATAAATATCTAGCTAATATTCATCATTCTTCATTTAATTCACTAGATGAATCATCTAATGAGTCATCTAATGAGTCATGGATCATTTAATGAAACTTACTCCTCATCCTCCACCTCATTTAGTTTAAATCACAAAAGAAATAAACACAAATGAGTCACCTCCTTCTAGAAGCTTCCCGACAAATTACGAGACTGCCCTTCCCATCCGTATCTCCGAAAAACACGGATAATCTTAGACTGAATAAATCCATCTGTATAATACTAGAATCTGGCTTAAACCAAAGCCCGCTAGTACTATCTGCCCGATCATAGTACGTGCACAAGTGTACGTAAGTGATCGCGGCCCTGCCGTAAAACCATACGGCCTCTACACCTTTTGCCCGGTGCAGGAAAACTCTCTGTGTGGGACTCTAAAGACTCGATACTACGCTGGCAGTAGATTTAACCACAGGCCGCAAGCGGTACTAGCTGTACGTAACGTTCCCCAGGTAGATGTCGATAAGAAGGACGATGAGGAAACCCATCCGAACTCCTACCGAGCCTGTATGTGACAATCTCCGTACAGTCCGGTCTGTTTGTCTAGGACTATCGCATATCGGGCCTAGGGGGCGGTAAACGTCAGACCCTTAATAGCGGTATAAGTCGTGACAGAGTGAAGCCCATTACACCTTGAGAAACTACTGGAACCTACCAGTAAATCGCGCTTGCCCTGGCCAGGAACTTTACGTAATAGCTCTCCATACACAGCGCGATATCAACCCCTAATACCGGGAGAGACGAATCCTGTCTAACCGCCACTGCCTCCAAGTGCTTCGGGACTGCACCCAACTACTACCTATTTGCACGACTCCTTTGAGCCGTTGTAGGGTAGTAATCTAAGTACAGTGGAAACACACCCGAGGCAAAGTAGCAGTGTCAAGTCGACGGACTAAGCTGTACTCATGTCACCTGAGAACTGCTATCTGACGATGGGTATAGTACCAACCTGCAGTTCCCGGCGAGTCCTGTCCGGTGTACCCGTAACCTAACGATCACCTGCATACTATCTCCAGTACAACGTACTGATAGCTGTGGTACAGACCATCTCCCCATGCTGGGATGAGAAGCGTATACACCAGTCTACTCCGGAGTATCGATGCCCTGTCTCGATAATCCTATGACCAGGGATCTGTATATGATGTTGCTTATAGACTACCTAGCCCCTGTAAGTCTACGGTACCGCCCCAGCCGTCTTTCAGACGCCAAATGCGGAACAAAAACTTTTATTACAGGCGCTATCGCATACTATAACCCGGATCTGCCATTAACACTAAACTAACAAACTACAAAGAGGGTAGAAAGGTTATACCGAACGATCCGAGTCCTTCGTTCTTTAACCATCATCCCACGCTCCGTTGCGGCTGCTCCGATCTCCTGGCTCCTCGTTGAGGTGGCACCACATCTGCGGATCTTTAAACGGGCTCCCACCTCTATACCGAGGCAACTCGGTCATCAAGTCTGCTAAAAGAGATGACCAAGATTGATGTAGAGAATGAGTAGAACACTTTGTCTCGCTTCATCCGAAGCCATGGATGAACGGTTAATGAAGTTGCCTTTTTAATCGGGTAAATGAGAAATGAGCATATCTCTTTTCATGAACCAAAACTATCATCTTTTTAATCAACAAGTGAGAGAGTGTGAGAAGAGGAGGGGAGGGGCCGGCCACATATAGAGGAGGGGGTGAGTGTAGGAGCAAGGGTTGGTGACCATAAAGGAAAAGATCAAGAGAAAAAAACCAAGACAAAACAAAAACACATTAATGCAAATGGTGACACAATTAACCTAGTCATCCATTCATTAATGCAAACAATGAATCATAAACCTAGTCACCACTTCTAGAACCTTCCACACTCATGACTCACCTCATGACTCACCCAAAAGAAGAAAAGATAAATCCGCATTAAACCGAATGTTTAAGACGGGTGATAGAAAACTGGCAACTTCCAAAAGCGATCCCGAAACGAATTTCAGGATAACCCCGTAACTGTATAAATATACCCGCATTTGTATTACGACCGAATACAAATGCAACTGAGACAAAGATATTATATCTACAAAGTAAAATACATGGATCCGGCTTAAACCAAAGCCCACCAGTATTATCTGCCCGAAATATGACACGTGCGTAAACGCACGTGCATTTTCCGAACCCTGCCATAAAACCATACGGCCTCTACAACGTTTTGCCCGAACTTGGGAAACTATCTGTGGGGGAATCTAATGACTCGTCAGTACCCTGGCAGTGGGTTTAACTACAAGCACGTCAGCGGCACTAGCAGTGCGTAACGGCTGCCCATGTACTGACCTCAAGGGTAGCCGATGAGCGAACTCATCCTGAAACCCTACTGAGCCTAACAGTGACAATATACATACAGTCTGGTCCGTTCATCTATGAGTATTGCATATCAGGCCTAGGGGGCTGGTAACGTCATACCCCTAATAGCGGTATAAGTCGTGTTGGAGACAAGCCCTGAACACCCTGAGAAACTACTGGAATACTTACCAGTAATTCTCACCTGCCTTGGCCAAGGACTTGGTGTAATGGATTTCCTAGACACAGCGCGATCTCACCCCCAATACCGGGAGAGACGAATCCCCTTCCGATCTGCTCGCTTTCCTCCATGTGGCTCGGGACCGTACCCAAAAAAGACCTGTTTGCATGACTCTTTTGTAAGTCCACGTTACCTCTCCCGGTTCTTTCAGGCTTGCGGAAATGGTGAAAAACGATTTTTAGGGTTTAGGTAACATGGACTACGAAAACGGATCTTGGCTAAACTACACACTAGCAACTAACAAGAGAGTTATCTACTCGGTTAGGGGTTATACCTCAACTTGAACTCCTTATCTTTGACTCTTGATAGTGGTCGGATGGTGCTTTCCTCGTTGCCTTATCTTGTCGAAGATGGATCCACCTGAGGGTTTCTTCCTTGAGCTCCTTTCTCGAACTTTGAGAAAACTAAAGTCTCCGGCTTGCTAGACCATCAACCTTAGGAAGAGTAGAGAGTGGCTTAGGGTGTTTTATCTCCAAGGAGAGGTTTCTCAACTCATGAGAATGATTCTCCTTGAACTAGAGGAGGAGGAAGATGAAGAGAGGAGAGAGAATTGTTATGATAGAATGAGAATAGTTTTTACAACCATAACAATATATGTGAATTATCAAATTAATAATATTAATCCAAAATGAAAAAGGTGATGGTTGGTTTGATAAGACCATTATCATTTCACATTAAATGATTTTGCAAAGATCAAAGAGCATCTAGAAAAGAAATGATGATGGTCAAAGTTTCAACCATTGTCAACTAGTCAACCTTGGTCAACAAGTCAACAAACCCTACCATGACACAATTTCATTTAATTAATATTATTAATTGATATATCACAAATTCATTACGGTTTGGAAAAAAGACGACTGTTAACTGTGCATACGCACTCGTTCCAAAACCCTAATGAAAACCTCTTCCTCCGCCTCAATCAACTGTGCATACACACCCGCATTCGTGTTCCGAGGAACATGAATACTATGAAATAAAACTAACCCCAAAACATATACTAGGATCTGGCTGAAACCAGAGCCTTTTAGTAATGTCTGTCCGGACGCCAAACATGCACAAGTGCGCGGATGTGAACGAACCCTGTCGCAAAACCATGCGACCTCTACTCTGTTTTGCCCAAAGGAGAATAAACCTCTGTGTGGGACTCTAAAGACTCGACACTACGCTGGCAGTGGGTTTAACCATAGACGGCAAGCAGCACTAGCTGTACGTAACGGTCCCCAGGTAGATCCGATAAGAAGACAGACGAGGTAAACCCATCTGAACTCCTGCTGAGCTTGAATGTGACAATCTCCGTACAGTCTGGTCTGTTCGTCTAAGAACATCGCATTGCGGGCCTAGGGGGGCGGTAAACGTCAGTCCCCTACTAGCGGTACAAGTCGTGTCGGAGTGTAGCCCAGAACACCTGAGATAACACTGTAAACCTATCAGTCTATCTCGCTTGCCCTGGCCAGGGACTTTGTGTAATGGCTTTCCTAGACACAGCGCGATATCAACCCCCAATACCGGGAGAGACGAATCCTGTCTAACCGTCACTTCCTCCAAGTGCTTCGGGACTGCACCCAAAAACCACCTGTTTGCACGACTCCTTTGAGCAGTGGTAGGGTAGTAATCAAAGTACTGTGGGAACACACTTGAGGCGAAGTGACAGTGTCAAGTCAACGGACTAAGCTGTACTCATGTCACCTGGGAACTGGTAACTGACGATAGGTATAGTACCAACCAACAGTTCCCGACGAGTCCTGTCCAGTGTACTCGTAACCTAACGAGCACCCGCATACTATCTCAAGTACGGCGTACTGACGGCTGTTGGACAGACCGTCTCCCAAGCTGGGATGAGAAGCGTATACGCTAGTCTACTCCGGAGTATCGATGCCCTGTCTCGATAGTCCTACGACTAGGGACCTGCATAAGGATGTGCTTATGGATTACCCAGCCCCCACGAGTGTGACTGCCATCACAACGCTGGTAATCAAGCAAAGATCCTAAGGGCTCCACTAATGTGTAAAGGCGATATGCTAAAAGAAACACATGCGCACATTAAAGCAGAAACAAACCAAGTAGCATACTACTATATTGAGCAAGATTGTCTATACAAGGTGAATATCCCAAGCTTCCATCAAGTAATATACAAACAAGTATGATACAGTAATGGCCTCTAGGGCATATACACTAACAATCTCCCACTTGCACTAAGGCCATGTACTGGCGTATCGAAGACCTATCATCTCGATCAGCCGCCCGAACTGAGTCTGGGGTAAGGCCTTTGTGAATGGATCAACAGTGTTATCTTCCGTAGAAACTCTCCGAACCTCGATCTCCTGGCGACCCACGATCTCCCTGATCAGGTGATACCACCTCAAGATGTGCCTGGACTTCTGATGGGACCTGGGTTCCTTCGCTAAAGCTATAGCCCCGTTGTTGTCGCAATACAGAGGTATTGGATCAACAATGGACGGAACCACCTGAAGTTCTATCAAGAACTTCCTCATCCAGACGGCTTCTTTTGCGGCATCAGATGCAGCGATATATTCCGCTTCCATCGTCGAGTCGGCAACGGTTTCCTATTTGGAACTCTTCCAACACACCGCCCCTCAATTGAGGGTAAAGAAATAACCCGACATAGACTTGGAATCATCCTTGTCACTCTGGAAGCTGGAGTCAGCAAAGGTCTCGATCTGGAGGTCTTTTCCGCCATACACCAAGAACATCTCCTTAGTCCTTCTCACGTACTTGAGAATGTTCTTTTCCGCTATCCAGTGTTTCTCCCCATGGTTTGACTGATACCTGCTTACCACACTCAGTGCATAAGCTACATCTGGTCTGGTACACAATATCGCATACATTATAGAGCCTACCGCAGAAGCGTAGGGTATAATAGACATGCGATCCCATTCCAAATCAGTCTTGGGAGACATCTCTTTGGAGAGGGTGATCCCATGACAAGCCGGTAGATTACCGCGCTTGGAATCTTCCATACTGAATCTTTTCAGTATGGTGTCGATGTACCTGGACTGTGAAAGTCCGAATATCCTCTTGGATCTGTCACGATAGATCCGGATCCTCAGAATGTAAGAGGCATCACCCAGGTCTTTCATGGAGAACCTGTGTGACAAGAACCCTTTGACAGATTGTAGCATAGGAATATCATTTCCTATCAAGAGAATGTCGTCCACGTATAAAACGAGGAATACGACAGTTCGTGCTACAAATCTACTATAGATGCATGGTTCATCTGGATTTTTGATAAAGCCAAAATCTTTGACCGTCTCATCAAAACAGATGTTCCAACTCCGCGATGCCTGCTTTAGTCCATAGATGGACTTAAGAAACTTGCACACCTTTCCACTGCTCCCACTCTGAATGAAACCCTCTGGCTGGTCCATATAGACAGACTCCTTTAAATTTCCATTTAGAAAAGCGGTCTTTACGTCCATTTGCCAGATCTCATAATCGTGGAAAGCAGCAATGGCAAGAAGGATCCGAATGGATTTCAGTATAGCCACTGGAGAAAAGGTTTCGTCATAGTCCAAGCCAGGTCTTTGACGGAAACCCTTTGCAACAAGTCTAGCTTTATAGGTCTCAACCTGTCCATCTACACCAATCTTCCTCTTGAAGATCCACTTGCATCCTACGGGTTTTACCCCATCTGGAGCAACGTTCAACGTCCATACTTTGTTGGTGTACATGGACTCCATTTCGGTCCGCATTGCATCCAACCATTTTACCGAGTCAGCGCTCTGAATGGCCTGCTGGAAGCTAGTCGGCTCATCACTATCAATGATGCAATCCTCTCTATCCCCGTTTATGAGAAAACCGTATCTCTTGGGTGGATGAGACTGCCTACTACTCCTGCGGAGCGGCGTAGGAATGTCCTGATCTTTCGAACCCTCTGGTTCTACTAAGCTTTCAGTAATAGCTCGTGGTTCTGGAATTTCTTCCAGTTCTATTGCGCCCCCACTTATCTGATTTTCCAAAAACTCAGTTTCCAAGAAGTGGGCATGACGAGAAACAAAAACCTTCTGTTCCTCTTCGCAATAGAAGAAATATCCCTTGGAGTTCTTTGGATATCCCACAAAATTGCACTGTACTGAGCGTGCCTCGAGTTTGTCCGCGTGCTGCTTTTTGACAAAAGCTGGACATCCCCATGTCTTAATGTGCTTAAGATATGGTTTCTTCCCACACCACATCTGATATGGTGTAGTAGGCACAGTCTTAGTTGGAACTCGGTTCAAAAGGTATGCAGCTGATTCTAGTGCATATCCCCAGAATGATCGCGGTAACTCAGCGTTACTCATCATGGAACGTACCATATCCAATAGGGTCCGGTTCCGTCTCTCCGATACACCGTTATGTTGCGGAGTGTATGTAGGAGTAAGCTGAGAGAGAATTCCATTCTCTTTTAAGTGATCCAGGAACTCGGCACTTAAGTATTCACCACCTCGATCAGATCTTAGTGTCTTGATACTTTTGCCTGTTTGTTTTTCCACTTCATTCTTATATTCCTGGAATTTTCCAAACGCTTCGGATTTATGTTTCATTAAGAAGACATAACCGTACCTTGAAAAGTCATCCGTAAAAGTAATGAAGTAAGAATAACCGCTTCGCGCATGTGTAGACATTGGACCGCACATGTCGCTGTGTACGAGTCCCAAGAGCTCGCTCGCTCTTACTCCGTGTCCAGTGAACGGAGTCTTTGTCATCTTTCCTTTGAGACATGATTGACAAGTTGCATATGATTGATATTCGAACGGATCCAAATATCCTTCTGTATGTAACTTCGTCAACCTTCTCTCATTGATGTGACCCAGTCTACAGTGCCATAAGAAAGCCTGATTTGTTTCCGGAGACTTTCTTTTGTGTGTATTCTGGACATTGAAAATCTGTGGTTGGTTTAATACGTATATTCCATTGTTTAATGTACCTGAACCAATCAGAACTTGATTAAGGTGAATGTTTACAACATTACTTACAAACGCAAATTCATAACCTTCTTTAGAAACTAAAGATACATAAATGATATTACAAGTTGCATTGGGTACAAAATAACAATTACGCAAAACCAAAACGTGTCCATCTGACAACCCCAGGTGATAGTCCCCCACGGACTCAGAATCCATGCCAGCTCCGTTCGCAACTCTGAGGGTCATATCACCTGCCTTCAAAACCCTACGGTTTCTCAACGCCTGCAAAGAATTACAGATATGAGATCCTGATCCGGTATCGAATACCCAGGAAGTAGAGTTTATTGATAGACAGTTTTCAATAACATACACACCTGAAGCTGAAGCCGCAACACGCTTCAGATCCTGTATTTTGGCCTTCCAAGCCCTGCAATCTTTCTTCCAGTGTCCACTCTTATGACAGTAAAAGCATTCTTCCTTTCCTATAAGTTTTCCCGCTTCCTTTGTTGCTTTTGCCTTTCCCTTCGTATCCACCTTACTAACACCGCCCCTTGGTTTGGCGGGGTTTTCTTCTTCTTTCCCTTGGCTTTCGCCTTGGACCTAAAAGAGGAAGATCCTCCTACAAACAAAGTGGATGTTTCCCTACCTTTCTGTAGGGTGCCCTCTGCACTCCTCAACAAGTTGAGGAGTTCTGAAAGTTCAACTTCCTTTTCCTGTAAGTTGAAGTTCAGGATGAACTGGGCGTAAGTGGAAGGAAGGGACTGGAGAATCAAGTCCGTATAGAGCTCATTCTCAAATGTGGTCCCAAGGTCCGCGAGCTCCTCAATGAAGCCAATCATCTTAAGCACGTGTTCCGCTACCGGTGATCCGATGGCCAATCTCGCCGAAAACAGCTTTTTCGAGACTTCGTATCTGGCGATACGGGATTGCTCCCATACAGTTCTTTTGTATGAAGAAATATGGATTCAAGGTCCATATTCTCGTGCCTCCTTTGGCGTTCATTGTCCATAGAGGCAAGCACGAGGCACTTGGCCTTCGCGCAATCAATCTCCCAAGTCTTACGGATTTCCTTATCTGCGACGCTGGAGGTGGGACCTGGGGCAGGGGGAGCTTTGGTGGTAAGGAGATACCCTAACTTGTCGTAAGTGATTGCCATTTTGACATTCCTGAGCCAATCTTTGTAGTTTGGCCCTGTCAGTATGTTTTTATCTAGTAGTAACTTAAGTCCAGTCATGATGTTTGGTTACTGCAATTAGGAGAGAGAGAAGAAACACTTTAGCATGATGCTCTTGCAAGTTTAGAGTGGTTTTTAATTTGTCTAAACAGGATGGCTCCCACTGTCTCTCGAATCCCTCCTCAACCCAAAAAGGAAGAATTAGTCAGGATCAATCTCACCGTACAATACTTGCTTAACCGTTCAGCCAGGCTAGTGTCGGTACTTCGAGGGAGGCTTTCCAACGCTTTCGCGAAGTTCCTTATTTAAATAACCTCTTTTCCCTGGAGGCGCAGCCCCGCTAACACCTTTATAGACACCTACTAGGTTTATAGCATTGATCGTTAAGCGAGAATTTTCCCGAGGAGTAGCATATACTCACAGTAGGATCGGGATCCAAATATCATTGCATGACAAAACTGAAGGAATCCTACCAGAATCATCACACTCCAAATGGTATGCAGCGCTAGCAAGTTTCAGTTCTTTTGAAACTCCCGATGTGGATTTTTTCCCCATGCTCTTATGACCTTGACTTTGGCCAACAAATCATAAGTCACATATTAAGTTCTACCCGTCATTCTCCAAGTTAATTTGAACCCACCCGTACCTACCCTTGACTTTGGCCAACAAGGCAGTACAACTGTCCCAAACCAACACATCTATCTATGCTGCACATGAATAACCAATAGCTACCAATCACTATGCCTTGACTTTGGCCAACAAACATAGCTTGAATACTATTGACCATCTATGTGAAACGACGGAGGGCTACGAATGGTTTTGGCGAAACTGTGAACGTAGTGAACTTGATATAATCAATGGAACGAGATAGCTTTTAAAAGGAGTGGTTTAAGCTCCGCGTTTAAAAGTTATTTTGAAAAGAAACCGAGTGGTTTTTGAAAGTGTTCCAACGACTTTTACTTTGGTTTATTTTTCTTGCATTAATTTTAATGTGTTCCATCAATTAATCCTACCATTGCAGAAAACAACGAAAATATGACGTACGCTTATGCCATCCGCATTCGCCACGGGGTCCCGTCATCACCCGTTAGGTTACTTAACTAACGACCGAGCGGGGGCTGGACTAGCGCGGATGCAAAACATAAGCAACGCCTAAATAGATATCATATAGATATATATAAACATTCGTCACATGCAATGATAGCCATTCCAGATCACAGATGAATACATTGGATATACTAGGAATCCGCAATTCGTACGAGCCTGTAACGAAGAGCGGATTACACGGTCACGATGAATAGCCAATACCCCACCGTAGACCCCTACGGGTGCGGCAAACTACCCGCCAAGTATCCGAAGTGAAGCAACCTCCCTCAACAACGTGAGTAGGCCACTCGGCACTTCGAGGTACCCGGTAGTTTGTGTACCCCACCTTGGGTCTATCCTAGGAGCAAAAACAGTAAAAAGAAATTATACAATGACGGCTACAACCCCGACCCGGTTGTGCGGCCATACAAATAATATTACATCAATTTACATATTACAAGAATTAAAAGATAAACAAAACTCTCATCTCACAATCCCCCCCGGCTATTCATCCGCGACAATCCAACGAATTCATATACACAATCCATCAACATTACAGATCACAGATATGTATAACCCCCACTAATCGACGTATAGCGATTAGCAGACGTTCGATACATATATAACATTACAAATACAACCCATTAGCCAAAGTCTACAGAAAATCGACCAAAATAAGGATTTGTAACCACCCCAAAAACAAATTTGTTCTCTGGAAATTCTGGGCAGAAACAAACCATCTCAAAAATCACAAAATACCACCAGAAACAAACTGCAGGAGAAACGATCCACGGCCGAGTCAACTCGGCCGCGGATCTGCGGCAGAAGCAAGCTTCTGCTGCGGAACTGCGGTGAGTTGGTCGGTTCGATAGATCGTTTTCCTTGCCTGTTCATTAAAAAGCCTGAGCCGATTTTTAGACATGATTTATTATTTTTGGAGCAGAAATAAAAATCAGCAGAAACTAGGATTTTCCGGGGTGTTTCGCGGTTTTTTGTTCGGTCGAAATTCTAGATACTTTGCTAACATGCTAGGGTGTGTTTAGTTAGTCTCTGATACCACTGTAAGTCCACGTTACCTCTCCTGGTTCTTTCGGGCTTGCGGAAATGGTGAAAAACGATTTTTAGGGTTTAGGTAACATGGGCTACGAAAACGGATCTTGGCTAAACTACACACTAGCAACTAACAAGAGAGTTATCTACTCGGTTAGGGGTTATACCTCAACTTGAACTCCTTCTCTTTGACTCTTGATGGTGGTCGGATGGTGCTTTCCTCGTTGCCTTCTCTTGTCGAAGATGGATCCACCTGAGGGTTTCTTCCTTGAGCTCCTTTCTCGAACTTTGAGAAAACTAAAGTCTCCGGCATGCTAGACCATCAACCTTAGGAACAGTAGAGAGTGGCTTAGGGTGTTTTATCTCCAAGGAGAGGTTTCTCAACTCATGAGAATGATTCTCCTTGAACTAGAGGAGGAGGAAGATGAAGAGAGGAGAGAGAATGGTTATGATAGAATGAGAATAGTTTTTACAACCATAACAATATATGTGAATTATCAAATTAATAATATTAATCCAAAATGAAAAAGGTGATGGTTGGTTTGATAAGACCATTATCATTTCACATTAAATGATTTTGCAAAGATCAAAGAGCATCTAGAAAAGAAATGATGATGGTCAAAGTTTCAACCATGGTCCACTAGTCAACCTTGGTCAACAAGTCAACAAACCCAACCATGACACAATTTCATTTAATTAATATTATTAATTGATATATCACAAATTCATTAGGGTTTGGAAAAAGACGACTGTCAACTGTGCATATGCACCCGTTCCAAAACCCTAATGAAAAACCTCTTCCTCCGCCTCAATCAACTGTGCATGCACACCCGCATTCGTGTTCCGAGGAACATGAATACTATGAGATAAAACTAACCCCAAAACATATACTAGGATCTGGCTCAAACCAGAGCCCGCTAGTAATGTCTGTCCGGACGCCAAACATGCATAAGTGCGCGGATGTGAACGAACCCTGTCGCAAAACCATGCGACCTCTACTCTGTTTTGCCCAAAGGTGAATAACCCTCTGTGTAGGACTCTAAAGACTCGACACTACGCGGGCAGTGGGTTTAACCACAGACCGCAAGCGGCACTAGCTGTACGTAACGGTCCCCAGGTAGATGCCGATAAGAAGACTGACGAGGTAAACCCATCTGAACTTCTACTGAGCCTGAATGTGACAATCTCCGTATAGTCCGGTCTGTTCGTCTGAGAACATCGCATGGCGGGCCTAGAGGGGCGGTAAACGTCAGTCCCCTACTAGCGGTACAAGTCGTGTCGGAGTGTAGCCCAGAACACCTGAGATAACACTGGAAACCTACCAGTCTATCTCGCTTGCCCTGGCCAGGGACTTTGTGTAATGGCTCTCCTAGACACAGCGCGATATCAACCCCCAATACCGGGAGAGACGAATCCTGTCTAACCGTCACTGCCTCCAAGTGCTTCGGGACTGCACCCAAAAACTACCTGTTTGCATGACTCCTTTGAGCCGTGGTAGGGTAGTAATCAAAGTACAGAGGGAACACACTTGAGGCGAAGTGACAGTGTCAAGTCAACGGACTAAGCTGTACTCATGTCACCTGGGATCTGATAACTGACGATAGGTATAGTACCAACCAACAGTTCCCGATGAGTCCTGTCCAGTGTACTCGTAACCTAACGAGCACCCGCATACTATCTCAAGTACGGCGTACTGACGGCTGTGGGACAGACCGTCTCCCAAGCTGGGATGAGAAGCGTATACGCTAGTCTACTCAGGAGTATCGATGCCATGTCTCGATAGTCCTTCGACTAGGGACCTGCATAAGGATGTGCTTATGGATTACTCAGCCCCCACGAGTGTGACTGCCATCACAACGCTGGTAATCAAGCAAAGATCCTAAGGGATCCACTAATGTGTAAAGGCGATATGCTAAAAGAAACACATGCACACATTAAAGCAGAAACAAACCAAGTAGCATACTACTATATTGAGCAAGATTGTCTATACAAGGTGAATATCCCAAGATTCCATCAAGTAATATACAAACTAGTATGATACAGTAATGGCCTCTAGGGCATATACACTAACATCCTTTGAGCCGTGGTAGGGTAGAAATCAAAGCACAGTGGGAACTCACACGAGACAAATGACGACCTTAGGTCGATGAACTAACATGTACACATGTCACCAGGGAACTGACGCTAGGTATAATACCAACTAGCAGGTTCCCGGCGAGTCCTGTATGTTAGTGTATATGCCCTAGAGGCCATTACTGTATCATACTAGTTTGTATATTACTTAATGGAAGCTTGGGATATTCACCTTGTATATACAATCTTGCTCAAAATAGTAGTATGCTACTTGGTTTGTTTCTACTTCAATGTGTACATGTGTTTATTTTAGTATATCGCTTATACTCATTAGTGGAGCCCTTAGGATCTTTGCTTGATTACCAGCGATGTGATGGCCGTCACACTAGTGGGGCTGGGTAATCTATAAGCACATCCTTATGCAGGTCCCTGGTCGCAGGACTATCGAGACAGGGCATCGATACTCCGGAGTAGACTAGCGCATGCGCTTCTCATCCCAGTATGGGAGACGGTCTGTCCCACAGCCGTCAGTACGTCGTACTTGAGATAGTATGCGGGTGCTCGTTAGGTTACGGGTACACTGGACAGGACTCGTCGGGAAATGACTAGTTGGTATTATGCCTATCGTCAGTTATCAGTTCCCAGGTGACATGAGTACAGCTTAGTCCGCTGACTTGACACTGTCACTTCGCCTCGAGTGTGTTCCCACTGTACTTTGATTACTACCCTACCACGGCTCAAAGGAGCCGTGCAAACTGGTAGTAGTTGGGTGCAGTCCCGAAGCACTTGGAGGCAGTGACGGTTAGACAGGATTCGTCTCTCCCGGTATTGGGGGTTGACATCGCGCTGTGTCTAGGAGAGCCATTACACAAGTAGTCCCTGGCCAGGGCAAACGAGATATACTGGTAGGCTTCCAGTGTTATCTCAGGGTGTTTTGGGCTTCGCTCCGGCACGACTTGTACCGCTATTGGGGGACTGACGTTTACCGCCCCCTAGGCCCGCCATGCGATGTATCAGACGAACAGACCGGACTGTACGGAGAATGTCACATTCAGGCTCAGTAGGAGTTCAGATGGGTTTCGCCTCGTCGGTCTTCTTGTCGGCACTACCTGGGGACCGTTACGCACAGCTAGTGCCGCTTGCGGTCTGTGGTTAAACCCACTGCCAGCCTAGTGTCGAGTCTTTAGAGTCCCACACAGAAAGCTTTTCGCCTTTAGGCAAAAGAGTAGAGGTCGCATGGTTTTGCGACAGGTCGTATGGTTTTGCGACAGGGTTCGGTCACATCCGTGCACTTGTGCACGTACAGTGTCCGGACAGTCTATACTAGCGGGCTTTGGTTTAAGCCAGATCCTAGTGTACCTTTTGGGATTGGATTTATCCAGTATGCATTCGTGTTCCTCGGAACGCGGATGCGGGTGTGTATGCACAGTTGACGGGGAGACAGAGGCAGCGGATTCTTATTAGGGTTGTTGACAGTTGACCGTTGACTATTTGACTTTTTGCTCAACCCTAATGAGAATATGATATGTGATTAACTATTATATTAATTAAGTATTATGGTGACATGGTTGTTGACTTTTGTTGACTTTGTTGACTTGTTGACTTTTGTTGACTTGTTGACTTTGTTGACCGGTTGACTAGGCTTGACTAGTTGACCATCATGATATCCATAGCCATCATTTCATGGCAAAGACTTTTGCTTGCTTGCTCATTTGTGCAAAATGAGTGCATGAAATGATATGGTTATGGTTGCTTCAACCATCACATAACACTTGATTTGGTATAATGAGTTATGATGGTTTTGGATTATGAGAGGGTGAAAGACAAAAGACTTGCTCATTCTTTATTGCTCATTCTCTCTCTTGTTCTTGAGCTCTCATACTCTTGCTATCACCCTCTTCCTCTTGCTCCCTCTCTTGATTCTATGGTTCACTTGTCTCATGAGTTGAGAACCAAGAACCATACTCTACTCACTCTAGTTCACAAGGTTTAGCAAACCGAGTGAACTAGTTTCTTCAAAGTTCGAAGAAGTAGCCAAAGGTTGGAGCTTTCAGGTGGATCTATCTTCGGCGTAAGGAGACGACAGGAAGAAGCCGATCCGGACCACCATCGGAGTTTGAAGACGAAGGAGTTCAAGACAAGCAAGGTATAAACCCCCTAACCGAGTAGTTAACGACTCCTAGTTAGGTTGTTAGTTAGATGTTTAACAAAGATCCGGGTTATAGGTCCATGTTACCACCTCTATAAAAATCGTTTTTTACCAAATTCCGCATTCCCGAAAGTACCGGGAGAGGTAGCATGGACTTACACTGTACGGTGTACTCATAACCGAATGAGCACCTGTATACATCTTAGGTGATCCAACTTACACCAGTGGCTTATAAGACCGGCCACCGCCCCTCGTCGGGGTCTTGACTGTATACACTAGTCTACTCCAGAGTATCGATGCCCTGTCTCGAAACTCCCACGACTAGGGACCACTATTAAGGATGTGCTTATAGACTACCCAACTCTCACGTATATGATCGCCATCATACTGTTGGTAGTCAAGAAAGATCCTAAGGGCTCTATCAACGTGTAATCGTGATCAGTCACCTGAACCTATACACGACTGATAAAGGCAAACCGGACAGCATACTATCATCTCGAGTAAGACTGTGCTACCGGTATAGGTCCTCCTCAATCATTGCAATCACATACCTGCGATCCAATAATTGACTTTGAGGGCACTATATCCAACAATCTTCCACTTGCACTTAAGGCTAATTATTGCGATGTCGCATACTCACAGCCCGTGTGATACCAAACACCCAACTCCTCTACTAATTAGTTTCACAAATCCCGTTTGTAATACTCTTGTGTTCGAGAAATAGCCTCAATGAGTGGATCCGCCCTGATGTTTCTTTCTATGTCTCTCTTAATCTCAAGTTCGCGGAGAAATCCATCTCCCAAATTGAGTAATACCTGTCTTAGAATATGTCTGGATATCTGATGGGACCTAGTTCATAAATGAACTCCAAATCCAAACTTCTTAGACTGTATCGATAACTGAACCTAATCAGTATCCAGCACCATGCCTCCCACAGTATCCTCTTAGACCACCTGTCCATAATACTGTTAGTGTTTACGCCCTAGAAGGCCATTACTGTATCATACTAGTTTGTATATTACTTAATGGAAGCTTGGGATATTCACATGTATATAACAGTCTTGCTAAACATGGTAGTATGCTACTTGGTTTTTCTATCTTAATATGTGAGTATACGTATTGATAGAGCTCTTAGGATCTTGCTTGACTACCAGCGTTGTGATGGCAGTCACACTAGTGGGGGCTGGGTAGTCTACAAGCACATCCTTATTCAGGTCCCTGGTCGTTGGATTATCGAGACAGAGCATCGATACTCCGGAGTAGACTAGTGTGTACGCTTCTCATCCCAGTTGGGGAGATGGTCTGTCCCACAGCCGTCAGTACGTCGTACTGGAGATAGTATACAGGTGCTCGTTAGGTTACGGGTACACCGAACAGGACTCACAGGGGACTGTTGGTTGGTTTTATACCAGTCATCAGTGAACAGTTCCCAGGTGACATGAGTACAGCATAGTCCGCAGACTTGACACTGCTACTTCGCCTCGAGTGTGTCCCACTGTTCTTAGATTGCTACCCTACCACGGCTTAAAGGAGTCGTGCAAATAGGTAGCAGTTGGGTGCAGTCCCGAGCACTTGGAGGCAGTGGCGGTTAGACAGGATTCGTCTCTCCCGGTATTGGGAGTTGATATCGCGCTGTGTCAGAGAGCCATTACGCAAAGTCCCTGGCCAGGGCAAGCGAGATTTGCTGGTAGGTTCCAATAGTTTCTCAGGGTGTAATGGGCTTCGCTCCGACACGACTTATACCGCTATTAGGGGACTGACGCTTGCCGCCCCCTAGGCCCGATATGCGATAGTCTAAGACGAACGGACCGGACTGTACGGAGATTGTCACATCAGACTCAGTAGGAGTTCGGTTGGGTTTCCTCATCGGCCTTCTTATCGACATCTACCTGGGGACCGTTACGTACAGCTAGTGCCGCTTGCGGTCTGTGGTTAAACCCACTGCCAGCGTAGTAGTCGAGTCTCTAGATTCCCACACAGAGAGTTTCCCTACTCCAAGAGAAACGATATAGAGGTCGTATGGTTTTACGACAAGGGTTCGGACGCATACGTGTGTTTACGCACGTACGACTTTCGGACAGTTTTTACCAGTCGGCTTTGGTTTAAGCCAGTTACTGGTATCCGGTTATTGGATTTATACAGTCTAAAGTTTTTCCGTATTTTTGCGGAAAGGAGGGGCGTTCTCGTAATTGCGCGAGAAGCTTCTAGAAGATGGTGACTAAGGAGGTTTAGGTGGCATATACATTGAATGAGATTAGTGAGTCATATGTATGATTCATCCATGTCATTAATGCTTCATAATTGCTTAATGACTCATGGAGATGAATCACCACAAGATATTTATCAAGCATGGTTGTAAAATGATTTCTTTTCTTTTCTTGATAAAAAGAAATGCTTGATATATATTATGATAACTCATTCTTCTCACTTCACTATTATTCTCACCTTCTCTCTCCTCAAGCTCTCCCTCTTCAAACCCTAATCCTCCCCTCTCATGTGTTGAGTACAAGGATTAGTTAGACTACTTAATCCATAACCCTCTCTATATTTCACCTAGCTTCTTTGATTAGCACTTAGAGAAGTTTAGTTGCCTCAAGTTTAGAGGCTAAGCTTGGAGTAAAGTTCTCGGGTGGATCGTCTACTACTTCGAGAAGGCCGAGGAGGAGGTGGAGTTCGTAAATACGAAGGACACGATTCGTTAGGTATAATCCCTAAACATAGTAGCATAGAAACTCTATATTTTAAGTTAGTTATCGTTTAGCTTCGATTCAAGCGGTTAGTCGATGTTTGTTCACTAAACAAGTTCGTTTTTGAAAATTCCGCCTCCCCACAAGTATTGGGGTGTTGTACATCGACTTACAGTGGTATCAGAGCCTCGCTAAACAATAAATAACTTACTTGCAAATTTGTGTGAATTTCGAACGGAAAAAACTATACCGGAAAACCCCGAAATTACTAGTTTCTGTCGAATTTTAAATGAAGTCCTAAAATTTTTCAGGCAGGTTCAGAAAGCTTAAAAAGACAGTAGAAGAACACCCAAGAAATTTGGGCCCCTGAATCGCCTAAAGCGCCGCGGAACCGCGGCGGATCGCACCGATCCGCCGCGCTTCCGCCGCCGAGTTGGCGATTCAGGAACCCATATTTCTTGTGTTGCTTCTATGTGATATTTGGTATTTTCTGGAATATTTTATTTTTGCTCAGGTTTCAGGTTTACAGAGAAGTATTGGAGCAAAATTAAAAGTGTTTAATCGATCGAAATTATACAGTATTTGCTTGTTGGATTATATCTGTGTTTGTATAATGTGTTCATAAACCTCCCCTAACTGCTAGTATGTCGGTTGGCAGGGGGTTGCATATTTCTGTAATGGTTTTTACTGTTTGTGGATATGAACTGTGTTGGACTGTTGTGATGTATAGCCGGGGTTATATGATGGGTTATTATTTAATTCATTTGACGTAAATGTAATTTGTTGTAATATTATTTTGCGGGGCACATCCAGGTTGCGGTTGTAGCCACCGTTGTATTATTTCATTTTACTGTTTTTTGCTCCTAGGACAGACCCAAGGTAGGGTGCACAAACTGCCGGGCGGGTAGTTTGCCGTACCCGTTGGGGTCTTGGGTGGGGTAATGGATATTCATCACAACTGTGTAATCCGTCTTTTGTTGCAGGCTCAAAACAAACACGGATTACTTGCAAATCCAATAAAGTTCATCTGTGATCTGGAATGCCTATTATTGCGTCTGACGAATGTACAATATCTATATATGATAGCTATTTAGACGTCACTTATGTTTTACACCCGCGCTAGCCCAGCCCCCGCTCTGTCGTTAGTTAAGTAACCTAACGGGTGATGACGGGACCCCGTGGAGAATGCGGATGGCATAAGAGGACGTTGTATTTTCGTTGTTTTCTGCAATGATAGGTTAATGATGGGACGCATTATTTATAATGCAAAGAAAATAAACCAAAAGTTTAATCGTTGGAACAATTTAAAAGAAACCACTCGGTTAATTTTAAAAACAGATATTTTTAAATGCGGAGCTTTAACCACTCCTTTTAAAAGCTATCGGGTTCCTTCGGTTATATCAAGTTCACTACGTTCACGGTTTCGCCAAAACGATTCGTAGCCCTCCGTCATTTCATCTGGGTATTCAGTAGTATTCAAGCTATGTATTTTGACCTAACGCCAAGGCATAGTGTTTGGTAGCTACTGGGTATTCATTTGTTGCATAGATAGATGAGTTAGTTTGGGACAGTCGTATTATCATTTTGGCCGAACGTCAAGGATATATACGGATGGGTTCAAATTGACAAGATAATGATGGGTAGAACTTGACTTGTGACTTATGACATTTTGACCTAACGCCAAGGTCATAAGAGCATGGGGCAGAAATATATATCGGGAATTTCTAAAGAAACTGAAATTTGCAAAGAGTTGCATACCATTTGGAGTTTGATGAATGTTGGTAGGATTCCTTCAACATTATCATACAATGATATTTGGATCCCGATCCTACTGTGAGTATATGCTACTTATCAGGAGATTCGTCACTTAACGATCAATGCTATAAACCAAGTAGGTGTCCAGAAAGGTGTCAGCGGGGTTACGCCCCCAGAGAAAAGAGGTTATTTAATTAAGGAACTTCGCGAAAGCGTTGGAAAACCTCCCTCGAAGTATCGACACTAGCCTGGCTGAACGGTTAAGCAAGAATTGTACAGTGAGAATAGTCCTGGCTAATTCTTCTTTTATGGTTTGAGGAAGGATTCGAGAAACAGTGGGAGCCATCCAGTTTAGATAAACTAAAAACCACTCTAAACTTGCAAGAGCATCATGCTAAAGAGTTTTCTTCTCTCTCTCCTAATTGCAGCGACCCTGAAAATGACTGGACTTAAGTTACTTTTAGAGAAAAATATACTGACAGGGCCAAACTATAAAGATTGGCTGCGGAATGTCAAAATGGCTTTGACCTATGACAAACTGGGGTACGTCCTCACCGCTACGGCACCTGCTGTCCCTGGTCCCAAATCCAGCAATGCGGATAAGGAAATCCGCAAAACCTGGGATTTAGATTGCGCGAAAGCCAAGTGCATCGTGCTTGCCTCAATGAACAATGAACATCAGAGGAGGCACGAGGATATAGGCCTTGATGGCATATTTCTCCATACAAAGGAACTTTATGGAGAGCAATCTCGTATAGCAAGATACGAGACCTCTAAGAACTTGTTTCGAGCGAGGTTGGCTGTCGGGTCATCGGTAGGAGAACATGTCCTAAAGATGATCGGCTATATTGAAGAGCTCGCAGACGTTGGGACGACTTTGGATAATGAGCTCTATACAGACCTTATTCTCCAGTCCCTTCCTCCCACCTACGCCCAGTTTATCCTGAACTTCAACCTTCAAAGAAAAGAAGTTGAACTTCCGGAACTCCTGAACATGTTAAGGAGTGCAGAGGGCACCTTGCAGAAGGCAAGGGAAACACCCGCTATGTTTGTTGGCGGTGCATCTTCTTCCGGGTCCAAGGCTAGAGCCAAAGGAAGGAAGAAGAAGGCCGTCCCCAGACCTAGAGGAGGTGTTAGTAAGGTGGGAAGGAAGGGAAAGAAAAAGTTTGCGGTACCGGTAGTGGGCCAGGATGAGTGCTTCCATTGTCACAGGAAAGGGCACTGGAAGAAGGATTGCAAGGCGTGGAACGCCAAGAACCAGGAACCGAAGCAAGCTGTGGCTTCGACTTCAGGTGTGTTTGTAATTGAGAATTGTCTGTCGATCAACTCTACTTCCTGGGTATTGGATACCGGATCAGGATCTCATATTTGCAATTCATTGCAGGCACTGAGAAACCGTAGAGTGCTGAAGGAAGGTGATATGACCCTAAAGGTTGCTAACGGAGCTAGCGTGGGAGCTGCGTCCGTCGGGGATTATCACCTAGGATTGACGAGTGGACACATTTTGGTTTTACATAACTGTTATTTTGTACCAAGCTTAACGTGTAATATCATATCAGTTTCCTTGTTATCAAATAAAGGTTATGATTTCACGTTTGGAAGAGATGTTGTCAACATCCACCTTAATCATGGTTTGATTGGGTCTGGTACCCTAAATAACGGTATATATGTTTTAAACCAACTCCAAATTTTCAATGTCCAGAACACACTAAAAAGAAAGTCTCCAGATTTAAATAAAGCTTTCTTATGGCATTGTAGACTGGGTCACATCAATGAGAGAAGGTTGACTAAGTTGCATAGAGAAGGATATTTAGACTCGTTCGAATATCAAACTTATGACACTTGTCAATCCTGTCTCAAAGGAAAGATGACAAAGACTCCATTTACTGGACAAGGAGTAAGAGCGAGCGAGCTCTTAGGACTCATACACTGCGATGTATGCGGTCCGATGTCTACACATGCAAGAGGTGGTTTTTCCTATTTCATTACTTTCACGGATGATTACTCAAGATACGGATTCATTTATCTGATGAAACATAAATCTGAGGCTTTTGAGAAATTCCGAGAGTATAAGAATGAAGTAGAAAACCAAACCGGCAAAAGTATCAAGACACTTAGATCTGATCGAGGTGGTGAATACTTGAGTGCCGAGTTCCTTGGTTACCTAAAAGAGAAAGGAATTCTCTCTCAGCTTACTCCTCCATACACTCCACAGCATAACGGTGTATCGGAGAGACGGAATCGAACCCTATTGGATATGGTACGATCCATGATGAGTAATGCTGAGTTACCGCGATCTTTCTGGGGTTATGCGCTAGAATCAGCGGCATATCATTTGAACATGGTTCCTACCAAGACTGTGCCTACCACTCCATATAAGATGTGGAGCGGGAAGAAACCCCATCTACAGTATATAAAGATTTGGGGATGTCCAGCTTTTGTTAAAAAGCAGCTTGTGGACAAGCTCGAGGCACGATCAGTAAAGTGTAAGTTTGTGGGATATCCAAAGAACTCCAGGGGATATCTATTATATTACGCAGAGGAACAAAAGGTATTTGTTTCTCGTAATGCCCATTTTCTAGAACATCAGTTTTTAGAAAAGGAATCAAGTGGGAGCGAAATAGAACTGGAAGAAATTCCAGAACCACAAACTAATACTGAAAGTTTGGTAGAACCGGTAGTTCAAGAAGAACAGGACATTCCCGCACCCCTCCACAGGAGTAGTAGGCCGTCTCATCCGCCTAAGAGATACTACGGTTTTCTCATAGATGGGGATAGAGAGGATTGCATCATAGATGATGATGAACCTACTGACTTCCAGCAGGCCATCCAGAGCGGCGACTCGGTACGATGGCTAGATGCAATGCGGACCGAAATGGAGTCCATGTACACCAACAAAGTATGGACTTTGGACTTTGCTCCAGATGGGGTAAAACCCATAGGATGCAAATGGATCTTCAAGAAAAAGATTGGTGTAGATGGACAGGTGGAAACCTATAAGGCTAGACTTGTTGCAAAGGGTTTTTCGTCAAAGACCTGGTTTGGACTATGACGAAACTTTTTCTCCAGTGGCTATGCTCAAATCCATTCGGGTCCTTCTTGCTATTGCTGCCTTCCATGATTATGAAATCTGGCAGATGGACGTAAAGAAGGCTTTTCTGAATGGAAATTTAGAAGAGTGCGTCTATATGGATCAGCCAGAGGGTTTCAATCAGAGTGGGAGCAGCGGGAAAGTCTGCAAGCTGCTTAAATCCATTTATGGACTAAAGCAGGCATCGCGGAGTTGGAACATCTGTTTTGATGAGACAGTCAAAGAATATGACTTTATCAAAAATCCAGATGAACCGTGTATATATAGTAAAGTTGTAGCCAGAAGTGTCGTATTCCTCGTCTTGTACTTGGATGACATTCTATTGATAGGAAATGACATTCCTATGCTACAATCTGTCAAAGGATTCTTGTCACACAGGTTCTCCATGAAAGACCTGGGGGATGCATCTTACATTCTGGGGATCCGAATCTATCGTGATAGATCCAAGAGGATGTTGGGACTTTCGCAGTCCAGGTATATCGACACTGTACTGAAAAGATTCAGTATGGAAGATTCTAAGCACGGTAATCTACCGGCTTGTCACGGAATCACCCTCTCCAAAGAGATGTCTCCCAAGACTGATTTGGAAAGGGAACGCATGTCTATTATACCCTACGCTTCTGCGGTAGGCTCTATAATGTATGCGATGTTGTGCACCAGACCAGATGTAGCTTACGCACTGAGCGTGGTAAGCCGGTATCAGTCAGACCCAGGGGAGAAGCACTGGATAGCAGTAAAGAACATTCTCAAGTACCTGAGAAAGACTAAGGAGATGTTCTTGGTTTACGGCGGAAAAGACCTCAGGTTGGAGGCCTTTGCTGATTCCGGCTTCCAGAGTGATAAGGACGATTCCAAGTCCATGTCGGGTTATGTCTTTACCCTCAATGGAGGGGCGGTGTGCTGGAAGAGCTCCAAGCAGGACACCATTGCTGACTCGACGATGGAAGCGGAGTATATAGCTGCTTGCGATGCCGCAAAAGAAGCAGTCTGGATGAAGAAGTTCCTAACAGAACTTCAGGTGGTTCCTACCATAGTTGATCCAATACCTCTGTATTGCGACAACAACGGAGCTATAGCTTTAGCGAAGGAACCAAGGTCCCATCAGAAGTCCAGACACATCTTAAGGCTGTATCACCTGATCAGGGAGATCATTGATGGTCAGGAGATCGAGGTTCGTAGAGTTGCTTCTGAAGAGAACATTGCTGATCCATTCACAAAGGCCCTACCTCAGATTCAGTTCGAGAGGCTACTCGAGATCATCGGTCTTCGATACGCCAGTACATGGCCCTAGTGCAAGTGGGAGATTGTTAGTGTTTATGCCCTAGAAGGCCATTACTGTATCATACTAGTTTGTATATTACTTAATGGAAGCTTGGGATATTCACAGGTATATAACAGTCTTGCTAAACATGGTAGTATGCTAATTGGTTTTTCTATCTTAATATGTGAGTATACGTATTGATAGAGCTCTTAGGATCTTGCTTGACTGCCAGCGTTGTGATGGCAGTCACACTAGTGGGGGCTGGGTAGTCTACAAGCACATCCTTATTCAGGTCCCTGGTCGTTGGATTATCGAGACAGAGCATCGATACTCCGGAGTAGACTAGTGTGTACGCTTCTCATCCCAGTTGGGGAGATGGTCTGTCCCACAGCCGTCAGTACGTCGTACTGGAGATAGTATACAGGTGCTCGTTAGGTTACGGGTACACTGGACAGGACTCACAGGGGACTGTTGGTTGGTTTTATACCAGTCGTCAGTGAACAGTTCCCAGGTGACATGAGTACAGCATAGTCCGCAGACTTGACACTGCTACTTCGCCTCGAGTGTGTCCCACTTTTCTTAGATTGCTACCCTACCACGGCTCAAAGGAGTCGTGCAAACAGGTAGCAGTTGGGTGCAGTCCCGAGCACTTGGAGGCAGTGGCGGTTAGACAGGATCCGTCTCTCCCGGTATTGGGAGTTGATATCGCGCTGTGTCAGAGAGCCATTACGCAAAGTCCCTGGCCAGGGCAAGCGAGATTTGCTGGTAGGTTCCAGTAGTTTCTGAGGGTGTAATGGGCTTCGCTCCGACACGACTTATACCGCTATTAGGGGACTGACGCTTGCCGCCCCTAGGCCCGATATGCGATAGTCTAAGACGAACGGACCGGACTGTACGGAGATTGTCACATCAGACTCAGTAGGAGTTCGGTTGGGTTTCCTCATCGGCCTTCTTATCGACATCTACCTGGGGACCGTTACGTACAGCTAGTGCCGCTTGCGGTCTGTGGTTAAACCCACTGCCAGCGTAGTAGTCGAGTCTCTAGAGTCCCACACAGAGAGTTTCCCTACTCCAGGCGAAACGATATAGAGGTCGTATGGTTTTACGACAAGGGTTCGGACGCATACGTGTGTTTACGCACGTACGACTTTTGGACAGTTTTTACCAGTCGGCTATGGTTTAAGCCAGTTACTGGTATCCGGTTATTGGATTTATACAGTCTAAAGTTTTTCCGTATTTTTGAGGAAAGGAGGGGCGTTCTCGTAATTGCGCGAGAAGCTTCTAGAAGATGGTGACTAAGGAGATTTAGGTGGCATATACATTGAATGAGATTAGTGAGTCATATGGATGATTCATCCATGTCATTAATGCTTCATAATTGCTTAATGACTCATGGAGATGAATCACCACAAGATATTTATCAAGCATGGTTGTAAAATGATTTCTTTTCTTTTCTTGATAAAAAGAAATGCTTGATATATATTATGATAACTCATTCTTCTCACTTCACTATTATCCTCACCTTCTCTCTCCTCAAGCTCTCCCTCTTCAAACCCTAATCCTCCCCTCTCATGTGTTGAGTACAAGGATTAGTTAGACTACTTAATCCATAACCCTCTCTATATTTCACCTAGCTTCTTTGATTAGCACTTAGAGAAGTTTAGTTGCCTCAAGTTTTGAGGCTAAGCTTGGAGTAAAGCTCTCGGGTGGATCGTCTACTACTTCGAGAAGGCCGAGGAGGAGGTGGAGTTCGCAAAGACGAAGGACACGATTCGTTAGGTATAATCCCTAAACATAGTAGCATAGAAACTCTATGTTTTAAGTTAGTTATCGTTTAGCTTCGATTCAAGCGGTTAGTCGATGTTTGTTCACTAAACAAGTTCGTTTTTGAAAATTCCGCCTCCCCACAAGTATTGGGGTGTTGTACATCAACTTACAAATACTGCCCCTCGTCAGAGGAAAAACTATAACTCTGACAATCACTCTGTCATCCTTGTCACCTTTGAAGCCTGGAATGATAACTGTATCCTAAGGAGGCTGCCGTCATAAAATCCGTTGAACATTTACTTATGTTGTAAAACTGCTTCCTTATGTTTCTTCAAGATTGGATTAATATAAACTTATCACATCTAGTGCAAAAACAACATCTAGTGTGGTACTTGACATCTCATGATTGACTCAATTTCCTAAGCAAGTGATCTGCCAATCATGCACATCCCTCTCCACTTTAGTCTGTAAGACACCTTTAGAGAGGGTGACTCCATCACCTGCAGGTACACCACCATGCCAGGAGTCATCTATTCTAAAAACTATTAGAATACTGTCAAAGTACCCACATTGGGAAACTACCCAAATCTAGATCAAAAACCATAGATCTAGAAACCAGAATGCCTGATATTATATCCTTATCCTGTCTGGAGAAACAACTGTGTGACAACCACAGTACAACTGATCGTAGTATAGGAATTTTACTTCCTACTCTGTGTATCTCATCCAAATACCAGGACATCACACCCTACTACCTTTTTAACAGATCCATCCCCTATTCTGATGAAGTCAAACCCATGACTGTCACATCAAAATTAGATGATCTATCTCCGCTATATCTGCTTTAGTCTATAAATAGACATAAGCTACTTGCCCACTATACTTCCGCTGCTCCTACTGACCACAACAACCCTCTGGCAGAATAATATATACGTGCACTTCTAAAGCTAGTTTAAAACGACGCTATACTTAACCTCCTGCCGGGTCTCATAGTCTGGAACAACAGTAGTGTCAAGTCTGGGTAGATAAGAACCTCCCTGTCACCGTCCTTGAGGCTACCGGAGTACCTCTCAGGTGTTTGAGGTTATCCACAATATCTGCGGAGTGGCTATTGGAATGTCAAATCTGATTGAATCTATAGGTCCTATTAAATTTTCCGTAATCGTTTGCGGTTCTGGAATCACTTCCAGTTCTACCATACTCCCATTACTGTTTTCTGAAAAAATCCATTTTACTAAAACTGTGGCGAGTCAAGAACAATATCACTATTGATCTTCCATATGGTAGAAAAATAACCCTCGACATAGCCCGGGCCAACCCACAAACTGCCATTACAGAAACGTGCCCTGAGTTATCCAGAGTCTGGTTTTAAGCATAAGCCGGACAACTCCCCGTACCTTAACATCGTTAAGATATGAACCATACTATATCTAATATAGAAACTTTGGCACTTATTTAATTGGAACCAGATTCTAATCATGCAGCTGTCTCCAGTGCATATCAACTTAATGGAGAGAGGCTAATCAGCATTACTCAACATAGGAATACATCCAATTATGAGTAACCTGAAAGAGAAACAAGTTTCTCAAAACCATTAATATCAACTGAATACCAATCACAAGAATCTACATCTTCGATCTCTTTGAAGAATCCCGATACTTACGATATCCGGTTCTCTACTTTATTCTTATACCCACAACTTCTCAAAACTTAGACCTTGTATTTCTGCGAAACACTTGTCTAAAAACTAGAGAAGTCATAAGTAAACAGAACATAGTACAAGGACCAACCCCTTTGTCCTGATGGACACTGGACAACATACAATACTTTGTATAAGTCCGCTGAGTTGAATAACTCAAAACCTGTGCATCATAGGTTCAAAACTGTACTTATGGTTAAGAACTACTCCGTTGTTCAATGCTCCTAACCCAATCGTCAACTGATATAGGTAAATGTCACGGACATAATTTCAAAAAGTTATATCTCACTTTATAAAAATAAAGGTACAGATATATCATTTTGAAATTGGTGCACAACAACGGATACTCAAAACCAAATACATGCCGTCCGGCAAAAACCCAGGCGACTTCCTCAAATATCACTAATTACAACGAATTCAGATATAATGAGGATGATCACCTAATTCCCAATAACTTACTCCCACTCATCATCTGTAAAACCATACGGATGTGAGAATCATACCTGGTAAATACATACCCTGGAGTAAGTATCTAATCGGGAAAACAGTTTTCCTTTAACAATGCATAGTGTAACTGAAACATGAAAATGTTTCGTAGGGGTATCCTAGTATTCCTAGTAATGCCTCTTCCATAATCCAATTCATGACTATAACCGTATATTTCATTACCATCTCTCCAAATCCCTTTATTTTTCTTTATTCGTTACCTTGTGTACACCTTCGTTAGGCTAAATGGTTTTCTTCCTTCCCTACCGTTCGACACCAGCCTATAGTTTGGAAGAAGACTATCCAATAAGCATAATAGGTGTACTCTCCTAAACCAAGGAGTACTCGCAACTTGAGAGAAGGTGATGATAAAAGACAACTGAATAATACTTTATTCTATTTCTCCCGAACTGGGGAAAAAAGCAAAGGTGAAATAGGAGTGGCGATGAAGTACGCGGTTTGGTCGTGAATGATAGCAGTCGCAATTTACTTTGCCCTCTTTCTAATCCCTTTATTTTGTTTTTACATATTACCTTCTGTACACCCTACTTAGGCTAATTGATTTTTTTCATTCCCTACCTTTCGGCACCTGCCTATGGTTTGGAAGAAGACTATCTAATAAGCGTAATAGCTGTACTCTCCTAAACTAAGGAGCCCTCGCAACCTGAGAGAAGGTGATAATAAAAGACAACTGAATAAACTAATTCTATTTCTCCTGAACCTGGATCCATCCTCGAAGAAGTCCCTTCGAGTTCGTATATAACCATACGATGGATCTATCCAATGGAAGTGGATGTCCGTAGTAATACGGGGTGTTCTGAGAAATGCAAAGGGTAAAAGAATGAGTGGCAATGACTTATGCAACTTAGACAATCCAAAAGCCAGTATTTTAAGAAGGTTCGGTCAACTTGGTCACTGAGTCATAGTCTAGGGTCGGTCAAAGGTCGCTGCTGAAGAGAGAGAGAGAAAAGAAACACTCTGCTTGCACTCTAACCTAGATCAGAATGGTTATCACTTTATCTAATCAGGAAACCTCCCACTGTACTGTCAAATTCTCCTCCAAACCTGAAAGAAGAATCAATCGGGATCACCCGAAGAGTAAACCAACTTATCAGTGGGAATCAGGATCCAACTCTCGTTGCATGATAACGTGAAGGAATCCACTCATGTTATCACACTCCAGAAGGTATGCGCATGCTTGGCAAGTTTCAGTTTCTTTAGAAACTCCCGATGTGATTTTTGCCCCATGCTCTTATGACCTTGACTTTGGCCAAAATGTCATAAGTCACATTCCAAGTTCTACCCATCGTTATCTTGCCAATTTGAACCCACCCGAACATGCCCCTGACTTTGGCCAATCGGCAGAACGACTGTCCCAAACCAACTCATCTATCTATGCAACAAATGAATATCCAGCAGCTACCAAACACTATGCCTTGGCTTTGGTGAAAATACATAGCTTGAATACTACTGAATACCCAAAAGAAATGACGGAGGGCTACGACTGGTTTTTGGCGAAAAACCTTTAACGTAATGAACTTGATCTCGTTGAAGGAACCTGATAGCTTTTTATAAAAATATAGTGGCGAAAACCTTTGCTAAAGAGATCACTCCCGGTGAAGGGATCTCGGCTCTTTCCTCGTGGAATGAGGTGCAGGATATTCCATCTGAATACCGCGATGCAAAGCAACATGTAATCGACTATAGTGAAGTTATTACCCTGACGCAAACTTCTGCCCAAGGGGTCACTCCCGGTGAAGGGATCTCGGCCCTTGCCTCGTCGAATGAGGTGCAGGATATTCCAACTGAATAACACTATGCAAAACAAAAGAAAACGTCTTTGTAATAACACTTTTTAAAACTGTTCCAACAACATCCAAACAGGTTTGTTTTCCTTTGCATTGATCATAATCAACGCAGTCCCATCAATTAATCAGACCAGAAAAGAACGAAAATAAAATGTACGTATGCCATCCGCATTCGTCACTGGGTCCCGTCATCACCCGTTATGTTACTTAACTAACGACAGAGCGGGGACTGGACTAGCACGGGTGTAAAACATATACAACATCTACTAGTATATATAGCAATATACAATAATCGCTCAAGGCGTGATAATATGCAACATTACAGAAAAGTAATAAGCATCACAGAACAAGACAGATAATCTGGGATCCCCGGGTTTCACAGAGCCGCTACTGAAACCTGACGTTCCCCTGGTCGTGTGGATAGCCCTGTTAGTGTATATGCCCTAGAGGCCATTACTGTATCATACTAGTTTGTATATTACTTAATGGAAGCTTGGGATATTCACCTTGTATAGACAATCTTGATCAAAATAGTAGTATGCTACTTGGTTTGTTTCTACTTTAATGTGTACATGTGTTTATTTTAGTATATCACCTATACACATTAGTGGAGCCCTTAGGATCTTTGCTTGATTACCAGCGTTGTGATGGCAGTCACACCCGTAGGGGCTGGATAATCCACAAGAACATCCTTATGCAGGTCCCTATTCGTAGGACTATCGAGACAGGGCATCGATACTCCAGAGTAGACTAGCGTATGCGCTTCTCATCCCAGTATGGGAGACGGTCTGTTCCACAGCCGTCAGTACGTCGTACTTGAGATAGTATGTGGGTGCTCGTTAGGTTACGAGTACACTGGACAGGACTCGTCGGGAACTGTTGGTTGGTACTATACCTATCGTCAGTTATCAGTTCCCAGGTGACATGAGTACAGCTTAGTCCGCTGACTTGACACTGTCACTTCCCCTCGAGTGTGTTCCCACTGTATTTAGATTACTACCCTTCCACGGCTCAAAGGAGTCATGAAAACAGGTAGTAGTTGGTGTTAGTGTATATGCCCTAGAGGCCATTACTGTATCATACTAGTTTGTATATTACTTAATGGAAGCTTGGGATATTCACCTTGTATAGACAATCTTGCTCAATATAAGTAGTATGCTACTTGGTTTGTTTCTACTTCAATGTGTACATGTGTTTATTTTAGTATATCACCTATACACATTAGTGGAGCCCTTAGGATCTTTGCTCGATTACCGGCGTTGTGATGGCAGTCACACTAGTGGGGGCTGGGTAATCTATAAGCACATCCTTATGAAGGTCCCTAGTCGCAGGACGATCGAGACAGGGCATCGATACTCCGGAGTAGACTAGCGTATGCGCTTCTCATCCCAGTGTGGGAGACGGTCTGTCCCACAGCCGTCAGTACGTCGTACTTGAGATAGTATGCGGGTGCTCGTTAGGTTACAAGTACACTGGACAGGACTCGTCGGGAACTGTTGGTTGGTACTATACCTATCGTCAGTTATCAGTTCCCAGGTGACACGAGTACATCTTAGTCCGCTGACTTGACACTGTCACTTCGCCTCGAGTGTGTTCCCACTTTACTTAGATTACTACCCTACCACGGCTTAAAGGAGTCATGCAAACAGGTAGTAGTTGGGTGCACTCCCGAAGCACTTGGAGGCAGTGACGGTTAGACTGGATTCGCCTCTCTCGGTATTGGGGGTTGACATCGCGCTGTGTCTAGGAGAGCCATTACACGAGTAGTCCCTGGCCAGGGAAAGCGAGATATACTGGTAGGTTTCCAGTGTTATCTCAGGGTGTTCTGGGTTTCACTCCGACACGACTTGTACCGCTATTAGGGGACTGACGTTTACCGCCCCCTAGGCCCGCCATGCGATGTATCAGACGAACAGACCGGACTGTGCAGAGATTGTCACATTCAGGCTCAGTAGGAGTTCAGATGGGTTTCACCTCATCAGTCTTCTTGTCGGCATCTACCTGGGGACCGTTACGCACAGCTAGTGCCGCTTGCGGTCTGTGGTTAAACCCACTGCCAGCGTAGTGTTGAGTCTTTAGAGTCCCACACAGAAAGCTATTCGCCTTTAGGCAAAAGAGTAGAGGTCGCATGGTTTTGCGACAGGTCGCATGGTTTTGCGACAGGGTTCGGTCACATCCGTGCACTTGTGCACGTACAGTGTCCGGACAGTTAACACTAGCGGGCTTTGGTTTAAGCCAGATCCTAGTGTACGTTTTGGGATTGGTTTTATCTCGTTTGTATTCGTGTTCCTCGGAACGCGGATGCGGGTGTGTATGCACAGTTGACAGAGAGACAGAGGCAGAGGATTCTCATTGGGGTTATTGACTGTTGACTGTTGACCATTGACTTTTGCTTAAACGTAATGAGAATAAGAAATATGATTAACAATAATATTAATTAAGTATTATAGTGACATGGTTGTTGAGGGGTTGACTTTGTTGACTTGTTGACTTTGTTGACCGGTTGACTAGGTTGGACTAGTTGACCATCATCATGACAATGGCTATCATTCCATGGCAAAGACTTTTGCTTGCTTGTTTATTTATGCAAAATGAGTGCATGAAATGATATAGCCATTTTGACTTAATCCATCACACAATACTTGATTACTATTTTTGTTATGATGGTATTGGATTATGAGAGGTTGGATGGCAAAAGACTCTATCATTCTCTCATTTCATTTCTCTCTCTTGCCATCACTTGCTCAAGCTCTCCCTCTTCCTCTTGCTCTCTCTAGCTCAAGGCAAACCATTCTCATTTGTTGAGACTCATTGCCTTAGAGATAAAAAGACACCAAAACAATCCTCTACTCATTCTAGTTCACAAGGCCTAGCAAGCCAAGTGTTCTAGTTTCTTCAAAGTTCGAAGAAGAAGCCAAAGGTAGAAGCTTTCGGGTGGATCCATCTTCGGCGCAAGGAGACGACGAGGTGAGGCCGATCCGTACACCGGGAGGAGTTGAAGACGAAGGAGTTCAAGAAAGGTATAGCCCCTTAACCGAGTGGGTAAAACTCAAGTTAGGTTGTTAGTTAGTTGTTTAATAAAGATTCGTATTATGAGTCCATGTTACCACCCTCTTGAAAATCGTTTTTCACCACTTCCGCAACCCCGTAAGTACCGGGGAAGGGTAGCATGGACTTACAGTGGTATCAGAGCCTAGTTAAACACTATCTAACATGTTAGCAAAGTAACAAGAAATTCGATTGGAGAAAAAGTCACGAAAAACACCCGGAAAATCAAGTTTCTGTCGATTCTGTATTCTGTTCAAAAAATGATAAATCATACTCCAAAAATTGACTCAGGCTTTTTAAAAGACACTCAAGAAATTTGGTCCAGAGAACCGTTCAAAGCGCCGTGGAACCGCGGCGGGAGCACGCTCGTGCCGCGGATCCGCGGCCGAGTTGAGTCGGTCGTGGCTCAAATTTCTTGCAGTGTGTTTCTGGGGGTATTTTGGGATTTTTACAATATGTCTTTTCTGCCCAGATTTTCCAGAAAGAAAAATTAGTTTTTGGGGCTTGAAAATACGTATTTTGATCGAACTTCTAAAGACTTAAGCTGACGGGTATATATCTGTGATGTGTTATATATATTGAACGTCCGCTAATCGCTATACGTCGATTAGTGGGGGTTATACATATCTGTGATCTGTAATGTTGATGGTATGTGTATATGAATTTATTGGATTGTCGCGGATGAATAGACGGGGGGTTATGAGATGAGAGTTTTCTTTTATCTTTCAATTCATGTAATATGTAAATTTATGTAATATTATTTTTGGCCGCACAACCGGGTTGGGGTTGTAGCCGTCATTGTATAATTTCTTTTTACTGTTTTTGCTCCTAGGATAGACCCAAGGTGGGGTACACAAACTACCGGGTATCTCGAAGTGCCGAGTGGCCTACTCACGTCGTTGAGGGAGGTTGCTCCTCTTCGGATATTTGGCGGGTAGTTTGGCGCACCCGTAGGGGTCTAAGGTGGGGTATTGGCTATTCATCGCGACCGTGTAATCCGCTTTTCGTTACAGGCTCGTACGAATTGCGGATTCCTAGTATATCCAATGTATTCATCTGTGATCTGAAATGGTATCATTGCAATATATCTATGTATGATATTATTTAGGCGTTGCTTATGTTTTGCATCCGCGCTAGTCCAGCCCCCGCTCTGTCGTTAGTTAAGTAACCTAACGGGTAATGACGGGGCCCCGTGGCGAATGCGGATGGCATAAGCGTACGTCATATTTTGGTTGTTTTCTGCAATGGTAGGATTAAATGATGGGACGCATTGGAATTAATGCAAGAAAAAATAAACCAAGTAAAATTCGTTGGAACATTTTCAAAAACCACTCGGTTTCTTTTCAAAAGAACTTTTAAACGCGGAGCTTAAGCCACTCCTTTTAAAAGTTATCTCATTCCATCGATCATATCAAGTTCACTACGTTCAAGGTTTTACCAAAACCATCCGTTGCCCTCCATCATTTCAGTTAAATATTCGGTAGTATTCAAGCTATGTATTTTGACCTCACGCCAAGGCATAGTGATTGGTAGCTGCCGGATATTTATCTGTTGCATAGATAGAATGCGTTGGTTTGAGACAGTCGTACTGCCGTTTTGTCCTACGTCAAGGGTAGGTACGGGTGGGTTCAAATTAACCTGGATAATGATGGGAAGAACTTGACATGGGACTTATGACATTTTGACCTCACGCCAAGGTCATAAGAGCATGGGGCAAAAATCCGCATCGGGAGTTTCAAAAGAACTGAAACTTGCTAGCGCTGCATACCATTTGGAGTGTGATGATTCTGGTAGGATTCCTTCAGTTTTGTCACGCGATGATATTTGGATCCCGATCCTACTGTGAGTATATGCCACTCCTCGGGAAATTTCTCACTTAATGATCAATGCTTTAAACCAAGTAGGTGTCTAGAAAGGTGTTACAGGGGCTACGCCCCCAGGGAAAAGAGGTTATTTAATTAAGGAACTTCGGGAAAGCGTTGGAAAACCTCCCTCGAAGTACCGACACCAGCCTGGCCGAACGGTTAAGCAAGTATTGTACGGTAAGATTTATCCTGACTAATTCTTCCTTTTTGGTTTGAGGAGGAATTCGAGAGACAGTGGGAGCCATCCTGTTTAGACAAATTAAAAACCACTCTAAACTTGCAAGAGCATCATGCTAAAGTGTTTCTTCTCTCTCTCCTAATTGCAGCGACCAAACATCATGACCGGACTTAAGTTATTACTAGATAAAAACATACTGACAGGGCCAAACTACAAAGATTGGCTCCGGAATGTCAAAATGGCAATCACTTATGACAAGTTGGGGTATCTCCTTACCACTAAAGCTCCCCCTGTCCCAGGTCCCACCACTAGCGTCGCGGATAAGGAAATCCGTAAGACTTGGGAGATCGATTGCGCGAAGGCCAAGTGCCTCGTGCTTGCCTCTATGGACAACGAACATCAGAGGAGGCACGAGAATATGGACCTCGAATCCATATTTCTCCATACAAAAGAACTGTATGGAGAGCAATCTCGTATCGCAAGATACGAAGTGTCGAAGAAGCTATTTTCGGCAAGGTTGGCCATCGGATCATCGGTAGCGGAACACGTGCTTAAGATGATTGGCTTCATAGAGGAGCTCGCGGACCTTGGGACCACGTTGGAGAATGAGCTCTATACGGACTTGATTCTTCAGTCCCTTCCTTCCACTTACGCCTAGTTCATCCTGAATTTCAACTTGCAAGAAAAGGAAGTTGAACATTCAGAGCTCCTCAACATGCTGAGGAGTGCAGAGGGCACCCTACAGAAAGGTAGGGAAACATCCACTTTATTTGTAGGAGGATCTTCCTCTTCTAGGTCCAAGGCGAAAGCCAAGGGAAAGAAGAAGAAATCCCCCGCCAAACCAAGGGGCGGTGTTAGTAAGGTGGATACGAAGGGAAAGACAAAAGCAACAAAGGTAGCGGGAAAGCTTGTGGATAAGGAAGAATGCTTTTACTGTCAGAAGAGTGGACACTGGAAGAAAGATTGCAGGGCTTGGAAAGCCAGAACACAGGATTTGAAGCATGTTGCGGCTTCAGCTTCAGGTGTGTATGTTATTGAAAACTGTCTATCAATAAACTCTACTTCCTGGGTATTGGATACCGGATCAGGATCTCATATCTGTAATTCTTTGTAGGCGTTGAGAAACCGTAGGATTTTGAAGGCAGGTGACATGACCCTCAAAGTTGCAAACGGAGCTAGCATGGATGTTAAAGCCGTGGGGGACTATCACCTGGGAATGTCAGATAGACATGTTTTGGTTTTACGTAATTGCTTTTTTGTACCCAACGCAACTTGTAATATCATTTCTGTATCTTTGATTTCTAAAGAAGGTTATGAATTTGCGTTTGTAAGTAATGTTGTAAACATTCACCTTAATCAAGTTCTGATTGGGTCAGGTACATTAAGCAATGGTATATACGTATTAAACCAACCACAGATTTTCAATGTCCAGAATACACACAAAAGAAAGTCTCCAGAAATAAATCAGACTTTCTTATGGCATTGTAGACTAGGTCACATCAATGAGAGAAGGTTGACGAAGTTACATACAGAAGGATATTTGAATCCGTTCGAATATCAATTGTATGCCACTTGTCAACCTTGTCTCAAAGGAAAGATGACAAAGACTCCGTTCACTGGACACGGAGTAAGGGCGAGCGAGCTCTTGGGACTCGTACACAGCGACCTGTGCGGTCCAATGTCTACACATGCGCGAAGCGGTTATTCTTACTTCATTACTTTTACGGATGACTTTTCAAGGTACGGTTATGTCTTCTTAATGAAACATAAATCCGGAGATGGATCCACCTAAAAGCTTCCATCTTCGTCTTCTTTGAGCAAGATTGTCTATACAAGGTGAATATCCCAAGCTTCCATTAAGTAATATACAAACTAGTATGATACAGTAATGGCTTCTAGGGCATATACACTAACAATCTCCCACTTGCACTAAGGCCATGTACTGGCGTATCGAAGACCTATCATCTCGATCAGCCGCTCGAACTGAGTCTGGGGTAAGGCCTTTGTGAGTGGATCAGCAGTGTTATCTTCCGTAGAAACACTTGACGAAGATGTTCCATCAGCGACGTGCTCGCTCACTCTCCTCGTCGTCTCTTTGTGCCGAAGATGGATCCACCTGAAAGCTTCCTTCTTCGTCTTCTTTGAGCAAGATTGTCTATACAAGGTGAATATCCCAAGCTTCCATTAAGTAATATACAAACTAGTATGATACAGTAATGGCCTCTAGGGCATATACACTAACAATCTCCCACTTGCACTAAGGCCATGTACTGGCGTATCGAAGACCTATCATCTCGATCAGCCGCTCGAACTAAGTCTGGGGTAAGGCCTTTGTGAGTGGATCAGCAATGTTATCTTCCGTAGAAACTCTCCGAACCTCGATCTCCTGGCGACCCACGATCTCCCTGATCAGGTGTTACCGCCTCAAGATGTGTCTGGACTTCTGATGTGTAGACATTGGACCGAAGAAAGGTATAGTAGATTTATGTATATTACTCAAGTATTCACCACCTCGATCCGATCTTAGTGTCTTGATACTTTTGCCTGTTTGTTTTTCTACTTCATTCTTATATTCCTGGAATTTTCTAAAGGCTTTGGATTTATGTTTCATTAAGAAGACATAACCGTACCTTGAAAAGTCATCCGTAAAAGTAATGAAGTAAGAATAACCGCTTCGCGCATGTGTAGACATTGGACCGCACACGTCGCTGTGTATGAGTCCCAAGAGCTCGCTCACTCTTACTCCGTGTAACACGTCGATGTGTCTAGAGTGAGGCCCCTCTGCCTCTCAAAGCCATGAGATGCGGACCCGTTGCCCTCCAGAACCCGGCTATCCATGCACTCCGTCGCGGGGTAAACCTAGTACAGAAATGAAAAATATGTACAACGGGTACATCGACCTCAGCCCGTTCGTGCCCCAAAAGAATATTATACAAACAGGCAGTGACGGCATTCCACATGTTGGACGCTCGCCCCGCAATATCAAATGTACAAATAAATCCAAACTGCACTAACATTGCACGCTGCTATCCACCACGACAAATCTGCAACATCACAGCACAACACAAAACATCAACGCGAATGTCACGTTCCCAAACCCGTCTAAAAGAACTATAGCAATTAGACGCAATTTACCGCTCGAATGACATTCACGGTCGGAGATATAATGTAAGTACTGTAAACTAACAAGTTTAAAATTTCGATCGACAAAACTTCCCGAAGTGGGCCCCACGTACATCTGCTGTACAGTAACAAAATCTTGGCCCAAAAGAAATATTCCAGAAACCACAATTTTACAAGAAGACCCTACTGTAGAAATATGGTTTACTATTACTCCAAAACGGCGGCGGAACCTCGGCCGAACTATGGTTCACGCGGCGGTTCCTCTGCGCTTTGGAAGCTTCAGTCTACCAAATTTCTATAGTATTATGAAAAAAGCCTGCACGATTTTTTGAGATGCTCAAAATGATTTTTAGACCTGTTTAAAAATTCGACAGAAACTTTACACTGAAAATCATGGTTTCGGAAATTTCGTTCGATCGATATTTTAAACGCGTTAGCACAAGTTAGTATAGCTTAATGGCGTGGCTCTGATACCAATGTAAGTCTACGGTAGCGCCCCGGCCGTCTTTCAGACGCCAAATGCGGAACAAAAACTTTTATAACTGGCGCTATCTCATACTATAACCCGGATCTGCCATTAACGCTAAACTAACAAACTACAAAGATGGTAGAAAGGTTATACCGAACGATCCAAGTCCTTCGTTCTTTAACCATCATCCCACGCTCCGTTGCGGCTGCTCCAATCTCCTAGCTCCTCGTTGAGGTGGCACCACATCTACGGATCTTTAAACGGGCTCCCGCCTCTATACCGAGGCAACTCGGTCATCAAGTCTGCTAAAAGAGATGACCAAGATTGATGTAGAGAATGAGTAGAACACTTTGTCTCGCTTCATCCGAAGCCATGGATGAACGGTTAATAAAGTTGCCTTTTTAATCGGGTAAATGAGAAATGAGCATATCTCTTTTCATGAACCAAAACTATCATCTTTTTAATCAACAAGTGAGAGAGTGTGAGAAGAGGAGGGGAGGGGCCGGCCACATATAGAGGAGGGGGTGAGTGTAGGAGCAAGGGTTGGTGACCATAAAGGAAAAGATCAAGAGATAAAAACCAAGGCAAAACAAAAACACATTAATGCAAATGGTGACTCAATTAACCTAGTCATCCATTCATTAATGCAAACAATGAATCATAAACCTAGTCACCACTTCTAGAACCTTCCACACTCATGACTCACCTCATGACTCACCCAAAAGAAGAAAAGATAAATCCGCATTAAACCGAATGTTTAAGACGGGTGATAGAAAACTGGCAACTTCCAAAAGCGATCCCGAAACGAATTTCAGGATAACCCCGTAACTTTATAAATATACCCGCATTTGTATTACGACCGAATACAAATGCAACTGAGACAAAGATATTATATCTACAAAGTAAAATACATGGATCCGGCTTAAACCAAAGCCCACCAGTATTATCTGCCCGAAATATGACACGTGCGTAAACGCACGTGCATTTTCCGAACCCTGCCATAAAACCATACGGCCTCTACAACGTTTTGCCCGAACTTGGGAAACTATCTGTGGGGGACTCTAATGACTCGTCAGTACCCTGGCAGTGGGTTTAACTACAAGCACGTCAGCGGCACTAGCAGTGCGTAACAGCTGCCCATGTACTGACCTCAAGGGTAGCCGATGAGCTTGACAGTGACAATATACATACATTCCGGTCCGTTCGTCTATGAGTATCGCATATCGGTCCTAGGGGCTGGTAACGTCAGACCCCCAATAGCGGTATAAGTCGTGTCGAAGACAGGCCCTGAACACCTGAGAAACTACTGGAATACTTACCAGTAATTCTTACCTGCCTTGGCCAAGGACTTGGTGTAATGGCTTTCCTAGACACAGCGCGATCTCACCCCCAATACCGGGAGAGACGAATCCCATGCCGATCCGCTCACTTGCCTCCATGTAGTTCGGGACTGTACCCAAAAAAGACCTTTTTGCACGACTCCTTTGAGCCGTGGTAGGGTAGAAATCAAAGCACAGTGGGAACTCACACGAGACAAATGACGACCTCAGGTCGATCAACTAACCTGTACACATGTCACCAAGGAACTGCTATCTGACGCTAGGTATAATACCAACTAGCAGGTTCCCGGCGAGTCCTGTCCGGTGTACTCATAACCCAATGAGCACCTGTATACATCTTACGTGATCCAACTTACACCAGTGGCTTGTGAGACCGGCCACCACCCCTCTTCGGGGTCTCAACTATATACACTCGTCTACTCCGGAGTATCGATGTCCTCTCTCGAAACTCCCACGACTAGGGACCACTATTAAGGATGTGCTTATAGACTACCCAACTCTCACGTATATGATTGCCATCATACTGTTGGTAGTCAAGCAAGATCCTAAAGGCTCTATCAACGTATAATCGTGATCAGTCACCTGAACCTATACACGACTGATAATGGCAAACCAGATAGTATACTATCATCTCGAGTAAGACTGTGCTACCGGTATAGGTCCTTCTCAATCATTGCAATCACGTACCTGCGATCCAATAATTGACTTTGAGGGATCTATATCCAACAGCCCCCACTAGTGTGACTGCCATCACAACGCTGGTAATCAAGAAAGATCCTAAGGGCTCTACTAATATGTATAAGCGATATGTTAAAAGAAACATATGCACATATTAAAGTAGAAACAAACCAAGTAGCATACTACTATTTTTAGCAAGACTGTCAATACAACTGTGAATATCCTAAGCTTCCATTATGTTATATACAATCTAGTATGATACAGTAATGGCCTCTAGGGAATAAACACTAACAATCTCCCACTTGCACTAGGGCCATGTACTGGCATATCACAGACCTATCATCTCGAATAGCCTCTCGAACTGCGTCTGAGGAATGGCCTTTGTGAATGGATCAGCAGTGTTATTCTCTGTATCTACTCTTTTCACCTTGATCTCCTGACGATCTACGATCTCCCTGATCAGGTGATACCGCCTTAAGATGTGTCTGGACTTCTGATGGGACCTGGGTTCCTTCGCTAAAGCTATAGCGTCGTTGTTGTCGCAATACAGAGGTATTGGATCAACACTGGTAGGAACCACCTGAAGTTCTGCGAGGAACTTCTTCATCCAGACAGCTTCTTTTGCGGCATCGCAAGCAGCTATGTACTCCGCTTCCATCGTTGAGTCAGCAACGGTGTCCATCTTGGAACTCTTCCAACAGACCGCCCCTCCATTGAGGGTAAAGACATAACCCGGCATGGACTTGGAGTCATCCTTGTCACTCTGGAAGCTGGAGTCAGCAAAGGCCTCGATCTGGAGGTCCTTTCCGACATACACCAAGAACATCTCCTTAGTCCTCCTCAGGTACTTGAGAATGTTCTTTACTGCTATCCAGTGCTTCTCCCCTGGGTTTGCCTGATACCGGCTTACAACGCTCAATGCGTATGCTACATCTGGTCTGGTAAATAACATCGCATACATTATAGAGCCTACCGCAGAAGCGTAGGGTATAATCGACATGCGAGCCCTTTCCAAATCAGTCTTGGGAGACATCTCTTTGGAGAGGGTGATTCCGTGATAAGCCGGTAGGTTACCGCGCTTAGAATCTTCCATACTGAATCTTTTCAATATGGTGTCTATGTATGTAGACTGCGAAAGTCCCAACATCCTCTTTGATCTATCACGATAGATCTGGATCCACAGAATGTAGGTGGCATCACCCAAGTCCTTCAGGGAGAACTTCTGTGACAAGAATCCTTTGACTGACTGTAGCATAGGAATATCATTTCCTATTAGGGGAATATCATTTCCTATTAGGAATGTCATCCACGAACAAGACGAGGAATACTACAGTGTCACGACCCGAAAGTACGGAACGTAACTGGCACTTAGATTACGAGACGTCTAAAGGCGTACCGTAACCTAAGTCAGCCAAAACCCAGAAAATCTAAACCAGAATCAAAAGAGAGTGAAGGAAAACCTTTAATGAAAACGGTTTTAAAATCATTTAAGTTGCATAGAATCCCTTTTTAAAACATCAAAAATTTCCGAAAATTTCGGCAGAGTCTCCCCTGTATTTTCTATCCCCCAAAATGGGTACAACAAGATAATACATATGAAATCATAAAAATGGCATCCCCAAGCGGGAGCTAGCTCTTCGCCCAGGGCGGATCACAACCACATGCAATATATAAGCAATACCAAGAAAAGAGCATAGAAGAAACCCAAAATATCAGAAAACGCAACGCCGGCTCAAGTGAGCTCGACCCAAAAGAAACCACCAATATACAAATCTCTCAGTCTCATCACTATGTCGCATATACAATATATAAAGTGGTAGATGGAGAATACTAGATACAATGATAAAGCAAAAGATATAAAATATGCTCGCAACCCACCTACGGGCGATGTCGCGAGTCTGCACAAAAGGAGCTGATGATAAGATAGCCGCCGCTACAAGAGTGACGGGTCCGACCTGCAAGACACTGTGGCACAACAGGGGTGAGTTGCCAGCTCGTGAGTAAATATAACATCTAGTAAGGCAATCGTAAGAATGCACGCAATGCGGAACAACCTGTATGTCCATATGTGATATAATATCTCTAGTATGCATGAACATGTATGCAATGTCTTTTCTAACTCTTTAAGTGTTTTAAATGTTAAGGTTACTGCATTCTTAACTTTTAGAAAATGAATATCTGTACAATAGCTAAGTATCATCAAGAAATCATCTGAAAACCCGTGTCAAGCATCGACACCAAATAGGAATCATATCTGTCTTAATATCAGGCTCCGTCAGTCCGGATCGGCCCATATCATAAATCTCACGACAACGGTCGGTATCCTCCGGATATCCGTCGTGCCAAACATCACCGGTAGGTAGTCTTCTCCTGCCAGGCTCATCGTCTACAACTCGATCTTCTTGCCCCGGGGTACCATACCGGGCCCACCATGTACCCGAGACGGTTCATCCACTCCTCGAATCGGGTCTTGGAATCCAACAGAAAACATAAAAACTCATGGTGGACGACACATACATCACGAGAAAACCGCAACTTTGTTTTAAAAACGATAAATATAAGCTTTTGTTAAATTCTTTCGGTTTTCCCCAAAAATCCAGAAATCACAGAAATACTGAAATCCTCGAGAAAATCATAATGTTCACATGTTATATATGATAAATGTCTATGATATCAATGTATATGATGTGAGTTTTGGCTAGAAATCTATGTAGATATGATGGTAATGCGAGGTATATGCATGCTATGCAACTCCATATATCATGTTTGAATGCAATGACGTTATTAAGTTAAACAGGTTCTATAGTGCACGTGGCATGGCAATTACCAAAGGCGTGTGTGTCACATGATTAGTGCGCGTGCAACAAATACCAATGGTAATGGTGTTCGTGCCCTACGAAGTGATATCGCATAAGTATAGATGAATGTCCATGCAATGTAATATACTGTTCGCTATAAGGGTATGCAGTGTACATGAATGGATAAGTTAGCTAATATATAAATCTTGCAAAAGTAGGGTAATCCTAACTAGGGGGGGCGCCTCGCGCCATCCAGACGATTCCCCCATAAATGAATATATCTACTCACCAGAAATCCCCGCTAATCTGATCCGGCCACCGCTTTGCCTTTACGCGCCGTGTCCGATGTTTCTCCGACCGATCCTATATTGCACAACACCAAGTATAAGATTACATAACCTAAAACGATGCAAGTCACAATATACAATTATCGACGCTCTCAAATTAATCATAGCATGCACTCAGTGCGCGGAAAAACGCACGAAAATCGCTAACCTTTAACTAAAATCGTCATTTCGGGGAAATCGACAAAACTACAACCCGACTAGACCAAACCCCATGTTCGCGCATTCTAATAATCCTATACGAAGCTAATAATATTGCTAACCTAACGCAAATTGAACGCATTCTATTTTTCGTAAAAATCTAGCAAGCAAATTCAACGCCGATTCAATGCAAACATCGAAATTTAACGATTTAGCGAGCATATAAATACACCATTAACCACTACAACCAATTAGAAACCCAAAGCCCTAATTTAATCCTAACAACTATGCTTCAAACCCTAGTTTTAAAATCAATCCTTCTCTTGATTTTTCCTAAACAACAATTACCACTAAACTAATATTTAGAATTTCAATTCTAGCTTAATTTAACCACAAGTTAACAAAAAGATTAGAATTTTCACCTCTCAAGCTTGAACCCTAGCTTGATCAAGTCACCAAGAAGCCTCCTTTCATCTAGTTTTTGAACCAATTTGGGTAGAAGAGAGAGTGGTTTAGGGTTTGGGTTTGAATGGAGATGGAAATTTATGAATTTAAATGGATTTTTAGCAAAGAAAAAGAAGCAAAATGAAGTGATGAAGTGGGGAATTCTGCAGGAAGAGGGGTCGGCCAGCAGCAAGGGTGAGGAGGTGGGGAAAATTTGAGAAGATTCTAGGTCAAATAACACCCCATATTAACATTTAATGCTTTCATGTCAACCTTTTTACAAAAAAACCCATTTTTTACCTCATTTTTCATTAAATTTCCCACCTTTAAACCAAAAGTTTGCAAGACATGATACAATTTTATTAACACCATATTTTAGCTTATAAAGACTCCTAATTAAGAAATTTACCTAATTAAATTTGTATTTATCCCTAATTAAATGTATTTTAAAAAGCTTAAAATAATAAAAAAATTAATTAATTACGAATTTTTTTTTATTTAACTAGAAAATTATAAGTGACAAAATTATAGTAACATCTTATCTAAATTTTGTATAATTAGATCTACAATGAAAAATACCTATTTCGACTTTTTACGGAAAAAGCCGAAAAATTAGCCGATTACCGAAAAACTGCCTAAACGATTTTCGAAGGGTTACAATCTTCCCCCCTTAAAGAAATTCGGTCCCCGAATTTAAAATTTAACTACGCGTACCTTCAAAAAGATGGGGATATCTCTTCCTCATCTCGACCTCGGTCTCCCAGGTGACCTCCTCGCTGTTCGGGCCACGCCAAAGGACCTTGACGGACGGTATAACCTTCGACCTTAATTTCTTCACCTGCCGATCGAAAATGACCACCGGCTGCTCGGTGAAAGAAAGATCACGCTCTAACTGGATCGTCTGGTGCTGAATCGCCTGGGAAGGATCATGAAGGTACTTGCGGAGCATCGAGACATGGAATACGGGGTGAACATCGGGGAAGCTGGGCGGAAGAGCTAACCGATAAGCGACTGGACCAACACGCTCTAGGATTTCGAAAGGACCAACATATCTAGGACTCAGTTTCCCTTTCCGCCCAAATCTCATCACACCTTTCATCGGAGAGACCTTCAGGAAAACATGATCGCCAATAGCGAACTCGAGTCGGCGACGGCGCCTGTCAGCATATGATTTCTGCCTGCTCTGTGCCGCTCTCATCCTGTCCCGAATCAGCTGTATATTCTCGGTCGTCTCCTGTACAATCTGCGGCCCCAAAAAACTGCTCTCCCTGAGCTCTGTCCAACATACAGGCGATCGGCATCTCCTCCCATATAAAGCCTCAAAAGGTGCCATCTGAATCGTCTCCTGGAAGCTATTATTGTAGGAAAACTCGATCAAAGGCAAATGACGATCCCAGCTACCACCGAAATCTAAAACACAAGCTCTGAGCATGTCCTCAAGAGTCTGAATCGTACGCTCCGACTGACCGTCAGTCTGAGGATGAAAGGCTGTGCTAAAACTCAATCGGGTGCCCAAAGCTTCCTGGAGTTTCTGCCACAATCGGCTGGTAAACTGGGTGCCACGGTCGGACACGATGCAAGTTGGAACGCCATGCAGTCGCACTATCTCATCAATATAAACCTGGGCATACTGAGAAAATCCAAAAGTGGTCTTCACTGGCAGGAAGTGAGCCGCTTTCGTCAGTCGATCCACAATCACCCAAATAGAGTCATACCCTCGACTGGTCTTGGGTAGACCCACAACGAAGTCCATGGAGACCTGCTCCCACTTCCACTCAGGGATGGGCAAAGGCTGTAACTCGCCGGCTGGCCTCTGGTGCTCGGCCTTGACTTGCTGACAAGTCAGGCATCTCGACACAAAGTCTGCAATATCCTTCTTCATCCCGTCCCACCAGTAAACCTCTCTCAAATCACGGTACATTTTGGTGGAACCCGGATGCACACTGTATACTGATCTATGTGCCTCCTCGAGAATATCACGCCTCAGTCCCTCTGAATCTGGCACGCACAGTCGAGTCCCAAATCGAAGTATCCCCTGATCATCAATCATGAACTCGGAAACTCTGCCCTGCCGAATCTGCTCAATAATCTCTAAGATACGGGCGTCGCCGGACTGTGCCTCGCGGATACGGTCAAGTAACTGTGGGCTTGCTTTGAAATGGGCCAGCTGTCCCCCTGAAGAAGTAAACTCGAACTGCACTCTGCTGTCACATAACACCTGCCAATCCTCCGTCGACTGCATCTGTACTGCGCTCAAACAAGATAGGCTACCTCCGGGCCTCCTACTCAAATCATCTGCCACCACATTCGCCTTGCCCGGATGGTATAGAATCTCGCAGTCATAATCCTTCACCAACTCCATCCAACGGCGCTGTCTCAGGTTCAAATCTCGCTGCTGGAAGATATACTTCAAACTCTTGTGGTCAGTGAATATCTGGCACGACTCACCGTATAGGTAATGCCTCCAGATCTTGAGTGCAAATACAACTGCAGCCATCTCTAAATCATGGGTGGGGTAGTTCTACTCGTGTTTCCACAGCTGCCGAGAAGCATACGCGATAACTCTGTCGTGCTGCATCAATACACAGCCCAGCCCCACTCTAGAAGCATCACAATATACCACGAACCCGCCTGATCCTGAAGGCAATGCTAACACTGGTGCAGTAGTCAGACGAGTCTTCAACTGCTGGAAGCTATCCTCACATGCCTGGGTCCAATCAAAAGGAACCCCCTTCCGGGTCAACCCGGTCAAAGGTGCAGCAATGCGGGAGAAATCCTGGACGAAACGTCGATAATAGCCGGCCAGACCTAGAAAGCTGCGAACCTCTGTAACTGATACTGGTCTAGGCCAACGCTGAACTGCCTCGATCTTCTTCGGGTCCACACAAATACCATCTCTCGTCACCACATGACCCAAGAAGTCTACACTGTCTAACCAGAATGCGCACTTTGAGAATTTGGCGAACAGCTGATGCTCCCTCAAAGTCTGCAATGTGACACGTAAGTGCTGCTCATGCTCCTCCCGGCTCCGAGAATAAACCAAGATGTCGTCAATGAACACAATGAAGAACTGATCGAGATACGGCCTGAATACGCGGTTCATCAAATCCATAAACACTGCCGGGGCATTGGTGAGCCCGAACGACATCACCAAGAACTCATAATGACCATATCGAGTACGGAAAGCTGTCTTCGGAATATCCTCCTTCCGAACCCGCAACTGGTGATAACCTGACCGTAAATCAACCTTCGAGAAAAACCCTGCACCCTGGAGCTGATCAAATAAGTCATCAATGCGGGGTAGGGGATACCTGTTCCGCACAGTAACCCGGTTCAGCTGACGATAATCAATGCATAAGCGCATACTTCCGTCCTTCTTCTTAACAAACAAGACGGGAGCACCCCAAGGTGACACACTCGGTCGAATAAGCCCTTTGTCCAGCAAGTCCTGTAACTGATCCTTTAGCTCTCTCAGCTCCGCCGGGGCCATCCGATAAGGCGGTATAGAGATAGGCCCCGTGCCGGGGATCAAGTCAATACAGAACTCAATCTCGCGCTCTGGTGGCAGACCAGGCAGCTCGTCAGGAAATACATCAGGAAACTCTCTCACAACAGGGACCTGGTCCAACGGAACCTCTGTGGAGCTAGTATCACAAACATAAGCTAAGAATCCCTGACACCCTTTCCTTAAGAGCTGACCAGCGCGAAGAGAAGAAATCAAGCTGGGAAGGGTAGCGCTACGATCTCCCTGAATAATAAGTACCGGCTCACCAGGAAAACTGAATCTGACTGCTTTTTCACGGCAGTCCACGGATGCATAACAGGTGGCTAGCCATTCCATACCAAGAAGAACGTCAAAGTCTAGTATATCGAGGAGAATCAAATCAACTGAAGAATCTCTCTCCCCGATACGAACGGAACATGATCGGTATACGAAACGGGCAACAAAAGACTCGCCTACCGGGGTAATAACGACAAGCGGCTGATCTAACGGAGAAGACTCTCGGCCCAACCTCGGTGCAAAGTACATGGATACATAGGAATGTGTGGAGCCTGGATCAAATAATACACGTGCATCAAAAGAACATACTGGCAGAGTACCTGTCACGACGGCATTGGATGCCTGTGCATCCTGAGGAGTCAATGCGAACACTCGGGCCTGTCCAGCACTAATAGCTGGCTGTCCTCTGCCTCTACCTCGGCCTCTGCCTCTGCCTCTGTCGCCTCGTCCTCTCTGGACTGGACCGCCACGCCCACGGCCTCTAGAAGCATCTGAATGGCGTGGAGCATCATCAGGAGTAGGAAGTAAAGCTCTCTGAGAAGGTGGTGAGGGTGGTAGAGTCACATGCGGGACTGTCGCCGCGCCCTGGCGTCCCATGGTACAGTCTCTGACATGGTGGTACTGACTCCCACACCGAAAACATCCTGAAGATGACTGCTGGGTCTGTGGATATGAACCAAATAACTGACCTCGTCTCAATCCTCTGCCTCCACCATCTCCCGGAAACAATCTATCGCGGTGTCTACCCATCTGCCGCTGAGCTGGCGTATCGGTGCGGATCCTCTTCGGCCCAGAAACGACCGGAGTCTCAGAAATTCGCTCCTCCAAAAGTAAGGCTGCATCCATCGCGGCTGCGTATGTGTCAAAATGCTGGGTGCCGATGGCAAGGAATAGCTGTGTATCAAGCCCTCGCACGAACCTCTTTATTCTCTTCTCTTCTGTGTCGACTAGGTACGGAGCATATCGAGACAACTGGGTAAACTGTATATCATACTCCGACACCGTCATCCCAGGAGTCTTGCGCAAAGACTCAAAACTACGGGCGCGAGCATCTCGGACACTCTCTGGAAGAAAACGGGCAAGAAATGCAGATGTAAACTCATCCTAGGTCATAGAAGGCAGACCTGCAGCTCGGCCTCTCTCTACTGAATCGTACCATGTCTGGGCAAGACCATCCAGACGAAAACTCGCAAACTCCACCAATCTATCATCAGAACACCTGAACGAACGGCAAATCCGAGCCATCCTATCAAGAAATTCCTGTGGGTCCTCTGTCGCATCTGTACCGGTAAAAGCTGGAGGTCTCAATCTCATGAACTCCTGTAGTGAAACAGGGATAGTCTCCGTAGTAGCAGCAGGAGTGACCATCTGTGCAGCAGGTACGATCGTGGTCTGTGCGGTGGAAGGAACGTCCTCGGATCTCTGTGCCCGGCTGGACTCAACTAAAGATCCCATCATCTGCCGCAACTCTTGCATGCCGGCCTCTAGTCTGGCAATACGGTCAGGATAAGGCGGATCAGTATGACCCTGAGGGGTAGGCGTATCCTCCCGCTCGATCCTCGCCTCAGACGGGCCCGCCCGAATCTCATCCCTAGCGGCAGCCCGCTGAGCTCTCGTAGTCTTTGGCGGCATCGAAGCTAGAATAAGGAAAAGGACTGATAAGATCATTGCAATTGAATCAAGGAATGCAAGGAATCAAGAAAGGAAATACAAGCAATTATGTCCTAAGGTCACTTAGGCGGAGTACCGTATCGTAAGTATGCCGCGGACCATACCCACGCTACGCCACTCTGCTTAAGTCACCTACTCCATCTACCAAGGCCGTCCTACACTCAGAAAGGTAAAACCTACGCTCTGATACCAACTTTGTCACGACCCGAAAGTATGGAACGTAACTGGCACTTAGATTACGAGACGTCTAAAGGCGTACCGTAACCTAAGTCAGCCAAAGCCCAGAAAATCTAAACCAGAATCAAAAGAGAGTGAAGGAAAACCTTTAATGAAAACGGTTTTAAAATCATTTAAGTTGCATAGAATCCCTTTTTAAAACATCAAAAATTTCCGAAAATTTCGGCAGAGTCTCCCCTGTATTTTCTATCCCCCAAAATGGGTACAACAAGATAATACATATGAAATCATAAAAATGGCATCCCCAAGCGGGAGCTAGCTCTTCGCCCAGGGCGGATCATAACCACATGCAATATATAAGCAATACCAAGAAAAGACCATAGAAGAAACCCAAAATATCAGAAAACGCAACGCCGGCTCAAGTGAGCTCGACCCAAAAGAAACCACCAATATACAAATCTCTCAGTCTCATCACTATGTCGCATATACAATATATAAAGTGGTAGATGGAGAATACTAGATACAATGATAAAGCAAAAGATATAAAATATGCTCGCAACCCACCTACGGGCGATGTCGCGAGTCTGCACAAAAGGAGCTGATGATAAGATAGCCGCCGCTACAAGAGTGACGGGTCCGACCTGCAAGACACTATGGCACAACGGGGGTGAGTTGCCAGCTCGTGAGTAAATATAACATCTAGTAAGGCAATCGTAAGAATGCACGCAATGCGGAACAACCTGTATGTCCATATGTGATATAATATCTCTAGTATGCATGAACATGTATGCAATGTCTTTTCTAACTCTTTAAGTGTTTTAAATGTTAAGGTTACTGCATTCTTAACTTTTAGAAAATGAATATCTGTACAATAGCTAAGTATCATCAAGAAATCATCTGAAAACCCGTGTCAAGCATCGACACCAAATAGGAATCATATCTGTCTCAATATCGGGCTTCGTCAGTCCGGATCGGCCCATATCATAAATCTCACGACAACGGTCGGTATCCTGCGGATATCCGCCGCGCCAGACATCACCGGTAGGTAGTCTTCCCCTGCCAGGCTCATCATCTACAACTCGATCTTCTTGCCCCGGGGTACCATACCGGGCCCACCATGTACCCGAGATGGTTCATCCACTCCTCGAATCGGGTCTCGAAATCCAACAGAAAACATGAAAACTCATGGTGGACGACACAAAGATCACGAGAAAACCGCAACTTTGTTTTAAAAACGATAAATATAAGCTTTTGTTAAATTCTTGCGGTTTTCCCCAAAAATCCAGAAATCACAGAAATACTGAAATCCTCGAGAAAATCATAATGTTCACATGTTATATATGATAAATGTCTATGATATCAATGTATATGATGTGAGTTTTGGCTAGAAATCTATGTAGATATGATGGTAATGCGAGGTATATGCATGCTATGCAACTCCATATATCATGTATGAATGCAATGACGTTATTAAGTTAAACAGGTTCTATAGTGCACGTGGCATGGCAATTACCAAAGGCGTGTGTGTCACATGATTAGTGCGCGTGCAACAGATGCCAATGGTAATGGTGTTCGTGCCCTACGAAGTGATATCGCATAAGTATAGATGAATGTCCATGCAATGTAATATACTGTTCGCTATAAGGGTATGCAGTGTACATGAATGGATAAGTTAGCTAATATATAAATCTTGCAAAAGTAGGGTAATCCTAACTAGGGGGGCGCCTCGCGCCATCCAGACGATTCCCCCATAGATGAATATATCTACTCACCAGAAAGCCCCGCTAATCTGATCCGGCCACCGTTTTGCCTTTACGCGCCGTGTCCGATGTTTCTCCGACCGATCCTATATTGCACAACACCAAGTATAAGATTACATAACCTAAAACGATGCAAGTCACAATATACAATTATCGACGCTCTCAAATTAATCATAGCATGCACTCAGTGCGCGGAAAAACGCACGAAAATCGCTAACTTTTAACTAAAATCATCATTTCGCGGAAATCGACAAAACTACAACCCGACTAGACGAAACCCCACGTTCGCGCATTCTAATAATCCTATACGAAGCTAATAATATTGCTAACCTAACGCAAATTGAACGCATTCTATTTTTCGTAAAAATCTAGCAAGCAAATTCAACGCCGATTCAATGCAAACATCGAAATTTAACGATTTAGCGAGCATATAAATACACCATTAACCACTACAACCAATTAGAAACCCAAAGCCCTAATTTAATCCTAACAACTATGCTTCAAGCCCTAGTTTTAAAATCAATCCTTCTCTTGATTTTTCCTAAACAACAATTACCACTAAACTAATATTTAGAATTTCAATTCTAGCATAATTAAACCACAAGTTAACAAAAAGATTAGAATTTTCACCTCTCAAGCTTGAACCCTAGCTTGATCAAGTCACCAAGAAGCCTCCTTTCATCTAGTTTTTGAACCAATTTGGGTAGAAGAGAGAGTGGTTTAGGGTTTGGGTTTGAATGGAGATGGAAATTTATGAATTTAAATGGATTTTTAGCAAAGAAAAAGAAGCAAAATGAAGTGTTGAAGTGGGGAATTCTGCAGGAAGAGGGGTCGGCCAGCAGCAAGGGTGAGGAGGTGGGGAAAATTTGAGAAGATTCTAGGTCAAATAACACCCCATATTATCATTTAATGCTTTCATGTCAACCTTTTTACAAAAAAAACCCATTTTTTACCTCATTTTTCATTAAATTTTCCCACCTTTAAACCAAAAGTTTGCAAGACATGATACAATTTTATTAACACCATATTTTAGCTTATAAAGACTCCTAATTAAGAAATTTACCTAATTAAATTTGTATTTATCCCTAATTAAATGTATTTTAAAAAGCTTAAAATAATTAAAAAATTAATTAATTACGAAAAAAAATTTATTTAACTAGAAAATTATAAGTGACATTTTAGTGACAAAATTATAGTAATATCTTATCTAAATTTTGTATAATTAGATCTACAATGAAAAATACCTATTTCGACTTTTTACGGAAAAAGCCGAAAAATTAGCCGATTACCGAAAAACTGCCTAAACGATTTTCGAAGGGTTACATACAGCTCTCCCTACAATCTTACTATATATGCATGGTTCATCTGGATTCTTGATAAAGTCAAATTCTTTGACAGTATCATCAAAACAGATGTTCCAACTCCGCGATGCCTGCTTTAGTCCATAAATGGACTTAAGCAACTTACACACTTTACCGCTGCTCCCACTTTGAATGAATCCCTCTGGCTGATCCATATAGACGCATTCTTCCAAATTACAATTTCGAAAAGCCGTCTTTACGTCCATTTTCCAGATCTCATAATCGTGGAAGGAGGCAATGGCAAGAAGGACCCGAATGGATTTGAGCATAGACACTGGAGAAAAGGTTTCATCATAGTCCAAACCAGGTCTTTGACGAAAGCCCTTTGCAACAAGTCTAGCCTTATAGGTTTCAACCTGTCCATCTACACCAATCTTCTTTCTGAAGATCCATTTGCATCCTACGGGTTTTACCCCATCTGGAGCAATGTCCAAAGTCCATACTTTGTTAGTGTACATGGACTCCATTTCGGTCTACATTGCATCCAGCCATCTTACTGAGTCACCGCTCTGAATGGATTGCTGGAAGCTAGCAGGGTCATCATTGTCAATGATGCAATCCTCTCGATCACCATCTATGAGAAAACCGTAGTATCTCTCGGGCGGATGAGACTGCTTACTACTTCTGCAGATAGGCGCTGGGATGTCCCTTTCTTCTAAAACTTCTGGTTCTACCATACTTTCAGTAACAGCTTGTGGTTCTGGAATTTCTTCCAGTTCTATTGCGCTCCCACTCTTCTGATTTTCTAAAAATTCAGCTTCCAAGAAGTGGGCATGACGAGAAACAAAAACCTTTTGTTCCTCTGCGTAATAGAAATAATACCCATTGGAGTTCTTTGGATATCCCACAAGCTTACACTGTGCTGAGCGTGCCTCGAGCTTGTCCGCATGCTGCTTTTTAACAAAAGCTGGACATCCCCATGTCTTCAGGTACTGAAGATAGGGTTTCTTCCCACTCCACATCTAATATGGTGTGCAGTCTTGGTTGGAACCTTGTTCAAAAGATATGCAGCTAATTCTAGTGCATAAACCCAGAAAGATCGCGGTAACTCAGCCTTACTCATTATGGAACGAACCATATCTAATAGGGTTCGATTCCGCCTTTCCGATACACCGTTGTGTTGTGGTGTGTATGGAGCAGTAAGCTGAGAGAGAATTCCATTCTCTTTTAAGTAACCCAGGAACTCGGCACTTAAGTATTCACCACCTTGATCAGATCTTAGTGTCTTGATACTTTTGCCTGTTTGGTTTTCCACTTCATTCTTGTATTCCCGGAATTTCTCAAAGGCCTCGGATTTATGCTTCATCAAGAAGATATGTCCATACTTAGAGAAATCATCCGTAAAAGTAATGAAGTAGGAATAACCACCTCGTGCATGTGTATACATTGGACCACACACATCGCTGTGTATGAGTCCCAAGAGCTCGCTCGCTCTTACTCCGTGTCCAGTAAACGGAGTCTTTGTCATCTTTCCTATGAGACAAGATTCACAAGTAGCATAATATTGATATTCGAACGGATTCAAATATCCTTCTCTATGTAACTTAGTCAATCGTGTTTCATTGATGTGACCTAGTCTACAATGCCATAAGAAAGCCTGATTTATTTCCGGAGACTTTCTTTTAAGTGTGTTCTGGATATTGAAAACTTGAGCTTGATTAAATACGTATATACCGTTTTCTAATGTACCGGACCCAATCAGAACTTGATTTAGGTGGATGTGAACCACATCGCTTACGAATGTAAAATCATATCCCTCTCTTGAAAGTGAGGACACTGATATGATATTACAAGTCAAACTAGGTACATACAAACAGTTACGTAGAATCAATATCTGCCCACTTGTCAAACCTAGGCGATATTCTCCCACGGATTCAGCGTCCACGCTTATTCCGTTCGCAACTCTGAGAGACAAATCGCCTACCCTGATAACTCTACGGTTTCTCAAAGCATGTAATGAATTACGGATATGAGATCTTGCTCCGGTATCTAGTACCCAGGAAGTAGAGTTAATTGACAAACAGTTCTCAATTACAAACACACTCGAGGCCGAAGCCACAACATGCTTCGAATCCTGGCTACTGGCTTCCAAAGCCCTGCAATCCTTCTACCAATGCCCGTTCCCATAACAATAGGAACATCCCTCCTTCCCTACACCAAGTCCCGAAACTTTTGCTCTTACCTTTCCTTCTACTTCACTGACACCGTATATCGGCTTTGTGGAGGTCTTCTTCTTTTCACCCTTTGCTTTCGCCCTGGATGCAGAAGAAGAAGGTCCCCCATTAAGCAGAGCGAGTGTCTCCCTGGTTTCTTTCAGGGTGTAGGTAGAGGGTAGGGACTGTTGAAATAAGTCAGCATATGACATGTTTCCCAACGTGGTCTCCAGGTCCGTGAGCTCATCAATATAGCTAGTAATCGTAAGGACGTCGTCCCCTACAGATGACCCGACAGCCAACCTCGCTTGAAGCAATTCGTTCGAGGTCTCATATCTTGCGATACGAGATTGCTCTCCATATAAATCTTTGCTATGGAGGAAGATGGAAACTAAGTCCATCTTCTCGTGCTGCTTCTGGTATACACCATCAACTGAATCCAACACGAGGCACTTGGCATTCACACTGTCATTTTTCCTTGACTGACAGATATCCATATCCGCGATGATGGAAACTGGACCTGGGACGGCGGGGGCTTGAGTAGTAATAGGGTGGTCCAACTTGTCATAGGCAATGGACATCTGGACAGAGCTTTGCCAGTCATAAAAGTCAGATTCAGTCATGTTGTTATCTAGATGTAAACTAGTCATGGCCACATGGTCGCTGCAGTTGAGAGAGAGAAGAAAACACTTTATCATGATGCGCTTGCAAGTTTAGATTGGTTTTTAGTTTATCTAAACAGGATGGCTCCCACTGTTTCTCGAATCCTTACTCAAACCATAAAAGAAGAATTAGTCAGGACTTATCTCACCGTACAATCCTTGCTTAACCATTCAACCAGGCTAGTGTTTGTACTTCGAGGGAGGTTTTACGACACTTTCGTGAAGTTCCTTAATTAAATAACCTCTTTTCCCTGGAGGCGTAGCCCCGCTAACATTGTTCTTGACACCTACTTGGTTTCTAGCATTGATCGTTAAGTGACGAATCTCCTGATGAGTAGCGGATACTCACAATAGGATCGGGATCCAAATATCATCGTGTGATAATGCTGAAGGAATCCTACCAACATTATCAAACTCCAAATGGTATGCAACACTAGCAAGTTTCAGTTTCTTTAGGAACTCCCGATGTGGATATTTGCCCCATGCTCTTATGACCTTGACGATGGCCAACAAATCATAAGTCACATGTCAAGTTCTTCTCATCATTATCCTTTTTAATTTGAACCCACCCGTATATACCCTTGACAAAGGCCAACAAAGTAATAGGACTGTTCCAAACCAACGCATCTATCTATGCAACATGTGAATACCCTAGCAGCTACCAAACACTATGCCTTGACGAAGGCCAACAAACATAGCTTGAATACTACTGACCATCCATATGAAATGACGGAGGGCTACGACTAGTTTTGGCGAAACCGTGAACGTAGTGAACTTGATATAATCGAAGGAACCTGATAGCCTTTTTAAAAGGAGTGGTTAAAGCTCCGCAATTAAAATCAGCTGTTTTTAAAATAACCGAGTGGTTTCTTTTAAATTGTTCCAATGATTTAAAATTTGGTTTATTTTCTTTGCATTAATATAATGCGTCCCATCATTTATCCTATCATTGTAGAAAACAACGAAAATACAACGTCCGCTTATGCCATCCGCATTCGCCACTAGGCCCCGTCATTCACCTGTTAGGTTACTTAACTAACGAAAGAGTGGCGGCTGGGCTAGCGCGGATGCAAAACATAAGCAACACCTACTAGATATCATATATAGATATTGTACATTCGTCAGACGTAATAATAAGCATTCCAGATCACAGATGAATATATTGGATATACTAGGAATCCGCGTTTCGTTTAAGCCTGCAAAAGATGGATTACACGGTCGTGATGAATAGCCAAACCCCATCCTAGACCCCTACGGGTGCGGCAAACTACCAGCCCAATACCAGAAGTGAAACAGTCTCCCTCAACGATATGAGTAGGCTATTTAACACTTCAAAATACCCGGTAGTTTGTGCATCCCATCTTGGGTCTATCCTAGGAGCAAAAACACAATAAATGAAATAATACAACGGTTGCTACAACCTCAACCCGGATGTGCCCCGCAAAAGAATATTACAACATATTACAATTTACATTGAATGAAAGATAAAAACTCTAATCTCACATCCCCGGCTATTCATCCACGACAATCCAATGAAGTTCATATCCACATACCAAGTAACCATTACAGAAATGTGCAACCCCCAACTAACCGACATACTAGCAATTAGCGGAGGTTTACGAACACATATAAAAAACACCAAGCTTGTAAAGTAACAACGACATTAGAATCCCTCACGCAATTAGCAAACACATCCAATTTTCCAAGGCTTGAAAATTCAGTGAGCTAAATTTCAAAAGCTGAAAGTTTTGAGTCAATCCGGGTGTCGAAACGAACTCGAAACCCGCCCGAATCTTCGCGGAGGCGAAGATACATGATAATACATCGAGTGGGGGGGCATCGGGGGGGTGCCTACCCCTGGGGGAAACCATGAGGTGGCCCCCAAAGGAGGACAAACCTGAGAGACCAGTTTCTGGTCTCTCAGGTCAGCAGCCCCCAAGGCCATCAATTGGTGGTCTTGAGGGGGTGTTCCCGGCTGTTGATCCCCCCCAGGGTGTCTCCGGGATACGCACGCTTCACCCCGCGGCTTCTCGGTTCAAACCGTGTGCCCGCGGGGTGTGCAAACAACTCAAAATCTCACTTTTCAAAACTGTTTTTGTCGACAGTTTTCCGGCGACAAAAACGGCAGAATTCTAATATCGCTACAAGCTATCTAAGGTTTGTGAATGGCTCTGATACCACTGTAAGTCGATGTTACGCACCCCACATGTCCGCGGGGAGGCGGAAATAGCAAAAAATGATTTTTACGAGCTTCGCAACACCGACTCAAACCAAGGATCGAACAAAAACCGTAGCTAGCAAACTACTTGAGGTTTAACTACTCGGATTCGAAGTTATACATCACGTTACTTATCCTTCGGGTATTCATCGCTGTCCTCCACACCTCGTAGGCTCTATGGAACATGGGTACCTCAACGGCCTTCTCGAGTCAAAGACGATCCACCCGTGAGTCTATAGTCCCAGCTCCTATATCGAATCTGAGATAACTACGGCTTCTAGTTTTCTAATCTAGAAGTCCTAGAGGGTGTAGAGTATTTAAATGGATTACTTAGTCACTTTAAACCCTAGGATTCTTAACACATGAGAGCTTTTAGGGTTTTAGGAAGAAGATGAAGACTTGAGGAGAGAGAAGTGTTTTGTGATAATGAAATGAATAATACTCATTTCTGAATATCATGAAGCATAATAATATCATCAAAATAAATATCTAGCTAATATTCATCATGCTTCATTTAATTCACTAGATGAATCATCTAATGAGTCATCTAATGAGTCATGGATCATTTAATGAAACTTACACCTTATCCTCCACCTCATTTAGTTTAAATCACAAAAGAAATAAACACAAATGAGTCGCATCCTTCTAGAAGCTTCCCGACAAATTACGAGACTGCCCCTCCCATCCGTATTTCCGAAAAACACCGATAATCTTAGACTGAATAAATCCATCTGTATAATACTAGAATCTGGCTTAAACCAAAGCCCGCTAGTATTATCTGCCCGATCATAGTACGTGCACAAGTGGACGTAAGTGATCGCGGCCCTGCCGTAAAACCATACGGCCTCTACACCTTTTGCCCGGTGCAGGGAAACTCTCTGTGTGGGACTCTAAAGACTCGATACTATGCTGGCAGTGGGTTTAACCATAGGCCGCAAGCGGTACTAGCTGTACATAACGGTCCCCAGGTAGATGTTGTTAAGAAGGACAATGAGGAAACCCATCCGAACTCCTACTGAGCCTGTATGTGACAATCTCCGTACAGTCCGGTCTGTTCATCTAGGACTATCGCATATCGGGCCTAGGGGGCGGTAAACGTCAGACCCTAATAGCGGTATAAGTCGTGTCGGAGTGAAGCCCATTACACCTTGAGAAACTACTAGAACCTATCAGTAAATCTCGCTTGCCCTGGCCAGGGACTTTGCGTAATGGCTCTCCATATACAGCACGATATCAACCCTCAATACCGGGAGAGACGAATCCTGTCTAACCGCCACTGCCTCCAAGTGCTTCGGGACTGTGCCCAACTACTACCTTTTTGCATGAATCCTTTGAGCCGTAGTAGGGTAGTAATCTAAGTATTGTGGGAACACACCCGAGGCGAAGTAGCAGTGTCAAGTCGACGGACTAAGCCTACTCATGTCACCTGGGAACTGCTATCTGACGATGGGTATAGTACCAACCTGCAGTTCCCGGCGAGTCCTGTCCGGTGTACTCGTAACCTAACGAGCACCTGCATACTATCACCAGTATGACGTACTGATGGCTGTGGGACAGACTATCTCCCCATGCTGGGATGAGAAGCATATACACCAGTCTACTCCGGAGTATCGATGCCCTGTCTCGATAATCCTACAACCAGGGACCTGTATAGGATGTTGCTTATAGACTACCCAGCCCCCACTAGTGTGACTTCCATCACAACGCTGGTAATCAAGCAAAGATCCTAAGGGCTCTACTAATATGTATAAGCGATATGATAAAAGAAACATATGCACATATTAAAGTAGAAACAAACCAAGTAGCATACTACTATTTTTAGCAAGACTGTCAATACAACTGTGAATATCCCAAGCTTCCATTTAGTAATATACAATCTAGTATGATACAGTAATGGCCTCTAGGGAATAAATACTAACATATACCCGATTCGAGGAGCGGTAGGCACCGTCTGCGGGTACATGGTGGACCCGATGAGGTACCCCGGGGCAAAAAGACTCGTATTGTTAGGCGGTGAGCTTGGCCGGGGAGCACTACCTACCGGTGATTGTATAGAGCTCGGCGGATATCCGGAGGATACCGTTTTGGAGTTATAATATGAGATGGATATGAGGACCGATCTGAGGATACAGCGCCTGAGATGTGATAGATATGAGGGCCGATATGAGTATGCGGCGCCTGAGGTATGAGGATTTACGTGTCGATGCTGGACACGGGTTTTCATGATGTTTCGAGTGTCGGTGTTGGGCACTCAGGTTCCATGATTTTGATGTGTCGTTGATAGACACACGTTGTTGATATCCTCATACATACAGATATACGTTTTCATGATATGGTTTGTGTCATTGATGGACACGTAGATGATATCCACATGCATACAGGCATTTATTATATTGTTGGCATATATGCAGACACGGTCACCCTAGATATCATAGTATTACCTTCATGATATAGTTGACCTAGGAATCGTTGTTTTATTCGATTTCTACCTGCTGATGTTTTCTACTCACGAGTTGGCAACTCACCCCCGTTGTGCCACAGTCTTGCAGGTTTGACCGCTTAGGATCAGTTGCGGTTTTGCTGGCACACAGCTTCATCCAGGGTGGGTGTTTGCTTTGGTAGGTGGGACACATGTTGAATCGTGCCCACTATCGTACTGTTACATTCTATTGTATCTAGATAAACTCCATCACATCAAATCAGAGACTAAAATTGTATATTTGTAGACCTAGTCAGACTTGCGTATTGTGCGAGACTTAGAGCGATGGGTTTATGATCGATTTCTTGAGTTTTGATGTCTTGCTTCTTTATTTGTTCTTTCTAGGTTGATTCTTCGCCGTTGGGCGTCATATATATGTTATTGCGTGGTTGTGATTCCGCCAGTTGGCGAAGAGCTAGCTCCTGCTTGGGGATGCCTATATATTGTTGTCTATCTGTTTTTGGATCAAAATATACAAGGGAGGTGCTGCCTAAATTTTTAAAATACAAAACATGATTCATTATACCTTTATTTCAAAACTGCACCCCCACTATTTTCCGCAAAAAGGTATTGATTTTCTGGGCTTCGGCTTACTTGATTTACGTCACGCCTTTAGACGTTGCATAATTTAAAGTGCTGGTCACATGCTAAATTACAGTCGTGACATCCCCGCCTTGGGTCTATCCTAATGCGGAAAAGTAAATAATATACATCATTGGTGACATCATCCTCAACCCGGAAGTGTCCCAATAAAAGAATATTACATACAAGATTTTACATGAATGAAGATGAAAAAAACTCTCATCTCACGCAAAAACCCCCGGCTATTCAAACATGACGATCCAATATAACATATAACAGCAACACATAATATCACATGTCATCAACGTAAGTAAATATGCGTATCCCAATTGTCGTTGACGTATAGCAACGAAACCGGCGATATACCATATATTACACTTACGGTCGCAGAAAAGAATGTGAAAATTACAATAATTAGAATCCGCAACCACCTAAGACATCATAAATCCGAAATATCACATACTTCAGATTTCATGCCTAACCAAATGAATTCCGTAGACATCATAAACCCGGAATATCTCATATTCCGAATTTCATGCCTAACATTATAAGCCGTGCATTTTAGTCTCGATATTGAAAACACTTTTCATTAACTGGCCGGGAATTCAACAAGAATCCCGACATCCTGATTGAATGCTCGTCGGAAACTTTAGTCTATGGCCGCACCCCCGATGCCGTCGGCGAAGTGCACTTAGGAGGAACACCGCGGCCTCGAGCACCCGAACGGATGCTTTAGGCAGCGGGGTTCTCCTAAAGTCACTTGGTCGGGGCTATGGGGCGTGGCTATCCAGTAACGTTACCCGGCGAGTATCTGCGTAATTGCGACGGAGTTTTGATCTAAATCAAAACCCCATGGCAACCGATCAAAAGAGACTAAATTGCTTGGTTTACAAAATTCAAACCAGTTTTCACAAAACTAATTTTTGTGGATTCCAAATATTGTATCGCATATCACAGATAGCTAGACGATGTTAAACATTTCGATCAAATCAATAAATACCCACATTTCCAAGAGAGCTCAACACTTGAGCATCAGAAAAAAATATCCAGAACATGCTACAAGCACCTACGGACCTACACAAGAAGTGTTGTTCCTGGCCTCACCAACGGTGCCGCGGAACCGCCGCAAACCCTAGGGTTTGGCCGCGGTTCCGCGGTCGTATAGTCGTGTTAGGAGTTTGTACTTCCTGTGGATCCATAGAAAACCCTGCATGATTTTCTGAATATTTTAAATATGAAAAATTCCAACATTTTGAAAAATTTCCAGAGAGGGGGATAAAAGTGAGTTTCGAAGTTCGATCGAACACTTTAATTTTGCCTAGACTGCTCCTAATGCTCTAGCTTGGCTCTGATACCTTGTTGGAGTTCCTTAGCATGACTACTAGGTTTTAAAGATGCATCGAGTATACAATTTTAAAATTTTAGTGTGCTAATCAACTCAAACCAAGAATCTAACTAGAGAATTAGGGTTTTATAGCAAGTAATCAAATATTACTCTAAGTGAACAAGGAATACAACTTTTGTAGACTGGTCCTTCACTTCTAAAGCTCCATGTAATAGTCCCTTCGCGCCAAGTATTGGTGTCCCGAGCTCTCCTTAGGCTCCACTAGGCGAAAAGAATGAGCTTGCTCAAAGATCTTCGATGCCGAAGATGATCTATGTCGAGGAAACTCTAACTCAAGCTACCTCTTCACTAATTGATGAATTAGTGAAGCAAACAACATATACTAAATGTCTAGTTTAGTATAGATTGATGAATTAGGAATTTTGCTCATTTTAGAATATTTTTCCTTTTTTTCTTTCATTACCTCAAGAAAACCAAGAGAAGAAAATGGGATGAAGAAGATGAACTTGTGGTGAACCATGGGTGAAAGAATATCTCATATCCTTTTGTAGAGAGTTAACCATGTCTAAAAATAATGGTTAGGTTAATAAATATCTAGGATAAAAACAAAATTAGTGGAATTAGGTCAAGACTTCTATAAGCTTCTCAAGCTTCATTAGCTATGCTAATTTCCACCTAATTTGGTTTTCCCTAAATAAATAAATCCCAACATTATCTTTAATATGGTATGAGTCTCATACACCCAAGTTCTATGTATCATCTAGCATGACACATAAATAAAATAAATACATTTATATATATCACATATATTTTAAATGTATTTGTAGAAAAGAAATTCTTAAGTGAGCATATATTAATTAATTTATATTAATATATCAAATATATAATTATATATTAAATTATTAAATCTACACTTGATTTAATAATCCGGCTATATCATATATAACCGACTAATATCAAATCATTGAATAAACACTTGATTCAATAATCCGGTTATATCACATATAACCTATATCATGATATTAGAATACGGTATCATATACACGTACTGATTTCGGTCCCGCACAAATCACATATGTGCCCTACTTCGTTTCACTTGTGCCAGGAAACCATTGTGTAGGACTCTAAAGACTCGTCAATACGCCGACAGTAGGTAATGATCATATCAGTTACCCATAAGCCGTCAACGGTACTAGCTGGACGTAACGGCTACCCGGGTATTTAGCAATCAGAAGATCAGCAAGCAAGCTTGTCTAAACTGCCGCAAAGACTATCAGTAAAATTACCATACAGTCCGATCTCTTCTTCTGATATGTCGCATATCTAGTCTGGGGGTGGTAAACGCCAGGCCCTAATAACTTGATAAGTCGTGCTGATGCGAGGCTCATAACGGGTCGAGAAACTACTGATAACACTTACCAGTAAATCTCAGTATCATCCCAGGCCAGGGACTTCCTGTTATGGCCAATCGAGCACAGCGCAACATCAACCCCCAATACCGGGGGAGATGAAATCCCTCCTATCGCTCATTGCCTCCATGTGACTCGGGACTGTACCGAAAACCCACCATTTTTCACGGTCTCTTGAACGTGGTAAGGTGGAAATCAAAACACAGTGGGAATCACACAAGACTCTATGACGATCTCGGGTCTACAGACTAACTTGTACCAGTGTCACCAGAGAACTGCTATCTGACGATAGGTATAATACCATCTAGGAGTTCTCGGCGAGTCCTGTTCGGTGTACCCATTCTCCAATGAGAACCTGTGCACATTTTCTGATGTCAAACACCAATGGTTATGGGATAAACCATCGTCCCATACAGGGTCAAGAATCATACACACTAGTCTGCTCTGGAATATCGATGCCCCGTCTCGATACTCCCTCGACTAGGAACAATTAAATGATATACTTGTGGACTACCCTGGCCCCACTAGTATGATCTCCATCATAGTCCTGGTAGTCAAGTACACATCCTAAGGGCTTTATCAATATGTAACAGAGAGACAGTACAAGCATACATGTTAAGATAAAGAGTAACTAGATAGCATACTATCATGTCGAGCAAGAAAGTCCTCTCTATATATGTCCAAGCATCCACTATAATATACAATCATGTACAATAATAGACTCTAGGGTATACATACATACAACTATTAGTTTATTAAGGTTTGAAGTTTACCACACCCTGGACCCGGTATGCGATAAACTTAGACAAAAAGACCAAACTGTACGAAGATTGTCATAGATAGGCTCAGTAGGGGTTCGGATGAGCTTGCTCGTTGACCTTCCCTTCCGACAGATACCCTGATAGTTGTTACGTACAGCTAGTGCTGCTGACGTGCTTATAGTTATGGATTTATCGATTAATTTACTGCCAGCGTAATGTCGAGTCTTTAGAATACCAAACAGAGGGTTTCCCCTGTTCAGGCGAAATGATGTAATGGCCGTATTTTGATACGTGCAGGGTTCCGATTAAATACAAGTACTAGCTTTACGTACTTTAATCAGGCGGATGATAATACTAGCCGGCCGGCTTAGGATTATGTCGGATTATTAAATCAAGTATTGATTTAATAATTTACATATATATGTTTCAATATGTATATTCTAGTATTATGTTCATTGTGTTATTCTAATTTTGATACGAATACGGGTATGTATATACGGGAATGTATTCTTGTATTTATAAAAGATTACATTTTAGAAGGTGGACACCTCATTATGGATTTTCTATTTTGTTAAAAATAGAAATGATGTGTAAAGGTAAGGCATGGAGAAAGAATGGTGATGGAAATGGTTTTGTATTTGTTTATTGCATTTGTATGCACTATTCAAGCATGGCTGCAATTTTCTATTTGAAAATTGCTTTGATCAAAACCATGCTAGCCTTTTTCATTTTAGGGTTGAATGATTCATTTAACCATTCTTTTTCTCTCTCCCTTTCTTGAGCTTCTCCTGCTTTTTCCTCCCTACACTCTCATGTATTGAGAATCAAGGGTGGAAGTGAGGTAGAAAAATAGTAGAACAACTCAGTACATCCCTAGACATCCTAGTGTAGTAACATAAGACCTTTATTTGCTCCACTTGGTGTTTAGTTTAGAGCTAGAGCCATGAACCAAATCCCTCGGGTGGATCAACTTCGACAATGGGAAAACTAGCGGTCAAGCTCGATCACGGAGACTATGAGGAGCTAAGGAAGAGGGTAGAAGACAGAAAGACCCAGATCATTTGGTATAATCCTTTTCATAGTAGCTAAAACCTCTTTGTTGTTTTCTAGTTCATATGTTTGGTTTAGATTTTCTAGCGCCTCTTGAATTTTTATTTTTCGTTCCACATAGGCTGTGGTAGTAGCGGCAAAGGTGCTAGGAACTATAACAGGGAGTTTGCTCTTAAGCAAAAGTTTATGTAACTAGTTTTAAAAGCGAAGCCTAAACTACTCCATTCCAAAGCCACTCGAGTTCCTTCAACGATATCAAGTTGATTACGTTAAAAGTTTTTTCGCCAAAAACCATTCGTATCCCTCCATCGTTTCAGATATGTAGTGCTTAGTATTCATGCAACGTTTGTTGATCTTTAGTCAAGGCGTAGTGTACGGTAGCTAAGTAATACTTTTCTGTGCATGGTGATGTGATTAGGTAGGACAGTCGTACGGTTTTGTTGATCGTGAGTCAAGGATCGTGTGGGTGGGTCTATACTGATAAAGAAAATGACAGGTAGAACATAACTAGGACCCTTTGATTTGTTGATGTTTATTCAAGTACTTAGGGTCCTAGGGCGAAAAACATAACGGGAGTTTCAAATATAAGGGAAACTTGCCAAGTTTGCGCATATATTCTAGAGTATGGTAATTTTGGTTGGCTTCCATCAAAGTTGTAGGGTTCCTAGGCACTCTTACAAGGGTCTACAAGGCATCAACAATGCCCGATTTAAAATTTAGACGTGCCGAACAGCCCAAAGCAAGGATCTTTGCTAGATTATTAGGGTTAAACATGCAAGTAAACATCTTTACAACTAAGAGAGAGGGATTACAACCTTTGTAGTCCGCTCCTTCGCTTCATAAGCTCCGAGTAGAAGTCCCTTCGCCGCGATCCATGATCTCCCGGACCCTTGAGAGGCTCCACAACCCGAATGATCCATGCTAGCTTGTAGTCTTCCTTTTCAAAGATAATCTACCTTGAAGTTTCTTTAACTCAAGCTTCTCACTCTCTAATGAAGTGAACACCCTAATCTAATTGGCTAGATTAGATGACGATGATGAAGTAGGATTTATGCACTCTTTTATTATCAAATTCTCACACTAAATCATCACTAAAGAAAAACCTAGAAAGCTTTTGTGAGCTCAATGAAGAAGAAGAAGAAGGAATTCCTTTTGTGATGAATAATGAAAAATTAGTTAATCATTACAAATGAAACCATGGTAGATAATGAGAAGGCTAACTATTGTAGAGACTTAACCATAGTCAAAGGGTTTGGGTTGGGTTAACAATGACTCCACAAGAATACAAAGAGAAAAGATAAAGTCAAAGCTTCATGAAGCTTCATGAAAGCTCATGAAAAAGCTAACCCAAATGCTAACCCTAATCCAAACCCTAACTAGGTCAAACTCTACAAATCATGTTGCATTTGTAATCCTAACTTGTTACAATATTATATATCACATATACAATATTTAATGTAACAAAAGAAAATAATACAATTAACATATATCACATATATATCAATGTATTACACGGTGAGTAAATGAATCAATAAAGCGAGCCAATATTAGATAATGTAATGCAATATATCATATATATAATTATACATCAAATTATCGAATCAACACTTGATCCGACAATCCAGCTATATCGAATATAACCGACTAATATATCATGTACCGATTCATCGAATCAACACTTGATCCGATGACCCGGCTTATATAAAAATATCGCGAAAATATAATACGGTATCCCATATCGTATTATCCTCGGTCCTGCACATATCACATATGTGCCCCTACTCCGTTTTGCCTGAGTCAAGAAACCTCTGTGTTGGACTCTAAAGAATCGTCAATACGCCGGCAGTAGGTGATGATCATATCAAACACCCACAAGCTGCAAGCAGTCAGCTAAACGTAACAGCCACCCAGGTATTGAGCGATCAGAAGATCAACAAGCAAGCCCGTACATTCTCTTGTGAATCCAAACAGTAACACTCCTATACAGTCCGGTCTCCTCGTCTGATATGTTGCATATCTAGTCTAGGGGTGGTATACGTCAGACCCCAGTAACCGATAAGTCGTGTCGATGTGAGGCTCATAACAGATCGAGAAACCACTGGTAACACTTACCAGTAAATCTCTATATCAACCCTCGCCAGGGACTTCCAGTTATAGCCAATCGAACACAGCATAACATCAACTCCCTATACCGAGAGAGACGAATCCCCTCCTATCGCTCATTGCCTCCATGTGATTCGGGACTGTACCCAAAAGCCACCGTTTTGCACGCCCCATTGGATGTAGTATGATGGAAATCAAGGCACAGTGGGAATCATACAAGACTCTATGACGATCTCGGGTCTACAGACTAACATGTACCAGTGTCACCGGGGAACTGCCATCTGACGTGAGGTATAATACCATCTGGGAGTTCTCGGCGAGTCCGTCCAGTGTACCCAGTCTCCACTGAGCACCCATACACCATCCTTGATGTCAAACACCGATGGATATAGGATCATCCATCTCCCATCATATGGGTCAAGATGCGTATACGCTAGTCTACTCTGGTGTATCGATGCCCTGTCTCAATACACCCTCGACTAGGAACAGTTATAGGATGTACTCGTCGACTACCGTGGCCCCACTAGTATGATCTCATCATAGTCCCAGTAGTCGAGTACATATCCTAAGGGCTTTATCAACATGTGAGAGTAAGACAGTAAACCAATATAAGTCAACATGTTAAGATAAAGAGCAACCAGATAGCGTACTATCATGTCGAGCAAGAAATTCATCCCTATATATGTCCAAGCATCCACTACAATATACATCGTAAGTACAATAATAACCTCTTGGGCATACATATAACTAACAATCTCCCACTTGCACTAGGGCCATCTGTTGTGGTATCGCATACCCAACAATCAGTTGTGGTTGAAGTATCTCATTCTTAACCATCCCATAAAAGTCTCTACTGGGAAACAGGCATTTGTGAGTGGATCCGCGCTGTTGTCCTCTGTGTCTACTCTCCTGACCTCGATCTGTTAGTTATATGTATGCCCTAGAGGCCATTACTGTACATTGGATGTATATTGTAGTGGATGCTGGGACATATAATGGGAGGACTTTCTTGCTCGACATGATAGTATGCTATCTGGTCACTCTTTACCTTAACGTGTACATTGATTGTCTCTCTGTTACATGTTGGTAAAGCCCTTATGATGTGTACTTGACTACCTGGACTATGATGCGGATCATACTAGTGGGGACATGGTAGTCCATAAGTACATCTTTCAAGGTCCCTAGTCGTGGGTGTATCGAGACGGGCCATCGATATACCAAAGTAGACTAGCGTATACCTTCTCGACCCATACAGATGGGCGATGGATGATCCCATATCCATTGGTGTTTGACATCAGAGATGATATACGGGTGCTCAGTGGAGACTGGGTACACTGGACGGACTCGCCGAGAACTCCCAGATGGTATTATACCTCACGTCAGATGGCAGTTCTCTGGTGACACTGGTACAGAGTAATCTGTTGACCCGAGATCGTCATAGAGTCTTGTGTGATTCCTACTGTGCTTTGATTTCCACCTTACCACGTCCAAGAGGGCGTGCAAAACGGTGGTTTTTGGGTACAGTCCCGAATCACATGGAGGCAATGAGCGATAGGAGGGGATTCGTCTCTCCCGGTATAGGGAGTTGATGTTGCGCTGTGTTCGATTGGCTATAACCGGAAATCCCTGGCCAGGGTTGCTGAGATTTACTGGTAAGTGTTACCAGTAGTTTCTCGAACTGTTGTAGACCTCATATCGACACGACTTATCGAGCTATTGGGGTCTGACGTTTACCACCCCTAGGCGAGATATGCGACATATCAGACGACGAGACCGGACTGTACGGTAAGTGTTACTGGTTGGATTCACAGGAATGTGAGCGGGCTTGCTCGTCGATCTTCTGATCGCTCAATACCCGGGTGGCCGTTACGTTTAGAAGACCGCTTGCGGCTTGTGGGTGTTTGATATGATCATCACCTGCTGCCGGCGTATTGACGAGTCTTTAGAGTCCTACACAGAGGTTTCCTGGCTCAAGCGAAACGAAATAGGAGCGCATATGAGATATGTGCGGGACCGAGAATAATGCGTGTATGTGATACCGTATTTCATTCTCGCGATGAATATATCGAATGGTTGTATGCGATATAACCTAGTTATCGAATCAATGATTGATTCGATAAGTCGATACATTGGATATTAGTCGGTCATATGCGATATGACCGGATCGTTAAATCAAGTGTTGATTTATTGATTTAATGCATAATTATATATTTGATATATTACTTTGCATTAACTAGTATTGGTTCACTTTAAATGAATTTTCTCACTTGCATTGCACAAGTTGTATATGTGATATACTTTTGTGCACTTGATTGTATCATGTTTGATGATGCATGTTTACTTGGGTTTGTGTAAAGATTAAACCATGGTTATATGAATGGTTAGGGTTTTGTTTTCTTATTCATTTATTTATTTATTTATTCTTTTTGGAAAATAAATGGCATAAAGAGAAAATGGTGGCTTTCTTTGTTTGCATCTTGAAGCTTCATGAAGCTTTGACTAAGTGACCATTTTGTCTCATGCTTAACCCTAACCATTCCACTTAACCATAGTCCTCTCTCTACACTTAACCATGGTTATAGTTATGATAAGAATAATCTATTTTCCATTCTTTCTCATTTATTCTTATGATAATTATCTTCTTCTTCTTCTTCTTCTTCTTCAAAGAAGAAAACCTTTCTTCCATCAACGGTGGATTGATGAAAAGAGTGAGAAATCCAATTATAAAGTGAACCCACTTCCTATTTCTTCATCCTCTACCACTTGCCAAGTAGTATAGGGTGTTTTCTTCACAAGTTTCATGACTTGGTGAAGTAGAAGCTTGATCTTGTGATGCCTCGACGTAGATCATATTCGGCATCGAAGTCGATGACCTAGCCCGCCCATTTCTCCGATGAAGCCGACGCTAGAGCCCGGGATCCGATGATCGCAGTGAGGAGACATCATCATGGAGCTATGGAGGTGGAGGACCGGATCTACAAAGGTTGTATTTCCGTTCACTTAGTTAAGTTGTTAACTAGTTGCTTGTTTCGCCTAAAATTCTAGTCTACGATCCGTATTAGGGTTTCTCGGCACATGTAAAATTTGAAATTGGCATGGTTGATGCCTTGTGAGACCTCATTAGCGTGCCTAGGAACCCTACAGTGGTATCAGAGCCTAGCTAGAGCCTTAGGCAATGCGTAGACGATGTTAGAAACCCGATCGAACCCCGAAACCCTAACTTTTAACCCTCTCTGGACTTTTTCTGAAAAAGTGGGTTTTTCCAAATTAAAAATACTTAAAAAATTCAGCAGGAAATCTAAGAATTACGGTGCAAAAATTACCTAATGATCTTTCTAAAGCGCGGCGGAACCGCGGCATTAGCCGCCTATTGCGGCGGTTCCGCGCCCATTTAGTCTTTTCAGTCAACCATTTTTGCACAGTAACTTCTTTATTTAAATGCTGAGTTTTATGGGAATTTTTAAAATTTACTCAAGAGTTGAGTTTTCTGGGTTGTATTAGGGACTCGGTATTTCGATCGGATTGTCTAATTTTGTCGGTGTGCTTTTCCGGATAATTTTTGAATATGTTAAAAAGTTCGACCGGATATAAATACCCAATCTTTCCCCTGCCGGAAAAATTCCAAGTGTTGGATTTTTCCATGGTTTAAAGACGTTCTAAGTAGTGCAAGTAACGCGATGGTCCCTCTAGAAGACAACAAACCTTAACTCGATTATGTGACCGTCTTGAACTGCCCTTTGAACTTTCGGGTTTGGGGCAGTACGGCGTGCCACATGTGAGGCGTTGGCTTGACCCTTCTACGGCTGGACCGTTGGTACTGAGGCATGAAGTGAATGTTTTTGAACTAATTTCATGTGTTGATATGTTTTGGAAAACTTGGGTGTTTGAATGTTCGATCGGAAAGTTTAACATTTTCTATTTATCCGGAATGGGATACAATAATTGGAATTCACAATTAGTTATGTGATAACTGAATGAAGGTTATAAACATAGCAGTTTAGTCTCACTTGATCGGTTGCCATGGAATTTTGATGTGATCAAAAGTCCGTCGCAATCACGTAGCGTACGCGGATACTCGCCGGATAAACTTAATAGACAGCCTCGCCCTATAGCCACGACCAAGTGACTATAGGAGAACCCCGTCGCCGAAAGCATCCGTTCGGGTGCTCGCGGCAGAGGTGTTCCGCCTTGGTGCACTTCGTCGATGGTGTCGGGGGTGCAGCTGCCTACTAAAGTTTGCGACGAGCATTCGATCAGGATGTCGGGAATCTTGTTGAATTGCCTGACTTAATATTGAAAAGTGTTTTCAATGATGAGACTAAAATGCGGGGTTTATAATTGTTAGGCATGCGATGTCTAAGGAATTCATTTGATTAGGCATGCGATGTCTATGGAGGTTGCGGATTCCAACTATTGTAGTTTTACACTTTCTTTTCTGTGACCGTAAGTGTAATATGTGATATCGCCGGTTTCGTTGCTATATGTCAACGACAATTGGGATGCGCATATTTACTTACGTTGATGACATGTGATGTTATGTGTTGCTGGATATGTTATATTGGATCGTCGTGTTTGAATAGCCGGGGGTTTTTATGTGAGATGAGTGTTTTTCATTTTCATTCATGTAAAAACTTGTATGTAATATTCTTTTATTGGGGCACTTCCAGGTTGCGGAAGATGTCACCCTCTGTATATTATTTACTTTTCCGCACTAGGATAGACCCAAGGAGGGGAGCACAAGTAACCGGGTTCTGGAGTCCAGTGGGAGACCAACTCAAGGAGTCGAGTCCGGGTCTCCTAACTCTAGAATTGGCAGGGTTGCTTGCCGCTCTCGTAGGGGTCTAGGGGTGTGGGTTTGGCTATTCATCACGACCATGGAATCCGTGTTTTATACTGGCTCGTATTGAAAACACGGACGTCCTAGTATATCCAATGTTTCATATGATACTTCTGCTGCGATATTTGTGATGTGATCATGTGATGTTCTGTGATGGATACAGTATATAGTATATATGATATATTATATAGACGTTACTTATGTTTTGCACTCGCACTAGCCTTGCCCTGCTCTGCCGTTAGTTACCTAACCTAACGGTGCACGAGGGGACATCGAGGCGAATGCGGATGGCATAAGTGTACGTCGTATATATCTGTGATGTTTAGGTACTTAAATGATGGGACTTCATTAATATGATTAATGAAAGTAAAAGAAACCTAAAGATGTTGTAGAATCGAATTTCTAAAAATAAAAAAAAAGGTAGCTACAGTTCTTGCTTTGCACAGCGGTATATATGATATATCCTGCACCTTATTCGATGAGGAAAGGACCGAGATCCCTTCACCGGGAGTGACTCCTTTAGCAATAACTGGCAGATGCTACACACTCGGTTTGTCTTTTGATTGCATTTAAGAGTTTTTGCTTTGCACAGTGATATATATGATATATCCCGCACCTCATTCGACGAGGAAAGGGCCGACGATCCCTTCACCGGGAGTGACCCCTTTAGCAAAACTAGAAAAGCATAAAAAACACTCCATTTCAAAATCATTTGATTCTACAACGATATCATGTTCATTACGCAATAGGTTTTTAGAAAAACCTGTTGTAGCCTTCCGTCATTTCAGATAAGTCCTACTTAGTATTCGTGCTACGTTTGTTGACCTCCGTCAAGGCGTAGTGTGCGGTAGCTAACTAGTATTTATCTGCTTATGCATATGATGCAGATTGGATTAGGGTAGTCGTGCGGCCTTGTTGACCTCCGTCAAGGGTCGTACGGGTAGGTTTAATTCGATCAAGAAATGACGGGTTGAACTTGACTAGTAGCCTATGGTTTGTTGACCTCCGTCAAGGTCATAGGACGCTAGGGGCAAAATATTATCGGGAATTTCAAGTGTTGAAATTTGCAATGAGATTGCATACCTTCTATGAGATAGTTGGATCCCGATACCCGCTGCGAGTAATTGTTACTCCTGGGAGAGTTTTACACATTACAATTAGCCGATCAAATACGTGTCTAGAAAGGTGTCAACGGGGTTACGCCTCTGGGAAAACGAGGTTTACATTAATTAGGTTCATGCGAAAGCACGGGGGACCTCCCTCAAAGTACCGACACTAGCCTGGCTGAAAGATTGGCGAACTTGTAGTGTGTAATTAATCCCGGCTAGTCTTTCCTTTTAGGGTTTGAAGGAAGATTTGATAAAAACAGTGGGAGCCATCCTGATTAGATAAAATAATAACCAATCTATTCTTGCAAGAGCGCACGCTGAGTGTTTTCTTCTCTCTCTCTCCAGGTAGCGACCACATCACGCCTTAATCAAGATAATAATACGGATATTTGACCGAACCCGCTTGTTATACTGAGCTGGGGAACGTTGGTCCCGCTCCAACTTATAATTGTTATAAGACCGAGCAGGAAATAGGGGATTACCAGAATTCCCATGCCGCCCAAACGAAGAGAGTGCATGCTGATGCATCATCTTCGGGTGTGTTCATTATACAGAACTGTTTCTCAGTATTCTTTACGTCCTGGGTATGTGATACCAGATCAGGATCCCGCATATGTAATTTGTTACATGGGCTACAGATAGGTAAAGAACTGAGAACGGGTGATAAGTTTCATGAGGCAGAAAACGGGGCAAGTGTTGCAGCCAAGTCTGTTGGTCACTGTCACCCTGTATTACCAATACATTGATTTTTAACAAAGCTATTAGATACCGAACCTGATATACAAAATCATATCAGTCTCTTTATTAGTAAAGAAATGATAAAATTCTGTATTGATGGATAATGTTTTGAACATTTCCTATATCAAAAGTTGATCGGTTCAGGCACGTTATCTAAAAGCATTGACGTTCTAAATCAAACTACAGTTCTTAGTATACGGAACACACACAAGAGGAAGAGTTCAGAAATGAACGGATCCTTCTTGAGGCATTATAGACTGGGTCATATCAATGCGACCCGACTAGCTGAAGTTACATAAAGATGCATATTTAAATTAGTTTGAATTTACATCTTGTGAAACTTGCCAGTCATGTCACAAAGATAAGATGACCATAGCTCCGTTTACTGGAAACAGAGAAAGAGTTAGTAAACTCTTGGGATGATACATGTTGATGTATGTAAGGTCCCCTGTCTACATATGCCAGGACCGGTTCTTTGTACTTCGTTACATTCTCTGATAGTCTCTCAAGATTCAGACATATGTTCCTGTTGAAACACAAGTCCGAACCTTTTGAGATATTCACAGAATATAAGCTAGAAGTAGAGAACCAACACGGGTATAAGTATTATGTCCTTTGATGAGATCATGGAGGAGAATACTTGAGCACGAAATTCTTGGACTTTTCTAAAGGAGAATGAGATTCTCTCTCAGCATTACTCCTCCATATACACCATAGCACGATGGTATATCGGGGCGGAGCAATAGCACCCTATGTGATATGGTGTGTTCTATGATGAGTATTACTGTGTTTCCTATTTCCTTTTGGGAGTTATGCACTTGAGAAGCTGCATACCAATTGAATTGGGTTCCAATCAAATCAGTTGCCTACCGCTTCATATATGATATGGAAAGGGAAGAGCCCATATCTTAAGTTAGTTAAGATTTGGGGTTGTCCGGGCTATGTCTAAAAGCATAATCCGGACAGGCTCGAGGCAAGGTCTGTTATGTACAACTGGAAAGGTTCCTGCTATACAAACAACAGCAGATGATTTGGTAGAACCAAAGGATTCAGTAGATTCCAACGAACCTCAGCCTCTCCGCCAATCTAGTAGGGTTCCTCACCCACCTAAGAGATATTTCGGTTACTCTATGACAGTGGGAGCAAGGATTACATCATGAGATGATGACCCAACTAGTTTCGAACTGGCCATCAGGAGTGGGACTCTGTAAGAATGGCTGGATGCTTAGCGATCTGAGATGGAATCCATGTACACCAACAAAGTATGGACTTTGGTTGCTATATCTAAAGGGTTAAATCCCCATCAGGAGCAAGTATATCTTGAGAAGATTACTTGGTGTAGATGGAAAAGTTGAGACTTTCAAAGCTAGACTTGTTAAAGCTTTTCATCATCGACCAGGCGTGGATAATGATGAAACCTTTTCAAGTAGCTATGCTTAAGTCCATCCAGATCCTACTTGCCACGGCTACATACCATGACTACGATTTCTGGCGGTTGGGTGCCATGACTACTTTTCTAAATGAAGTTTTAGAAGAGAATGTCTATAAGTACACAGCCAGAGGGCTTCGCAAACAGTGGGAGCAGCAAAAACGTGTACAAGATGCTTTATAGGATAAAGCAGGTATCGCGGAGTTGGAACATCTGTTTTGATGCCTTAGTCAAAAAGTTTGACATCATCAAAACGGTAGATGAACCTTGTATAAACAAAAAGGTAGTAGGGAGTATAGTGACGATCCTTGTAGAGTACATGGATGACATACTCTTGATAAGGAAGGAGTTTCCTATGCTACGCTCGGTCAATCTCCGCTTGTCACAATGATTCTCCATATAGGATCAAAGTGATACCTCCTAAATCCTGGGTTTTGGATCTATGAGATAGATCTAATTGGATGTTAGGATTCTCACTAGTTGTAGTGAGATGGTATCAACCGATCCTGGGGAGAATCACTGGAAGGGTTCCTGGGTGATAAGGACGACTGAAAGTCAGTCACAGGCATTGTCTTTACCCTCAGTAAAAGGACGGTATGTTGGAAGAGTTCCAAGCTAGATACCGTGGCATACTAGACGATAAAGGCTGGATACATCGCTACTTAAGATGCTACCAAAGTGGCTGTCTGGGTGTATATTTGTTCATGAGATGAACTTAGTTCCTCCCATTGTGTGACAATGGAGTTGTGGCTTATGCCAAGGAAGGTCCGTCCCATCAGTGATCCAGACATATTCTAAGGCAGTATCACCTGATCATGGAGATGGTTGATCTCCAGGGTGATCAGGGTTAGGAGAGTAGACTCAGAGGACAACACGGCGGATCCACTCGCAAAGGCCTTTTCCCAGAGAGGGACTTTTATGGGATGGTTGAGTATGAGATACTACAACCACTGCTATAAGATGGCCCTAGTGCAAGTGGGAGATTGTTAGTTATATGTATGCCCTAGAGGCCATTACTGTATATTGGATGTATATTGTAGTGGATGCTGGGACATATATAGGGAGGACTTTCTTGCTCGACATGATAGTATGCTATCTGGTTACTCTTTACCTTAACGTGTACATTGATTGTCTCTCTGTTACATGTTGGTAAAGCCCTTAGGATGTGTACTTGACTACCTGGACTATGATGCGGATCATACTAGTGGGGACATGGTAGTCCATAAGTACATCTTTCAAGGTCCCTAGTCGTGGGTGTATCGAGACGGGGCATCGATATACCAGAGTAAACTAGCGTATACCTTCTCGACCCATACAGATGGGCGATAGATGATCCCATATCCATTGGTGTTTGACATCAGAGATGATATATGGGTGCTCAGTGGAGACTGGGTACACTGGACGGACTCGCTGAGAACTCCCAGATGGTATTATACCTCACGTCAGATGGCAGTTCTCTGGTGACACTGGTACAGATTAGTCTGTTGACCCGAGATCGTCATAGAGTCTTGTGTGATTCCCACTGTGCTTTGATTTCCACCTTACCACGTCCAAGAGGGCGTGCAAAACGGTGGTTTTTGGGCACAGTCCCGAATCACATAGAGGCAATGAGCGATAGGAGGGGATTCGTCTCTCCCGGTATAGGGAGTCGATGTTGCGCTGTGTTCGATTGGCTATAACCGGAAATCCCTGGCCAGGGTTGCTGAGATTTACTGGTAAGTGTTACCAGTAGTTTCTCGAACTGTTGTAGACCTCATATCGACACGACTTATCGAGCTATTGGGGTCTGACGTTTACCACCCCTAGGCGAGATATGCGACATATCGGACGCGAGACCGGACTGTACGGTAAGTGTTACTGGTTGGATTCACAGGAATGTGAGCGGGCTTGCTCGTCGATCTTCTGATCGCTCAATACCCGGGTGGCCGTTACGTTTAGCAGACCGCTTGCGGCTTGTGGGTGTTTGATATGATCATCACCTGCTGCCGGCGTATTGACGAGTCTTTAGAGTCCTACACAGAGGTTTCCTGGCTCAAGCGAAACGAAATAGGAGCGCATATGAGATATGTGCGGGACCGAGAATAATGCGTGTATGTGATACCGTATTTCATTCTCGCGATGAATGTATCGAATGGTTGTATGCGATATAACCTAGTTATCGAATCAAGGATTGATTCGATAAGTCGATACATTGGATATTAGTCGGTCATATGCGATATGACCGGATCGTTAAATCAAGTGTTGATTTAATGATTTAATGCATAATTATATATTTGATATATTACTTTGCATTAACTAGTATTGGTTCACTTTAAATGGATTTTCTCACTTGCATTGCACAAGTTGTATATGTGATATACTTTTGTGCACTTGATTGTATCATGTTTGATGATGCATGTTTACTTGGGTTTGTGTAAAGATTAAACCATGGTTATATGAATGGTTAGGGTTTTGTTTTCTTATTCATTTATTTATTTATTTATTCTTTTTGGAAAATAAATGGCATAAAGAGAAAATGGTGGCTTTCTTTGTTTTCATCTTGAAGCTTCATGAAGCTTTGACTAAGTGACTATTTTGTCTCATGCTTAACCCTAACCATTCCACTTAACCATAGTCCTCTCTCTACACTTAACCATGGTTATAGTTATGATAAGAATAATCTATTTTCCATTCTTTCTCATTTATTCTTATGATAATTATCTTCTTCTTCTTCTTCTTCTTCAAAGAAGAAAACCTTTCTTCCATCAATGGTGGATTGATGAAAAGAGTGAGAAATCCAATTCTAAAGTGAACCCACTTCCTATTTCTTCATCCTCTACCACTTGCCAAGTAGTATAGGGTGTTTTCTTCACAAGTTTCATGTCTTGGTGAAGTGGGAGCTTGATCTTGTGATGCCTCGACGTAGATCATCTTCGGCATCGAAGTCGATGACCTAGCCCGCCCATTTCTCCGATGAAGCCGAAGCTAGAGCCCGGGATCCGATGATCGCAGCGAGGAGACATCATCACGGAGCTATGGAGGTGGAGGACCGGATCTACAAAGGTTGTATTTCCGTTCACTTAGTTAAGTTGTTAACTAGTTGCTTGTTTCACCTAAAATTCTAGTCTACGATCCGTATTAGGGTTTCTCGGCACATGTAAAATTTGAAATTGGCATGGTTGATGCCTTGTGAGACCTCATTAGCGTGCCTAGGAACCCTACACGATCTCCCTGAAGATCAACCATCTCCATGATCAGGTGATACTGCCTTAGAATTGTATCTGCATTTCTGATGGGACCGGGGTTCCTTGGCTAAAGCCACAACTCCATTGTCACACAATGGCAGGAACGAAGTTCATCTCATAAACTATATATATCCCCTCTTTGGTAGCATCTTTGGTAACGATGTATCTTTCCGTTAATCGTCTAGTATGTCACGGTATCTAGCTTGGAACTCTTCCAACATACCGTCCCTCCACTGAGGGTAAAGACAATGCCTGCGACTGACATTCAGTCGTCTTTATCACCTTGGAACCATTCCAGTGATTCTCCCTAGGATCGATTGATACCATCTCTCTACAACTAGTGTGAATCCTAACATCCAATTAGATCTATCACATAAATATAAAACTTAGGATTTAGGAGGTATCAACTTGATCCTATATGGAGAATCTTTGTGATAAGAGGAGATTGACCGAGCGTAGCATAGGAAACTCCTTCCCTATCAAGAGTATGTCATCCACGTACTCTACGAGGATCATCACCATACTCTCTACTACCTTTTTGTATATATAAGGTTCATCTACCATTTTGATGAAGTCAAACTCTTTGACTACCACATCAAAACAGATGTTCCAACTCCGCGATGCCTTCTTTATCCTATAAAGCATCTTGCACACGTTTCCTCTTCTCCCACTGTCTATGAAGCCCTCTGGTTGTGTACTTATAGACGCTCTCTTCTAAAACATCATTTAGAAAAGCAGTCATGACACCCAACCACCAGATATCATAGTCATGGTATGTAGCAGTGGCAAGTAGGATCTGGATGGACTTAAGCATAGCTTTGAAAGTCTCAACTTTTCCATGTACACCAAGTAATCTTCTCAAGATATACTTGCTCCTGATGGGAATTTAACCCTTCAGATAAAGCAACCAAAGTCCATACTTTATTGGTGTATAAGGATTCCATCTCAGATCGCTAAGCATCCAGCCATTCTTACAGAGTACCACTCCTGTTGGCCAGCTTGAAACTAGTTGGGTCATCATCTCATGATGCAATCCTCGCTCCCACTTTCATAGAGAAACCGAAGTATCTCTCAGGTGGGTGAGGAACCCTACTAGATCGGCGGAGAGGCTGAGGTTCGTTGGAAACTATTGAATCCTTCGGGTTTACTAAATCATCAGCTGCAGTTTGTATAGCTGCAACTCTTTCCAGTTCTACCTCATGACCACAAATTTTTTCACAAGAAATTCCATTTCACAAAGGTGGCATGCTGAGAAACAAAACATCTTTTGTTCCTCGGTTTGGTAGAAGATATTCCCTTGCGAATGCTTGGGATATCCAACAAACTTTCACAGAACTGACTTTGCCTCGAGCTTGTCCGGATTATGCTTTTAGACATAGGCTGGATAACCCCAAATCTTAAAATACGTAAGATATGGGCTCTTCCCATTCCATATAACATATGAAGTGGTAGGCAACTAATTTGATTGGAACCCTATTCAATAGGTATGCAGCTTCTCAAGTGCATAACTCCCAAAAGAAAATAGGCAACTTAGTAGTACTCATCATAGATCACACTATATCAAATAGGGTGTATTTGCTCCGCCCCGATACACCGACGTGCTGTGGTGTATACAGAGAAGTAATGCTGAGAGAGAATCCCATTCTCCTTTAGAAAAGTCGAGGAATTCCGTGCTCAAGTATTCTCCTCCTTGATCTCATCAAAGGACATAATACTTATACCCGTTTTAGGTTCTCTACTTCTAACTTATATTCTGTGAATATCTCAAAAGCTTCAGACTTGTGTTTCAACAGGAACACATGTGCGAATCTTGAGAGACCATCGGTGAATATAATAAAGTACAAAGAACCAGTCCTGGTATGTGTAGACCGGGACCTTACATACATCATCATGTATCAATCCCAAGAGTTCATTAACTCTTTCTCTGTTTCCAATAAACAGAGCTGTGGTCATCTTATCTTTGTGACATGACGGGCAAGTTTGACAAGATGTAAATTCAAACTAATTTAAATATGCATCTAAATGTTACTTCAACTAGTCGGGTCACATTGATATGACATAGTCTACAATACCTCAAGAAGGATTCGTTCATGTCTGAACTCTTCCTCTTGTGTGTGTTCTGTATGTTTAAGAACTGTAATTTGATTTAGAACGTTTATGCTTTTAGATAACGTGCCTGAACCGATCAACTCTTGATATTGGAAATGTTCAAAACATTATCCAAACAATACAAAATTATATCCTTCTTTAATAAATAAAGAGACTTGATATGATGTTGTATATCAGGTTCGGTATCTAATAACATTCGTTCAGAATCAATGTATTCTGGTAATACAGGGTGATAACTACCAACAGACTTGGCTGCAACACTTGCACCGTTTATATCTCATGAAACTTATCATCCGTTCTCAGTTCTGTACCTATTTGTAACCCATGTAACAAATTACATATCTGGATCCTGATCCGGTATCAAATACCCAGGACGTAAAGGATATTGAGAAACAGTTCTGTGTAATGAACACACCCGAAGATGATGCATCCGTATGCACTATCTTCGTTTGGGCGGCATGGGAATTCTAGTAATCCCCAATTTCCTGCTCTGTCTTATAACAATTATAAGTTGGAGCGGGACCAACATTCTCCAGCTCAGCATAACAAGCGGGCTCGGTCAATACATCTGTATTATTATCTTGATTAAGGCGTGATATGGTCGCTACCTGGAGAGGGAGAGAAGAAAACACTCAGCGTATGCTCTTGCAAGATTAGATTGGTTATGCAATATATCTAATCAGGATGTCTCCCACTGTTTTAGTCAAATCTTCCTTCAACCCCTAAAAGGAAAGACTAGCCGGGATTAATTACACCCTACAAGTTCGCTAATCTTTCAGCCATGCCAGTGCCGGTACTTTGAGGGAGGTTCCCCGTGCTTTCGCACGGACCTAATTAAAGTAAACCTCGTTTTCCCAGGGGCGTAACCCGATTGACACCTTTCTAGACACCCACTTGATCGGCTAATTGTAATGTGTAAAACTCTCCCAGGAGTAACTCTTACTCCCAGCGGGTATTGGGATCCAACTATCTCATAGAAGGTATGCAATCTCATTGCAAATTTCAACACTTGAAATTCCCAATAATATTTTACCCCTAGCACTTATGACCTTAACTAAGGTCAACATATCATAAGCCTAGTCAAGTTCTACCCGTCATTTCATGATTAATCAGACCCACACTACATGACCCTCAACTATGGTCAACATAATCACATGAATGTCCTAACTAATCGCATCATATGCTGTGTAGGAAGACATCACTTAGCTACCGTACACTACGCCTCAACTAAAGTCGACATACGCAGCACGAATACTAAGTACTCTACTTCCTAAAATGACGGAGGGCTACGACAGGTTTTTAAGAAAACCTTTTGCGTAATGAACTTGATATCGATGTAGAATCGAGTGATTTTTAAATGTAGTGTTTTCTAGGCCTTTTCTAGTTTCGCTAAAGAGGTCACTCTCGGTGAAGGGATCGTCGGCTCTTTCCTTATGGATAAGGTGCAGGATATTTCACAAATACCACTATGCAGAGCAAAAACTATAGAAGCAATCAAAAGATAAACCGAGTATGCAGCATTTGCTAGTTTCGCTAAAGAGGTCACTCCCGGTGAAGGGATCTCGGCTCTTTCCTTATCGAATAAGGTGCTGGATGTTCTACAAGGAACACCGCTATGCAAAGCAAGAACTAGAGCTACCAGTTTTTAAACAAGTTTCTACAACATCTTAGGTTTCTTTTATTTCATTAATCTCATTAATGAAGTCCCATTTAAATATGCTTCACAAGCATCACATTTGAAACGAAATCAGCAATATAACATATATCTCATATATATAATATAAACATTCGTCTCAGGCAGTAATATGATCTCATCACAGAACATTGCAGCAGAAGAACACATATGAAATATTGGATATACTAAGATGTCCGTGTTTTAATACGAGTCTGTATAAAACACTGATTCCACGGTCGCGATGAATAGCCAAACCCACAACCCTAGACCCCTACGAGAGCGGCAAGTAACCCTGCCGGTTCTAGAGTTAGGAGACCCGGTCTCGACTCCTCGAGTTGGTCTCCCACTGGACCCTAGAACCTGGTTACTTGTGGTCCCCGTCTTGGGTCTACCTAATACGGAAAAGTAAATAATATACAACGGTGACATCATCCTCAGCCCGGAAGTGCCCCAATAAAAGAATATTACATACAATGAATTTTACATGAATGAAAAAGAAAAACTCTCATCTCACATAAAACCCCGGCTATTCAAAACACGACGATCCAATATAACATATCACAGCAACACATAATATCTCATATCATCAACGTAAGCAAGTATGCGTATCCCGATTGTGGTTGATGTATAGCAACGAAGCCGGCGATACACCACATACTAAGCTTACGGTCGCAGAAAAGAAAGTGTAAAACTACAACAGTTGTGTTCCCCTCCGAATGGACGGCGCACAGGACCGCGATGTCCTGACGCTGGGATTCGGGGCAGATGCTATTTGGTTTTATCCGTCCACCTCTCCGAAGATGCCAAGTTGATTTATGGCACCGTGTATCGAAGGTTTAGACGGATGCGGCCGATGTAGCAGACTTTGTCAGATTCCCCCTCACTAGAGGGGTTTTTGATTGTGGGGACGCTCTTCCCTGCAGGCACAAGCCCCTGCAGTTAATTACGCTACCGCTTCGCGGTAACAACTTTCTCCTTCTCCAGAATTTCACTTCGTGTCGTGGGTGTTTGTTTTGTTTGTGGTTGCCCGTGGATTGTATACGGAGACTGAATAATGCCGTCGCCCGTAGGACGTGGATTAGTCCAAATCCGTATTTACTTAGATTTAGGTTTGGTGTTTTTAGTTTAAGGATACGTTAGCCGCGTTGCGGCTAAGATCAACTTAAACGTTCGTTAAGGATACGTTAGTCCTGTTTGAGACTAAGATCAACTTAACGGGGTGATCCATTTAATATATGGCCGTCGGGACTCGTCGCCTCTCTGACGTCGTTGAAGGATTACAACGACATATGTCAGAGGAGTTCGGAGATGTACCCTTGAACCAAGGTCGATTTGGAATTTTATCGTTCATTTGAGTGTTTAAGGATACGTTAGCCGTATTTGGGGCTAAGATCAACTTAAACGGGACCGTTTAGATCCGAAAAAAGAGCATTAGGAGGCTCTATTGTTCCAGTTTAGGGACGTAGTGGTCCATACTCCCGTTTAAGGACGTGGTGGTCCATATTCCAGTTTAGGAACATGGTGGTCCGTTATTAGTTTAGGGACGTTTCGGTCCAATATTAGTTTAGGGACGTTTCGGTCCAACGCCAGTTTAGGTACGTAGTGGTCCGTTATTAGTTTAGGGACGTTTCGGTCCAATATTAGTTTAGGGACGTTTCGGTCCAACGCCAGTTTAGGGACGTAGTGGCCCGTTATTAGTTTAGGGACGTTTCGGTCCGATATTAGTTTAGGGACGTTTCGGTCCGATATTAGTTTAAGGACGTTTCGGTCCACATTGATGTGTGGTCGTTGGGACCCGTCACCTCTTTGACGTCGTTGAAGAATTACAACGATGGATGTAAAAGGAGTTCGGAGATGTACTCTCGGACCGATTGTAAATTGATTTAGTAGAGCAATTTTGCTCAGTCAATTTAATTTAAGGACTTATGGCCAAAATTGGGCTAAGTCCAGTTGAGAATATCCAACGTTTTATCTGCTTTTGCAGAGCATTTTTATTTGGGCCTTGCCCAGGAAGGATGCCAAGCATCAATTTTGTTTTGGGCCCTGCCCTTTATAATGATGCAGAGCATCAATTTCATTTGGGCTCTGCCCTTTATTGCTTTGCAATTTATTTTGGCTTGTTAGGTCTTTTCTGATTTGGGCCTGGCCCTTCAAGTAATGCATTGCATTTGTACAAAGCACTGAGAATCTTTGTAGATTCAAGAAGTGCAAAGCACTTTTTATCCCTTGATCTAAATTTGGATCAAAGAAAAACAAGTTTTTTCTTGTTTCAGAGAACCAAAGGTTCATAGCAAGTGCAAGGCACTATTTTTTATTATTTTTATTTATTTATTTATTTATTTATTGAAGATCACTGATCTTGTTCTTAGATCAATGATCTATTCCTAAGAGAATTTTCTCTTATTTTAATGGTTTTTTACCTTTTTTTTTATTCTCAAGGAGTTTTCCAGAGTTCTCTTCTCTTCTTGTTTTTTATCCAGATGTCTCTATGATTTTGAAATGAGGCCTGGGGTCCTTTTTATAGTGCTCATAAATTAGTTAGATTTGTTACATAAATCTTTTTCTGAGTGATTTGGGGAATTTTTCCCACCGTTGGATCTTTGATCCAAAGGCCCCTGCCTTGTACAAGAAAATCTTCATGTTTTAACAAGATTTATTCTGTTTTGCGCAAGAATCCCCAGTGCGTGACACGTGTCGCGCAGCGAAGCGCTTGCGCAGCTGCGCTTGCGCAGCTGCGCAGACACGTGTCGCGCAGTGAAGCGCTTGCGCAACTGCGCAGACACGTGCTTGCGCAGCTGCGCTTGCGCAGCTGCGCTTGAGCACCTGCGCAGACACGTGTCGCGCAGTGAAGCGCTTGCGCAGCTGCGCAGACACGTGTCGCGCAGTGAAGCGCTTACGCAGCCGTGCTTGCGCAACTGCGCAGACACGTGTCGCGCAGAGGTGCGCTTGCGCAGCCGTGCTTGCGCAACTGCGCAGACACGTGGCGCGCAGTGGTGAACTTGCGCAGTTGTGCTTGCGCAACTGCGCAGACACGTGTCACGCAGCGCAGCGCTTGCGCAACTGAGCGTTGCTTTTGTTTTTTCTAAGAGCCTTGCTCTGATTGGACGTACTGCCTTGGGCGTTGTGCTGGCGTGTCAACTTCTAACACGTGGCGCGTTGCGCGCAGCGCAAAGAATCTGAAGCGTTGCTTCATTCATTAAATTTGAAATTTTCAAAGCAAAGCTTTATTTCTGATTGGGGGAAGATGAAGCGTTGCTTCATCTCCCGCCTTGGAATTTGAACAGAGCTTTGCTCTGATTGGGGTAAACAAATGCCCCCCCACCGCTGCGCTTACGTGGCCTCCAAACGCAAGCGCAACGGTGGCAGAATCCGAACCGTCGCGGCACCTTTTGGCAGTTGAGGAGACGATTGATGCCTATAAATAGGACCTTTGGTCCTCAAAAAATTCTTTACCACTTCAAGAATTTTGACTCAGAGCCTTGCTCTTGCTTAAGAATTTTCAGAGCCTTGCTCTTGATTTTTTCCCAAGAACTCCAGAGTTCATAACCATCGTAGGTAAAAATAAAATTAAATTAAATTAAATTAAAGCTGATTAATAGAGCCTTGCTCTCCATAGATCCCTGATCTAAAGAAAACCCATTTAGGATTTCATTTAGCAGAGCTTTGCTCTAAAGAGGTCCAAAGAGAACTCAGGAGAATCCTGTTAGGGTTCCATTAATAGAGCTTTGCTCTATAAAAGATTTTTCTTATATCTTCTTAATTAATGGAGCTTTGCTCCTCCCAAATTATATGGCACTTGAGAATATTATTATTATTATATCATTTCTTTTTTCCAGAGCGGAGCTCTCAATATTCTCAGGGAATTTTCCTCAAATTCTCCTCATAACTGATTTTGACTGGTGTCGCTCCTGTCTGCAGAGCATTGCTCTCAAGGAGTTTAACTTTTAACTTTCTGTATTTTCTTGTTTGTTAATATCCCTGTATTGTTTTCTTCAGGTATTATGGCGGTGCGTCTATACAGCTTGCACGAGTTCATCACTTATGAGGATATCCATGTACAGGGCCGTCAACAGAACCAGGAGTTTACGGACGCCCAGTGTGTGGAGGTCTTGGGTCGCCTCAACGCGAGTTGTGGTTGGCTGCTTCCCCGTCGTTCGGCTCTCTTAAAGGTTGTGCTGGGAGCAATATGGAGAGCACTTCCAGGTCTTCATGAGGCCCTACCGCTCAATGCGTTGGATGATGCCGAAGACAAGGTGCATTCAGTGTACCTGACAGGGCTGATCTCAAAGAAACGGCGGGACAGCCTTATTGACATCCTTCATCAAATCTTCCAGCAGACGACGATAGTTGCTGCTTATCGAAGGCCGGGAGGGCTTGCCGTGGATCTTGACACAGAGGAGCGCGAGAGGCTGCGCATAAGAATAATTAGAAAGGCCAGAAGAACTCTGGATGGCCTTACCTTTGAATTCCTCAATCCGTGCCCCAGATCTGAGGTTATACCGTTGTAATAATTTGAATAATGTTTCTTATTCATTGCTCTTGTGATTGTAAGAATTTTTAGCAATATGAATGGAAACCCTTTTTTTATTTCAGCTTGTCTTATTTCTCGTCCTGAGTCTTCTGCCCATGCATAAATGGATGCGTCTCGAACGCCTGATCAAATGTAAATCGGATGTTCTTTCTATCATTTTCTTCTTTCTTATTGTCAGCAGGCTGTCTTAATAACCATGGTTGATGGATGTCTAAAACGAGTATTCCGACTTCCTTAGGAAATAGTGATGGCTTAGGCCGCAGGTTCTGGTCTGCTGCCTAAGATTTTTCAACTCTATGAGCCGTGAGGGTCTCATAGAGGCTTTTCTCCCTACGGATCGAGAGGATTTCATAGGCGGATTTTCTCCTTAGGAATCGTGAGGATTCCTAAGTGTGGTTTTCTCTTATAAGTCGTAAGGATCCTATAAGAGAATTTTCCCACTTACGAGTCGAGAGGATTCGTAAGCGGTTGTTTCCCTCCTCGTCGAAATTCGACTTCGGAGAGTGAGACCCGTGAATAGTATGCAAGAGACCAGTTTGGATTGACTTGCAGGGCCCCATTGCTCAAGAAGCAAGCTTTTCAATCCTTGCTGTCTGAGACTTCTTCTTACAAATTGAGACGAATCGGGGATTTGCTTGCGGAGAGGGTGGTGGCTCTGCGAGTTGACATGAGTTAAGAAGCTCTCGTCACGGAGTCTTTGTATCCGTGAGTCGAGGAGTTTGCTAGGGATTATTTGTTTCCCAAGCGCCAAGGATTATTTGTTTCCTTGGGGTTTGAAACGAGTCGAGAATTCCCACGGGGGTACTGGTGGCTCTGCGGGTCGACGCGGATCAGGAGGCTCTCGTCAAGGAGTGTTTGTATCCGTGAGTCGAGGAGTTTGCTAGGGTTTATTTGTTTCCCAAGTGCCAAGGATTATTTGTTTCCTTGGGGTTTGAAACGAGTCGAGAATTCCCACGGGGGCACTGGTGGCTCTGCGGGTCGACGCGGATCAGGAGGCTCTCGTGAAGGAGTGTTTGTATCCGTGAGTCGAGGAGTTTGCTAGGGATTATTTGTTTCCCAAGCGCCAAGGATTATTTGTTTCCTCGGGGTTTGAAACGAGTCGAGAATTCCCACGGAGGCGCTGGTGGCTCTGCGGATCGACGCGGATTAGGAGGCTCTCGTCAAGGAGTGTTTGTATCCGTGAGTCGAGGAGTTTGCTAGGGATTATTTGTTTCCCAAGCGCCAAGGATTATTTGTTTCCTTGGGGTTTGAAACGAGTCGAGAATTCCCACGGGGGCACTGGTGGCTCTGCGGGTCGACGCGGATCAGGAGGCTCTCATCAAGGAGTGTTTGTATCCGTGAGTCGAGGAGTTTGCTAGGGATTATTTGTTTCCCAAGCGCCAAGGATTATTTGTTTTCTTGGGGTTTGAAACGAGTCGAGGATTTCCACGGAGGCGCTGGTGGCTCTGTGGATCGACGCGGATCAGGAGGCTCTCGTCAAGGAGTGTTTGTATCCGTGAGTCGAGGAATTTGTTGGGAGGGTATGGTTCCCTCTTTGTTTATGCCCTTGGATTGTATACAGGGATCGATGTGATCTTAACTGTAGGGCAAGAAGTTTCATTCTTTCATTTTTTTTATTCTTTCCGCGATGCTCTATCATTTCAGCTTTTATATCGCGAAGGTCGCGATTGCCCAATCATTTCGGCTATTTTTCGCGGTGCCCAATCATTTCGGCTGTTTATTTTATTTTTACTCGCTGCTTTTTATTGCGAGTTGCCTAATCATTTCGGCTATTTCTTATGCATACATTTTACTTGCTGCTTTTTATTGCAAGTTGCCCTATCATTTCGGCTATTTCGTATGCATGTGCGGCGTACTGGCTTTTCGCCGTAAACCTGAACTTGGACACCGATTTTGGCATCAGCACCGCTGCAACTGGGATATTGCCAGGAGCGAATCATCATTTGCTTCTGTTGTTGTCGAACAAAGGAGGCTTAGCGACCAGGGTTAAGGTCCTATCGACTAAGGCTTTTGACTTCATGAGCCGTAAGGGTCTCACAAAGGTATTTCTCCGTACAAGTCGTGAGGATCTTGTAGGTGTATTTTCTCCTTAGGAATCGTGAGGGTTCCTAAGTGTTTTGTTCCTCTGTAAGTCGTAAGGATCCTACAGGAGGGTTTTCTCCTTGTAAGTCGAGAGGATTTACAAGGGTTGTTTACCGTGTGGACATATCCCTAGTCTCAGATGGGACTTAGTTAGGGAAATGTTTATTCGCGCCCGTGGATTGTATACAAGGGTCAGTGCTGAGCCACTTGTAGGGAAATATCGAAAGTTGTGGGGGTTGCTTAAGCACAGGTTTAGATCTCTGTAACTTAAGACTTTCAAATCTTACGAGCCGTGAGGGTCCCATAAGAGCGTTCTCCTTACGAGTCGTGAGGATCTCGCAAGTGTATTTTCTCCTTAGGAATCGTGGAGATTCCTAAGTGTGTTGTTCCCTTGTGAATCGTAAGGATCTCACGCGGGTGGTTTCTCCTTATAGGGTCGAGAGGACCCTACAAGTGTTTCTTAACGAGGTTGCGCCCTTTCGGGTTTTCACAAACACTCGCCGGTAGTCCTGCTGTTTTTACTCACGGAGCCCTCTCGGGTTTTCATCCGTGCCCGTTTTGCTTATGGACATACCGTTTTTTTTTATATTCTTTTTATTATTTTTTATTATTTTTTTTTACGAGGTCGCGCCCTTTCGGGTTTTCACGAACACTCGCCGGTAGCCCTGCTGTTTTTTACTCACGGAGCCCTTTCGGGTTTTCATCCGTGCCCTTTTGCTTATGGACATACCGTTTTTTTATTTTATTTTTATATGTTTTTTTTATATCTCGTCAGCCTAAAAGATGCTGCGGTAGTAGTTTAAAGACGTTTCGGTCTGCTATTAGTTTAAGGACATTTCGGTCCGCTATTAGTTTAAGGACATTTCGGTCCGCCATTGAGAGGTTGGCTAACTGCTTATAAAACTTGAGCTTAGGAAGATAGCGAGCGGACATGGTCGTCGTCATCTATCATTGACCTAGGCTGTGGCTCATTAAGCGTAGTATTTCTTCAGGAAGCGACCGTTTATCGGCCTGAAAGGCCTTTCACCGTGCATGTCCATGAGTAGATAGGCCCCACCCTGGTAAACTTTATCTATGATGTACGGGCCTTCATGGTTTGGCTCGAATTTTCCCCGCTTGGCGCGATTGGGGATCATAGGCCTTTTGACCACTAGCACGAGTTCGCCTTGGTGGAATGTCCTCGGTCGGGTCAATCTTTCGTATGAGCGCGTCATCTTTGCTTTATAAGCTTCCAGATTTTGTTGCGCTATGAGCCTAGTTTCATCAAGGGCGTCAAGCTCTTCAAGCCGAAGGTGAGCATTTTCTTCGTCCGTTAGCTCGTGGTGAACTGCCACTCGTAGAGAGGGTAACTCTATCTCGAGAGGGAGTACTGCTTCCGTACCGAACACCAACACGTATGGCGTTGTGTTTGTGGCTGTCTTGAACGTGGTTCGATACGCCCAAAGAGCTTCTTGCAGTCTCTCATGCCAGTCTTTCTTATTTCGGGACACTGTTTTTTTTATAATTTTCGTCAAGGTCTTGTTGAAGGCCTCGGCGAGACCGTTAGCTCGTGGATTATAGACTGAGGAATATCTCCAGTCTATGTTATGCTGCTGTGCGAAGCGGCTAATTTTATGACTTCGGTAGGCTGGCCCGTTATCGGAGATGATCCGCCTCGGAGTTCCAAACCGATATATGACGTGCGTTTTGAAGAAATGGAGGATATTCTCCTTCTTCACTTCTCTCAACGGTACTGCTTCTGCCCACTTAGAGAAGTAGTCAGTCGTCGCTAGGATGAAACGATGTCCTTTAGACGATGCTGGTTCGATGGGGCCGACTATATCAGTCCCCCACATTTCGAATGGCCAGCTAGCCACCGTTGGATGTAGTGGATTGGGATGCTGATGGATGAAGTCCCCATGAATTTGGCATGAGTGACATTGTTTCGCATATTCGAGGCAGTCCTGAATCATCGTGGGCCAGTAGTAGCCCATCCGTTTGATCTTTAACTTCATCTTTGGGCCTGCTTGGTGAGAACCGCAGATTCCGTCATGAACTTCTTGAACGACTCTTTCCGCTTCGTCCGGTCCTAAGCACCTCAGCCACAGAGAATCGAATGACCTCTTGTATAGAGTATCATTGACGAAGGCGAAAGACAGAGCTCGTTTCATGAGCTGGTGTCGTGCGGACGCATCTTCGGGCATTTGGTGGGATTTGAAGTAGTCTATAAAGACCTCCCTCCAATCCTCAACCTTCTCATGGTCTTTTATTTGTAAGGTCGCTTGTTCAGTCACTCTCTTTTCTTCGGGTGATCCCGGAGGTATTTCTGCGGGGGCGAGCACCCGACGACTTTGTACCATGATTCTAACCTCATCGAGGTTCTCGTCAGCCAGTTCTTTAGCAAGCTTAGCTAACGCGTCCGCTTTGCTATTTTCTGCGCGTGGTATACTTTCCAAAGTATAGGAGGGAATTTGGGTCAGCAGTTGTTGCACCTTTTCCCCGTATTTTACCAATTCCGGTTTGCATGTTTGGTAATCGCCATTCACTTGACTGACGACTAGCTGGGAGTCCCCATATATGAGGAGGCTTTCAATTCCCATGTCAATGGCGATCTCGAGACCTGCTATCAAAGCTTCATATTCAGCTTCATTATTCGTTCTCGGTTCTGTTAAGGAGAAAGTGAAGCGCATTATTCCTCCTTGTGAGGTCACGAAGATAAGGCCTACTCCCGATTTGATCATTGGCGTACTTTGTTTGTGCTTTTTCATGGAAGATGCTCCATCGAAATAAAGCTCCCAACGGGTATCACCACTGTCGACTGCGTCAAACGCATGTTTGTCTGGCAAATCGCACTTTAGGGGAGAATCGGCAGGTATCGGGTGCTCAGCAAGGAAGTCGGCGATGGCCTGGCCTTTCACTGCCTTGAGAGGTCGGTACGTTATCGAGAACTCCATTAAGAGCAGGGCCCATTTAGCGAGTCGTCCCGTCAATATGGCCTTTGACATTAGGTATTTGAGAGGGTCCACCTTTGAAATGAGATGGACTTCATGTGCTAATGCGTAATGTCTAAGCTTTGTTATTGCGAAGATCAACGCTAAGCAGTGTTTTTCAATAGGGGACTAGTTTCTTTCTGCCCCCAGTAGAACTCGACTTAAGTAGTAAAGTGCTCTTTCTTTCCCTTGATCGTTCTCTTGTGCCCATAATGCGCCTAAAGAACCTTCGAGGGCGGCTGTATAAAGAATGAGAGGCTTTCCCTTAACCGGAGCGGCCAACACTGGAGGGTTTTGCAGGTACTGTTTGATCTCGTCTAGTGCGCTTTGGCACTTTTGATCCCAGACGAACGGGGTTCCCTTCTTCATCAGGTGGCTATAAGGGCGGCACTTTCCTGAGAGGTTGGCTATAAATCGCCGTATGTACGCGAGCTTCCTTTGGAGAGACCGCAGCTGTTTGAGAGTTCTCGGCGGAGGCATTTCCATGATTGCCTTGATCTTGGACGTATCTATTTCGATACCCCGGTGTCGAACAATGAATCCCAGGAATTTTCCTGAGGAAACTCCGAATGCACACTTGAGCGGATTCATCTTCAAGTTGTATTGCCGAAGACGTTGAAATACGGTCTTCAGATGCTCGAGATGTTCCTCATATGATTTGCTTTTAACAACGAGGTCGTCGATATAGCATTCGACGATTACGTGTATAAGGTCATCAAAGATCTTCGTCATGGCCCTTTGGTAGGTGGCACCGGCGTTCTTTAAACCGAAGGGCATCACCTTGTAACAGAATATTCCCAAAGGAGTCCGGAAAACCGTATGTTTCTGGTCTTCAGGATGCATTTTTATTTGATTATATCCTGATGAGCCGTCCATGAATGAGAAAATCTCATGCGTGGACGTATTGTCTATCATCAGTTCGGTGACTGGTACTGGGAAATCATCCTTCGGGCAGGCTTTGTTGAGATCCCAAAAGTCCACGCATATGCGCACCGTCCCATTTTTCTTCATCACTGGGACGATATTAGCAATCCATTCAGGGTATTGAACCTCCTGGATAAAGCCGGAGTCTATCAGCTTTTTGACTTCAGCGTTGATGCTCATCTCGAGCTCAAGCCGCATTCTTCTCGGCGCTTGTTTGACTGGCTTGACACCCGAGGATATCGCCAGTCTATGTACAGCAACTTCTGGATCTAGTCCCGGCATCACGGAATAGTTCCATGCGAAGCAATCTTTATGCTGTACAAGGACGTCTTTTAACGCAGCCACCCTCTCTTCACACAGTAGCTCGCTGACGAATGTCGGTCGCGGATTGTTTATCGTCCCCAACTCAATTTTCTTAAGGTTATCTGCAGTGGTATGTATTCCATCCTCCAGTTCTTTCGGAGCTGGGGGAAATTCTGAGATCACCTCATCATTGCTGTTTTCGAGGCACCAGGGAAGGCTGTCCATGTTCTCGGATTCTTCTTGTAGTATTGTTATCATGTGACAGGTACGAATTCGCTTCCAATCCCAATGTGGAACTGGTTTTTCTTTCGTGGCCTTAGGCTCGTGCTTTTGTGGTGGTGCTACCCTCCAGTTGTTGGACAGAGCGAATTTACCAAGCTGATATTGATCTTTGACCCAATTCTTGAAGGTGAAGCAATCTTCAAGAGGATGACCTACTACTCGATGGTAAGAGCAATAGTCCGGGTGTGAGGCTTCGCCTGCTTGTTCAGGGTGTTTAGACTCCGGCAATGTAAGCATTTGATGTTGCAGGGCGAGATCAAGTATTTTCTTCGTCTTGTCCCGAGGAAACGAGTATGCTCGCCCCATTTTCTTCATAAGGGATAGATCAATAACGCTCGACTCCCGTTTGCGTGGCTTCTCAGCCCTGCTTTGTTGTTGTTGAGTGCCTTTTTGGCCTTTCGACTTATTTCTGCTTTTGAGCTGAGCCTTCTTTATAACGGGTTGACAAGGAGCGGCATTTTCATCCTTTACGGCCTGTTGGAGAAGGCGTTGCGTCTTGGCTTTCTCGTAGATGGCCGTCTCACGGTTGTGATCATCTCGGACCTTTTGACCAGCTTTCTTTACAAGTCTGTCCATTTGTTCCTCGAACGACGGACTGGGCTCTTTTGCATCTGGAACTTTTACTGGCTTAGGATTAGCGTTATCCCATTGAGCATCCGCTTCTTCATCAAGGTCATATACGACGTAGCTGTAAGTCCATATTGCGACCCCCGGTTCTTACGGGGAGGCGGAAACGGTATAAAAAACAAATTTTTATCGCAAGAGGCAACATGGACTAAAACAAGGTCGGGATCGTGTCTAAACTAAACTTGCAAACTTGCTAAAGAGAGTTAGCTACTATGGAAGATGGTTATACCTAAACTTGAACTCCTTCTTTAAATCTTGTAGAGGTTGATGGTTCTCTTTTCGTCGCCTTCTTCCGTCGAAGATGGATCCACCTCGAAGGTTCGACCTCTGGGCTCTTCCTCGATCTTTGAGTGAACTAGGGTTTCTGGCTTGCTAAACCTTGAACCTAGAATGAGTAGAGAGTGACTAGGGTTTGCTTTTCTTTTTAAAGAGAAGGATTCTCAACACATGAGAAGGTTTCTCTTTGCTAGAGGAAGAAGAAGATGAAATGAGGAGAGAGAGAGGTTATGATAGAATGAGCTATGTTTTTCTTTCTTGCAACCATAATGCCAAAAGAAAAACAATTATCTAAATAATAATAATTCAAAATGAGAATAGTTGATGGCAATTTGGAATGACCACTACCATGCTTCATTTAATGAAATGTAAGCATGAATCAAGGAGGACTTTTTAAAGCATGATGGTGGTCAACTTTCAACCATGGTCAACAAGTCAACCATGGTCAACAAGTCAACAAAATCAACCATAACATAATTCTCATTTAATTACTATTATTAATAGATAATTCATAAATCCATTAGGGTTTGGAAAATGATAACTGTCAACTGTGCATACGCACCCGTTCCGAAACCCTAATGAAATACCTCATCCTCCGCCTCAAGCAACTGTGCATACACACCTGCATTCTCGTTCCGAGGAACAAGAATACCAAGATATAAAAGCAACCCCAAATATATATACCAGTATCTGGCTCAAACCAGAGCCTGCCAGTATAATCCGTCCGGACTCCAAACGTGCACAAGTGCGCGGATGAGAACGAACCCTGTCGCAAAACCATGCGACCTCTACTCTGTTTTGCCCAGAGGCGAATACCCTCTGTGTGGGACTCTAAAGACTCGACACTACGCTGGCAGTGGGTTTAACCACAGACCGCAAGCGGCACTAGCTGTGCGTAACGGTCCCCAGGTAGATGCCGACAAGAAGGCTGACGAGGTGAAACCCCATCTGAACTCCTACTGAGTCTGAATGTGACATTCTCCGTACAGTCCGGTCTGTTCGTCTGATACATCGCATGTCGGGCCTAGGGGGCGGTAAAACGTCAGTCCCCCAATAGCGGTACAAGTCGTGTCGGAGTGAAGCCCAAAACACCCTGAGATAACACTGGAAACCTACCAGTATATCTCGCTTGCCCTGGCCAGGGACTACTCGTGTAATGGCTCTCCTAGACACAGCGCGATGTCAACCCCCAATACCGGGAGAGACGAATCCTGTCTAACCGTCACTGCCTCCAAGTGCTTCGGGACTGCACCCAATCACCACCTGTTTGCACGACTCCTTTGAGCCGTGGTAGGGTAGTGATCAAAGTGCAGTGGGAACACACTCGAGGCGAAGTGCCAGTATCAAGTCAGCGGACTAACCTGTACTCATGTCACCTGGGAACTGATAACTGACGATAGGTATAATACCAACCTGTCAGTTCCCGACGAGTCCTGTCCAGTGTACTCGTAACCCAACGAGCACCCGTATACTATCTCCAGTACGACGTACTGATGGCTGTGGGACAGACCATCTCCCACACTGGGATGAGAAGCGCATACGCTAGTCTACTCCGGAGTATCGATGCCCTGTCTCGATAGTCCTACGACTAGGGACCTGTATAAGGATGTGCCTATAGATTACCCAGCCCCCACTAGTGTGACTGCCATCACAACGCTGGTAATCAAGCAAAGATCCTAAGGGCTCCACTAATGCGTATAAGTGATATACTGAAATAAACACAAGTACACATTTAAGTAGAAACAAACCAAGTAGCATACTACTATATTGAGCAAGATTGTTTATACAAGGTGAATATCCCAAGCTTCCATCAAGTAATATACAAACTAGTATGATACAGTAATGGCCTCTAGGGCATATACACTAACAATCTCCCACTTGCACTAAGGCCATGAACTGGCGTATCGAAGACCTATCATCTCGATCAGCCGCTCGAACTGAGTCTGGGGTAGGGCCTTGGTGAATGGATCTGCAGTGTTCTCTTCTGAAGCAACCCTCCGAACCTCGATCTCCTTGCGATCCACGATCTCCCTGATCAGGTGATACCGCCTCAAGATGTGCCTGGATCTCTGATGGGACCTGGGTTCCTTTGCTAAAGCTATAGCCCCGTTGTTGTCGCAATACAGAGGTACTGGGTCAACAATGGACGGAACCACCTGAAGTTCTTTTAAGAACTTCCTTATCCAGACAGCTTCTTTTGCGGCATCAGATGCAGCGATGTATTCCGCTTCCATAGTCGAGTCTGCAACGGTTTCCTGTTTGGAACTCTTCCAACACACCGCCCCTCCATTGAGGGTAAAGACAAAACCCGACATGGACTTGGAATCATCCTTGTCACTCTGGAAGCTGGAGTCAGCAAAGGCCTCAATCTGGAGGTCTTTTCCGCCATACACCAAGAACATCTCCTTAGTCCTTCTCAGGTACTTGAGAATGTTCTTTACTGCTATCCAATGTTTCTCCCCAGGGTTTGACTGATACCGGCTTACTACACTCAGTGCATAAGCTACATCCGGTCTGGTACACAACATCGCATACATTATAGAGCCTACCGCAGAAGCGTAGGGTATAATAGACATGCGATCCCTCTCCAAATCAGTCTTGGGAGACATCTCTTTAGAGAGGGTGATCCCGTGACAAGCCGGTAGGTTACCGCGCTTGGAATCTTCTATACTGAATCTTTTCAGTACGGTGTCGATGTACCTGGACTGTGAAAGTCCTAATATCCTCTTGGATCTATCACGATGGATCCGGATCCCCAGGATGTATGAGGCATCACCCAGGTCTTTCATGGAGAACCTGTGTGACAAGAAACCCTTGACAGATTGTAGCATAGGAATGTCATTTCCTATTAAGAGAATGTCATCCACGTATAAAACAAGGAATACTACAGTTCTCGCTACAAATCTACTATAGATGCATGGTTCATCTGGATTTTTGATAAAGTCAAATTCCTTGACCGTCTCATCAAAACAGATGTTCCAACTCCGCGACGCCTGCTTTAGTCCATAAATGGACTTAAGCAACTTGCACACCTTTCCGCTGCTCCCATTCTGAATGAAACCCTCTGGCTGATCCATATAGACACACTCCTCTAAACTTCCATTTAGAAAAGCGGTTTTTACGTCCATCTGCCAAATCTCATAATCGTGGAAGGCAGCAATGGCAAGAAGGATCCGAATGGATTTCAGCATAGCCACTGGAGAAAAGGTTTCGTCATAGTCCAAGCCAGGTCTTTGACGGAAACCCTTTGCTACAAGTCTAGCTTTATAGGTCTCAACCTGTCCATCTACACCAATCTTCCTTTTGAAGATCCACTTGCATCCTACGGGTTTTACCCCGTCTGGAGCAATGTCCAACGTCCATACTTTGTTGGTGTACATGGACTCTATTTCGGTCCGCATTGCATCCAGCCATTTTACCGAGTCAACGCTCTGAACGGCCTGTTGGAAGCTAGTAGGCTCATCATAGTCTATGATGCAATCCTCTCTATCCCCGTCTATGAGAAAACCGTAGTATCTCTCGGGCGGATGAGACTGCCTACTACTTCTGCGGAGCGGCATAGGAATGTCCTGTTCATTTGAACCCTCTGGTTCCTCTAAGCTTTCAGTAATAGCTCGTGGTTCTGGAATTTCTTCCAGTTCTACTGTGCTCCCACTTATCTGGTTTTCCAAAAACTCAGTTTCCAAGAAGTAGGCATGACGAGAAACAAGAACTTTTTGTTCCTCTTCATAGTAGAAGAAATATCCCTTGGAGTTCTTTGGATATCCCACGAACTTACACTGTACTGAGCGTGCCTCGAGCTTGTCCGCATGCTGCTTTTTAACAAAAGCTGGACATCCCCAAGTCTTGATGTGACTGAGATGGGGCCTCTTCCCACACCACATCTCATATGGTGTAGTAGGCACAGTCTTAGTAGGAACTCGATTCAATAGGTACGCAGCTGATTCTAGCGCATACCCCCAGAATGATCGCGGTAACTCAGCGTTACTCATCATGGACCGTACCATATCCAATAGGGTTCGGTTCCGTCTCTCCGATACACCGTTGTGTTGCGGAGTGTATGGAGGAGTAAGCTGAGAGAGAATCCCATTCTCTTTTAAGTAATTCAGGAACTCGGCACTTAAGTATTCTCCACCTCGATCCGATCTTAGAATCTTGATACTTTTGCCGGTTTGTTTTTCTACTTCATTCTTAAATTCCTGGAATTTTTCAAAAGCTTCGGACTTATGTTTCATTAAGAAGACATAACCGTATCTTGAAAAATCATCCGTAAAAGTAATGAAGTAAGAATAACCGCTTCGTGCATGTGTAGACATTGGACCACACACGTCACTGTGTATGAGTCCCAAGAGCTCGCTCGCTCTTTCTCCGTGTCCAGTGAACGGAGTCTTTGTCATCTTTCCCATGAGACAAGATTCACAAGTGGCATAAGACTGATACTCGAACGGATCCAAGTATCCTTCTTTATGTAACTTAGTCAACCGTGTCTCATTGATGTGACCCAGTCTACAATGCCATAAGAAAGCCTGATTGATATCTGGAGACTTTCTTTTGTGTGTATTCTGGACATTAAAAATCTGTGGTTGGTTTAATACGTATATACCATTGCTCAGTGTACCTGACCCAATCAGAACTTGATTAAGGTGAATGTTTACAACATTACTTACAAACGCAAATTCATAACCTTCTTTAGAAACCAAAGATACAGAAATGATATTACAAGTTGCGTTGGGCACAAAAAAGCAATTACGCAAAACCAAAACATGTCCATCTGACATTCCCAGGTGATAGTCCCCCACGGCTTTAGCATCCATGCTAGCTCCGTTCGCAACTCTGAGGGTCATGTCACCTGCCTTCAAAAACCTACGGTTTCTCAACGCCTGCAAAGAATTACAGATATGAGATCCTGATCCGGTATCCAATACCCAGGAAGTAGAGTTTATAGAAAGACAGTTTTCAATAACATACACACCTGAAGCTGAAGCCGCAACCTGCTTCAGTTCCTGTGTCCTGGCTTTCCAAGCCCTGCAATCTTTCTTCCAGTGTCCACTCTTGTGACAATAGAAGCATTCCTCTTTACCAACAAGCTTCCCCGCTATCTTTGTTGCCTTTTCCTTTCCCTTCGTACCCACTTTACTAACACCGCCTCTTGGTTTGGCGGGGGCTTTCTTCCTCTTTCCCTTGGCTTTCGCCTTGGACCTAGAGGAAGAAGATCCTCCTACAAACAAAGCGGGTGTATCCCTACCTTTCTGTAGGGTGCCCTCTGCGCTCCTCAGCAGGTTGAGGAGTTCTGAAAGTTCAACTTCCTTTTCTTGCAAGTTGAAATTCAGTATGAACTGGGCGTAAGTGGATGGAAGGGACTGGAGAATTATATCCGTATAGAGTTCACTATCCAACGTGGTCCCAAGTTCCGCGAGCTCCTCAGTGTAGCCAATCATCTTAAGCACGTGGTCCGCTACCGATGATCCGACGGCCAACTTTGTCGAAAATAACTTCTTCGACACTTCGTATCTTGCGATACGAGACTGCTCTCCATACAGTTCTTTTGTATGAAGAAATATGGATTCCAAATCCATATTCTCGTGCCTCCTCTGATGTTCGTTGTCCATCGAGGCAAGTACGAGGCACCTGGCCTTCGCGCTGTCAATCTCCCAAGTCTTACGGATTTCCTTATCCGCGACGTTGGAGGTGGGACCTGGGACGGGGGGAGCTTTGGTGGTAAGAAGATACCCCAGCTTGTCGTAAGAGATTGCCAATTTGACATTCCTGAGCCAATCTTTGTAGTTTGGCCCTGTCAGTATGTTTTTATCTAGAAGTAACTTAAGTCCAGTCATTTCGATTTGGTCGCTGCAGGGGGAGAAGAAGAAACACTTAGCACGATGCTCTTGCAAGTTTAGAATGGTTTTTAATTTGTCTAAACAGGATGGCTCCCACTGTCTCTCGAATCCCTCCTCAAACCACAAAGGAAGAATTAGCCGGGATCAATCCCACCGTACAATACTTGCTTAACCGTTCAGCCAGGCCAGTGTCGGTACTTCGAGGGAGGTTTTCCAACGCTTTCGCGAAGTTCCTTAATTAAATAACCTCTTTTCCCTGGGGGCGTAGCCCCGCTAACACCTTTCTAGGCACCTACTAGGTTTATAGCATTGATCGTTTAGTGAGAAATTTCCCGAGGAGTAGCATATACTCACAGTAGGATCGGGATCCAAATATCATCGTGTGACGAAAATGAAGGAATCCTACCATAATCATCACACTCCAAATGGTATGCAAATCTAGCAAGTTTCAGTACTTATGAAACTCCCGATGTGGATTTTTGCCCCATGCTCTTATGACCTTGACTTTGGCCAACAAATCATAAGTCACATGTCAAGTTCTTCCCGTCGTTCTCCAGGTTAATTTGAATCCACCCGTACATACCCTTGACTTTGGCCAACAAGGCAGTACGACTGTTCCAAATCAACGCATCTATCTATGCTGCACATGAATATCCAATAGCTACCAATCACTATGCCTTGACTTTGGCCAACAAACATAGCTTGAATACTATTGACTATTTATGTGAAACGACGGAGGGCTACGAATGGTTTTGGTAAAACCGTGAACGTAGTGAACTTGATATAATCGATGGAACGAGATAGCTTTTAGAAGGAGTGGCTCAAACTCCGCATTTAAAAGTTAGTTTTGAAAAGAACCGAGTGGTTTTTCGAAAGTGTTCCATCGACTTTAGCTTGGTTTATTATCTTGCATTAGTTCTTTTAATGCGTGATATTCTTGCATTAGTTCTTTTAATGCGTCCCATCATTTAATTCCTACCATTGCAGAAAACAACCAAAATATGACGTACGCTTATGCCATTCGCATTCGCCACGGGGTCCCGTCATCACTCGTTAGGTTACTTAACTAACGACAGAGCGGGGGCTGGGCTAGCGCGGCTGTAAAACATAAGCAACGCCTAAATAGAAAGCAATGATAGACATTACAGATCACAGATGAATACATTGGATATACTAGCAATCCGCAATCCTTTCGAGCCTGGAACGAAAAGCGGATAACACGGTCGCGGTGAATAGCCAAATACCCCACCCAAGACCCCTACGGGTGCGGCAAACTACCCGCCAAGTACCCGGCAGTTTGTGCACCCCTCCATGGGTCTATCCTAGGAGCAAAAACAGTAAAAAGAATTATACAATGACGGCTACAACCCCGACCCGGTTGTGCGGCCAAACAAATAATATTATTACATCAATTTACATTTACAATGAATGAAAGAAAAACAAAAGCTCATCTCACATCCACCCCGGCTATTCACCCGCGACAGTCCAACACATTCATATACACAATCCAATATCAAACACAGATCATGTATAACCCCGACTAATCGACTTATAGCGATTAGCCGACGTTCAATACATGCAAACATTACAGATATAACCATCATAGTCAAAGTGCAGTGAAGTTCGGAAAAAAATACGGAATTATAGGACCCCAAAAGTGAATTTCAGTTCTGGAAAATCTGGGTACATATAATATATTTTAAAAATACCAAAACCAACACAGAAGAACACTGCACGAAAAACGATGCACAGAAGACGACAAACCGCGGCGCTTCCGCGGCAAATGCCTACCTCGTGCGGCGGAAGCGCGGCGGTTTGAATGAATTAGGTCAACTTTTTTCTTGTGTGTCCAAACAAAACCCTGAGCCGAATTTACAAGTATAAATGTTTTCATTTTGAGCAGAAAAAATTTCAACAGAAACTTAGGGTTTTGGTTTTTCCGGTTTTGTGATTTTTCGGTTCCGAACTTCGTTACACTTCACTACCAAGCTAGTTTAAGTTTAGTTAGGCTCTGATACCACTGTAAGTCCATATTGCGACCCCCGGTTCTTACGGGGAGGCGGAAACGGTATAAAAAACAAATTTTTATCGCAAGAGGCAACATGGACTAAAACAAGGTCGGGATCGTGTCTAAACTAAACTAGCAAACTTGCTAAAGAGAGTTAGCTACTATGGAAGATGGTTATACCTAAACTTGAACTCCTTCTTCTTTAAATCTTGTAGAGGTTGATGGTTCTTTTTTCGTCGCCTTCTTCCGTCGAAGATGGATCCACCTCGAAGGTTCGACCTCTGGGCTCTTCCTCGATCTTTGAGTGAACTAGGGTTTCCGGCTTGCTAAACCTTGAACCTAGAATGAGTAGAGAGTGACTAGGGTTTGCTTTTCTTTTTAAAGAGAAGGATTCTCAACACATGAGAAGGTTTCTCTTTGCTAGAGGAAGAAGAAGATGAAATGAGGAGAGAGAGAGGTTATGATAGAATGAGCTATGTTTTTCTTTCTTGCAACCATAATGCCAAAAGAAAAACAATTATCTAAATAATAATAATTCAAAATGAGAATAGTTGATGGCAATTTGGAATGACCACTACCATGCTTCATTTAATGAAATGTAAGCATGAATCAAGGAGGACTTTTTAAAGCATGATGGTGGTCAACTTTCAACCATGGTCAACAAGTCAACCATGGTCAACAAGTCAACAAAATCAACCATAACATAATTCTCATTTAATTACTATTATTAATAGATAATTCATAAATCCATTAGGGTTTGGAAAATGATAACTGTCAACTGTGCATACGCACCCGTTCCGAAACCCTAATGAAATACCTCATCCTCCGCCTCAAGCAACTGTGCATACACACCTGCATTCTCGTTCCGAGGAACAAGAATACCAAGATATAAAAGCAACCCCAAATATATATACCAGTATCTGGCTCAAACCAGAGCCTGCCAGTATAATCCGTCCGGACTCCAAACGTGCACAAGTGCGCGGATGAGAACGAACCCTGTCGCAAAACCATGCGACCTCTACTCTGTTTTGCCCAGAGGCGAATACCCTCTGTGTGGGACTCTAAAGACTCGACACTACGCTGGCAGTGGGTTTAACCACAGACCGCAAGCGGCACTAGCTGTGCGTAACGGTCCCCAGGTAGATGCCGACAAGAAGGCTGACGAGGTGAAACCCCATCTGAACTCCTACTGAGTCTGAATGTGACATTCTCCGTACAGTCCGGTCTGTTCGTCTGATACATCGCATGTCGGGCCTAGGGGGCGGTAAAACGTCAGTCCCCCAATAGCGGTACAAGTCGTGTCGGAGTGAAGCCCAAAACACCCTGAGATAACACTGGAAACCTACCAGTATATCTCGCTTGCCCTGGCCAGGGACTACTCGTGTAATGGCTCTCCTAGACACAGCGCGATGTCAACCCCCAATACCGGGAGAGACGAATCCTGTCTAACCGTCACTGCCTCCAAGTGCTTCGGGACTGCACCCAATCACCACCTGTTTGCACGACTCCTTTGAGCCGTGGTAGGGTAGTGATCAAAGTGCAGTGGGAACACACTCGAGGCGAAGTGCCAGTATCAAGTCAGCGGACTAAGCTGTACTCATGTCACCTGGGAACTGATAACTGACGATAGGTATAATACCAACCTGTCAGTTCCCGACGAGTCCTGTCCAGTGTACTCGTAACCCAACGAGCACCCGTATACTATCTCCAGTACGACGTACTGATGGCTGTGGGACAGACCATCTCCCACACTGGGATGAGAAGCGCATACGCTAGTCTACTCCGGAGTATCGATGCCCTGTCTCGATAGTCCTACGACTAGGGACCTGTATAAGGATGTGCCTATAGATTACCCAGCCCCCACTAGTGTGACTGCCATCACAACGCTGGTAATCAAGCAAAGATCCTAAGGGCTCCACTAATGCGTATAAGTGATATACTGAAATAAACACAAGTACACATTGAAGTAGAAACAAACCAAGTAGCATACTACTATATTGAGCAAGATTGTTTATACAAGGTGAATATCCCAAGCTTCCATCAAGTAATATACAAACTAGTATGATACAGTAATGGCCTCTAGGGCATATACACTAACAGTAGCAGCCGGGTAGTAACTCTCGTTTCTTTGAACGGATGTATCCAAGCCCTCTTGTTTCCATTCTCCCGTTAGGCAGTTTGCGTTGGATCCCGGGAATGTTCCAGACCCTGTCATAGAATTTGGCCTCTCTAACGGTCTGTTTGAAGGATATCCCCTGGCGTTTCAGCAGCTTCTTCAAACCTTCTGTATAATATCTGGGAAGACGGATAGGCTGAAGCCTGTCGAGCGTGGGATCCGCGCCATGCCAAACTTCTTTTTCCACCTTGTTTTCTTCAGAACGGTAGAATAGGATTGCCTTCTCGTTTTCTCGCCTGGGAGGGATATAGAATGTCTGCAGCTCTTCTACACTGTAGATATTAAGTGCGTCCAGTTCTTTATGATGTTTAGGCGGCACCATGGCGACTTGCAGACTTTGCTCTTCGTCAGCGGAAGCTTGTATTGAAGGTCGAGCAGAGAATACGACATGGACTTCATCCTCCGAATCACTACCAAAGACCAATGTAGGAGTGGACGGTCCTGGCTTGTTATGTTGGGGCGGACCCGAATAAACGATCTCCTCTTCCTCCTCGGTATCACTGCCGAAGACAGGGATGGTGGCGTTAGTTTTATTTTCCGGCTGGTGACACTTCTCCGTGTCTTAGAAATCCGGCAAGAAGTATTTGGCATCTTCGTATTTGCGGACCTCGTTCACAGAGAACGGGTTCAGTTCTCCCGTCACGGTATACTCGAAACCATCCTTAAAATACTTCATGCACTGATGTTGTGTAGAAGGAATGATGTTGTACTCGTGTAACCATGGTCGGCCGAGCAAAGCGTTGTAGCATGTCTTGGCGTCTATGACGTGGAACTTAATGTCCGTGACGAGTAGCCGGAAGCGTAGCGTCAGTATCACAGATCCAAGAGTCTATGACGATTGGGAGTCGAACCCGGAGATGGTGATCTTGTCCCGAGCAAGGTGCTGGACGCTCATGCAGATTTCCTTCAACACCCGCATGTTGAGTAGGTTAACAGACGACCCGTTATCGATCAGGATTTTTCCTATCCTTATATCATGGCAGTATCCCGAGACATAGAGAGGGCGATTGTGTTCGCACGTCCCAAGTAGAAGGTCTTCATCACCAAAAGTAACATCAGCCGTGTGCACTTCCTCTAATTCATCCTTCATCTTTTCCTCGGCCAGGCATGCTTGGAATTGTTCCGGGTCTTGGAGCACCTTAATCAACGAATCTCTCGCCTCTTTTGATAGCAAAAGGGCGTCAAGAATGCTGAGCTGTGAGGGCAGCTTCCTCAGATGCGCCAAAACGTTGTAGTCTACCTTATTTCTCTTCGGCGGGTTCTTGGCGTTTAACTCTTCCGCCGTTTGGTCATCTAAGATGATATCTTCAGAGACCTTTTCTTTCCCTTTATCTTTTCTGTTCAAGGGTCCGAGGTTCTTTTCAGGCAGCGTCCGATTCCGCAGCCGGATATTTTCGCAGACCTTCGGTTCTTCTTCTTTTCCTGAAGCGGACTCTTTAAAGAGAGGGGCAAGTTCTAGCTCTTCATCAGAATCACTCCCGAATGTAGGCACTTGTGATCCACCGGTGTTAACCATGCGACAATCGCCAGCAGTTCTTTTAAGCCCTTCGGTCGTATTTCTCTGCTCCCGACGAGTTTTACGTTTTTCCCGCTTAAAGCGTTGTCGATGAGCAACATATCCTTGCCACCATCTATCGAAAGCTTTGCACTCTTGAGTGGGGTGCGAAATCCTCTAATGATATAAGCAATACGAGGGGTGCGTTTCCACTTCACCGGCGATGTTTCCTTCAGAGGATGGTAGCTTCATGCCTATTGATATGGCTTTAGCGAACTTTTTCCTCATCCTGAGTTGGCTTTTGTCGGTAGCGGAGGTGTTTTTCTCCAGCGGGATCGTCTCAGCTCCTTCATCAAGTCGCTGGCGCTTGGCCCTTTCAAATATAGCCGCCTCGTGCTCCCGATCAACTTTACTTTTCAACCGAGCTTCATTAAGGAGTGCGTCAATTACTTCATCTGATGGCCCAGAACTTTTGGTTCAGGATCTGCCCCCAGCTTTTCGGTGCAAGGAATCTCCTCATCATTCATGATCGAATGGGAAATCATATGACAGCTCGACACATATTCCTCGGATTCATCTGATGAACTTTCTCCCTCATCCTCTTCTTGAAAGACATGGCTGAGGAACTCTTGGAATGTAATGGGGGTTCGTGCCCTCTGATTGTATTCCTCCAGCACGTCAATTTGCTTTTGTAAGTCCGTGTGCTTGTCGCCAGGCTTAACGGGCTTCTTAGATTTCTTCTTCTTCTTTTTCGAAGATTTTGATGGCTGGTTATGAGTGTTTGGGCCACTTCCACTAATCTTTTGAATCGGACGAGGTTTTAGCATTCCTTCCATAATTTGTGGCTCCAATGGGTTGTTCCACTTGACCGCTGTACATGTCTGAAGATCGTTTAGCATCCTCTTTGTCTTGGCTGATAATACGACCTCCCAAGGAGCTTCTTCAATGACGGAGCATGTTGCCCCCGACGTATCCGTCCCTTTAGAGGTGTGGGGCTGCGGGGGATTCACCTTCTATTTGTGAGATAACGCGAACTTGGCCTGTCGGTATTGGTTTTCAAGCCAATTCTTGAAAACGTAGCAATCTTCGATCGGGTGGCCTAGTACTCGATGATAAGGACAGTAGTTGGGCTCGTTGACGTCACTTGGTTGCAACGGACGTTTTGGATCTGGCAGATTTATGAGTCTGTTGCGCAATGCCAGCTCGAATAACCTCCTCGTTTTATCGCGGGGGAAGGAATAAGGACGTCCCATCCTATCCTCAAGGGGTACGTACGGGCGCGTATTGTTTGGACGAGCAACTGGCTTCGAGTCGTTCGGTTGTTGTTGAGCATTAGCGACAACGATCGCTTTTCCCTTTCCTTTGTCATTTCGGGAGTCCGGCTTTGGGAGAGGGGGTTTATGGCCCATCTGGTCCATCTGCGCTAGTGTGTCAATCAAAGCCTGGAAGGTAGTCGGCTTGAAGAACATCATAAACTGTGAGATGGTTGCTTGTGGATCAAGGGTTCCAACAAACATTCCCACCGCAGGGGCATCTTCTATGCGCTGCTCACACTTCGACCATAGATTACGCCACCGTATAGCGTACTGAACCCATGTCTCGCCGGGTTTTACCCTAGCGTTAATCAATGCCGTCATCGGGGTACGTTCACTGGCACTTGCAAAGCGTTGGGTAAACAGCAGCTCCATTTCCGCGAAGGTTTTAATAGAATCATTAGGGAGTTCAGAGTACCACTCGAACGCCGTATCTGATAGACTTCCAACGAACTGGCGGAGCAAAAGCTTGTCATCGCCGCCGGTGTTACCGCAAAGCGCCCTGAACTGGGCAACATGCTGATGGGGATTGCCGGTCCCCTTGTAGACATAGAACTTGGGAATTGTGTAACCCGGCGGGTACTTGATTTGGTCATACCAGCCTGGATATGGCCGCCCCGTTTTTACGACATGGCCGGCTGCTTCGGCCGCATGATGAACCCTTATTTGCTGGGCCATGTATTCGTCCAGATCAGTTTTAGAGATTGTATCCTCTTTAGCCGTTGATAGAATGGGCTGAGGATTCGATGTCTCTCCCCTATTGTCTCCAAGGACGATCAGAGGTTCTTCATTCGGGGGATCTTGTTGTATCATCATCCCTATCATGTCCTGGAAGAGGAGGCCCATACGCTGTATGTTGGCCGCTTGTTCAGCAGCCTCTTTGTCCTTCTTTTCCAATATTCGGCGAAGGAATTCGGCATCGGTCTCTTCGTCTCGGCGCTCATCTAAGGACGCTTCAGGGTTTTCTTTTGGCTCTGTAAGCACGGCCATAGCATTCATCATCTCCTGGAGCTTTTGTTGCTGCTCCTGAGCCTTGGTCACTGATCGGGTGAGCAGTCGGTGACCCGTAGAAGTGCGGCTTTCCTCCTTTCCAGAAGCCATATAAACCGTATGAACTGTTATGCCCCCTGACTTGGTGTTGGAGATAGTGCCCTCAAAGTCAATTATTGGATCGCTGGTATGTGATTGCAATGATTGAGGAAGGACCTATACCGATATGACAGTCTTGCTCGAGATGATAGTATGCTATCTGGTTTGTCTTTATCATAGTATACATGCCTTAGTTCGCTATTGCATGATTGATAAAGCCCATAGGATTCTGCTTGACAGCCAGCAGTATGATGGTGATCATATACGTGGGAGCTGGGGTCTATAAGCACATCCTTAAAGTGTCCCTAGTCGTGGGAGTTTTCGAGACAGGGCATCGATACTCCAGAGTAGACTAGTGTATACAGTCGAGACCCCGACGAGGGGCGGTGGCCGGTCTCACAAGCCATTGGTGTCAGTTGGATCACCTAAGATGTATACAGGTGCTCATTGAGTTATGAGTACACCGGACAGGACTCGCCGGGAATCTGCTAGTTGGTATTATACATATCGTCAGATAGCAATTCCCTGGTGACATGTGTACAGGTTAGTTCATCGACCTGAGATCGTCGTTTGTCTCATGTGAGTTCCCACTGGGCTAAGATTACTACCCTACCACGCTCAAAGGAGTTGTGCAAATAGGTTTTAGTTGGGTACAGTCCCGAGCCACATTGGAGGCAAGTGAGCGGATCTCGGGGATTCGTCTCTCCCGGTATTGGGGGTTGATGTCGCGCAGTGCACGGGTGGCCATCACTAGAAACCCTCGGCTGAGGTAGTGGAGAATTACTGATTTGGATCAGTAGTTTCTCAGGTGGTGATGGGCTTCATACCGACACGATTTATCGCGTTATTAGGGGTCTGACTTTATCCACCCCCTAGACTCGATATGCGATACACTTTAGACGAATGGACCGGACTGTATATACATTGTCACTGTCAGACTCAGTAGGGTTTATAGATGAGTTCGCTCGTCAGCTTCCCTTCCAATCAATACATAGGCAAACCGTTATGTACAGCTTGTATCTTTGACGTGCTAGTGGTTATACCCAGTGCCAGTGTATTGATGAGTCATTAGAGTCCCCCACAGACACTTTCCCAAGTTCGGGCGAAACGTTGTAGAGGCCGTATGGTGATATGGCAAGGTTCGGAAAAAGCACGTGCGTTTTCACACGTGTCGTTTTTCGGGCAAATAATACTGGTAGGCTTTAGTTTAAGCCGGAACCCAGTATTATACTGTGTAGATATAATATCTTTGTCTCAGTTGCATTTGTATTCGGTCGTAATACAAATGCGGGTATGTTTATACTGATACGGGGTTATCCTGAAATTCGTTTCAGGATCACTTTTTGAAGTTTCCAGTTTCCAGTTTTCAGTTTTCTATCAGCCGTATTTTAACATTTGGTTAAATACGGATGTATCTTTTCTTCTTGAGGGTGAGTCATGAGGTGAGTCATGAGTGTGGAAGCTTCTTGGATGATGACTAGGTTAGTGAATCATTCATTTGCTTTAATGTTATGATGAGGTGTTTTTGTGAGTCACCTTTTGCATTAAACTTTCTTGTAATGCTTAAGGATATTTTGTGTTGATCTTTTCCTTTAAGGTTACCACCTTGCTCCTACACTCACCCCCACCTCCATATAATTGGCCGGCCCCCCCTTTCTTGATTGAGGTTGTTCATTTGAGAAAAGATTAAGGTTTATGGTTCATGGAAATTGATATATTTTCATAGCTCAATTTCATTCGATCCAAAAGGCAACTTCCATAACCGTTCGTCCGTGACCCTGGACGTAACGAGACAAAGTGTTCTACTCATTCTCTACTTCATCTTGGTCGTCTCTTTCAGCAAACTTGACGATCGAGTTGCCTCGGTTCAGAGGCGGGAGCCCGTTTAAAGATCCGTCGACGTGGTGCCACCCGGACGACAAGACTGGAGATCGAGGAGATCGGAGCAGCCGCAACAAGCGTGGGATGATGGTTGAAGACCGAAGGACTCGGATCATTCGGTATAACGTTTCTACCCCTTTGCAATTTGTTAGTTTAGCTTTAATGGCAGATCCGGGTTACGGTACACGATAGCGCCAGTTTCATTAAAAGTTTTTGTTCCGCATTTGGCGTCTGTTAGACTGCCGGGGCGCTACCGTGGACTTACAGTGGTATCAGAGCCTCACCATTAAGCTATACCAACTTGTGCTGACACGTTTAAAATAACGATCGAACGGATTTCGCAAAAACACAATTTTCAAGCATGTCAGTTTCTGTCGATTTTAAATGATGTCCTAAAATTTTTTTGCATATCACAGAAGACAGAGCAGGGTTTTCTAAGAATACTGGTGAAATTTGGTGGCCCAATTCCACAGAACCGCCGCGGATCCGCCGCGCAAACATGGGTTTGGCCGCGGATCTGCCGCAGTATTGTGAGATTGGCACTCCAAATTTCTACAGTGAGTTCTACATGGGAAATTGTGGTTTTTGGTATATATTTTTTGGGCCCAGTTTTTATTACTGTACACCAGATGTTCGTGGGGCCCACTTCAGGAAATTTAGTCGATCGAAATTTTAAATTTGTTAGTATGCAGTATTTACATTATATCTCCGACCGGGAATGTCATTTGATCGGTAAACCGCGTCTGATTGCTATAGTTCTTTTAGACGGGTTTGCGAACGTGACATTCGCGTTGATGTTCTGTGTTGTGCTGTGATGTTGCGGATATGTCGTGGTGGATAGCAGGGTGCAATGATAGTGCAGTTTGGATTTATTTGTACATTTGATATTGCGGGGCGAGCGTCCAACATGTGGACTGCCGTCACTGCCTGTTTGTATAATATTCTTTTGGGGCACGACCAGGTTGCGGTCGATGTACCTGTTATACTATTTTTATTTCTGTACTAGGTTTATCCCGCGAAGGAGTGCACGGATAGCCGGGTTCTGGAGGGCAACGGGTCCGTATCTCATGGCATTGAGAGGCAAAGGGACCTCACTCTAGAATTGGCAGACTATTCGCCGCACTCGTAGGGGGTACATGTTGACCCAAGGAGGGGTGCTCAATTTACCGGATTCCGTGAAGTGCCGGGTGTTCCATTCACTATTCTGTGGGGACCACCTCGCTTCAGGTTTTGGCGGGTAACTTGCCGCACCAGTAGGGGTCTAGGTTTCATTGCATAGGCTATCCACACGACCAGGGGAACGTCAGGTTTCAGCAGCGGCTCTGTGAAACCCGGGGATCCCAGATTATCTGTATTGTTCTGTGATGCTTATTACTTTTCTGTAATGTTGTATATTATCACGCCTGGAGCGATTATTGTATATTGGTATATATACTATTAGATGTTGCATATGTTTTGCATCCGCGCTAGTCCAGCCCCCGCTCTGTCGTTAGTTAAGTAACCTAACGAGTGATGACGGGACCCAGTGGCGAATACGGATGGCATATACGTACATTATATTTTCGTTCTTTTCTGGTGTGATTGATTGATGGGACTGCATTGATTCTTATCAATGCAAAGATAAAACAAACCTATATTTGATGTTGTTGGAACAAATTTTAAAAAGTGTTATTACAAAGATATTTCCTTTTGTTTTGCATAGTGATATTCAGTTGGAATATCCTGCACCTCATTCGATGAGGCAAGGGCTAATATCCCTTCACCGGGAAAAACCCCTTGGGCAGAAGTTTACGTCAGGGTAGTAACTTTAATATAGTCGATTACAAGTTGCTTTGCATCGCGGTATTCAGCTGGAATATCCTGCACCTCATTCCACGAGGAAAGAGCCGAGATCCCTTCACCGGGAGTGATCTCTTTAGCAAAGGTTTTTCGCCACTATATTTTTATAAAAAGCTATCAGGTTCCTTCAGCGATATCAAGTTCATTACGTTAAAGGTTTTTCGCCAAAAACCAGCCGTAGCCCTCCGTCATTTCTTATTGATATTCAGTAGTATTCAAGCTATGCATGCTTGGCCCTTAGTCAAGGCATAGTGTTTGGTAGCTGCTGGGTATTCATTTGTTGCATAGATAGATGAGTTGGTTTGGGACAGTCGTTCTGTCATACTTGACCCTTAGTCAAGGGCATGTGCGGGTGGGTTCAAATTGACCTAGATAGTGACGGATAGAACTTGGCATGTGACTTATGACATACTTGGCCCTTAGCCAAGGTCATAAGAGCATGGGGCAAAAATAACATCGGGAGTTTCAAACCTACAGAAAACTTGCCAGGCATGCGCATATCTTCTGGAGTGTGATAACTTAAGTGGCTTCCATCAAGTTATCATGCGATGATAGTTGGATCCCGATTCTCACTGATGAGTTGGTTTACTCTTCGGGTGATCCCGACTAATTCTTCTTTTAGGTTTGGAAGAAAATTTGAGATTACAGTGGGAGGTTTCCTGATTAGATAAAGTGATAACCATTCTGATCTAGGTTAGAGTGCACGCAGAGTGTTTCTTTTCTCTCTCTCTCTTTGGCAGCGACCTTTGACCGACCCTAGACTACGACTCAGTGATCAAGTTGACCGAACCTTCTTAAAATACTGGCTTTTGGATTGTCTAAAGTTGCATAAGTCATTGCCGCTCTTTCTTTTACCCTTTGTATTTCTCAGAACACCCCGTATTACTACGAAAATCCACTTCCATTGGATAGATCCATCGTATGGTTATATACGAACTCGAAGGGAATTCTTCGAGGATGGATCCAGGTTCAGGAGAAATAGAATTGGTTTATTCAGTTGTCTTTTATTATCACCTTCTCTCAGGTTGCAAGGGCTCCTTAGTTTAGGAGGGTACACCTATTACGCTTATTGGATAGTCTTATTCCAAACCATAGGCTGGTGCCGAACAGTAGGGAAGGAAGAAAACCACTTAACCTAAAGAGGTGTACAGAAGGAAATGAATAATGACAAAATAAAGGATTTGGAGAGGTGGCAAAGAAATATACGGTTACAGTCATGAATAGGATTATGGAAGAGGCATTACTAGGAATACCAGGATACCCCTACGAGACATTTTAATGTTTCAGTTTCACTGTACATTGTTAAAAGAAAACAGATTTCCCAATTAGATACTTACTCCAGGGTATGTATTTACCAGGTTTCATTCTCATATTTGTATGGTTTTTACAGATGATGAGTGGGAGAAAGTTATTGGAAATTAGGTGATCATCCTCATTATATCGGAATTCGTTGTAATTGGTGATATTTGAGGAAGTCGCCTGGGTACAGTTTTCAACCTACGATGCATAGGTTTTGAGTTATTCAACTCAGGGGACTTATACAGAGTACTGTATGTTGTCCAGTGTCCGTCAGGACAAAGGGGTAGGTCCTCGTACTATGTTCTGTTTACTTATCACTTCTCTAGTTTTTAGACAAGTGTTTCGTAGAAATACAATGTCTAATTTTTGAGAAGTTATGGGTATAAGAATGAAGTAGAGAACCAGGTATCACAAGTATCGGGATTCTTCAAAGAGATTCTTGTGATTGGTATTCAGTTGATAGTATGGTTTTGAGAAACTTGTTTCTCTTTCAGGTTACTCATAATTGGATGGATTCCTAAGTTGAGTAATGATGATTGGCCTTTTTCCATTAAGTTGTCATGCACTGGAGACAGCTGCATGATTTGAATCTGGTTCCAATTAAATTAGTGCCTCTATTTCTATATTAGATATAGAATGGTTCATATCTTAACGGTGTTAAGATAAGGGGAGTTGTCCAGCTTATGCTTAAAACCAGACACTGGATAACTCAAGGCACGTTTCTGTAATGGCTGTTTGTGGGTTGACCCTGGCTTCGACGAGGGTTGATTTTTCTACCATCTGGAAAATCAATAGTGATATTGTTCTTGACTCGCCACAGTTTTAGTAAAAATGGATTTTTCATAAAACAGTAGTGGGAGTATGGTAGAACTGGAAGTGATTCCAGAACCGCAAACGCTTACGAAAAATTTAATAGGAGCTATATATTCAAACAGATTTGATATTCCATTAGCCACTCCGCAGATATGGTGGGTAACCTCAGACACCCGAGAGGTACTCCGGTAGCCTCAAGGACGGTGACAGAGAGGTTCTTGTTTACCCAAACTTGACACTACTGTTGTTCCAGACTATGAAACCCGGCAAGAGGATAAATATAGCGTCGTTCTAAACTAGCTTTAGAAGTGTACGTAGATATTATTCTGCCAGAGGGTTGTCGTAGTCAGTGGGAGCAGCGGAAGCATAGTGAGCAAGTAGCTTATGTCTATTTATAGGCTTGAGCATATGTAACGGAGATAAGATCATCTAATTTTGATGAGACAGTCATGGCTTTGACTTCATCAGAGTAGGGGATGGATCTGTTGAGAAGGTAGTAGGGTGTGATGTCCTGGTATTTGGATGACATACACAGAGCAGGAAGTAAAATTCCTATACTACGATCGGTTGTACTGTAGTCGTCACACAGTTGTTTTTTCACAAGGATATGGATATAATATCAGACATTCTGGTTTCTAGATCTATAGTTTTAGATCTGGATTTGGGTAGTTTCCCAATATGGGTACTTTGACAATATTCTAATAGTATTTTAGAATAGATGACTCCTGGCATGGTGGTGTACCTGCAGGTGATGGAGTCACCCTCTCTAAAGGTGTCTTATAGACTAAAGCAGAGAGGGATGTGCATGATTGGCAGATCACTTGCTTAGGCAATTGAGTCAATCATGAGATGTCAAGTACCACACCAGATGTAGTTTTTGCACTTGATGCAATAAGTTTATATTAATCCAATCCTGAAGAAACATAAGGAAGCAGTTTTAGAACATGAATGTTCTACGGATTTGATGACGGCAACCTCCTTCGGGAGACGGTTATCATTCCAGGCTTCAGAGGTGACATGGATGACAGAGAGATTGTCAGAGTTATAGTTTTTCCTCTGACGAGGGACAGTATTATGGACAGGTGGTCCAAGAGGATACTGTGAGAGGCATGGTGCTGGATACTGATTAGGTTCAGTTATCAAAACGGTCTAAGAAGTTTGGATTTGGAGTTCATTTATGAACTAGGTCCCATCAGATATCCAGACATATTCTAAGACAGGTATTGCTCAATTCGGGAGATGGCTTTCTCCGCGAACTTGAGATTGAGAGAGACATAGAAAGAAACATTAGGGCGAATCCACTCACTGAGGCTATTTCTCGAACACAAGAGTTTTACAAACTAGCTTTGTGAAACTGATTAGTAGAGGAGTTGGATGTTCGGTATCACACGGGCTGTGAGTATGCGACATCGCAATAATTAGCCTTGAGTGCAAGTGGGAGATTGTTGGAGATAGTGCCCTCAAAGTCAATTATTGGATCGCAGGTATGTGATTGCAATGATTGAGGAAGGACCTATACCGATATGACAGTCTTGCTCGAGATGATAGTATGCTATCTGGTTTGTCTTTATCATAGTATACATGCCTTAGTTCGCTATTGCATGATTGATAAAGCCCATAGGATTCTGCTTGACAGCCAGCAGTATGATGGTGATCATATACGTGGGAGCTGGGGTCTATAAGCACATCCTTAAAGTGTCCCTAGTCGTGGGAGTTTTTGAGACAGGGCATCGATACTCCAGAGTAGACTAGTGTATACAGTCGAGACCCTGACGAGGAGCGGTGGCCGGTCTCACAAGCCACTGGTGTCAGTTGGATCACCTAAGATGTATACAGGTGCTCATTGAGTTATGAGTACACCGGACAGGACTCGCCGGGAATCTGCTAGTTGGTATTATACATATCGTCAGATAGCAATTCCCTGGTGACATGTGTACAGGTTAATTCATCGACCTGAGATCGTCGTTTGTCTTATGTGAGTTCCCACTGTGCTTAGATTACTACCCTACCACGCTCAAAGGAGTTATGCAAACAGGTTTTAGTTGGGTACAGTCCCGAGCCACATTGGAGGCAAGTGAGCGGATCTCGGGGATTCGTCTCTCCCGGTATTGGGGGTTGATGTCGCGCAGTGCACGGGTGGCCATCACTAGAAACCCTCGGCCGAGGTAGTGGAGAATTACTGATTTGGATCAGTAGTTTCTCAGGTGGTGATGGGCTTCATGCCGACCCGATTTATCGCGTTATTAGGGGTCTGACTTTATCCACCCCCTAGACTCGATATGCGATACTCTTTAGACGAATGGACCAGACTGTATATACATTGTCACTGTCAGACTCAGTAGGGTTTATAGATGAGTTCGCTCGTCAGCTTCCCTTCCAATCAATACATAGGCAAACCGTTACGTACAGCTTGTACCTCTGACGTGCTAGTGGTTATACCCAGTGCCAGTGTATTGATGAGTCATTAGAGTCCCCCACAGACACTTTCCCAAGTTCGGGCGAAACGTTGTAGAGGCCGTATGATGATATGACAAGGTTCGGAAAAAGCACGTGCGTTTTCACACGTGTCGTTTTTCGGGCAGATAATACTGGTAGGCTTTGGTTTAAGCCGGAACCCAGTATTATACTGTGTAGATATAATATCTTTGTCTCAGTTGCATTTGTATTCGGTCGTAATACAAATGCGGGTATGTTTATACTGATACGGGGTTATCCTGAAATTCGTTTCAGGATCACTTTTGGAAGTTGCCAGTTTCCAGTTTTCAGTTTTCTATCAGCCGTATTTTAACATTCGGTTAAATACGGATGTATCTTTTCTTCTTGAGGGTGAGTCATGAGGTGAGTCATGAGTGTGGAAGCTTCTTGGATGATGACTAGGTTAGTGAATCATTCATTTGCTTTAATGTTATGATGAGGTGTTTTTGTGAGTCACCTTTTGCATTAAACTTTCTTGTAATGCTTAAGGATATTTTGTGTTGATCTTTTCCTTTAAGGTTACCACCTTGCTCCTACACTCACCCCCACCTCCATATAATTGGCCGGCCCCCCCTTGCTTGATTGAGGTTGTTCATTTGAGAAAAGATTAAGGTTTATGGTTCATGGAAATTGATATATTTTCATAGCTCAATTTCATTCAATCCAAAAGGCAACTTCCATAACCGTTCGTCCGTGACCCTGGACGTAACGAGACAAAGTGTTCTACTCATTCTCTACTTCATCTTGGTCGTCTCTTTCAGCAAACTTGACGATCGAGTTTCCTCGGTTCAGAGGCGGGAGCCCGTTTAAAGATCCGTCGACGTGGTGCCACCCGGACGACAAGACTGGAGATCGAGGAGATCGGAGCAGCCGCAACAAGCGTGGGATGATGGTTGAAGACCGAAGGACTCGGATCATTCGGTATAACGTTTCTACCCCTTTGCAATAATTAGTTTAGCTTTAATGGCAGATCCGGGTTACGGTACACGATAGCGCCAGTTTCATTAAAAGTTTTTGTTCCGCATTTGGCGTCTGTTAGACTGCCGGGGCGCTACCGTGGACTTACACTTGGGGCGTTTAGGTTCACCGCTTTTAGACTTTGCCATTGTCACGGGAGCTTTCTCTGGCCTCCTTCTTTTGTGGACCGTTGAAGTGGGCATCCTAGCAATTGTTGCCCCCTGTTGTTTAATGGGGCGGTTTTTGTCTTTTTCCACCTTTGCCTTTTTCTGGCGATGGAAGTGGTCCGGGTCAATCACGGAGTCTTGAACTCTACGCCAAACCTTGTATATTTTTTAGGACAGCCGTTGAGGGGGATGTTCTTGCTTCGTTTCTGGAGCTCTCTCTGCAGGTGGAGGAGATCTCTTCAATGTAGCGGTTGGAGAGTTCTTCCGTACCCTTCTCAACAGCTCAAAGCTGTTCCCAGTTGGAACAACAGCGTTGACTTCCACCACTGGAGCCGGTGGAGTTAGCCCTGAGGGAGAGTTGCCCCCTGCCTTCCTCACTCGTTGCCAATGGCGACGTCGAGCATGACGAGCCGTTGGGACTGGCTCGGAGATTGAGACATCTTCTTTTTGCTCCCTGTTTGAATGAGGCATCGCCGGTGTTAACCTCTTAAAGACTGAGGTTGTCTTTTGAGGGGTGATTTTCAACCTGTCGAAGACAGACCCTCGCGTAGGCGGAGGAGCGGGAATCGTCAGTCCTGAAAAGACTGACTCTTTGACAGGGGAAGCCGCCCTGATGACTTCCGGAGCAACAGTTATCGCCTTCCTCGGGACATCCAATTTAGAGTTCTGATTTAGCCTGGTGAAAACAGAGGCTGTCGGTTCGGTAGTGAGCGACCCGTTGACAGGGGCCGTCGTAGCAGTGAGCCGGTCGAAGACCGACTTTTTGTTCACTTCCAGTGCAGGTATTGGCGTAGGGAAGCTTGTAGGTGGGATCATGGTCCCGAAGAACAGACCAGTGGTGGCTTGGGTCACCTGGTCTACCGGCAGAGTGAGGAAGGAAGCCGCTTGGGGCCCATATGCTACACCTCCGGGGGAGGTGGAGCGTCCACTGCAGTGGCATTTCGAGCAATTGGTGCAGTTAGAGGCCATTGAATCTTGAGTTCTGCGCCAGGAAAAACACCAAATCTTAGTAACTTGAAATCCGAAGGCAACCATTTAACAAACCGCGATTGGTTCGCGAGGACGACACACGAAGTGTGGAGTGGAAAGAGGAAAAGGTCCCACCGGGCGTGCCAGAATCTGTTCCCCTCCGAATGGACGGCGCACAGGACCGCGATGTCCTGACGCTGGGATTCGGGGCAGATGCTATTTGGTTTTATCCGTCCACCTCTCCGAAGATGCCAAGTTGATTTATGGCACCGTGTATCGAAGGTTTAGACGGATGCGGCCGATGTAGCAGACTTTGTCAGATTCCCCCTCGCTAGAAGGGTTTTTGATTGTGGGGACGCTCTTCCCTGCAGGCGCAAGCCCCTGCAGTTAATTACGCTACCGCTTCGCGGTAAAACTTTCTCCTTCTCCAGAATTTCACTTCGTGTCGTGGGTGTTTGTTTTGTTTGTGGTTGCCCATGGATTGTATACGGAGACTGAATAATGCCGTCGCCCGTAGGACGTGGATTAGTCCAAATCCGTATTTACTTAGATTTGGGTTTGGTGTTTTTAGTTTAAGGATACGTTAGCCGCGTTGCGGCTAAGATCAACTTAAACGTTCGTTAAGGATACGTTAGTCCTGTTTGAGACTAAGATCAACTTAATGGGGTGATCCATTTAATATATGGCCGTCGGGACTCGTCGCCTCTCTGACGTCGTTGAAGGATTACAACGACATATGTCAGAGGAGTTCGGAGATGTACCCTTGAACCAAGGTCGATTTGGAATTTTATCGTTCATTTGAGTGTTTAAGGATACGTTAGCCGTATTTGGGGCTAAGATCAACTTAAACGGGACCGTTTAGATCCGGCAAAAGAGCATTAGGAGGCTCTATTGTTCCAGTTTAGGGACGTAGTGGTCCATACTCCCGTTTAGGGATGTGGTGGTCCATATTCCAGTTTAAGAACATGGTGGTCCGTTATTAGTTTAGGGACGTTTCGGTCCAATATTAGTTTAGGGACGTTTCGGTCCAACGCCAGTTTAGGGACGTAGTGGTCCGTTATTAGTTTAGGGACGTTTCGGTCCAATATTAGTTTAGGGACGTTTCGGTCCAATGCCAGTTTAGGGACGTAGTGGTCCGTTATTAGTTTAGGGACGTTTCGGTCTGATATTAGTTTAGGGACGTTTCAGTCCGATATTAGTTTAAGGACGTTTCAGTCCACATTGATGTGTGGTCGTTAGGACCCGTCACCTCTTTGACGTCGTTGAAGAATTACAACGATGGATGTCAAAGGAGTTCGGAGATGTACCCTCGGACCGATTGTAAATTGATTTAGTAGAGCAATTTTGCTCAGTCAATTTAATTTAAGGACTTATGGCCAAAATTGGGCTAAGTCCAGTTGAGAATATCCAACGTTTTATCTGCTTTTGCAGAGCATTTTTATTTGGGCCTTGCCCAGGAAGGATGCCAAGCATCAATTTTGTTTTGGGCCCTGCCCTTTATAATGATGCAGAGCATCAATTTCATTTGGGCTCTGCCCTTTATTGCTTTGCAATTTATTTTGGCCTGTTAGGTCTTTTCTGATTTGGGCCTAACCCTTCAAGTAATGTATTGCATTTGTACAAAGAACTGAGAATCTTTGTAGATTCAAGAAGTGCAAAGCACTTTTTATCCCTTGATCTAAATTTGGATCAAAGAAAAACAAGTTTTTTCTTGTTTCAGAGAACCAAAGGTTCATAGCAAGTGCAAGGCACTATTTTTTATTATTTTTATTTATTTATTTATTTATTTATTGAAGATCACTGATCTTGTTCTTAGATCAATGATCTATTCCTAAGAGAATTTTATCTTATTTTAAAGGTTTTTTACCTTTTTTTTTATTCTCAAGGAGTTTTCCAGAGTTCTCTTCTCTTCTTGTTTTTTATCCAGATGTCTCTATGATTTTGAAATGAGGCCTGGGGTCCTTTTTATAGTGCTCATAAATTAGTTAGATTTGTTACATAAATCTTTTTCTGAGTGATTTGGGGAATTTTTCCCACCGTTGGATCTTTGATCCAAAGGCCCCTGCCTTGTACAAGAAAATCTTCATGTTTTAACAAGATTTATTCTGTTTTGCGCAAGAATCCCTAGTGCGTGACACGTGTCGCGCAGCGAAGCGCTTGCGCAGCTGCGCTTGCGCACCTGCGCAGACACGTGTCGCGCAGTGAAGCGCTTGCGCAGCTGTGCGTGCGCAACTGCGCAGACACGTGTCGCGCAGTGAAGCGCTTGCGCAGCTGCGCAGACACGTGTCGCGCAGCTGCGCAGACACGTGTCGCGCAGTGAAGCGCTTGCGCAGCTGCGCAGACACGTGTCGCGCAGTGAAACGCTTGCGCAGCTGTGCTTGCGCAACTGCGCAGACACGTGGCGTGCAGTGGTGCGCTTGCGCAGTTGTGCTTGCGCAACTGCTCAGACACGTGTCACGCAGCGCAGCGCTTGCGCAACTGAGCGTTTCTTTTGTTTTTTCTAAGAGCCTTGCTCTGATTGGACGTACTGCCTTGAGCGTTGTGCTGGCGTGTCAACTTCTGACACGTGGCGCGTTGCGCGCAGCGCAAAGAATCTGAAGCGTTGCTTCATTCATTAAAGTTTAAATTTTCAAAGCAAAGCTTTATTTCTGATTGGGGGAAGATGAAGCGTTGCTTTATCTCCCGCCTTGGAATTTGAACAGAGCTTTGCTCTAATTTGGGTAAACAAGTTGGAATCCGCAAACTCCTTAGACATCGCATGCCTAACCAAATGAATTCCTTAGACATCTCATGCCTAACAATTATAAACCCGTCATTTTAGTCTCATTATCGAAAACTCTTTTCAATATCAAGTCGGGCAATTCAACAAGATTCCCGACATCCTGATCGAATGCTCGTCGCAAACTTTAGTAGACGGCCGCACCCCCGGATGCCGTCGACGAAGTGCACTAAGGCAGAACACCGCTGCCGCGAGCACCCGAACGGATGCTTTTGGCGATGGGGTTCTCCTACAGTCACTTGGTCGGGGCTATAGGGCGTGGCTGTCTATTAAGTTTACCCGGCGAGTATCCGCGTACTCTACATGATTGCGACGGACTTTTGATCACATCAAAATCCCGTGGCAACCGATCATCTGAGACTTAACTGCTAGATTTATAACATTCAAATTAGTTATCTCATAACTACTTGTGGATTCCAAATATTGTATCACAATCCAGATAAATAGACAATGTTAAACTTTCCGATCGAATAAACAAACACCCAAGATTTCCCAAATAGTTCTCAACACTTGAAATTAGTTTAAAAACATCCATCATATGCCACAGTACCAATGGTCCAGCCGTAGAAGGGTCAAACCAACGCCTCACATGTGGCAACGCCGTACTGCCCCAAACCCTAAGGTTTAGAGGCGGTTCAGACGGTCACATAATCGAGTTAAGGTTTGTGTTCTTTTAGAGGGTCCACCGCGTTACTTGCACGACTTAGAACGTTCTTTAACTACGGAAAAATCCAACATTTGGAAATTTTCCGGCAGGGGTAAAAGTGAGTTATTGATATCCGTTTGAACATTTTAATACTTTCTAAATTATCCGGAAAACAGAACGAAATTAAACTTTCCGATCGAATCAACAAATACATTAAAAATCCCCAGAATACTCAACACTTGAGTAAGATTAAAAATACCCAGAATCATGTACAAGTACCTACGGATGTACTGTGCCAAAAATCTAACCCTAATTCTACTGTGCTGCCGCGGAACAGCCGCGCAAGGCATGGTATTGCCACGGTTCCGCGGCGCTTTAGTGGAATTTTGGTGTCGTTTTTCACAGTAATTCTTAGAATTCCCTGCTGATTTTTTTTGAGTATTTTTAATGCACAAAAAAATCACATTTTTACAAAATTTCCAGAGAGGGGGTCAAGTTCGATGTTTCAGGGTTCGATCGGAGTTTTAACTTCGTATACAGTCTATAAGGCATCAACCATGCCCGATTTAAAATTTAGACGTGCCGAACAACCCAAAGCTAGGATCTTTGCTAGATTATTAGGGTTAAACATGCAAGTAAACATCTTTACAACTAAGAGAGAGGGATTACAACCTTTGTAGTCCGTTTCTTCACTTCATAAGCTCCGAGTAGAAGTCCCTTCGCCGCGATCCATGATCTCCCGGACTCTTGAGAGGCTCCACAACCCGAATGATCCATGCTTGCTTGTAGTCTTCCATTTCAAAGATGATCTACCTTGAAGTTTCTTTAACTCAAGCTTCTCACTCTCTAATGAAGTGAACACCCTAATCTAATTGGCTAGATTAGATGAGGATGATGAATTAGGATTTATGCTCTCTTTTTTTTATCAAATTCTCACACTAAATCATCACTAAAGAAAAACCTAGAAAGCTTTTGTGAGCTCAAGGAAGAAGAAGAAGAAGGAATTCCTTTTGTGATGAATAATGAAAAATTAGTTAATCATTACAAATGCAACCATGGTAGATATTGGGAAGGCTAACCATTATAGAGACTTAACCATAGTCAAAGGATTTGGGTTGGGTTAACAATGACTCCACAAGAATACAAAGAGAAAACATAAAGTCAAAGCTTCATGAAGCTTCATGAAAGCTCATGAAAAAGCTAACCCAAATGCTAACCCTAATCCAAACCCTAACTAGGTTAAACTCAACAAATCATGTTGCATTTGTAATCTAACTTGTTACAATATTATATATCACATATACAATATTTAATGTAACAAAAAAAATAATACAATTAACACATATCACATATATATCAATGTATTACCCGGTGAGAAAATGAATCAATAAAGCGAGCCAATATTAGATAATGTAATGCAATATATCATATATATAATTATACATCAAATTATCAAATCAACACTTGATCCGAGAATCCGGCTATATCGAATATAACCGACTAATATATCATGTACCGGTTCTTCGAATCAACACTTAATCCGATGACCCGGCTTATATCAAAATATCACGAGAATATAATACAGTATCCCATATCGTATTATCCTTGGTCCTGCACATATCACATATGTGCCCCTACTCCATTTTTCCAGAGTAAAGAAACCTCTGTGTAGGACTCTAAAGAATCGTCAATACGCCGGCAGTAGGTGATGATCATATCAAACACTCACAAGCTGCAAGCGGTCAGCTAAACGTAACAGCCACCCAGGTATTGAGCGATCAGAAGATCAACAAGCAAGCCTGTACATTCTCCTGTGAATCCAAACAGTAACACTCCCGTACAGTCCGGTCTCTTCGTCTGATATGTTGCATATCTAGTCTAGGGGTGTTATACGTCAGACCCCAGTAACCGATAAGTCGTGTCGATGTGAGGCTCATAACAGGTCGAGAAACTACTGGTAACACTTACTGGTAAATTTCTATATCAGCCCTGGCCAGGGACTTCTAGTTATGGCCAATCGAACACAGCACAACATCAACTCCCTATACCGGGAGAGACGAATCCCCTCCTATCGCTCATTGTCTCCATGTGATTCGGGACTGTACCCAAAAGCTACCATTTTGCATGCCCCATTAGACGTGGTATGATGGAAATCAAAGAACAGTGGGAATCACACAAGACTCTATGACGATCTCGGGTCTACAGACTAACCTGTACCAGTGTCACCGGAGAACTGCCATCTGACGCGAGGTATAATACCATCTGAGAGTTCTCGGCGAGTCCGTCCAGTGTACCCAGTCTCCACTGAGCACCCGTACACCATCCTTGATGTCAAATACCAATGGATATGGGATCATCCATCGCCCATCATATGGGTCAAGATCCGTATACGCTAGTCTACTCTGGTGTATCGATGCCCTGTCTCGATACACCCTCGACTAGGAATAGTTATAGGATGTACTCGTCGACTACCGTGGCCCCACTAGTATGATCTCATCATAGTCCCAGTAGTCGAGTACATATCCTAAGGGCTTTATCAACATGTGAGAGTAAGACAGTAAACTAATATAAGTTAACATGTTAAGATAAAGAGCAACCAGATAGCGTACTATCATGTCGAGCAATAAAGTCCTCCCTATATATGTCCAAGCATCCACTACAATATACATCGTTTGAACAATAATGGCCTCTAGGGCATACATATAACTAACAAAAGCTATCACACAATGATAGTTGGGTCCCGATTCCCACTGATGATAAGGTTTTACTCCTCGGGAGATTTCCACTTCGTCATTAGTTAACCTATTAGGTGTCTAGAAAGTGTTAATGAGTTTACGCCTCTGCGAAAACGGGGTTATTTAATTGGGTCCGTGCTAAAGCACGGAGGACCTCCCTCGGAGTACCAACACTGGCCTGGCTGAATGGTTAGCGAACTTGTAAGGTGTAAATGATCCAGACTAGTTCTCCTTTTAGGGTTTGAAGGAGAATTCGAGGAAACAGTGGGAGCCATCCTGATTAGATAAAGTGATTAACCAATCTAATCTTGATAGAGTGCATGCTGCGTGTTTCTTTTCTCTCTCTCTGGTTACAGCGACCATGACTTGCCTTAAACTAAAACTCAATAACCAAGTTAACCGAACCTTCTTACACACTTTGGCTTTGGATTGTGATGATTCACAACAAAGTCGCATATATTCCTTCTACTGCTACTTTCCGTTTGCATTTCCCCAGAACACTCTATATCACTAGAATGATCCATATTGTTTGGAAATCCCATCATATAGTTACATACGAAGTCGAAAAAATTATTTCAGTCGAGGATGGCCACTGGTTTTGGAGAAATTGAATAGAACTATTCGGTTGTCTCTTCCCTTTACCTTCTCTTAAGTTGCAAGAGCTCCTTGTATTAGGAGAGTACACCTATTACGCTTATTGGTTAGTCTTCTTCCAAATCTTAGGCCGGTGCCAAAAGGTAGGGAAAAAAGAAAACCAGTTAGCGTAAATGTGGTGTACAGAAGATAAGATGTAGATGTAAGTCGAGGTCACATACCACGCGGGTTCGCGGGGAGGCAGAATTTACAAAATAATGATTTTTCTTATTTCGCAACACCGACTTTAACTCCAGGATCTTTACGGAAACCTTAACTAGCTATATCTACTAGGAGGTTCTAACTACTATGTTAGGGTTTATACCTCCTTGTTTACAAGTCCTTTGGGTCTTCTTCACCTCCTCCTATTCTTGAGCTCCTCAAAGATTAGATCATTCTTGAAACGTCGGCTTCCACGTGTTGAAGACGATCCACCCGAAAGTATGTACTTTAATCTCCAACCTCGATACCGAGGTAACTAAGGTACCTAGTTTGCTAAGCTAGGTAGCTTGGAAGATGTAGAGTATCTAATGGAGTATTTAATCTTACTTGGCCCTATGGTTCACAACTCATGTGAGGGATTAGGGTCTTGAGGAAGGAGTGAAAAATGGAGAGAGAAAGTGAAACTACAAATGAGCTAAGGTCTTGGCAAGTGAAGAATGGCTCACTCATTATCTTACATGAAGCATGGATTATTTTCCAATTGAAAATAGCAACCATGCTTCAATAGTAAACAAAAACCAATAAACAAATCTAATAAGCCATGCTTCACCCCATGCAACAAATATCTCCAATTTCCACCTCATTAATCTATTTTTCAAAATAGATAAATCCAAATAATCAGGTATCTCCTTCTAGAAGCATGTCTTGTGAAATTACAAGAATGCCCTCACCATATATACATACCCGTATTCGTATTCCGAAAAATATGAATACAATGAGAATATAATAATCCAATAATATAATACTAGAATCCGGCTTAAACCAAAGCCCACTAGTATTATCCGTCCAAACAACATCCGTGTAGCCAGTACACGTTTGTGATCGGAACCCTACCGAAAAACCATACGGCCTCTACATCGTTTCGCCCGAAGCAGGGAAACGCTCTGTTTGGGACTCTAAAGACTCGATAGTACACTGGCAGTGGGTTTAACCATAAGTCCGTCAGCACTATTAGCTGCACGTAACAGCTACCCAGGTATCTGCCGATAAGAAGGCCGATGAGCAAACTCATCCGAACTCCTACTGAGCCTATTTGTGACAATCTCCGTACAGTCGGGTCTGTTCGTATAAGATACTCGCATATCGGGCCTAGGGGGATGGAAACCGTCAGACCCCTAATAGCGCAATAAGTCGTGCCGGGATAGAGCCCAATACACCCTGAGAAACTACTGGAGTACCTACCAGTAAATCTCACTTGCCTTTGCCAGGGACTTTGTGTAATGGCTTTCCGAACACAGCGTGATATCAACCCCCAATACCGAGAGAGACGAATCCTATCTAACCGCTACTGCCTCCAAGTGCTTTGGGACTGCACCCAACTACTACCTGTTTGCACGACTCCTTTGAGCCATGGTAGGGTTGTAATCTAAGTACAGTAGGAACACACTCGAGATGAATAGTGATGTCAAGTCAACGGACTAACCTGTACTCATGCCACACGGGAACTGCCACGTGACGATAGGTATAATACCAACCAGCAGTTCCCAACGAGTCCATCCAATGTAACTCATAACCCAATGAGCACCTGTATACTATCTCCGGTACGACATACCAATGGCTGTGGGACAGACCATCTCCCCTGCTGGGATGAGAAGCATATACACTAGTCTACTCTGGAGTATCAACGCCCCGTCTCAATAATCCTACGACTAGAGACCTGTATAAGGATGTGCTATAGACTACCCAGCCCCCACTAGTGTGACTGCCATCACAATTCTAGTAGTCAAGCAAAGATCCTAAGGGCTCTACCAATATGTATTAGCGATATGTTAAAAGAAACTTATACACATATTGAGGTAGAATCAAACCAAGTAGTATACTACCATTTTGAGAAAGACTGTTATTATATCTGTGTATATCCCAAGCTTCCAAAATATAATATACAATCTAGTACTATACAATAATGGTCTATAGGGCATATATCACTAACAATCTCCCACTTGCACTAAGGCCATGTATTGGCATATCGCAGACCTATCATCTCAATTAGTCTCTCGAACTGTGTCTGAGGGGTGGCCTTTGTGAGTAGATCTGCTGTGTTGTTCTCTTGTCTCTACTCTCCACACCCCGATCTCCCGGTGATCAACGATCTCCCTGATCAGGTGGTATCGTCTCAAGATATGTCTGGACTTCTGATGGGTCTTGGTTCCTTCACTAAATCTATAGCCTCGTTATTGTCACAATACAGAGGTATTGGATCAACAATGGATGGAACCACCTGAAGTTCTGTAATGAACTTCCTGATCCAAACTGCTTCTTTCGCGGCGTCACATGCAACGATATACTCCGCTTCCATCATAGATTCAGCAACGGTGTCTTACTTGGAGCTCTTCTAACAGACCGCCCCTCCATTGAGGGTAAAGATATAACCCGACATGGACTTAGAGTCATCCTTGTCACTCTAGAAGCTAGAGTCGGCGAAGGCTTCGATATGGAGGTCTTCACTGCCGTACACCAAGAACATCTCCTTAGTCCTTCTCAGGTACTTGAGAATGTTCTTAACTTCTGTCCAGTGCTTCTCCGCCGGGTTTGACTGATACCTGCTTACAACGTTCAGTGCGTAAGCTACATCTGGTCTGGTACACAACATCGCATATATTATAGAGCCTACCACAGAAGCGTAGGGTATAATAGTTATGCGATCCCTTTCCAAATCAGTCTTGGGAGACATCTCTTTAGAGAGGGTGATTCCGTGATAAGCCGGTAGATTACCGTGCTTTGAATCTTCCATACTATATTTTTTCAGTATGGTGTCGATGTACCTTGACTGTGAAAGTCCCAATATCCTTTTAGATGTATCACGATAGATCTGGATCCCCAGAATGTAGGAGGCATCACCTAAGTCATTCATGGAGAAACTTTGTGACAAGAATCCTTTGACTGATTGTAGCAAAGGAATGTCATTAGCTATCAGGAGAATGCCATACACGTACAAGACGAGGAATACCACAGTTCTCGCTGCAATCTTACTATAAATATATGGTTCATCTGGATTTTTGATAAAGTCGAATTCCTTGGTCGTCTCATCAAAATAGATGTTCCAACTCTGCGATGCCTGCTTTAATCCATAAATGGATTTAAGAAACTTGCACACTCTTCCGGTGTTCCCACTCTCTATGAAACCCTCCGGTTAATCTATATAAGCGCACTCTTCCAAATTTCCATTAAGAAAAGTGGTCTCTACGTCCATCTGCCAAATTTCATAATCATGGAAGACAGCAATGGCAAGAAGGATCCGAATGGATTTGAGTATGTTGGGGTCAAAAATTACACCCCAGTTGACCAAGTCAAAACCAAGGTTAACTCCAAGTCAAGTGGGCCCGAGCCCAAACCCAAGTCAAGACCAAGCATGGAAGGGGCCGGCTCCTTGCCAAAAAGGAGGCAATAAATTAGTCTAAATGTAATTTTTAGAAATAAATATATGTAAAGTGGGCAGAAAGCTAAAATTTTGTAAACCCCATGGCTTATGTGCAAAAAAGAAATAAGCACATAAGGCAACTGCCATTTGGCAAAGCCCAATGGGCTATATGTAAAGTGTGTAGCCTATATAGGCAAACATGATGAAAATATCTATGACAACTTTTCCATTCTCTAAAATTCTAGGGTTTGTACCTCCTCCTCCTTCCTCAAGGTTCTAAACCTTCTTCTTTTCTTTTGAATTAAATCAAGAGTTTAACTCTTCTTTTTCGAAAAATAAATAGTTTTTCACCATAAAACCCTTGAAGGAGAGCTCTGATCTGCCATCAAATCCCTAAAAGGGGAGATTTTAAGTCTCACCTACCCTTTTTCCCCTAAGATCCAGCCCATAGAGAGGAAGAAGAAGGATACCCATCTCCAAAAATCCCCTTCCGGGGAGGATCCGAGGCTCAAAAGAAGATCCAGAGATTTCTAGGAGTTTAACTCCATTGAAGATCCATTGGAGTTTAACTCCATAAATCAAACCCCTTTTTAGGAGTTTAACTCCAAATCTATACATAATCTTTGTTAGGAGTTGAACTCCACAAACCCATTTGAAGTTCCACTTCTAACCCAGGGGCTAAGCCTCTTTTTCGCCGGTGTTTCCAATGGTCGCGTGCCGCGCACGTGACCCGCGGGCGTCCAGCGGTCGCATGCATGACACGTGACCCGCGGTCGCTAAGCTCCCACGTGCGCCTCACGTGACCCGCGGGCGCCCTGCACCCACGCGCTGCGCATGTGACCCGCGGGTGCCCGGCTCCCACGCGCTGCGCACGTGACCCGCGGGCGCCCGGTGCCCACGCGCTGCGCACGTGACCCATGGGCGCCAAGCGCCCACGTGCCATGCACGCGTTTGAGACGCTACTCACCCCTCATTTTTCATGCACTCCACACCCAAAACATGTCCCCCATTGGAAATTTTTTTTCTAACGGGGCGCTACCCCTCACCCCGCAAGGGGGCTGTGTTGGGAATTCACCCACGCATGCAAACACGTATGTTTTGGAAATGGGTAGGTTTTAAGAAATGGATGCGCACGCGAGCTTGTTCTTGTTTTAAAATTTATAAACCGCAAGTGCACGGCGCGTTGTAGCAAGCCGACAAGTACGGGTCGATCCGCACGGAATTGTGTATTAGTTCTTGTTGTTTAAGGTTCAACTAATAACGAATTGGTTGGTTTGTCACTAAAAGAAAAAGAATATGAAAACAAGATAACAAAGAAAACAAGTTAAGAGAGAAGTGGTTGTGGCTTTGGCTCGGAAGGTCGAATCACGACGATTCCTTCGACGCTCCTTTGATCATGAGTTGTCCGTCCTTATGTCGATCCCGGCGTGAAGCATGACTCGTCAAGGCGGTAGCGAGGCACAAGTCATCAAGTTGCTGATATTCAACGAAAACACGAAACGAGTCCGTTTTGTTCACTTACCGTTTGTATGTCCAAGCTTAGAGTATCACACTAAGTACGAGGGTTAGCAAGCATACCACAACATCAAAAACACAAATTAGTGAATGAAAGCAAATGATTTTAGTGTTGAGTTTGCGAAGTGTTTTTGATAGTATATAGTATATGAAACCAAGAGATTTGTCGAGTCACTTAATCACAAAATACCATATCTAAACCTAGCAACCTTAACACTAAATTGATTTTAACTTAAACATTGAAATGGGGAAAGGGAGTGAGTATGGTATATGAGGAGGTTACAAAGTAACCGTGTTTCAAAATACCATACCACATCAATACATAAACAATCTTTAAGTTAGAATCATATATATAAGCACATTTAAACATTAACAAGAGGAGGAGGAGGCAAAGCCTTTCATCTCATTTCCTCACCATTACCACAACCAAAGATATTAGTTAAGCATGATAAAAAGAAAAGCAAATAATAAAAAGAAGCAAGTAATAAAAGCATTATTATTAACACTTGAAGTTGAGGTACAAGATATTGGTAACTTGTTCAACCTCTATAATGAAGCTCTCAAGAGAAAGCTTCAAGAAGGAAGAAGAAGAAGAGACCAAGTAAAGCTCACACAACTCTCAAGCCTAAACCAAAAACAAAAGAAAACAAAAGAATATGAATATACATATATGGTCCCTTTGGCTCTAATATGTTCTGGTATTTATAAGCCCAAAACCTGAATAAATAAACAATAAAAATAGGATGATGTAACCTAAATAAAAGACCAGAAGAAAAATGGGGACAAACGGGGCAAGGGGGGCCGGCAAGATCGGATATATTGGGTGTGTCGCCGGTCTTGGTCCGAGCAATGAGGCTCGTATTGATGTGGTGGTCTCGTGTCAACTCCAACATCGTCCTGGTGCTGTTTGATTTGTCTATAATAACCTGGTTTGCATTCAGAGATTTGGAAGGAAACTTAAAGATAATATCACATCAAAACTTTTTGCATTTATTACCCATGTCCCCCCACTTGCACAAGACATCATTTGTGTGTGCCATGGGCAGCCCCCCATGGTCCATGCCAAAGAGTTGTGTGTACACTTGTATTGTGTTGGACCAAAATTGTGTGCACACATTTATTTGCAAAAGAACTCTTTGGATATCGGTCGGTTTCCTGTTCTGATTGCAGTGTTGTCCGTGATATTGAGTGTGTTTCCAGTATTTAATCACGAATACCTGTAAACTGTAATTACTGAGAAGACACTGATTAATAGTACCGATATATAACAAAACAGATAATGAATGAGCGGTATTAAAATGCAGTTTTCTGTGATGAACAGGGTGCTAGCCCCTTTGACCCCCAGATCGCTATCCGGGTAGCGGGACCCCCGTAAACTCTGCGAGGCCCCAGATATATCCAAAGCCCTTTCAAAACACAACACACCAATACATCACATTGAGTTCGCATGACCAGTTTGATCCGTCAATCGGAGGTTCTCTCACTCCAAAATTGAGGGCTAATTAACGACAGCTTAGTCTACGGCTGCCGGAGATTCGGATTCCCACATTCAATAAACCCCGGCCTGTCCTAAGCAAGGGAAATCTGTAGTACGCCTGACAAGCGCGTGCGTATTCCCATCTCAATGGGGTGACGAAAAACACCCTACAGAGCATAGTCACTGGAGAAAAGGTTTCATCATAGTCCAAACGAGGTCTTTGATGAAAACCTTTTGCAAAAAGTGTAGCCTTATAGGTTTCAAACTTTCTATCTACACCAATCTTTTTTCTGAAGATCCATTTGCAGCCTATGAGTTTTACCCCATCTGGAGCAATGTCCAAAGTGCATACTTTGTTGGTGTACATGGACTCCATTTCGGTCCACATTGCATCCAGCCATTTTACCGAGTCTCTGCTCTGAATGGCTTACTGGAAGCTAGTTCGCTCATCATCGTTGATGATGCAATCCTCTCTATTCCCGTCTATGAAAAAACCATAGTATCTCTCGGGCGGATGAGACTGCCTACTATTCCTACGGAGTGGCGCGGGGATGTCCGGTTCTTTCGAAACTTCTGCTTCCACCATGCTTTCAGTAATAGCTTGTTGTTCTAGAATTTCTTCCAGTTCTATTGCGCTCCCACTTATTTCTTTTTCAAGAAATTGAGTTTCCAAAAAGTGGGCATGCCAAGAAACAAAGACCTTTTGTTCCTCCGCTTAATGGAAAAGATACCCCATGGTGTTCTTTAGGTATCCCACAAACTTACACAGTACTGAGCATGCCTCGAGCTTGCCCGCATGCTGCTTTTTTACAATAGCTGGACATCTCCATATCTTTAGATACATAAGATAGGGTTTCTTCCCACTCCACATCTGATTTAGTGTGGTAGGCACTGACTTAGTAAGAACCTTGTTCAAAAGTTATGCAGGTGATTCTAGTGCATAACCCCAGAAGGATCGCGTTGACTCAACGTTACTAATCGTCGAACGTACCATATCCAATAAGGTTCGGTTCTGCCTTTCTGATACACCATTGTGTTGAGGTGTGTATGGAGGAGTAAGCTGAGAGAGAATACCATTCTCTCTTAAGTAATCTAAGAACTCGGCACTTAAGTATTCACCACCTCGATCAAATCTAAGTGTCTTGATACTTTTGTCTGTTTGTTTTTCCACTTCATTCTTGTATTCCCGGAATTTCTCAAAGGCCTCGGATTTATGTTTCATCAAGAATACATGTCCATACATTGAGAAATCATCCATAAAGCTAATGAAGTAGGAATAACCACTTCTTGCATGTGTAGACATTGGACCACACATGTCGCTGTGTATGAGTCCCAAGAGCTCGCTTGCTCTTACCCCATGTCCAGTGAATGGAGTCTTTGTCATCTTTCTTTTGAGACATGATTAACAAGTTGCATAAGACTGATATTCAAATGGATCCAAACATCCCTCTTTATGTAACTCCGTCAACCATGTTTCATTGATATGACCCAGTCTACATTGCCATAAGAAATCCTGATTTAATTATGGAGACTTTCTTTTAAGTGTGTTCTGGACATTGAAAACCCGAGCTAGATTTAATACGTATATACTGTTTATCTAGTGTACCTAACCCAATCAAATCTTGATTAAGGTGGATATGGACGACATCGCTTACAAATGTAAAATCATAACCTTCTTTAGATAGTAAAGATACAGAGATGATATTACATACCAAACTAAGTACACACAAACAGTTACGAAAAATCAAAATCTGCCCACTTGTCAATCCTAGGTGATATTCCCCTACGGATACAGCATCTACGCTCATTCCGTTAGCAACCCTGAGAGTCATATGACCTGCCTTGATAACTCTACGGTTTATCAGAGCCTGTAATGAATTACAGATATGAGATCTTGATCCGGTATCTAGTACCCAGGAAGTAGAGTTAATTGACAGACAGTTTTCAATCATCAACACACCTGAATCCGAAGCCACAACGTGCTTCGAATCCTGGTTTCTGGCTTTCCAAGCCCTGCAGTCCTTCTTCCATTACCCTTTCCCGTGACAATAGAAACATTCCTCCTTCCCTACTGCCAGCCTCGAAACTTTTGCCCTGTCCTTTCCCTCTGCTTTACTGACACCGCCTTTCAGCTTGGTGGAGACCTTCTTCTTCTTCCCCTTGGCTTTCGCCATGGATCTAGAAGAGGAAGATTCCCCAATAAGCAGAGCGGGTGTCTTCCTGGATTTCTGTTGGTTGCCCTCAGCGCTCCTCAACATGTTGAGGAGTTCTGGAAGTGAAACTTCCATCCCTTGAATGTTGAAATTCAAGATAAACTGGGTATAGGTAGAAGAGAGGGACTGTAGAATCAAGTCAGTATATAACTCGTTCTCCAATGTGGTCCTAAGGTCCGCAAGCTCTTCAATATAGCTAATCATCTTAAGAATGTGGTCCCCTACAGATGACCGGACAGCTAACCTCGCCTGAAAAAATTTCTTTGAGGTATCATATCTTGCGATACGAGATTGCTCTCCATATAAATCTTTGGAATGGAGGAAGATGGAAGCTAAGTCCATCTTCTCGTGCCGCCACTGGTGTTCATTATGCATTGAGGCCAACACGAGGCACTTGGCTCTCCCACCGTCTATTTCCCATGTCTTACGCATTTTAACATCCATGCCGGTGGAATTTGGAGCTGAGACGGCCGGGGAATTGATAGTAAGGAGGTAGCCCAGCTTTTCATAGGTAATGGCCATCTGGACATTCCTTAGCCAATATTTATAGTTTGGCCCAGTCAATTTATTATTATCTAGTAGTAACTTAAGCCCGGTCATTTGGGTCGCTGCAATTAGGAGAGAGAGAAGAAACACTCAGTATGATGCTCTTGCAAGTTTAGATTAGTTATTAGTCTATCTAAACAGGATGGATCCCTTTGTTCCTCGAATCCTCCTTCAAACCATAAAAGAATAATTAATCAGGATTAATCTCACCCTACAATTCTTGCTTAACATTTCGGCCAGGCTATTGTTGGTACTTCGAAGGAGGTTTTCCAACGCTTTCGTGAAGTTCCTTAATTACATAACCTCTTTTCCCTGGAGGCGTAGCCCCGCTAACACCGTTCTAGCCACCTACTTGGTTTATCACATTGATTGTTTAGTAAAAAAATCTCCCGAAGAGTAGCGGATACTCATAGTAGGATCGGGATCCAAATATCATCGTGTGACAACCTTAAAGGAATCCTACCAAAATCATCACACTCCAAATGGAATGCAACTCTAGCAAGTTTCATTTTCCTTTGAAACTCCCGATGTGGATTTTTGCCCCACGCGCTTATGACCTTGACGAAGGTCAACATATCATAAGACGCAAGTCAAGTTCTACCCGTCATTATCCAGGTTAATTTAAACCCATCCGTACAAACCCTTGACGAAGGACAAAATAGCTGTACGACTATCCCAAATTAACGCATCTATCTATGCTACAGATGAATACCCAGCAGCTACCAATCACTATGCCTTGGCGAAGGTCAAAATACATAGCTTGAATACTACTGAATACCCATCTGAAATGACGAAGGGCTACAGATAGTTTTGGCGAAACTGTGAACGTAATGAACTTGATATAGTCGAAGGAAGCATGATAGCTTTTAAAAGGAGTGGTTTAGGCTATGCCTTTAAAAGTTGTTTTTCAAGAAAATCGAGTGGTTTTGAAATTGTTCCAACGATTTAAACTTTGGTTTGTTTTCCTTGCATTAATCAATATTAATGTGGTCCCATCATTTAACTCTATCATTACAGAAAAGAAACGAAAATATAACGTACGCTTATGCCATCCGCATTCGCCACGGGGCCCCGTCATGCACCGTTAGGTTACTTAACTAACAGCAGAGCGGGGGCTGGACTAGCGCTGGTGCAAAACATAAGCAACGTTTATTATTATTATTATTATTATATATATATATATGTAGAGCCTTGTTAGTGTGGAAAGGTGGAAATCAAAGCACAGTGGGAATCACACGAGACTCTATGACGATCTCGGGTCTACAGACTAACCTGCACAAGTGTCACCAGAGAACTGCCATCTGACGTGAGGTATAATACCATCTGGGAGTTCTCGGCGAGTCCGTCCAGTGTACCCAGTCTCCACAGAGCACCCGTATACCATCTCTGATGTCAAACACCAATGGATATGGGATCATCCATCGCCCATCTCATGGGTCGAGAAGCGTATACGCTAGTCTACTCTGGTATATCGATGCACCGTCTCGATACACCTACGACTAGGGAGCTTGAAGGATGTACTTATGGACTACCATGTCCCCACTAGTATGATCCGCATCATAGTCCAGGTAGTCAAGTACACATCCTAAGGGCTTTACCAACATGTAACTATAAGACAGTATAAAGAGACAAGTATACATGTTAAAGTAAAGAGCAACCAGATAGCATACTATCATGACGAGCAAGAAAGTCCTCTCTATATATGTCCAAGCATCCAATATAATATACATCATCTGTATAATACCGGCCTCTAGGGAATACATACAACTAACAATATATATATATATATATATATATAGCCATTCATCTCACATAATAATAGGCATTCCAGATCACAGATGAATATATTGGATATACTAGGAATTCCGTGTTTCGTTTTAGCCTAGAACGAAAGACGGATTCCACGGTCGTGATCAATAGCCAAACCCCACCCTAGACCCCTACGGGTGCGGCAAACTACTCGCCAAATTCTCGAAGTGAAGCAACCTCCCTCAATAAAATGAGTAGGCCACTCGACGCTTCAAGAACCCGGTAGTTTGTGCTCCCCACCTTGGGTCTATCTTTGGTGCTAGAAAAAGTAAATGAAACAATACAACGGTGGCTACAACCTCAATTCGGATGTGCCCCGCAAAAATAATATTACATCAATTTACAAATTTACGTGAATGAAAGAAAAGAAAACACTCTTCTTACATCCCCCTGCTATTCATCCACGACGATCCAATACTTCATATATATAAACCATCATAATACAGATATGTGCAACCCCTACTAATCGATATATAGTGATTAGCAGACGTTTAGAAGCACATATATCATCACAGAATCATATATTAGCTAAGACTTTAGAATTTCGATCGATAATACTTATCCGTGTTTACCCAATGCAAAAACCAATACACAAACAATCTGGGTAAAAACCAAATATACCAAAAATCATAATTCCAAGAACCAAAACCAAATTGGGAGCAACTCGGCCACAACTCGGCAGCGGATCTGTGGCCAAATGACCTATTTGGCGGCGGTTCCGCCGCAAAGTTGATGAGTTAGGTGCTCAAACTTTTTTCGAGGTCTTAGAAATGCCTGCATGTATTTTTAAGGTCACTGAAATAATTTTTTGAACAATTTTAAAAAATCGACAGCAAGCATATCTCGGAAATTTAATTTCGGGTATTTTTCCGTCGATCGAAGTTCTAATCACTTGCTAACTAGCTAGTTAATGTTCAGTAGGCTCTGATACAACTGTAAGTCGATATTGCGCACCCCGCGGGATCGCGGGGAGTCGGAATTTACAAAAAACAAGTTTTCTTACTTCGCAACACCGACTTTAACTACAGAATCATTGCGGAAACCTTAACTAGATATATCTACTAGGAGGTTCTAACTACTATGTTAGGGTTTATACCTCCTTGTTTACAAGTCCTTCGGGTCTTCTTCTCCTCCTCTTCTTGAGCTCCTCGATGATCGGATCGCGCTTGAAATGTCGGCCTCCTCGTGTCGAAGACGATCCACCCGAGAGTATGTACTTGAAGCTCCAACCTTTAAACCGAGGTAACTAAGGATCCTAGTTTGCTTTGCTAGGTAGCTTAGAAGATGTATAGCATCTAATGGAGTATTTAATCTTACTTGACCCTATGGTTCACAACTCATGTGAGGGATTAGGGTCTTGAGGAAGAAGGAGAGAAAAAATGGAGAGAGAAAGTGAAACTACATATGGGCTAAGGTCTTGGCAAGTGAAGAATGGCTCACTCATTATCTCACATGAAGAATGGATTATTTTCCAATTGAAAATAGCAACCATACTTCAATAGTAAACACAAACCAATAAACAAATGTAATGAGCTATGCTTCACCCCATTCCACAAATATCTCTAATTTCCACCTCATTAATCTATTTCTCAAAATAGATAAATCCAAATAATTAGGTGCCCCTTTCTAGAAGCATGTCTTATGAAATTACAAGAATGCCCTCACTAAATATACTGTTGGGTTACACTGACGCCCTGGCCATTATCCGTGACCGTTATCGGAACAAAATTTTTTCTACAATTAAAATTGGCGCTAGAATAACCCGTTAACCGGATCTACTATAAACCTTACTAGCATGCAAAGGAGTTCTATCTACAATGATAGAAGTTTATATCTAAAGGATCAAGTCCTTCGGGTCTTCACTCCTCTCCTTTAGGTCCTGGAAGTGTCTACGGATCGCGCTTGATAGTCGGCCTCCTTGCGTCAAAGATGATCCACCCGAGAGTGTGTACCTTGAGCTCTGACCTCTAAACCGAGGTAACTAGGTTACTTAGTATGCTAATCTAAGTAGCCTAGAGGAAGTAGAGAGTGATGATGGATTGATTTGTTTCTATTTACCCTAGGTTTCTTAACATGAGACATTTAGGGTTTGAGGTAGAAGAAGAGAGCTTGGAGGAGATGAGAGTGTAGTGTTATCACGAATGAAGAAGGGCTAAGTTTTGTGAATCATTGAATCATAACAATAATTCACCAAACAATGAATCAAACATACTAGAATAGTAACCCATGAGTCACTAAGTGAGTCACCAAGTAGCCATGCTTCATTAAATGCATACACAACACTTCATACCTCTACCTCATTAACCATTAAACATAAATGGTTAAAACAAATAATGAGTTGTCTTCTTCTAGAAGCACCCTTATAAAATTACAAGAATACCCCTCACCGTATATACATACCCGTATCCGTATTCTGAAAAATACGAATAAAAATAGACGAAAATAATCTAACAATATAATATTAAGACCCGGCTTAAACCAAAGCCCATTAGAATTATCCGTCCAAATCATGATCCGTGTAGCTAGTACACTATATGATCGAACCCCTGCCGTAAAACGATACGGCCTCTACATCATTTTGCCCGAAGCAAGGAAACCCTCTGTGTGGGACTCTAACGACTCGACAGTATGCTGGCAGTGGGTTTAACCACAAGATCTTCAGTGGTACAAGCTGCACGTAACGGCTACCCAGGTACCTGTCGAAAAGAAGGCCGACGAGCAAACTTGTCCTAACTCCTACTTAGCCTATCCGTGACAATCTCTGTACAGTTCGGTCTCTTCGTCTAAGAGTACAGTCCGGTCTCTTCGTCTAAGAGTATCGCATACCGGGTCTAGGGGCGGCAAACATCAGACCCTAATAACCCGATAATTCATGCAAATACGGCACAGGACCAATCCGGGAAACTACTGATCAACCTATCAGTAAATCCCAACTGCCTTGGCCAAAGTCTTATGGTCCTAACCAATCGAACACAGTGCGATATCGACTCCCGATACCTGGAGAGACGAATACCTGACAATCACTCGCTGCCTCAATGTGGCTCGGGACTGTACCCAACCAAAACCTGTTTGCATGATTCAGTAGAGTCGTGGTAGGGTAGTGATCAAAGCACAGTGGGAACTTACATGAGACAAATGACGATCTCATGTCCTAAGACTAACCTATACACATGTCACATTAGAACCGCTATCTGACGATAGGTATAATACCATCTAGAGGTTCTCGGCGGGTCCGTCCTGTGTAGCAACACCTAGTGAGCACCTGTATACGATCTTAGGTGCATCAGACTAATGGCCGTGGGACCAACCATCGCCCCTCCTCGGGGTTTAGAAATGTATACACCAGTCTACTCCGGAATATCGATGCCCAGTCTTGATACTCGCACGACTAGGGACCTTTTAAGGATGTGCTTATGGACTACCCAGCTTCCACAAATATGATCGCCATCATAATGCTGGTAGTCAAGCAAGATCCTACGGGACTTATCAACATGTAACTTCCATATGTAATAACGAGTAAAACATATGCACATGTTTAGATAAAATCAAACCATAATAGTAAACTACCGTATCAAGTCTTTATCAGTATGTGCAAGCAGGATAAAGCATCAGAAGAAACAAACACACATATCATGATAAAGACAACTCAAATAATATACTATATAACTGAGCAAGATTGTCATGCACATACATATCCCTAGCATCTACATGTATACATATACAATAATGGCCTCTAAGCCATACATATCTAACAATCTCCTACTTGCACTAAGGCCATATATTGGTGTACCGAGTACCCAACGTCTGCTCTAGGGCCAGCTGTTAGCGTATCGCATACCCAACATCTCAAAAAGTCGCTTGAACCACGCTTGAGGGAGGGCCTTCGTGAATGGATCCGCCATGTTGTCTTTTGTGTCCATTCTCCGCACCTCGATCTTCTGGCGATCAATGATCTCCCTGATTAGGTGATACAGCCTCAAAATGTGTCTGGATTTCTGATGGGACCGTGGTTCCTTCGCTAAAACTATAGCCCCATTGTTATCGCAATACAGAGGTATTGGATCAACAATGGACGGAACTACCTGAAGTCCAGTAATGAACTTCTTCATCCAGACCGCTTCTTTTGCGGCATCGTTCGCGGCAATGTATTCAGCCTACATCGTCGAGTCTGTGATGGTGTCCTATTTTGAGCTCTTCCAACTCACCACCCCTCCATTGAGGGTAAACACAAAACCCGTGACATACTTGTTATCATCCTTATCACTCTGGAAGCTTGAATCGGTAAAAGACTTGACCTTGAGGTCTCAATTACCGAATACCAAGAACATCTCCTTAGTCCTTCACAGGTACTTGAGAATGTTCTTCACTGTTGTCCAGTGGTTCTCACCTAGGTTTGACTGATACCGGCTCACCACGCTAAGCGCGTATGCTACATCTGGTCTTGTACATAGCATCACATACATTATAGATCCTACCGCCGAACCGTAGGGTATAGTGCTCATGCGAACCCTCTCCTCATCAGTCTTGGGAGACATCTCTTTGGAGAGGGTGATTCCTGTTAGTATATATGCCCTAGAGGCCATTACTATATCATACTAGTTTGTATATTACATAATGGAAGCTTGGGATATTCACAGTTGTATAGACAATCTTGCTCAAAATGGTAGTATGCTACTTGGTTTGTTTCTACTTTAATGTGTACATGTGTTTCTTTTAATATATCACCTATATACATTAGTGGAGCCCTTAGGATCTTTGCTTGATTAGCAGCGTTATGATGGCAGTCACACTCGTGGGGGCTGGGTAATCCACAAGCACATCCTTATACAGGTCCCTAGTCGTAGGGCTATCGATACTCCGGAGTAGACTAGCGTATGTGCTTCTCATCCCAGCATGGGAGACGGTCTGTCCCACAGCTGTCAATACGTCGTACTTGAGATAGTATGCGGGTGCTCGTTAGGTTACGAGTACACTGGACAGGACTCGTCGGGAACTGTTGGTTGGTACTATACCTATCGTCAGTTATCAGTTCCCAGGTGACATGAGTATAGCTTAGTCCGCTGACTTGACACTGTCACTTCGCCTCGAGTGTGTTCCCACTGTACTTTGATTACTACCCTACCACGGCTCAAAGGAGTCGTGCAAACAGGTAGTAGTTGGGTGCAGTCCCGAAGAACTTGGAGGCAGTGACGGTTAGACAGGATTCGTCTCTCCCGGTATTGGGGGTTGATATCGCGCTGTATCTAAGAGAGCCATTACACAAAGTCCCTGGCCAGGGCAAGCGAGATATACTGGTGGGTTTCCATTGTTATCTCAGGGTGTTCTGGGCTACACTCCGACACGACTTGTACCGCAATTAGGGGACTGACGTTTACCGCCCCCTAGGCCCGCCATGCGATATTCTCAGACGAACAGACCAGACTGTACGGAGACTGTCACATTCAGGCTCAGTAGGAGTTCAGATGGGTTTCACCTCGTCAGTCTTCTTATCGGCATCTACCTGGGGGCCGTTACGCACAGCTAGTGCCGCTTGCGGTCTGTGGTTAAACCTACTTCCAGCGTAGTGTCGAGTCTTTAGAGTCCCACACAGAGAGCTATTCGCCTATAGGCATAAAGAGTAGAGGTCGCATGGTTTTGCGACAGGGTTCGGTCACATCCGCGCACTTGTGCACGTTTAGTGTCCTGGCAGTTATTACTTGCGGGCTTTGGTTTAAGCTAGATCCTAGTATACGTTTTGGGATTGGTTTTATCTCGTTTGTATTCGTGTTCCCCGGAACGCGGATGCAGGTGTGTATGCACGGTTGACCGAGACAGAGGCAGAGAATTCTCATTAGGGTTGTTGACTGTTGACTTTTTCTAAACCCTAATGAGAACAGGAAATATGATTAGTAATAAAATTAATTAAGTATTATTGTGCCATGGTTGGGTTTAAAGTTTGACTTTGTTGACTTGTTGACTTTGTTGACCGGTTGACTAGCTTGGACTTGCTGACCATCATCATTACAATGGCTATCATTTCATGGCTTAGACTTTTGCTTGCTTGTAATTCTTTACAAAATGAGTGCATGATATGATAATGCCATTGACATGAACCATCACATAATACTCAATTATTATTATTATTATTATCATTTTGGATTATGAGAGAATGGTTGCAAAAGTCTTCACTCATTCTATCATTTGCACTCTCTCTCCATTGCTCTCCCTCTTCCTCTAGCTCAAGGAAAAAATCTCTCATGTGTTGAGAACCATTTGCCTTGGATATAAAACCCAAAACACTTCTCTACTCATCCTAGTGTACAAGGTCTAGCAAGCCAAGTATTCTAGTTTCCTCTAGATTGAGGTTGGAGCCAAAGGTAGAAGCTTTCGGGTGGATCCATCATCGGCACAAGGAGACGACGAGGTGAGGACGATACGACCACCACAAGGAGTCGAAGAGAAGGAGTTCAAGTTAAGATATAACCCCTAACATAGTAGTTAAACTCTTAGTTAGGTTGTTAGATAGTTTGTTTAGCAAAGATCCGTTTTTAGAGTCCATGTTACCTCCACCGAAAAAATCGTTTTTCACCGCTTCCGCATCCCTGAAAGAACCGGGACGGGTAACGTGGACTTACAGTGGTATCAGAGCCTAGCAAAACACTATCTAGCATGTTAGCAAAGTAACTAGAAGTTCGATCGAAAAGAAAATCACAAGACACGCCCGGGACATGTACTTTTTGTCGATTTTTTTACAGCTCAAAAAACTATTTAACACACCTAGAAAATCGTCTCAGGGTTTTATTTGAACACAGCAGAAAAACGAGCCAACGAACCGACTAACTCACCGCGGAACCGCGGCAAGAAGAGCTTCTTGCCGCGGATTCACGGCCGAGTTGACTCGGCCGTAGATCGTTTTTACTGCAGTGTGTTCTCTGTGCTGTTTTGGGATTTTTACAATATGTTTTTTCTGCGCAGATTTTCCAAAAAACAAAATTTGTTTTTGGGGTGGTTAAAAATTCGTATTTTGATCGAACTTCTATAGACTTTAGCTAACGGGTTATATCTGTGATGTGATATATGTATTGAACGTCTGCTAATCGCTATACGTCGATTAGTGGGGGTTATACATATCTGTGATCTGTAATGTTGATGGTTTGTGTATATGAAATCGTTGGATTGTCACGGATGAATAGCCGGGGGGTTGTGAGATGAGAGTTTTCTTTATCATTCAATTCATGTAATTTGTAATTGATGATAATATTTATATGGCCGCACATCCAGGATGAGGTTGTAGCCGCCATTGTTTAATTTCTTTTACTGTTTTTGATCCTAGGATAGACACAAGGAGGGGGTGCAAAAACTACCGGGTACCTCGAAGTGCCGAGTGGCCTACTCACGTTGTTGAGGGAGGTTGCTTCACTTCGGGTATTTGGCGGGTAGTATTCCGCACCCGTAGGGGTCTAGGGTGGGGTATTGGCTATTCATTGCGACCGTGTAATCCTCTTTTCGTTACAGGCTCGAACGAATCGCGGATTCCTAGTATATCCAAAGTATTCATCTGTGATCTGGAATGGCTATCATTGCATGTGACGAAGGTATATATCTATATATGATATCTATTTAGGCGTTGCTTATGTTTTGCATCCGCGCTAGTCCAGCCCCCGCTCTGTCGTTAGTTAAGTAACCTAACGGGTAATGACGGGGCCCATTGGCGAATGCAGATGGCATAAGCGTACGTCATATTTTCGTTGTTTTCTGCAATGGTAGGATTAAATGATGGGACGCATTAAATTAATGCAAGAAAATAAACCAAAGTAAAGTCGTTGGACCAATTTCAAAAAACCACTCGGTTTCTTTTCAAAACCCAACTTTTAAACGCGGAGCTTAAGCCACTCCTTTTAAAAGCTATCTCGTTCCATCGATTGTATAAAGTTCACTACGTTCACGGTTTTGCCAAAACCATTCGTAGCCCTCCGTCATTTCACATGGATAGTCAATAGTATTCAAGCTATGTTTGTTGGCCAAAGTCAAGTCATAGTGATTGGTAGCTATTGGGTATTCATGTGCAGCATAGATAGATGCGTTGGTTTGGGACAGTCGTACAGCCTTGTTGGCCAAATTCAAGGATAGGTACGGGTGGGTTCAAATTAACCTGGAGAATGACGGGTAGAACTTGACATGTGACTTATGATTTGTTGGATAAAGTCAAGGTCATAAGAGCATGGGGCAAAAATCCACATCGGGAGTTTCTAAAGAAACCGAAACTTGCTAGCGCTGCATACCATTTGGAGTGTGATGATTCTGGTAGGATTCCTTCAGTTTTGTCACGCGATGATATTTGGATCCCGATCCTACTGTGAGTATATGCTACTCCTCGGGAAATTTCTCACTTAACGATCAAGCTATAAACCAAGTAGGTGTCTAGAAAGGTGTTAGCGGGGCTACGCCCCCAGGGAAAAGAGGTTATTTAATTAAGGAACTTCGCGAAAGCGTTGGAAAACCTCCCTCGAAGTACCAACACTGGCCTGGCTGAACGGTTAAGCAAGTATTGTACGGTGAGAATGATCCCGACTAATTCTTCCTTTTTGGTTTGAGGTGGGATTCGAGAAACAGTGGGAGCCATCCTGTTTAGACAAATTAAAAACCACTCTAAACTTGCAAGAGCATCATGCTAAAGTGTTTCTTCTCTCTCTCCTAATTGCAGCGACCAAACATCATGACCGGACTTAAGTTACTACTAGATAAAAACATATTGACAGGGCCAAACTACAAAGATTGGCTCAGGAATGTCAAAATGGCAATCACTTATGACAAGTTGGGGTATCTCCTTACCACCAAAGAGCCCCCTATCCCAGGTCCCAAAACCAGCGTCACGGATAAGGAAATCCGTAAGACCTGGGAAATCGACTGCGCGAAGGCCAAGTGCCTCGTGCTTCCCTCTATGGACAATGAACATCAGAGGAGGCACGAGAATATGGACCTTGAATCCATGTTTCTCCATACAAAAGAACTGTATGGGAGCAATCCCGTATCGCCAGATACGAAGTCTCGAAATAGCTGTTTTCGGCGAGGTTGGCCGTCGGATCATCGGTAGCGGAACACGTGCTTAAGATGATTGGCTATATTGAAGAGCTCGCGGACCTTGGGACCACGTTAGCGAACGAGCTCTATACTGACTTGATTCTCCAGTCCCTTCCTTCCACTTACGCCCAGTTTATCCTGAACTTCAACTTGTAAGAAAAGGAAGTTGAACTTTCAGAACTCCTCAACCTGCTGAGGAGTGCAGAGGGCACCCTCCAGAAAGTAAGGGAAACATCCACTTTGTTTGTTGGAAGATCTTCCTCTTCTAGGTCCAAGGCGAAAGCCAAGGGAAAGAATAAGAAAACCCCCACCAAACCAAGGGGCGGTGTTAGTAATGTGGAAACGAAGGGAAAGGCAAAAGTAACAAAGGTAGAGGGAAAGCTTGTGGGAAAGGAAGAGTGCTTTTACTGTCACAAGAGTGGACACTGAAAAAGGGATTGCAGGGCTTGGAAAGCCAGAAACCAGGACCCGAAGCAAGTTGCGGCTTCGGCTTCAGGTGTGTATGTTAATGAAAACTGTCTATCAATAAACTCAACTTCCTGGGTTTTGGATACCGGATCAGGATCTCATATCTGTAATTCTTTGCAGGCACTGAGAAAGCGTAGGGTTTTGAAGGCAGGTGATATGACCCTCAGATTTGCAAACGGAGCTGGCATGGATGCTGAGTCCGTTGGGGACTATCACCTGGGATTGTCAGATGGACACGTTTTGGTTTTGCGTAATTGTTATTTTCTACCTAATTCAACTTGTAATATCATTTATGTATCTTTATTATCTAAAGAAGGTTATGAATTTGCATTTGTAAGCAATGTTGTAAACATTCACCTTAATCAAGTTCTGATTGGGTCAGGTACATTAAGCAATGGTATATACGTATTAAACCAACCACAGATTTTCAATGTCCAGAATACACACAAAAGAAAGTCTCCAGAAATCAATCATGCTTTCTTATGGGATTGTAGACTGGGTCACATCAATGAGAGATGGTTGACGAAGTTGCATACAGAAGGATATTTGGATCCGTTCGAATATCAATCATATGCAACTTGTCAATCCTGTCTCAAAGGAAAGATGACAAAGACTCCATTCACTGGACATGGAGTAAGAGCGAGCGAGCTTTTAGGACTCGTACACAGCGATATGTACGGTCCAATGTCTACACATGCGCGAAGCGGTTTTTCCTACTTCATTACTTTTACGGATGACTTTTCAAGGTACGGATATGTCTTCTTAATGAAACATAAATCTGAAGCTTTTGGAAAATTTCAGGAATACAAGAATGAAGTAGAAAAACAAACAGGCAAAAGTATCACGACACTAAGATCTGATTGAGGTGATGAATACTTGAGTGTCGAGTTCCTGGATTACCTAAAAGAGAATGGAATTCTCTCTCAGCTTACTCCTCCATACACTCCGCAACATAACGGTGTATCGGAGAGACGGAACCGAACCCTATTGGATATGGTACGTTCCATGATGAGTAATGCTGAGTTGCCGCGATCATTCTGGGGATATGCACTAGAATCAGCTGCATACCTTTTGAACCGAGTTCCAACTAAGACTGTGCCTACCACACCATATCAGATGTGGTATGGGAAGAAACCCTATCTTAAGCACATTAAGACATGGGGATGTCCAGCTTTTGTCAAAAAGCAGCATGCGGACAAACTCGAGGCACGCTCAGTACAGTGCAAGTTTGTGGGATATCCAAAGAACTCCAAGGGATATTTCTTCTATTGCGAAGAGGAACAAAAGGTTTTTGTTTCTCGTCATGCCAATTCTTGGAAACTGAGTTTTTGGAAAATCAGATAAGTGGGAGCGCAATAGAACTGGAAGAAATTCCAGAACCACGAGCTATTACTGAAAGCTTAGTAGAACCAGAGGGTTCGAAAGATCAGGACATTCCTACGCCGCTCCGCAGGAGTAGTAAGCAGTCTCATCCGCCTGAGAGATACTACGGTTTTCTCATAGACGGGGATAGAGAGGATTGCATCATTGATAGTGATGAGCCGACTAACTTCCAGCAGGCCATTCAGAGCGTTGACTCGGTAAAATGGCTGGATGCAATGCGGACCAAAATGGAGTCCATGTACACTAACAAAGTATGGACTTTGGACGTTGCTCCAGATGGGGTAAAACCCGTAGGATGCAAGTGGATCTTCAAGAGGAAGATTGGTGTAGATGGACAGGTCGAGTCCTATAAGGCTAGACTTGTTGCAAAGGGTTTTCGTCAAAGACCTGGTTTGGACTATGACGAAACCTTTTCTCCAGTGGCTATGCTGAAATCCATTCGGATCCTTCTTGCCATTGCTGCCTTCCACGATTATGAGGTTTGGCAGATGGACGTAAAGACTGCTTTTTTAAATGGAAATTTAGAGGAGTGTGTCTATATGGACCAGCCAGAGGGTTTCATTCAGAGTGGGAGCAGCGGAAAGGTGTGCAAGTTGCTTAAGTCCATCTATGGACTAAAGCAGGCATCGCGGAGTTGGAACATCTGTTTTGATGAGACGGTCAAAGAATTTGGCTTTATCAAAAATCCAGATGAACCACGCATCTATAGGAGATTTGTAGCAAGAACTGTCGTATTCCTCGTTTTATACGTGGATTACATTCTCTTGATAGAAAATGACATTCCTATGCTACAATCTGTCAAAGGGTTCTTGTCACACAGGTTCTTCATGAAAGACCTGGGTGATGCCTCTTACATTCTGGGGATCCGGATCCATCGTGATAGATCCAAGAGGATATTAAGACTTTCACAGTCCAGGTACATCGACACCATACTGAAAAGATTCAGTATGGAAGATTCCAAGCGCGGTAATCTACCGGCTTGTCACAGGATCACCCTCTCCAAAGAGATGTCTCCCAAGACTGATTTGGAAAGGGATCGCATGTTTATTATACCCTATGCTTCTGCGGTAGGGTCTATAATGTATGCGACGTTGTGTACCAGACCAGATGTAGCTTATGCACTAAGTGTGGTAAGCCGGTATCAGTCAAACCCTGGAGAGAAGCACTGGATAGCGATAAAGAACATTCTCAAGTACCTGAGAAGGACTAAGGAGATGTTCTTGGTGTATGGCGGAAAAGACCTCCAGATCGAGGCCTTTCCTGACTCCAGCTTCAAGAGTGACAAGGATGATTCTAAGTCCATGTCGGGTTATGTCATTACCCTCAATGGAGGGGCGGTGTTTGGAAGAGTTCTAAACAGGAAACCGTTGCTGACGCGACGATGGAAGCGGAATATATCGCTGCTGCTGATGCCGCAAAAGAAACCGCCTGGATGAAGAAGTTCTTAACGGAACTTCAGGTGGTTCCATCCATTGTTGATCCAATACCATTGTATTGGGACAACAACGGGGCTATAGCTTTAGCGAAGGAACCCAGCTCCCATCGGAAGTCCAAACACATCTTGAGGCGGTATCACCTGATCAGGGAGATCATGGGTCGCCAGGAGATCGAGGTTCGGAGAGTTGCTACGGAAGATAACACTGCTGATCCACTGACGAAGGCCTTACCCCAGACTCAGTTCGAGCGGCTGATCGAGATGATAGGTCTTCGATACGCCAGTACATGGCCTTTGTGCAAGTGGGAGATGGTTAGTGTATATGCCCTAGAGGCCATTATTGTATCATACTAGTTTGTATATTACTTAATGGAAGCTTGGGATATTTACAGTTGTATAGACAATCTTGCTCAAAATGGTAGTATGCTACTTGGTTTGTTTCTACTTTAATGTGTACATGTGTTTCTTTTAATATATCACCTATACACATTAGTAGAGCCCTTAGGATCTTTGCTTGATTACCAGCGTTGTGATGGCAGTCACACTCGTGGGGGCTGGGTAATCCACAAGCACATTCTTATACAGGTCCCTAGTCATAGGGCTATCGATACTCCGGAGTAGACTAGCGTATGCGCTTCTCATCCCAGCATGGGAGACGGTTTGTCCCACAACCGTCAGTACGTCGTATTTGAGATAGTATGCGGGTGCTCGTTAGGTTACGAGTACACTGGACAGGACTCGTCGGGAACTGTTGGTTGGTACTATACCTATCGTCAGTTACTAGTTCCCAGGTGACATGAGTACAGCTTAGTCCGCTGACTTGACACTGTCACTTCGCCTCGAGTGTGTTCCCACTGTACTTTGATTACTACCCTACCATGGCTCAAAGGAGTCGTGCAAACAGGTAATAGTTGGGTGCAGTCCCAAAGAACTTGGAGGCAGTGACGGTTAGACAGGATTCGTCTCTCCCGGTATTGGGGGTTGATATCGCGCTGTGTCTAGGAGAGCCATTACACAAAGTCCCTGGCCAGGGCAAGCGAGATATACTGGTGGGTTTCCAGTGTTATCTCAGGGTGTTCTGGGCTACACTCCGACACGACTTGTACCGCTATTAGGGGACTGACGTTTACCGCCACTAGGCCCGCCATGCGATATTCTCTGACGAACAGACCGGACTGTACGGAGACTGTCACATTCAGGCTCAGTAGGAGTTCAGATGGGTTTCACCTCGTCAGTCTTCTTATCGGCATCTACCAGGGGGCCGTTACGCACAGCTAGTGCCGCTTGCGGTCTGCAGTTAAACCCACTGCCAGCGTAGTGTCGAGTCTTTGGAATCCCACACAGAGAGCTATTCGCCTTTAGGCAAAAAGAGTAGAGGTCGCATGGTTTTGCGACAGGGTTCGGTCACATCCGTGCACTTGTGCACGTTTAGTGTCCGGGCAGTTATTACTAGCGGGCTTTGGTTTAAGCCAGATCCTAGTATACGTTTTGGGATTGGTTTTATCTCGTTTGTATTCGTGTTCCCCAGAACGAGGATGCGGGTGTGTATGCACGGTTGACCGAGACAGAGGCAGAGGATTCTCATTAGGGTTGTTGACTGTTGACTTTTTCTAAACCATAATGAGAATAGGAAATATGATTAGTAATAATATTAATTAAGTATTATTGTGCCATGATTGGGTTGAAAGTTTGACTTTGTTGACCGGTTGACTAGCTTGGACTTGTTGACCATCATCATTACAATGGCTATCATTTCATGGCTTAGACTTTTGCTTGCTTGTTATTCTTTACAAAATGAGTGCATGAAATGATAATGACATTGACATGAGCCATCACATAATACTCAATTATTATTATTACGATCATTTTGGATTATGAGAGAATGGTTGCAAAAGTCTTCACTCATTCTATCATTTGCACACTCTCTCATCCAAGCTCCCTCCATTGCTCTCCCTCTTCCTCTAGCTCAAGGAAAAAATCTCTCATGTGTTGAGAACCATTTGTCTTGGAGATAAAACCCAAAACACTTCTCTACTCATTCTAGTGTACAAGGTCTAGCAAGCCAAGTATTCTAGTTTCCTTTAGATTGAGGTTGGAGCCAAAGGTAGAAGCTTTCGGGTGGATCCATCTTCGGCACAAGGAGACGACGAGGTGAGGCCGATCCGACCACCACAAGGAGTCGAAGAGAAGGGGTTCAGGTTAAGGTATAACCCCTAACATAGTAGTTAGACTCTTAGTTAGGTTGTTAGATAATTTGTTTAGCAAAGATCCGTTTTTAGAGTCCATGTTACCACCATCGAAAAAATCGTTTTTCACCGCTTCCGCATCCCCGAAAGAACCGGGACAGGAAACGTGGACCTATAGTGGTATCAGAGCCTTGCTAAACACTATCTAGAATGTTAGAAAAGAAACTAGAAGTTCGATCGAAAAGAAAATCACAAAACACGCCCGGGACATGTACTTTCTGTCGATTTTTTTACAGCTCAAAAAATTATTTAACACATCTGAAAAATCGTCTCAGGGTTTTATTTGAACACAGCAGAAAAACGAGCCAACGAACCGACCAACTCACCACGGAACCGCGGCTAAAAGAGCTTCTTGCCGCAGATCCGCGGCCAAGTTAACTCGGCCGTGGATCGTTTTTACTGCAGTGTGTTCTTTGTGCTGTTTTGGGATTTTTACAATATGTTTTTTCTGCCCAGATTTTCCAGAAAACAAAATTTGTTTTTGGGGTTGTTAAAAATCCGTATTTTGATCGAACTTCTATAGACTTTAGCTAACGGGTTATATCTGTGATGTGATATATGTATTGAACGTCTGCTAATCGCTATACGTCGATTAGTGGGGGTTATACATATCTTTGATCTGTAATGTTGATGGTTTGTGTATATGAATTCGTTGGATTGTCACGGATGAATAGCCGGGGGGTTGTGAGATGAGAGTTTTCTTTATCTTTCAATTCATGTAATTTGTAATTGATGTAATATTATTTATATGGCCGCACATCCGGGATGAGGTTGTAGCCGCCATTGTATAATTTCTTTTACTGTTTTTGCTCCTAGGATAGACCCAAGGAGGGGGTGCACAAACTACCGGGTACCTCGAAGTGTCGAGTGGCCTACTCACGTTGTTGAGGGAGGTTGCTTCACTTCGGGTATTTGGCGGGTAGTTTTCCGCACCCGTAGGGGTCTAGGGTGGGGTATTGGCTATTCATCGCGACCGTGTAATCCGCTTTTCGTTACAGGCTCGAACGAATCGGGGATTCCTAGTATATCCAAAGTATTCATCTGTGATCTGGAATGTCTATCATTGCATGTGACGAATGTATATATCTATATATGATATCTATTTAAGCGTTGCTTATGTTTTGCATCCGCGCTAGTCCAGCTCCCGCTCTGTCGTTAGTTAAGTAACCTAACGGGTAATGACGGGGCCCCGTGGCGAATACGGATGGCATAAGCATACGTCATATTTTCGTTGTTTTCTGCAATGGTAGGATAAAATGATGGGACGCATTAAAATAATGCAAAAAAATAAACCAAAGTAAAGTCCTTGGAACAAATTCAAAAAACCACTCGGTTTCTTTTCAAAAACCAACTTTTAAACGCGGAGCTTAAGCCACTCCTTTTAAAAGCTATCTCGTTCCATCGATTATATCAAGTTCACTATGTTCACGGTTTTGCCAAAACCATTCTTAGCCCTCCGTCATTTCACATGGATAGTCAATAGTATTCAAGCTATGTTTCTTGGCCAAAGTCAAGGCATAGTGATTGGTAGCTATTGGGTATTCATGTGCAGCATAGATAGATGCGTTGGTCTGGGACAGTCGTACTGCCATGTTGGCCAAAGTCAAGGATAGGTATGGGTGGGTTCAAATTAACCTGGAGAATGACGGGTAGAACTTGACATGTGACTTATGATATGTTGGCCAAAGTCAAGGTCATAAGAGCATGGGGCAAAAATCCACATCGGGTGTTTCTAAAGAAACTGAAACTTGCTAGCGCTGGATACCATTTGGAGTGTGATGATTATGGTAGGATTCCTTCAGTTTTGTCACGCGATGATATTTGGATCCCGATCCTACTGTGAGTATATGCTACTTCTCGGGAAATTTCTCACTTAACGATTAATGCTATAAACTAAGTAGGTATCTAGAAAGGTGTTAGCGGGGCTACGCCCCCAGGGAAAAGAGGTTATTTAATTAAGGAACTTCGCAAAAGCGTTGGAAAACCTCCCTCGAAGTAGCAACACGGGCCTGGCTGAACGGTTAAGCAAGTATTGTACGGTGAGGATGATCCCGACTAATTCTTCCTTTTTGGTTTGAGGAGGGATTCGAGAAACAGTGGAAGCCATCCTGTTTAGACAAATTAAAAACCACTCTAAACTTGCAAGAGCATCATGCTAAAGTGTTTCTTCTCTCTCTCCTAATTGCAGCGACCAAACATCATGACCGGACGTAAGTTACTACTAGATAAAAACATACCGACAGGGTCAAACTTCAAAGATTGGCTCAGGAATGTCAAAATGGCAATCACTTATGACAAGTTGGGGTATCTCCTTACCACCAAAGCTTCCTTTGTCCCAGGTCCCAAAACCAGTGTCGCAGATAAGGAAATCCGTGAGACCTGGGAAATCGACTGCGCGAAGGCCAAGTGCCTCGTGCTTGCCTCTATGGACAATGATCATCAGAGGAGGCACGAGAATATGGACCTTGAATCCATATTTCTCCACACAAAAGAACTGTATGGAGAGCAATCCCGTATCGCCAGATACGAAGTCTCGAAAAAGCTGTTTTCGGCGAGATTGGCCGTCGGATCATCGGTAGCGGAACACGTGCTTAAGATGATTGGCTGTATTGAAGAGCTCGCTGACCTTGGGACCACGTTAGAGAACGATCTCTATACTGACTTGATTCTCCAGTCCCTTCCTTCCACTTACGCCCAGTTTATCCTGAACTTCAACTTGCAAGAAAAGGAAGTTGAACTTTCAGAACTCCTCAACCTGCTGAGGAGTGCAGAGGGCACCCTACAGAAAGTAAGGGAAACATCCACTTTGTTTGTTAGAGGATCTTCCTCTTATAGGTCCAAGGCGAAAGCCAATGGAAAGAAGAAGAAAACCCCAACCAAACCAAGGGGCGATGTTAGTAAAGTAGAAACGAAGGGAAAGGCAAAAGCAACAAAGGTAGCGGGAAAGCTTGTGGGAAAGGAAGAGTGCTTTTACTGTCACAAGAGTGGACACTGGAAAAGAGATTGCAGGGCTTGGAAAGCCAGAAACCAGGACCCGAAGCAAGTTGCGGCTTCGGCTTCAGGTGTGTATGTTATTGAAAACTGTCTATCAATAAACTCTACTTCCTGGGTTTTGGATACCGGATCAGGATCTCATATCTGTAATTCTTTGCAGGCACAGAGAAAGCGTAAGGTTTTGAAGGCAGGTGATATGACCTTCAGAGTTGAAAACGGAGCTGGCATGGATGCTGAGTCCGTTGGGGACTATCACCTGGGATTGTCAGATGGACACGTTTAAAATCCGACTCATGACTAAAACGATACACGAATCCCACATAGGTCAAAACAAATGGTTGCTTTCACGAATCAATCCAAAAACCCTCGACATCGGCGTACAAACGCCGATTGATCAAGAAAAAAACCAAACGTACCAATCATGGCTTCACAAATCATTAATTATATATGAAATAAGGTTTAACTCATCAAAATATTAAAATCAAACAAATCGTTTTATTTTCCAAAACCTAGTTAACACAAATTCCCATTTCGGTTCAAAACTTGATGTTTTAACTGATCTACAAATTTTAGTGATTTAAATGGCCAAAATGCTCATTAAATAACATAATTAGGTCATACAAATCACTTTCACAAATTAATCTCATCAATTTGTATAAATTCCAAATTCCTAGTTTGCAAAAATACCGATTTTAACACTTTTTAAAGCAAAAAATCACAATTCACCAATTAAGCTTGGTTTTGCATGATCTAAGTTGCTAAACAACAAATAAAAATGTTAATACAGTCATCAAAACCTTAATTAGATTTTAAATCACCCATTTGCAACTAAAAGCTAAAACCTAGTTTGCTTAAAAATCTTAATTTGGACTTTTTAGATGCAACAATTTACAAATTATCTTCTAGATTAGGTTTAACATTTCATTAACATGTTAATCTCCACATCAAGATCAATACCCAATGAAGAAAACCCTAATTTGATTTACAAACCCTTTTCTTGAATTTTTCCAGACAAGCAATTAAACCTAATTAAACACCTAATTAGCTTCAAAACGGTATGATAGCAACAATTAAGTAACTAAGCAATAAACAAACCATGGAACAAGGATTTATACCTCACAAAACTTGAATCAAACATCCAACCTAGCCTCACAAACTTGCTTCTTGCTCCAAGATCCATACTAGAATAGGTCAAGGAAAAATGGGTAAGAGCTGCATTTGGGTTTTAGCTTGATTTGTGATGGAATTTTGGAGGTTTTTGATAGTTTTTTGATGAGGAAATGAGAGGAGAAAATTGGGGGGCTGCACTTGGGGAGGGATCGGCCAGAAATGGGGAAGGATGGGAGTGAAGTGTGTGGGTGTGGGGAGAAAAGTCCAAGTCAAAGAAAGTCCAAGTCAACCCAACCAATACTTATATATATTTACCTTTCTTCTCATTTCTTTTCATTTCTTTTCTTTTAGCCATTCAAGTGGGAAAATGAGGGGGCACTTGGGGCTGCGGATTTGGAGAGGGGAGAGATGGTGTGGGTGAGTGTGGGTGAGGGAAAAAGATAAATGTATTACCCCAATTCCCATTAACACTAATTTCACCGAAAAAGCCTTTTTCTTCGTTATTTTCTAAACCGTTTTGGCAAACCATTTCATTTCAAAAACCATATGATAAAATTTTGTTTAATGTGTTATGATGCAAAAAATTTGTTTCAACTCATTCCAATTTGTAATTTTGCCTAATTAAATGTATTAGTGACGGCTTAAAATAATATTAAAATAATTAATTTCGGAAAAAAATTTCAGAAAATTTGAAATTTCACCAGTGGCTCAATAAACACCAAATACTAGCAATTACATAGCTAGAATATGTATATTTAATTTTAGAATAAAGTTATTTGTATTTTGACTTTTTACAGAAACCCCGCTTATTTTACCGATTTTCCAAAATTTCACCGAAACGATTTTCAAAACGTTACAGTATATGAACTTTGTTGGATCGTCGTTGATGAATAGCCGGGAATGTGAGAAGAGAGTTGTTTTTCTTTCATTCGATGTAAATTGTAATTTTATGTAATATTATTTTACGGGGCACATCCGGGTTGAGGTGGGGTGCACAAACTACCGGGTTCTTTGAAGTGCTGACTGGCCTACTCACTTTGCTAAGGGAGGTTGCTTCGTTTCAGGAATTTGGTGGGTAGTTTTCCGCACCCGTAGAGGTCTGGGGTGGGGTTTGGCTATTCATCACGACCGTGGAATCCGTCTTTCGTTACAGGCTTAAACGAAACACGGTATTCCTAGTATATCCAATATGTTCATCTGTTATCTGGGATGCCTATTATTGCGGAAGACGAATGATTATTATATATATGCTATATACTAAACGTTGCTTATGTTTTGCATCCGCGGTTGTCCTGCCCCCGCTCTGGAGTTAGTTAAGTAACCTAACGGTGTTAGACGGGGCCCTGTGGAGAATGCGGAAGGCATAAGCGTACGTCATATTTTCGTTTCTCTCTATAATGATAGGTGTAAATGATAGGACTGCATTAGATTAATGCAAAGCAAACAAACCAAAGTTGAATCGTTGGAACAAATATTAAAACCACTCGGTTTTTTCAAAATAGAAACTTTTAAAATGCGGAGCTTAAACCACTCCTTTAAAAGCTATCATAGTTCCTTCGATTATATCAAGTTCACTACATTCATAGTTTCGCCAAAACCATTCATAGCACTCCGTCATTTCATATGAATATTCAATAGTATTTAAGCTATGTTTGTTGGCCTTAGTCAAGGCATAGTGATTGGTAGCTGCTGAGTATTCATATGTAGCATAGATAGATGCGTTGGTTTGGGACAGTCGTACTACTTTGTTGGCCTTAGTCAAGGGTATGTACAGGGGGGTTCAAATTAACCTGGACAATAATGGGTAGAACTTGACATGTGACTTATGATTTGTTGGCCTTAGTCAAGGTCATAAGAGCATGGGGCAATAATCCACATCGGGAGTTTCTAAAGAAACTGAAACCTGCTAGTGCTGCATACCATTTGGAGTGTGATAATTTCGGTGGGATTCCTTCAGCTTTATTACACAATGATATTTGGATCCCGATCCTACTGTGAGTATCCGCTACTCCTCGAGAAATATTTCACTTACACAATCAATGCTATAAACCAAGTAGGTGTCTAGAACGGTGTTAGCGGGGCTACGCCTCCAGGGTAAAGAGGTTATATAATTAAGGAACTTCACGAAAGAGTTGGAAAACCTCCTCGAAGTACCAACACCAGCCTGGCTGAAACGTTAAGCAAGTATTGTAGGGTGAGATTAATACTGACTAATTCTTCTTTTATGGTTTGAGGAAAGATTCGAGAAACAGTGGGAGCCATCTTGTTTAGATAAACTAAAAACCAATCTAAACTTGCAAGAGGATCATGCTGAGCGTTTCTTCTCTCTCTCCTAATTGCAGCGACCAGATGACCAGATTAGGTTACGGTTAGATAATAACATGACTGAGTTTTACTATATTGACTGGCAAAGGTTTGTCCAGATGTCCATTACCTATGACAAGCTGGACCACCTTCTTACTACTAAAGCCCCTGCCATCCCAGGTTCAGATTCCACTGTCGCGGATGATATCCGTAAGACAAGGGAAAAAGACTGTGCGAATGCCAAGTGTCTCGTGTTGGCCTCAGTAGATGGTGTATACCAGAGGTAGCACGAGAAGATGGACTTTGTTTCCATCTTCCTCCATAACAAGATTTATATGGAGATCAATCTCGTATCGCAAGATATGAGACCTCGAAGGAATTGTTTCAAGCGAAGTTGGCTGTCGGGTCATCTATAGGGGACCACGTCCCTACAACGATCAGCTGTATTAAATAGCTCAAGGACCTGGTGACCACGTTGGAGAACGAGTCATATGCTGACTTAATTCTAGTGTCCCTACCTTCTACTTACGTCCAGGGGAAGAAAGTTTTACTTCCAGTTGAGGGCACCGTGAAGGAAACCAGGGAGACACCCGCTCTACTTATTGGGGAATTCTCCTCTTCTAGATCCAAGGCGAATGCCAAGGATGAGAAGAAGAAGACCTCTACAAAGCTGATAGGCGGTGTCAGTAAGGTAGAAGAAAAGGGAAAGGAAAAAGTTTGAGGGCTAACAATAGGAAAGGAGGGATGTTCCTATTGTCACGGGAAAGGGCATTGGCAGAAGGAATGCAGGGCTTGGAAAGCCAGAATCCAGAATCCGAAGCATATTGTTGTTTCGACTTCGGGTGTATTTGTGGTTGAATAGTCTCTACATGAGTTATATGAGATATTTTCTCACCCATGGTTAACATTCTATTCTTGATTCATTCACCACTTCATCTTCTTCTTGATCTCTTTTGAGCTTTCTAGGTTTTCTTGAAGTGAAGAAAACGTGAGAAAAATAATTCTAAAGTGAGCAAAATTCCTACTTCATCAATCAACACTAGACTAGCCATTTAGTATAGGTTGTTTGCTTCACTAATTCTCAATTAGTGAAGAGGTAGCTTGAGTTAGAGATTCCTCGACGTAGATCATCTTCGGCCTCGAAGTTCTTCAAGAAAGCTTGTTCCTTTCGCCTAGTGGAGCCTAACGAGTGTCCGAGAGACCACTACTTGGAGCAAAGGGACTACTACACGGAGCTTTAGAACTGAAGGACCGGTCTACAAAGGTTGTATTCCCATTTCACTTAGTGTAAAGATGTTTACATGTTTTAATAACCTAATTCTCTAGTTAGATCCTCGGTTATGGGTTTCTTAACTCTCTAGATTTTTTAAAATTGCATGCTTGATGTCTTAGAAAACATAGCGAGGATGCTAAGGAACCCACAGTGGTATCAGAGGCAAGCCAGAGAATTAGACGATGTTAGTAGAATTACGAAACCGAAACAACTCCGAAACCTCGAAACCAAAACCCTAGATTCTTTCGTTTTTAAAAAGTTCTCTGAAATTTTTTTAAACAGGTGCAGAATGTTACATGTGATGTAATATGAACACCAGAGAAAAATGAGCCCACCCCATCGGATTTTGGCCGGTGAAATATATCAAAAAATCGATATGGCCGGTTTTGTATTGATGTTTGGGCTTCGATTTTCTTTGGTGTTCCAGTCTCTGGTGTTTGGTATTTCAGGTATTGTTTGTTTTTACTAAGATTGCATGTGATGTTATCTTTCTGTAACGGCAATTTGGAGTGTTTCGTATTCGTAATTTTAACATCGTTTTGGGTTTATATATGTGATACAATATTTGGAATCCGCAATAATTAGTTTTGTGAAAACTAATTAGTTTTTTATAAATCTACCAATTTAGTCTCTTTTGATAGATTGCCACGAAGTTTCGATTCGGATCAAAACTCAGTCGCAATCTCGTATAGTACGCGAACGTTCGCCGGGTAACACTACTTGATAGCCACGCCCCATAGCCCCGACCAAGCGACTGTAGGAGAACCCCATAGCCAAAAGCATCCGTTCGGGTGCTCGCAGCCGCAGTGTTCCGCCTAAGTGTGCTCCGTCGACGGCATCGGGGGTGCGTCCGTCTACTAATGTTTCTGATGAGCATTCTATCATATGTTGGGAATCTTGTTGAATTTCCCGATTGGATATTGAAAAGTGTTTTCAATTTGAGACTAAAATGCCGGGTTTATAATGTTAGGCATGAAATTCAGAATATATGATATTCTGGGCTTATGATGTCTAAGGGAATTTATAATGTTAGGCATGAAATTCGGAATATGTGATATTCCGGGTTTATGATGTTTAAGGAATTCATATGGTTAGGCATGAAATCCGAAATATGTGATATTTTGGGTTTATGATGTCTAAGGTGGTTGCGGATTCCAATTATTGTAGTTTTCACTTTCTTTTCTGCGACCGTTAGTGTAATATGTGATGTATCGCCGGTTTCGTTGCTATACGTCAATAACAATTGGGATACGCATATTTACTTACGTTGATGACATGTGATGTTATGTGTTGCTGGGATATGTTATATTGGATCGTCGTGTTTGAATAGCCAGGGTTTTTTGTGTGAGATGAGAGTTTTCCATTTTCATTCATGTAAAAACTTATATGTAATATTCTTTTATTGGGACACTTCCGGGTTGATGATGATGTCACCATTGATGTATATTATTTACTTTTCCGCATTAGGATAGACCCAAGGCGGGGAGCACAAGTAGCCGGGTTCTAGAGTCCAGTGGGAGACCATCTCGAGGAGTCGAGACCGGGTCTCCTAACTGTAGAATTGGCAGGGTCGCTTGCCGCTCTCGTAAGGGTCTAGGAATGTGGGTTTGGCTATTCATCACGACTGTGGGATCCATGTTTTTTACTGGCTTAATTTAAAACATGGACCTCCTAGTATATCCAATATTTCATATGTTGACTTCGGCTGCAATGTTCTATGATGAGATCATATAACTGTGTGAGACAAATGCTTTATATTATATATATGATAAATAATAAATGTTGCTTATGTTCTGCATCCGCACTAGCCCTGCCCCCGCTCTGTTGTTAGTTATCTAACCTATCGGTGCATGACGGGACCCCATAACGAATGCGGATGGCATAAGCGTACGTTATATAAGTATTTTCGTTTCTTTATCTGTGATGCTTAGGAATCATAAATGATGGGACTTCATTAATGTGATTAATGAAAAGAAAAAAACCTAAAGATGTTGTAGAATCCTCTTTCAAAAAGGGTAGCTCTAGTTTTTGCTTTGCATAGTGGTATTCCTTGATGAATATCCAGCACCTCATTCGATGAGGAAAGAACCGAGATCCCTTCACCGGGAGTGACCTCTTTAGAAAAACCTAGCAGATGCTACAACCCACTCGGTTTTGTCTTTTGATTGCTTCTCTAGTTCTTGCTTTGCAGAGTGGTATTCATGAATATCCCGCACCTCATTCGATGAGGAAAGAGCCGAGATCCCTTCACCCACTCAGTTTTGTCTTTTGATTGCTTCTCTAGTTCTTGCTTTGCAGAGTGGTATTCATGAATATCCCGCACCTCATTCGATGAGGAAAGAGCCGAGATCCCTTCACCGGGAGTGACCACTTTAGCGAAACTAGCAAAAGCCTAAAAAACACTCCTTTTCAAATTACTCGATTCTACAATGATATCATGTTCAAAGCATTAAAGGTTTTCATAAAAACCATCTGCAACCCTCCATCATTTTAGGAAGTAGAGTACTTAGTATTCGTGCTATGTTTGTTGACCATAGTTAAGGCGTAGTGTACGGTAGCTAAGTGATGTCTTCCTACACAGCATATGATGCGATTAATTAGGACATTTATATGACTTTGTTAACCATAGTTAAGGGTCTTATGAGTGGGTCTAATTAATCACGAAATGACGGGTAGAACTTGACTAGTGCTTATGATTTGTTGACCATAGTTAAGGTCATAAGTCACTAGGGGTAAAAACCATATCGGGAATTTCAAGAGTTGAAATTTGCAATGAGATTGTATACCTTCTATGAGATAGTTAGATCCCGATACTCACAACGAGAAAAATTTACTCCTAGGAGAGTTTTACACATCACAATTAGTCTATCAAGTAGGTGTCTAGAAAGGTGTTAACGGGGTTATGCCTATGGGAAAACGAGGTTTCTTTTAATTAGGTCCGTGCGAAAGCACGGGAAACCTCTCTCAAAGTACCGACACTGGCCTGGCTGAATGATTGGCGAACTTGTAGGGTGTAATTAATCCCAGCTAGTCTTGCCTTGTAGGGTTTGAAGGAGTATTTGATAAAAACAGTGGAAGCCATCCGGATTAGATAAGATAATAACAAATCTAATCTTGCAAGAGCATACGCTAGTGTTTTCTTCTCTCTCTCCAGATAGCGTGTCACAACACGAAATGGTACGTGACCGGCACTTTAATCATATGAAGTCTATATGTAGGGTTCCTAGGCATCCCAATGAGGTCTCACAAGGCATCAACCATGCCAATTTCAAAAATCTAGGTGCCGAGAAACCCGACTACGGATCGTTTGCTAGAAATCTAGGCGAAAAAGCGAGCTAGTTTACAACTAAACTATAAGATAACGGAAATACAACCTTTGTAGATCCGGTCCTCCACCTCCACGGCTACGAGATGAGGTCCTCTCCTCTGTCCAAATCAAATCCGGGCTCTAGCGTCGGCTTCATCGGAGAACGAGCGGGCAAGGTCGTCGGCTTCGTGCCGAAGATGATCTACGTCGAGGCATCGCTAGATCAAGCTCCACCTTCACCAAACCATGATAACTTGTGAAGGAAACACACTCTACTACTTGGCAAAAGGTAGAGGATGAAGAAATAGGAAGTGGGTAGACTTTAGAAGTGGATTTCTCACTTGTTTTCATCAATCACCATAGATGAAGTAAGCTTCTTCATGTGTAGAAGATGAAGAAGAAGAAGATAATTGTTATGATAAGTTAATTAAAAAGAAAAGAAAATCCATTCTTATCATAAGACTTACCATGGTTAAGTGTAGAGAGAGAACTATAGTTAAGTGGAGTGGTTAGGTTTTAACATGAGACAAAATGGTGACTTAATGAAAGCTTCATGAAGCTTCATATACAAACAAAGAAAAGCCACCATTTTCTCACTCATTTTCCTTTTCCAAATGAATAACTAAATAAACTAAATGAATAAGAAAAATGTAAACCCTAACCACTCATAAAACCATGGTTCAATCTTTACACAAACCCAAGTTTGCATGCATCATCAAACATGATACAAGCAAGTGCACAAAATCATATCGCATATGCAATGCGCACATCCGAGCGAGAAAATCCATTTAAAGTGAACCGATACTAGTTAATGCAAAGTAATATATCAAATATATAATTATGCATTAAATCATTAAATCAACACTTGATTTAACGACCCGGTCATATCGCATATAACCGACTAATATCAACAGTAACAACTTATCGAATCAACACTTGATCCGATAACCCGGCTATATCACATATAACCGATCAACGTCACATATCGCGAGAATCAAATACAGTATCACATACTGGTATCATTCTCGGTCCCGCACATATCTCATATGTGCTCCTATTTCGTTTCGCTTGAGCCAGGAAACCTCTGTGTAGGACTCTAAAGACTCGTCAATACGCCGGCAGCAGGTGATGATCATATCAAACACCCACAAGCCGCAAGCGGTCTGCCAAACGTAACGGCCACCCGGGTATTGAGTGATCTGAAGATCGACGAGCAAGCCCGCTCACACTCCAGTGAATCCAACCAGTAACACTACCGTACAGTCCGGTTTGATTGTCTGATATGTCGCATATCTCGCCTAGGGGTGGTAAACGTCAGACCCTAATAGCTCGATAAGTCGTGTGGATATGAGGTCTATAACAATTCGAGAAACTACTGGTAACACTTACCAGTAAATCTCAGCAACCCTGGCCAGGGATTTCCTGTTATAGCCAATCGAACTCAGCGCAACATCAACCCCCTATACCGGGAGAGACGAATCCCCTCCTATCGCTCATTGCCTCCATGTGACTCGGGACTGTACCCAAAAACAACCGTTTTGCACGCCCTCTTGGACGTGGTAAGATGGAAATCAAAGCACAGTGGGAACCACACAAGACTCTATGACGATCTCGGGTCAACAGACTACTCTGTACCAGTGTCACCGAGAACTGCCATCTGACGTGAGGTATAATACCATCTGGGAGTTCTCGGCGAGTCCGTCCAGTGTACCCAGTCTCCACTGAGCACCCGTATATGATCTCTGATGTCAAACACCGATGGATATGGGATCATCCATCGCCCATCTGTATGGGTCGAGTAGGTATACGCTAGTCTACTATGGTATATCGATGCCCCGTCTCGATATACCCACGACTAGGGACTGTGAAGGATGTACATATGGACTACCATGTCCCCACTAGTATGATCCGCATCATAGTCCAGGTAGTCAAGCACACATTCTAAGGGCTTTACCAACATGTAACAGAGAGACAATCAGTGTATACGTTAAGGTAAAGAGCAACCAGATAGCATACTATCATGTCGAGCAAGAAAGTCCTCCCTATATATGTCCAAGCATCCACTACAATATACATCCTATGTATAGTAATGGCATCTAGGGCATACATATAACTAACAATCTCCCACTTGCACTAGGGCCATCTGATAGCAGTGGTTGTAGTATCTCATACTCAACCATCCCATAAAAGTCTCTCTCTGGGAACAGGCCTTTGTGAGTGGATCCGCTGTGTTGTCCTCTGAGTCTACTCTCCTAACCTCGATCTCCCTGGAGATCAACCATCTCCATGATCAGGTGATACTGCCTTAGAATATGTCTGGATCACTGATGGGACCTGCGTTCCTTGGCATAAGCCACAACTCCATTGTCACATAATGGGAGGAACATAGTTCATCTTATGAACCAATATACACCCAAACAGGCTCTTTGGTAGCATCTTAAGTAGCGATGTATCCTGCCTTAATCGTCTAGTGTGTCACGGTATCTAGCTTGGAACTCTTCCAACATACCGTCCCTTTACTGAGGGTAAAGACAATGCCTGTGACTGACATTCAGTCGTCTTTATCACCCTGGAACCCTTCCAGTGATTCTCCCCAGGATCAACTGATACCTTCTCACTACAACTAGTGAGTAGCCTAACATCCATTTAGATCTATCTCATAGATCCAAAAGCTAGGATTTAGTAGGTATCACTTTGATCCTTCACGGAGAATGTTTGTGATAAACGGAGATTGATTGAGCGTAGCATAAGAAACTCCTTTCTTATCAAGAGTATGTCATCCACGTACTCTACGAGGATCGTCACCATACTCCCTACTACCTTTTTGTTTATACAAGGTTCATCTACCATTTTGATGATGTCAAACTCTTTGACTACTTCATCAAAACAGACGTTCCAACTCCGCGATGCCTGCTTTATCCTATAAAGCATCTTGCACACGTTTCCGCTGCTCCCACTATCTACGAGGCCCTCTGGCTGTGTACTTATAGACTCCCTCTTCTAAAACATCATTTAGAAAAGCTGTCATGACACCCAACCACCAGATAGCGTAGTCATGGTATGTAGCCGTGGCAAGTAGGATCTGAATGGACTTAAGCATAGCTACTTAGAAAAGGTTTCATCATCATCCATACCTGGTCAATGATGTAGACCTTTAACAAGTCTAAGCTTTGAAAGTCTCAACTCTTCCATGTACACCAAGTAATCTTCTCAAGATATACTTGCTCCTGATGGGGATTTAACCCTTCAGATATAGCAACCAAAGTCCATACTTTGTTGGTGTATAAGGATTCCATCTCATATCGCTAAGCATCCAGCCATTCTCACAGAGTCTTACTCCTGATGGCCAGTTCGAAACTAGTTGGGTCATCATCTCATGATGCAATCCTCGCTCCCACTGTCATAGAGAAACCGAAGTATCTCTCAGGTGGGTGAGGAACCCTACTAGATCGGCGGAGAGGCTGAGGTTCGTTGGTAACTATTGAATCCTTTGGTTCTTTCAAATCATCAGCTGCAGTTTGTATAGCTGGAACATTTCCAGTTCTACATAACTGACCTTGCCTCGAGCTTGTCCGGATTTTGCTTTTAGACATAGGCCGGACAACCCCAAATCTTAACTAACTTAAGATATGGGCTCTTCCCTTTCCATATCACATATGAAGCGGTAGGCAACTGATTTGATTTGAACCCTATTCAATAGGTATGCAGCTTCTCAAGTGCATAACCCCTAAAAGGAAATAGGTATCTCAGTAGTACTCATCATAGAGCACACCTTATCATATAGGGTGTGATTGCTCCGCCCTGATATACCATCGTGCTATGGTGTATACGGAGGAGTAATGCTGAGAGAGAATCTCATTCTCCTTTAGAATAATCCAGGATTTCCGTGCTCAAGTATTCTCCTCCCTGATCTCATCATAGGACATAATACTTATACCCTTATTTTTGGTTCTCTACTTCTAACTTATATTCTGTGAATATCTCAAAAGGTTCTGACTTGTGTTTCAACAGGAACATAGGTCTGAATCTTGAGAGATTATTAGAGAATGTAATGAAGTACAAAGAACCAGTCCTGGCACATGTAGACAGGGGACCTTACATACATCAACATGTATCATCCCAAGAGTTTACTAACTCTTTCTCTGTTTCCAATAAACAGGGCTATGGTCATTTTATCTCTGTGACATGACTGGCAAGTTTCACAAGATGTAAATTCAAACTTATTTAAATATGCATCTACATGTAACTTCAGCTAGTCGGGTCACATTGATCTGACCTAGTCTACAATACCTTAAGAAGGATCCGTTCATTTCTGAACTCTTCCTCTTATGTGTGTTCCATATACTAAGAACTGTAGTTTGATTTAGAACATCAACGCTTTTAGATAACGTGCCTGAACCGATCAACTTTTGATATAGGAAATGTTCAAAACATTATCCAACTATACAAAATTTTATCATTTCTTTACTAATAAAGAGATGGATATGATTTTGTATATCAGGTTCGGTATCTAATAACATTCGTTCAGAATCAATGTATTGGTAATACAGGGTGACAGTGACCAACAGACTTGGCTGCAACACTTGCCCCATTTTCCGCCTCATGAAACTTATCACCCGTTCTCAGTTCTCTACCTTTCTGTAGCCCTATGTAACAGATTACATATCTGGGATCCTGATCTGGTATCACATACCCAGGACGTAGAGGATACAGAGAAACAGTTCTGTATAATGAACACACCCGAAGATGATGCATCAGCATGCACTTTCTTCGTTTGGGCGGCATAGGAATTCTGGTATTCCCCAATATCCTGCTCTGTCTTATAACAATTATAAGTTGGAGCGGGACCAACGTTCCCCAGCTCAGTATAACAAGCGGGTTCGGTCAATATTCCGTATTATTATCTTGATTAAGGCGTGATATGGTCGCTACCTGGAGAGAGAGAGAAGAAAACACTCAGCGTGCGCTCTTGCAAGAATAGATTGGTTATTATTTTATCTAATCAGGATGGCTCCCACTGCTTTTTATCAAATCTTCCTTCAAACCCTAAAAGGAAAGACTAGCCGGGATTAATTACACACTACAAGTTCGCCAATCTTTCAGCAAGGCCAGTGTCGGTACTTTGAGGGAGGTCCCCCGTGCTTTCGCACGAACCTAATTAATATAAACCTCGTTTTCCCAGAGGCGTAACCCCGTTGACACCTTTCTAGACACCTACTTGATCGGCTAATTGTAATGTGTAAAACTCTCCCAGGAGTAACTCTTACTCGCAGTGGGTATCGGGATCCAACTATCTCATAGAAGGTATGCAATCTCATTGCAAATTTCAACACTTGAAATTCCCGATAATATTTTGCCCCTAACCTCCTATGACCTTGACAAAGGCCAACAAACCATAGGATGCTAGTCAAGTTCAACCCGTCATTTCTTGATCGAAATAAACCCACCCGCACGGCCCTTGACAAAGGCCAACAAGGTCGCACGACTACCCTAATCCAATCTGCATCATATGCATAAGCAGATAAGCACCAATTAGCTACCGCACACTGAGCCTTGACAAAGGCCAACAAACGCAGCACGAATACTAACTACTACTTATCTGAAATGACGGAGGGCTACGACAGGTTTTTCTGAAAACCCATTGCGTAATGAACTTGATATCGTTGTAGGATCGAATGAATTTTGAAATGGAGTGTCTTTGATGCTTTTCTAGTTTTGAAATGAATTTTGATGCTTTTCTAGTTTTTCTAAAGGAGTCACTCCCGGTGAAGGGATCGTCGGTCCTTTCTTCGTCGAATGAGGTGCGGGATATATCGCATATATCACTGTGCAAAGCAAAAACTCTTAAAAGCAATCAAAAGACAAACCGAGTGTGTAGCATCTGCCAGTTATTGCTAAAGGAGTCACTCCCGGTGAAGGGATCTTGGTCCTTTCCTCATCGAATAAGGTGCAGGATATATCACATATACCTCTGTGCAAAGCAAGAACTGTAGATACCTATTTTATTTTGAAATTCGATTCTACAACATCTTAGGTTTCTTTTATTTCATTAATCACATTAATGAAGTCCCATCATTTAAGTACCTAAACATCACAGATAAATACGACGTACACTTATGCCATCCGCATTCGCCTCGATGTCCCCTCATGCACCGTTAGGTTAGGTAACTAACGGCAGAGCAGGGCAGGGCTAGCGCTGGTGTAAAACATAAGTAACGTCTATATAATATATCTTATATACTATATACTGTATCTATCACAGAACATCACATGATCACATCACAGATATCGCAGCAGAAGAATCATATGAAATATTGGATATACTAGGACGTCCGTGTTTTCAATACGAGCAAGTATAAAACACGGATTCCACGGTCGTGATGAATAGCCAAACCCACACCCCTAGACCCCTACGAGAGCGGCAAGCAACCCTGCCAATTCTAGAGTTAGGAGACCCAGACTCGACTCCTCGAGTTGGTCTCCCACTGGACTCCAGAACCCGGTTACTTGTGCTCTCCTCCTTGGGTCTATCCTAGTGCGGAAAAGTAAATAATATACAAAAGGTGACAACTTCCGCAACCTGGAAGTGCCCCAATAAAAGAATATTACATACAAGTTTTTACATGAATGAAAATGAAAAACACTCATCTCACATAAAAACCCCCGGCTATTCAAAGACGACGATCCAATATAACATATCCAGCAACACATAACATCACATGTCATCAACATAAGTAAATATGCGCATCCCAATTGTCGTTGACATATAGCAACGAAACCGGCGATATCACATATTACACTTACGGTCACAGAAAAGAAAGTGTAAAACTACAACAGTTGGAATCCGCAACCACCTCAGACATCGCATGCCTGACCAAATGAATTACATAGACATCGCATGCCTAACAATTATAAACCCCGCATTTTAGTCTCATTATCGAAAACACTTTTCAATATCAAGTCGGGTAATTCAACAAGATTCCCGACACCCTGATCGAATGCTCGTCGCAAACTTTAGTAGACGGCTGCACCCCCGATACCGGCGACGAAGTGCATCAAGGCGGAACACCGCTGCCGCGAGCATCCGGACGGATGCTTTCGGCGACGGGGTTCTCCTACAGTCACTTGGTCGGGGCTATGGAGTGAGGCTGTCTATTAAGTTTATCCGGCGAGTATCCGCGTACGCTACGTGATTGCGACGGACTTTTGATCACATCAAAATTCCGTGGCAACCGATCAAGTGAGACTAAACTGCTATGTTTATAACATTCATTCAGTTATCTCATAACTGTTGTGAATTCCAATTATTGTATCCCATTCCAGATAAACAGAAAATGTTAAACTTTCCGATTGAATATTCGAACACCCAAGTTTTCCCGATACAGATCAACACATGAAATGAGTCTAACAACATTCAGTTCGTGCCTCAGTACCAACGATCCAGCCGTAGAAGGGTCAAGCCAACGCCTCACATGTGGCACGCCGTACTGCCCCAAACCCGAAGGTTCATAGGGCAGTTCAAGACGGTCACATAATCGAGTTAAGGTTTGTTGTCTTCTAGAGGGACCATCGCGTTACTTGCACTACTTAGAACGTCGTTAAACTACGGAAAAATCCAACACTTGGAAATTTACCGACAGGGGAAAAATTGGGTATTTATATCCGGTCGAACTTTTTAACATATTCTATAATTTATCCGGAAAGCCACATAGACAAAATTTGATACTCCGATCGAAACACCGAATCCCCAAAACAACCCCAGAAAATACAACTCTGGAAAAAAAATTAAAAATTCCCATAAAACTCAGCACTGTGAACTAGGAACTACTGTGCAAAGGAACAGGGCTGACGTCATCAAGGGGCCGCGGAACCGCCGCAGAAGCCATGCTTCTGCCGCGGTTCCGCCGCGGCATTTACTGTTCATGAAATAATTTTTGCATCGTAATTCTTAGATTTCCCTGCTGAATTTTTTAGCAATTTTTAATTTGGAAAAATCCACGTTTTTGAAAAAAGGACAGAGAGCATGTTCCGGGTTGGTTTTTCGGGTCGATCGGACTTCAAATTCCGTCTAGACTTCGCCTAAGGTTCTAGCTAGGCTCTAATACCACTGTAGGGTTCCTAGGCATCCCAAGGAGGTCTCACAAGGCATCAACCATGCCAATTTCAAAAATCTAGGTGCCGAGAAACCCGACTACGGATCGTTTGCTAGAAATCTAGGCGAAAAAGCGAGCTAGTTTACAACTAAACTATAAGATAACGAAAATACAACCTTTATAGATCCGGTCCTCCACCTCCACGGCTCCGAGATGAGGTCCTCTCCGCTGTCCAAATCAAATCCGGGCTCTAGCGTCGGCTTCATCAGAGAACGAGCGGGCAAGGTCGTCGGCTTCGTGCCGAAGATGATCTACGTCGAGGCATCGCTAGATCAAGCTCCACCTTCACCAAACCATGATATCTTGTGAAGGAAACACACTCTACTACTTGGCAAGAGGTAGAGGATGAAGAAATAGGAAGTGGGTAGACTTTAGAAGTGGATTTCTCACTTGTTTTCATCAATCACCATTGATGAAGTAAGCTTCTTCATGTGTAGAAGATGAAGAAGAAGAAGATAATTGTTATGATAAGTTAATTAAAAAGAAAAGAAAATCCATCCTTATCATAACACTTACCATGGTTAAGTGTAGAGAGAGAACTATAGTTAAGTGGAGTGGTTAGGTTTTAACATGAGACAAAATGGTGACTTAATGAAAGCTTCATGAAGCTTCATATACAAACAAAGAAAAGCCACCATTTTCTCACTCATTTTCCTTTTCCAAATGAATAAATAAATAAACTAAATGAATAAGAAAAATGTAAACCCTAACCACTCATAAAACCATGGTTCAATCTTTACACAAACCCAAGTTTGCATGCATCATCAAACATGATACAAGCAAGTGCACAAAATCATATCGCATATGCAATGCGCACATCCGAGCGAGAAAATCCATTTAAAGTGAACCGATACTAGTTAATGCAAAGTAATATATCAAATATATAATTATGCATTAAATCATTAAATCAACACTTGATTTAACGACCCGGTCATATCGCATATAACCGACTAATATCAACAGTAACAACTTATCGAATCAACACTTGATCCGATAACCCGGCTATATCACATATAACCGATCAACGTCACATATCGCAAGAATCAAATACAGTATCACATACTGGTATCATTCTCGGTCCCGCACATATCTCATACGTGCTCCTATTTCGTTTCGTTTGAGCCAGGAAACCTCTGTGTAGGACTCTAAAGACTCGTCAATACGCCGGCAGCAGGTGATGATCATATCAAACACCCACAAGCCGCAAGCGGTCTGCCAAACGTAACGGCCACCCGGGTATTGAGCGATCTGAAGATCGACGAGCAAGCCCGCTCACACTCCAGTGAATCCAACCAGTAACACTACCGTACAGTCCGGTCTGATCGTCTGATATGTTGCATATCTCGCCTAGGGGTGGTAAACGTCAGACCCCAATAGCTCGATAAGTCGTGTCGATATGAGGTCTATAACAATTCGAGAAATTACTGGTAACACTTACCAGTAAATCTCAGCAACCCTGGCCAGAGATTTCCTGTTATAGCCAATCGAACTCAGCGCAACATCAACCCCCTATACCGGGAGAGACGAATCCCCTCCTATCGCTCATTGCCTCCATGTGACTCGGGACTGTACCAAAAAACCACCGTTTTGCACGCCCTCTTGGACGTGGTAAGATGGAAATCAAAGCACAGTGGGAACCACACAAGACTCTATGACGATCTCGGGTCAACAGACTACTCTGTACCAGTGTCACCAGAGAACTGCCATCTGACGTGAGGTATAATACCATCTGGGAGTTCTCGGCGAGTCCGTCCAGTGTACCCAGTCTCCACTGAGCAACCGTATATGATCTCTGATGTCAAACACCGATGGATATGGGATCATCCATCGCCCATCTGTATGGGTCGAGAAGGTATACGCTAGTCTACTCTGGTATATCGATGCCCCGTCTCGATATGCCCACGACTAGGGACTGTGAAGGATGTACTTATGGACTACCATGTCCCCACTAGTATGATCCACATCATAGTCCAGGTAGTCAAGCACACATCCTAAGGGCTTTACCAACATGTAACAGAGAGACAATCAGTGTATACGTTAAGGTAAAGAGCAACCAGATAGCATACTATCATGTCGAGCAAGAAAGTCCTCCCTATATATGTCCAAGCATCCACTACAATATACATCCTATGTATAGTAATGGCCTCTAGGGCATACATATAACTAACACTATAGGACCCCATCAAATTCAAGCAAGCCAAAACGCCAGAAATCTAGACCATTTAAAGAAGAAAGTAAAGGAAAACTTTAGTTTTAAAGCGCGTGGTTTAAAATAAGCCGAAGTATGCATTTTTAAAACCTCAAGTCTTTTCTGAAAATTTCGGCAGAGTTTCCTTTGGAAATACTGGCCCCAAACGGATACAACATGCATAATATGAATAAAGGCATCCCCAAGCGGGAGCTAGCTCTTCGCCAATTTGCGGTCACAACCACGCAAGCAATATAATATACAACGCCGAAGGACGAGGACCAAAACTCAAAAAGAAACTCAATAACATCAAGAAAACCGTAATAATACAAGCGCGACTCTAAGGTCGAAATAAAATACACTGGTCTTCTAAGGTTATCAAATATACAAGTCTGGTTGATGGAGTTTACTAGATACAACAATAAAACACAAGGGTGGTCACGATGCGAGTGAACCCACCTACCAAAGCAATCACCCAGAAATAAGCAATGTGCCAGCAAAGCAGCCAGGGAAACCTGTACGGCAAAACCTGCAAGAAACTGTGGCACAACGGGGGTGAGTTGCCAACTCGTGAGTAGAAAACATCACCGAGCAGAAATCGTATGTTTGACTCAATCCTAGGTCATACGATAGTATAAATATCCTCAAAATGATAAAACCTGAAGCATCTAATAATGGAGTGGGTAAACATCTATATATAAGTGTAATACCAAGTGCTCGTGTCAGTGCCTCAGGTAGGAACATATCATAAATATGAGGTATGAATGCATTAAGTGAAAACAGAATACATCATGAATGAGAAAACTGTTTTCTTTATATAGTGAGATTTCTGTAAATATATAAATCGAGGTATTATCAATGAAATCAACATAGAATCAGTGTCAAGTATCGACACAAAACATATATCCCAATATCTCAATATCTCAGGCTTCGGCAATCCGGACTGGCCTGTATCCTCGAATCTCAAAATCTAGGGCTCCGGCTATCCGGACTGGCCCATAACATCAAATCTCAAAACCTCAGGCTCCGACAATCCGGACTGGCCTATACTCCGATCGGTATCCTCCGGATATCCGTCGAGTCACAATAAAATCACTGGTCGGTAGCGCTCCCCTGCCAGGCTCAATGCTATCATCTGCGACCATCTTGCCCCGGGGTACCGCACCGGGTCCACCATGCAACCACAAACGGTTCATCCTCCTCCTCGAATCGGGTGTATGATATCGCCCAAGAGCCGAGAAAACTCATGGTGGACATATTTCAATTCATGTCATGAGAAAACCGCACTTTTTATCTTTTGAAATGAAAATGAGTTTAATAAATCTTTGCGGTTTCTCCAAATCTAGAAATCTCATGGAAAATCCGAAATCCCAAAATAAAGGGTTAATAACAATAAATACTGGGCTCCGGCAATCCGGACTGGCCCATAATATCATGGCAAATGAATATATAAATATACATGAAAAATCACAGTAATAAATGCAACATCTAAAATAGCACAATAATGATATATCGGAACTATCAGCTAGCAAGCAATAACAATGAAATAATATTCTCTAAAGTGTACGTGACATGTCAATTACCGATGATGATGCGTGTGAGCCGGCAAGCAGGTGTACGTATGGCATACGCATCATCGGTAATGGTGCTGGTGTCCTGACATCATGGTTTCATAATAGCAATAAAAGAACAAGTATAAGCATGCAATGCGATATGAACAACAAGAATATATGGCAAATGAATAGTAAATGCAACAATAAAGAATCAACATTAATATATAAGAGTAATACGGTCTTGCCATTTGAAATAACACGAATCGTGGTGTTTAGAAAATAAGGGCTACGGTGTTTTTAAGAAAAGGTGCGTCCTTTGAAATGTCTGTAGAATCCTTTGACCTGTCTTTACAATACTCACGATTCGTTAGTTTGAAATAGGTATGACTCGAGTCTAGTCTAACATCTACAAGTAAACTACAAGACTAAACTAACAGACTAGCCGAAAGGGGTAAGGAAAACCACCTGAGTCTGAGTTGATAAATTTATCTAGCAGTCGGTGATCCTGACTCTATAGTATCGCATACGATACAATATATATATATATATGACATCCTCGAGTCAAGAGTGCGGATCAATCATCATAATTATATCTCGTACGGTAAATCCATCGTACGACATCCCAAATCTGGGTACGGGTCGAATATCACATTTATCTCATTATTCATCTGGTATCCTTATCATCATATCCTAAATTAGGGGTACTGATCTACAGTCTATTACACTCTGATACCATCAACATAATATATGCGTGTGTATGAAAACACATCGCCTAAAGACCCGCTATAATATCATGTCGTATCTCATAATACGAACCAAATCACATCACCGATCTCATGGCATCATGCCCAATCTGATCGACTCATCTCCAAGTACCATATACTATCCTCATTATCCATGTATATGTATATATATATATATACATACTCTCATACCTATATGTATATACATATCCCCATATACGCACAAGTAAGCAGTTGTATGCGTGTGCGTGTGCGTGTATGTGTAACAACTATTCTAGAGTTTCGCGACTAACACTAAACTATAGCATTAACTTCTAAATACGCTAACACTAACCCAAATTCACCTAAAGCATTTCTAGCTACGTATACACATCTATAATAACACATAAGTATATAGCTATAACACATTGTACTACGAAACTGCGGGGGTGCTATACGCCATCCACCCGACTTCCCCCGTAGATATATATCTACCCACCTAGATCCTTGCTTGCCGAAGTCAATGTCGCCATCCTCTTCTCCATCGTTCGAAGTCCTCGCGGAGGTACCTTCAACATCAATACACAATCGCAAATGCTATAAAAATCGAGTTCGGAAAACCAATACGGCACATGGTTCGCTCATAGGTTAAAACCTATAGCCTCGCATGCAAAACACGATCAAATAATCCTAGTTGTTAACATTCAAAAGCCACACGACGGAACAATATATCAAATACCAAAACTCAAGTTAAAACGAAGTCGCAAAACAAAGCAGCAACTCAAGAAAACAGCTCCAGATTTTACCCTAAGTGAAATTAGCCAATTTTGCATATGGGAGGGGTCTAGTTTACTGATATATGAGCTACAGACGAAGCACGAAGCCAAAATGGGGTACCCAGGCCTCAAATTGCGACCATGGGGAATATATTTGCGGCCAGGAATTGTACTGGGGGTCTCAGGTCTTGGGGTTATCATCTAGGCTGTCTGCACTACTCACTGTGTTTGCTAAATAATTTTCAGAGCTTCCGGGTGTTAGCAGATCTCTAATAACACCTCAAGTTTCCATAAATTCCCGATATCGGGGTTTCTAAGTTTGTGAATTGGGGTTTAATTCTCTGGTTTCAGTCCATGAAACTAACACTAGAGGGGTTATATGGTCTCTACTAATCTCAATTGCACCATCACAAGTCAAAACAAGCCCTAACCTCAACTTGGAATTTTCCAAGTTCACTAATCTACACATAATCCAATCTAAACTAACATAGATGCAAAAGCAATTGAAATACTACAGTAATGATACAAGAATTAGCTCATTTGGCAATTCAAGAAAATTCTTGAGTTGCCCCAAGTCTTCAAAATCCAATTTTTCTTGGTCCAAAGTGTTTGTGATGAGCTTGTGCATGTTTTTAGTGAAAGGGGGATGATGTTTTGATGTAGGATTGAGGGTGTTTGTGAGGGTTGAAGAGGAGGTGGAGGGAGTGGCTGCCATGGGAGAGGAAAGGGAGAGGAAAGATGAAGAAAATGAGGAGGGAAAAGAAATGGCCAAGTCAAAGGAAACCCTTCACCTCTCTCTCTCTCATGTGCATCCCTCTTTGTTTATTCATTTCCTTTTCTTTTTCTTTTTCTTTTCTAATCTTTTCTTTTCAAAACGCCATGCATGATAAAAGAAAAGACCATGGTAGGAAAATGTAAAAATGCGAAATATGACATGGTGCATGTCATGTGCACAAATCAAGCTTAATGCACGATTAGTGATATTTAATCGCGATTAGCATAATGAATGGAATATAATTAATTATATAAAACCTACGAATGCTCCATTCTAATAATTTCTTTCAAATTCAATAATTAACATTATTTCCCAATTTATCGGTATATAAATATACCGCATTATTAAAATATTCATAATATTTATTATTTAATTATAAAAATTCCCAAAAATAATATTTTATTTTTCTGAAATTTTACAATCCTCCCCCCTAAAAAAAATTCGGTCCCCGAATTTAAATTTAAACCCCTCAAATACTAAAATATTTCAGTAAAATGGTCAAGTCGTCGGGGCTCCGAAATCATAAATACATAAATCACATCGTATCGCAATGCATGCGCATGAAAAACGGGTATATAAACCAAAATCAAAACTCCGTCAAGCATCCCGCAATCATCGGAGGTATGGCGAAGACACCAATGTCAAAGCCCAATACGAAACCAACATGATGTACATCAAACTATACATGTACACATCATTAAAACAACTGAAAGAAACGCATGCCAAACCTGTTCAAGTTGCTGTGCGATACCTATATCACTGCACAGTGGTGGACGTCTATTGTAAGAAATAACTATATATATATACCCTTTGTTTAACATACACGTCCCGCCGTTTTGAAAAAAATAATTTAGAAGGGGTTCCTTGTTAAATGTCTCGTGTCATCTAGGACACGTAGGTAAATACTGAGACTATAGCTCCTTTTTGGAAATCCCTTCGATAACTATCAATACATGCAAAAATATATTCAGGTACTGTCCTCGGACTAGTTCTGCTCAACTACTATACCATATAGTAAGTATCATAAAACATACCGCTCCAAAAGAAATCAATCCCCAAAATGTGTATATGAAAGCCACGTGCGTCTGGTGCGCACGGAAATCGAAATCAATAAATATACCCTACATGTGCACAGAAACAAAATCTAAGTGCAATAGGTGTACACAAAAACACTTGTCAAGGGCAACGGTGTGTGCCTGACAACAATATCAGGTGCATCTGATATGCACGAAGAATCTCGATTTAGTGCATCTGGTGTGCACCAAATTCGCATCAACCGCCCAAGTATGCGTAAGAATCCAAATCAAGTACACAAGGTGCATGAAAACAAATATCGAATATCACAATCGAAATCGACTGTATACAACATATCTCAATCCAAATCAGGTATACCGTGGTATATAATCTCACAACCATGTTCATCGGTGTGCACAAATCGAATTAAAAATACTGAAGTGCATGGAACTATGCCGAAAGCACAAGTAAAATCACATGAATACCATAAGCATGAAATCAAAATCAACATCTCGAATGACATCAAATCGAAATCAAGTGCAACTGTGGTGCACAGAATCTCAATCGTGCAAATAAATCGCCCAATATGGAACGATGACGAAAACAGTCCCTCTCTAGCACATCCTCTAAAGATCTCTGGCCAACAATCATGGTCACTCATAACATGCCTCGTCGACGATGCCAAACTCTGGCCTACTGGGTGTGCACAATATGACCGCTCCTGGGTCCAAGTCTTCTCGTATAGTATTCCAGAAAGGTTCTGTTGAGGTCTCTCCCAAATCTCGTTTCTGCTGAACAGCCCGGAAGTCATCATCCTTTGCTAAATTTGTTTCTTATTCCGGAACAGCTGCATACTCATCACGGCTCCTTCTGGAAGATATATCCATATACAACGCCTCTGCATGAGTATCACATCTCTGATGTCAGCGGAGTGGAACGTCATCTCATCAAGATCTCGTACGAAGCTCTTACTCCACTTTTCTTTAATGTCGAATGATTCGGACTTGTCTCCTCGTGGCTGCATGGACTGTACTCCAACGACTATACTCATATCTGGAGTCTCCCAAGCAATGTATCCCATCACATGATATCCGAACGACGTCGAACCTTTCGATCTGTTCATCAAAGTTCCATAATCCCCAAAGAGCTGAACATCTTGAGTACAGTTTAATAGTATCCAGTACATGCCACAGTACATGTGGACCAACCGTAGAAGGGCAAACCCAAGCCTCATTAATGGCACCACGAAACTGCCGCAAACCCTAAGGTTTCAAAGCGTTCTCAATGTCATTATATCGAGTTAGGGTTTCATTCTTATAGAGGGTCCACGGAATTACTTGCATGTTTTTCGGAATACTTTAAACTTGGAAAAGTGGGTTTCTGACATTCGATCGTTTCCTTCCGACTCCCAATGTACCTGTGTGAAGTCGTCTGTAGCTGGAATCAATCAATCTGATGACCTCGCATTGGGGTGGGCAACGAATCACATGTCCTAATCATTCCTCCTTGGGTGACTAGCAATCTTCTATCATATCTCTAAGTACAACTCGTGTGGTAGTAGCTTCAAACATCTGGGGCGATATCTCATTATTCGCAGCAACAACTGGCTCATTTGTCCGCACGCTGAACAGTGCCTCAATCATTAAAATAATCGGTGCATTGACGGTCATCACATTTTGGCTGGCCTCTAACAGTAGCCCAATCCTCTGGTGCTGATCTGCACGTTCGAACAATTTGTAAAAGCAATCCATCAAACGCTCATGGCGTGAAAAACACAATAAAATGACACATCTATGCAATCATGTGTCCCTGGAATCACGCCCTGGTCAGTCCTCGTCCATGACGAGCTCATGCTGACCGCAACTCTAGCTGCAGCTCTCTCTGCCTATTCAATCATGGTAGCAAAACCATAAACCGATATCGATGAGGATAGATCTTAAGAATGAATATAATACTGTGCAAGGAAATGTACATCCTAAGGCTTCTTAAGCGGAGTAGCGTATCTTAAGTATGCCGCGGAACATACACACGGTACGTCACTCTACTTAAGTCACCTACTCCATCAACCAAGGTCAACCTATGCGAAGAAAGTTTGGGTCTAATACCCTCTCGACCAAGTCTAAGTTCCGTAAGGTCAATCTTAAGTTCCGAATATATATAAACGACCTAGACTCCGCATAGTCAAACATAGACTCGAACCAAGGTTAACCTAGCGCTTTGATACCAACTTTGTCACGACCCGAAATGGCACGTGACTGACACTTGAATCATATGAAGTCTATATGACCCCATCTAATTCAAGTAAGCCAATAACCAAGAAATCTAAACCATTTAAAGAAGAAAGTGAAGGAAAACTTTAGTTTTAAAGCGAGTGGTTTAATAAAATAAGCCGAAGTATGCATTTTTAAAACCTCAAGTCCTTTCTGAAAAATTCGGCAGAGTTTCCATTGTAAATACTGGCCCCAAACGGGTACAACATGCATTATATGAAAAAAGGCATCCCCAAGCGGGAGCTAGCTCTTCGCCAATTTGCGGTCACAACCACGCAAGCAATATAATATACAACGCCGAAGGGCGAGGACCAAAACTCAAAAGGAAACTTAATAACATCAAGAAAACCGTAATAATACAAGCGCGACTCTAAGGTCGAAATAAAATACACTGGTCTTCTAAGGTTATCAAATATACAAGTCTGGTTGATGGAGTTTACTAGATACAACAATGTAAATAAAACACAAGGGTGGTCACGATGCGAGTGAACCCACCTATCAAAGCAATCACCCGGAAATAAGCAATGTGCCAGCAAAGCCGCTAAGGAAACCTGTACGGCAAAACCTGCAAGAAACTGTGGCACAATAGGGGTGAGTTGCAAACTCGTGAGTAGAAAACATCACCGAGCAGAAATCGTATGTATGACTCAATCCTAGGTCATACGATAGTATAAATATCCTTAAAATGATAAAATCTGAAGCATTTAATAATGGCGTGGGTAAACATCTATACATAATTGTAATACCAAGTGCTCATGTCAGTGCCTCAGGTAGCAACATATCATAAATATGAGGTATGAATGCATTAAGTGAAAACAGAATACATTATGAATAAGAAAACTGTTTTCTTTATATAGTGAGATTTCTGTAAATATATAAATCGAGGTATTATCAATGAAATCAACATAGAATCAGTGGCAAGTATCGACACAAAACATATATCCTAATATCTCAATATCTCAGGCTCCGGCATTCCGGACTGGCCTGTATCCTCGAATCTCAAAATCTAGGGCTCCGGCTATCCGGGCTGGCCCATAACATCAAATCTCAAAACCTCAGGCTCCGGCAATCCGAACCGGCCTATACTCTTCTATGAGATTGTATACCTTCTATGAGATAGTTAGATCCCGATACCTACTACGAGAGAAAGTTACTCCTGGGAGTGTTTTACACATCACAATTAGCCGATCAAGTAGGTGTCTAGAAAGGTGTTAACGGGGTTATGCCTAAGGGTGTCACGCCCCGCTTCCCAGAGTACGCTAAGATAGGCACGTGACATAGCCAACCATGCTACCTGTGGATAGGAAAAATCCCTACACAGTCACATTACGGTTGTAGAGATATCAAGAACAGTAAAGTAAACTAAACTATCTAGTACATGTCCATGAGCCAGAATAAATGAGTCAAGAAATAATAATATGCGGAAGCAAAAGATCCAATAAATAAAACACCTGGAAAGTAAAACTGGATACCAACAGGATCCTCACCGCTCAGTCTAACAGCGGCAGTACTCCTGATCAGTCTGCAACAAAGGTAGAGGATCTGGGCCATTCAAACCCCAGACGTCAGTGCGTCATAACATCAAGCAATAATATAAACAGGGTAGCAAAACATGCAGGTATGTGTATGAACAATAAAACAGATATAACAATAATATAAGTGAGGACAGTGAGGGTAATGTGCAGTGAGTAATCTAAACTGGTCTACTGTGTTAACTACTCTCAAGTCTTTGAAATCAATTTGATGAATCATCGATGTAACTCAATAGTATCCCGTGCGTGCCCGGGATCACGGTGAAGATTCTCGGGCTGAAACCGAGACATGCCGCTAGGCACTAAAAGGAAAAGGGGTAACGATGAATGATGTCCATGGCATCATCCCAAGGCTGGCCTAGCCTCTAAAAAGGTAGTGGATAACGATGGATGATGTCAACAGCATCATCCCAAGGCTGGCCTATCCTCTAAAACTGATCGGTAAAGGTAGCAAACTGTCGAGTTACAAGTCAGGTTTCATCATTGATTTCCCCATACCCCCAAGTTATATATGTTCAAGTCAGGTATTAAATAATTTGGAGCTAATGCCAACACAGGATTAGGCAGGTACAGGTTTGTCTGGATAGACAACAGGAAATGTCCGTAAGGACAACAAGTCAGGTTTGTTGGCATTAGTCACAAGATCAGGTAACAGGTAAAGCCATGGTACATCAGGTCAAGTCAGGTAGCATATAAGTATCATGTCATGTCGAGAGGTGCACGGTACCATGTCGTGTTACGTAGTAGGTGTAACAAGTCATGTCAGGGGTGCACAAAATGTCATGTGGGTGCTCACAATCAAACTAACTTTAGCATGGGTATACAAAACAAGCATGAAGTACTAATGGAACAATAAACTGGAACACTATAATGTGAAAAGCAATCAGGTACAGATTAAGGCATATAGATGCACAGTTATGATTAGGGTTACAGTTAATGTTCCAATACTAATTAAACTACAATGTATCAAATGTGGAATGTTAATGTTGTAATATTATATATTCAAGTGATCTATGGATGCAATATTATGTATACTAGACGAGATGGATGCAAACTGGTGTTTGCAAGGTTACAAACTATTAAAAGGGTACTATGGGCTATGTGAATAATTATTATGTAATTTAAATACGGATGTGGGTACTAGGTATAGTAAATCAAAATGCAACATGATATGTTCCAAGTTATGAATCTGAAATGATAAAATAGACATCGAATGTTAAAATGTAACATGAGACATTGGATTAAATCTATAGGTTTAACATGTAATCAAATAAGCATAAAATATTATGAATAGCATGTAGCAAGTTTCACTTGCCTCCATGGATCGCGATACGGATACGCACGGCAATGTCCAAAGTCAGTAAAAGTCTCGATGCACGCTTGCGCGTACGGAACAGGACCAGGCAATGCATGAATGTGACCACACAGGTAGGGGACGTCCATTGAATCGTCTGGAATGGCAGCGACGATCACGGCTCCGGCGATCACCGGAAAGAATACGATCAAGAAGAGAAAGAAAAAGAAGAAGAAGGAGAGGAAAGGGAGAGAAGAAGAGCAAGAGAAGGGCTGCACTGGGCCTTTGGTATGGCTCTGGGTCAGGGACAGAGGAGGCGACGGGAAGCCGACATGGGTTTTCCGGCGATGAACAATGATGGATACAAGAGGGTTTTGGCAGTGAAAGATGGGTTATTGAATTCGGGGCTGTGGGTTTCTAGAATCGGGTTGTGAGTTGGGGTCGGGAGAAAGAAGGTGATGGTGGTGGTGATGATGATGATGATGATGGAGTCGGGTCTACGGGGTTTTCCGGCGAGGTGCGGGTGAAGCGAGGTGAAAGTTTCTGGGTTCTTGGTTCCGAAGTTTGGTGTGCAGGGTCGGGTTCTGGGTTGGCCGAGAAAGGAGAGGAGGCGGAGGAGATGTGGTGTCACGTCCCGAAAGTACGGAATATGACCGGCACTTAAACTACGAACGTCTCAAGGCGTATGTATTCTTAGTAAGCCGAAAACCCAGAAATCCAAACCAAGAAAAGTAGTAGAGTGTAGGAAAACCATTTTAAATCAAACAGTTTGCAACATATGCCGAAGTATGCATTAAAAATCCCAAGTCTTTTCTAAAAATTTCGGCAGAGTTTCCTTTGTAAAAACTGACCCCAAACGGGTACAAAACCTGATAAAGCATATATAATGGAAAAAAAATGCATCCCCAAGCGGGAGCTAGCTCTTCGTCAATCGACGGTCACAACCACCCAAGCAATATAATATACAACGCCGAAAGGCGAGGATCACAACAGAAAGGAAACTCAAAACAGCATGAAATCCGTATAAATACAAAGCGCGACTCAAAGGTCGATAGAATAAACAACAGTGGTCTCTATCTCTGAAATAAATACATGTTTGGTTGATGGAACTTCTAGATACAACTGAATAATATTATACAACATATAATGATGGTCACGATACAAGTGAACCCACCTACTAGCAAATCACCCGGAAAAGGAAGTAGTGCCAGCAAAGCCGTAAGAGAACCTGTATGGCAAAATCTGCAAGAAATTGTGGCACAACGGGGGTGAGTTGCCAACTCGTGAATAGAATACATCTACGAACAGAAATCGCATGTATGACGCAATCCTAGGTCATACGATCAATATACATCCTCAAATATAACCAGCAGCCTATAACAATGGCTAGGGTATACCTCTAAACGACAGTAATACCAAGTTCTCGTGTCAGTGCCTCAGATAACAATATATCATATGGATGATGTATGAATGCATGAAAACAGAATACATATACTGAAGGAACTGCTTTCATAACTTAGTGAGATTTCTGCATTTTTAAAATGAGGTAACATAAATGAAATCAGCATAAACAGTGTCTAGCATCGACACAAAACTTAAATCCCAATATCTCAATATCTCAGGCTCCGGCTATCCGGACTGGCCTGTATCATCAAATATTAGTACCTCAATATCTCGAATTCTCAATGTCTCAGTCTCAATATCCCGGGCGCCGTCAGTCCAGACCGGCCCCTACCATCAATCTCAAGACCACGACGGTATCCTCCGGATATCCGACGCGTCGGGTAAAATCACCGGTCGGTAGTGCTCCCCTGCCAGGCTCAATGTCAACAATATGACCTTCTCACCCCGGGGTACCGTACCGGGCCCACCATGTACCCGAAACGGTTCATCCATCTCCTCGAATCGGGTCTCGAAATCCATCGGCAAACTCATGGTGGACGACTCATACATCATGGGAAAACCGCACTTTTTATTTAAAAGAGAGGAAAGAAACTTATACAAGTTTTGCGGTTTTCCCCTAAATCCAGAAAATCTCATATAAATCCGAATCCAAAACATCAATAGCATATAAACCCATGAAAATAGGCATGAGAATCCATGAATACGGCATAACAATAAATAACAGTATGCATGAAGTGACAAGTAATAACTACAATATCTAAGCTGGCATATAAGGTAAGTACACTAATATTATGTCAAACTACTAGCTATCAAGCTAAGTTAAGTAATAATATTTTCTAAGGTGTACGTGACATGGAAATTACCGATGAAGATATGTGTGAGCCGGCAAGTAAGTGTACGTGGTACATACGCATCATCGGTAATGGTGCTGGTGTCCTAACAGCATAATGTCAACAATGCAATATGAAATAATAATGTAAGTATGCGATGCGGAGCGAGCAACCAAAATGATCGGGAGCTAAATATTAAACAATGGTGCCATTTGAAATAACACGAATCGTGGGGTTTTGAAAATAAGGGCTACGGTGGTTTTAAGAAAGGATACGCCTTTTGAAATATCCGTAGATCCCTTGACCTGTCTTTTAAAATCCCCAAGACCCGCTAGTTTTGAAATAGGTAGGAGTCTAATCTAATCTAACAACTACACTAAACTATACGGCTGAACTAACAAGATGAACTACAGGTAAGGAAACCGCCTAACATCTGAGTCGATACATATATATACCTATATATGTATAGTCGGTGATCCCGCCTCAATAATATCATATCCGATACCACATCTATAATCAGACATCCCAAGTCAAGAGTGCGGATCAATCATCAATATATAGCTCGTACGTAAATCCGTCGTACGGCATCCCAAATCTGGGTACGAGTCAATATCACATTCATCATACTATTCATCTGGTATCCTCTTTATCAAATATCATGATCGGGGTACTGGTCTACGTCTAGTACAATACTGATACCGCCTAAGTATGCATGCAGGTGTAAGAATCACTACGTCAAAAGACCCGCGAAAACATCATGTCGTATCTCAATACGAACCAAATCACATCACCGATCTCCTGGCCTCAAGCCCAATCTCATCGACTCATCTCAAATCCCAAATACTATCCTCAAATCCAGTATATGAACACATAGTCCCATACCCATGTAAACACATAAAAATATAATCCCATATACGCACTTATGAAAGAAGAATGTATGCAAGTATGGGTGTGTGTGTATGTGTGGTGCAACCACTACTCTAGGGTTTCGCATCACTAACCAATCCAATTACACCCAGAATCCATCTTTTACCATCAATAATCTCAAACAATATACAATCAATATATGTGCATACGTATCCGTATACACATCACCATGAAGTGCGGGGGTGCTATACGCCATCCACCCGACTTCTCCCCGTAGATATAAATCTACTCACCTGTATCCTGCGTGTCGGTGTCGATAACGCCACGCTCCGTCACCTTGGAATCCACGTGAAGGTACCTACAATGATCAACCATAGCAATGCGTATGAAAATCAAGGCAGAAAACCGATACAGCGCACAGTGTGCTCATAGGTTGGAACCTATGGCCCAAACATGCAAATCCAACAAACAACCCCTGTTGTCGATGTACGAACACCCGGCAACCAAATACAAATCCAAATATCAAGAAAGTGCATTTAAAAATACGGAAAACATCGCCTAAAACACACCTAAATGCTCCCAGATTTTCCCCAGATGACAATTAGCCAAAACTGCATATAGGAGGGGTCTAATTTAGTGCAAAATGAGCCCCGGAACAAAAATGGACCGATTCTCTTCCACTCTGGCCGCAATTTGCGGCCAGAATGATTAAATCTGCGGCCGTAGGTTTGAGTTAGGGGCTCGGGTCTTGGTGGTAGCTTCCTAGGTGCCTGCACGACTCACTGTCAGCTCAATTTTATTTTTGGTGCCCCCGGGTTGCTCCAGATTCCAGAACACCTTCACAGATCACACAAACCGACATGAAAAGTTCCGTAATTCCGTATTTTTGGGTTTCAGGTTGTGCTAGGCCAGTTATTTGGTCAATATAGGGTCTAAGGTCACCATTTAAGTCCAATTGCAAAGCAACATCTCAACTTTACCCTAACCCTCTCTAAGTTGGTCCAAAATACACCAAATTACACGATATCGATTTGAAACTTGAATTGAAGCTTAAGCACAAGCAATAACACTCTAATTATGAAGAAATTATCTCATAAGACCCTCATGAATCCTCAACAGCGCCAAAATGAAGACTTTCTTGGTCCAATGTGTAGCTAGTGAGCTTGGGAACAATTTTTGTGAAGTGGGGATAGGGTTTTGAGGTGTTTTTGGATGTGTTTTGAGGAGTTGAAGAGGGGAAGGAGGTGAAGAGCAGGAGCAGTAGCAGCAATGAAGGAAGAGGGAGAGAAATGAGTGAAGGAATGAAGGGAAATTGCCAAGTCAACACCCTCACCTACTCTTTCTCACCCATACCCCAATATAATATCCTTTTTCCCTTTCTTTTCTTTTCTTTTCCAATTTCATTAACCCAAATCCTTCTCACCCCAATAGTAAACCCAAAGTAACATGGTAGAAATGCGCAAGTGTAAAACAAAAATGATATGTTCATGTTTTGCACAAAAATGCTAAAAAACCGATTAGCGATTTTTAATCGCGATTAGCACTAATTTAGCATATAATTAATTATAAAAACTTAAAAATGGCATAATTCCATAAAATACCCTATTTTAGAATTTTCCATAATTTTTTTCCCATTTATCTGTATTTAATTATACCGAAATATTAAAATATTCATTAAAATAATATTAAATTATAAAAATTCCCAAAAATAATATTTTATTTTTTTGAAATGTTACATGTGGTGGTGATGCAGGGACGGTCGCCGACGACGACGAGGAGTGGCGGCGATGAGGAGGTGGCGGTGGAAGTGGGTGTGCAGGTGTGCTTTCGGTGAAGGGAGGAGAGGGAGAGGAAGTGGAGACGAGGCGAGGGTGAAGTCGGGGTTTAGGCGGCGACGAGATGGCGGAGGCGGCGCCGGAGACGAGGAGGCAAGGTTAGGGTTTTGGGTTTGTATGAAAAAGATATGAGGAAGAATTATACAGAGAGAGGGAGAGAGAAAGATTAGCGAGAGGAGAGAGAGAGAGATTCTGAGAGAGAGAAGGAGGAGAGAGAGAGAGATCGAGATGAGAGAGAGGACGAGAGAGATAGAGAGAAAGAGAGAGATCGAGAGGAGAGGGGGAGAGGAGAGATAGTATTGTATTTTAGCGGGGTGAGAGAAAGAGAGAAGAGAGAGATTCTGAGAGAGAGAAGAGAGAGGAAGAGATATATTGAGAGAGAGAGAGAGGTGGGGTCGGCGCATAAAAGAAGAGTCTGATTCGCCTAGAAAAATATTTTAAAGAAAGAAAATTTTAAAAGATTTTTGTGTAACCAACAGTATAGAAGAAAATTTATTCGATTAATATTAAAAGATTTTAAATAAATGATTTTTGGCGAGATACAAAAGTATTTCAAAACGCGCTCGGGACGGGTCCAAAAATTTAGATTTAAAATACGAAAAATATATGCGACTTCCAAATTTCAAAATGAATGCCCAGTTAAAGAAAACGCATACCCCCAAGAACGGATGCACGTACGTGCGCGTTGCCATCGAAACACGTCCGTTTCACTGAACGGCACGAGAACAAGATGTGCGGATGCTATCACGGGGTTAGGGGTATCATGCAGGTTATGAAATGCAATTTTAAATTATTTTCTGTGACCTAAAATGTTATATGATAAAAGATGCAATACTAGATAAATACCAGTTTGTACTAAACATGATATGCACGTGTCCATGCAACAAGTCAAGGTAATCTATAAATAAGAATCAAACAGGTTCAAGCAAGCGGGCCGGGTCAAATGTAATGTAAAAGTGTAACTACCATTCGCATCCAAACAAGACATATCAGTAAAATACCACAGATAATAAATACGGAACAAAATTTTGTATAACTGAACTCGGTTGTTACATTATACCCAACTACAAAAAGAATTTCGTCCTCAAAATTCCAAGAACAAGAAAGGATAAACAATCAAGAATTTCAAGAATAGATATGGAAACTTCTGTCGGATTTCAACTTCTCGTTCCCCAAGTTGATTCTCCATGTGAGCGATTACCCAAAGAAACAAATACAAGAGTGATAACTTTGTTCTTAAGAACCCTTTCCCTTCGATCCACAATCGACATTGGTTGCTTCTCAAAATTCAAATCTTCACGTACAGTCAGCTCCGAATGATCCTACACATGTGTTTCATCTCAAACATATTCACGGAGTTGAGATACATGAAACACGTCATGAACATTCGCCAAAGATTGCGGTAACGCCAAACAGTATGCTAGTTCTCCAACACGCTCCAAAATCTCAAAAGGTCCAAAGAATCGAGGACTAAGCTTTCCTCGACTTCCGAAACGGATCACCCCTCTAGTCGGTGATATTTTCAAGAATACTAAATCACCAACGGTGAACTCTAGAGGTCTTCTCGATATATTTGCCCAACTCTTTTTCCGGTCTTGTGCTGCTTTCATATGATTCCGGATAGTGTCAACCTTCTCAACTGTTTGCACAATCAAATCTGGTCCCAACAATCTTCGTTCTCCAACATCGTCCCAAAAAACATGTGAGCGACACTTGCGACCATACAATGCTTCAAATGGAGCCATTTGAATAGTCGCCTGAAAGCTGTCGTTGTAAGAAAACTCCACCAAATGTAGATGATCCTCCCAAGAACCCTTGAAGTCTAACATGCAAGCTCTCAACGTGTCTTCAACAGTTTGGATCGTTCACTCCGACTGGCCATCTGTCTGAGGATGATAAGCTGTGCTAAACTTCGATCGAGTCCCCAAACTTTCCTGTAAGCTCCTCCAGAAGTGTGATAAGAAACGGGTGTCACGGTCGGACATGATGCTCACCGATACTCCATGCAGTCTTACAATCTCTTTTATGTACCGTTCTGCCAAAGCTTCTGTTGATTGACCAACCCGAAAAGGTATGAAATGAGCTGCCTTGGTCAAACGATCAACAATCACCCAAACTGCATTGTTGCCTTTTGGACTCCGCGGTAGAGCCGTCACGAAATCCATGGTTATATGTTCCCACTTCCACTTAGGAATCGGAAGTGGTTTCAATGAACCAGCAACCCTTTGATGTTCAGCCTTAACTTGCTGACACACCAAGCACTTTGCCACAAAGCGGGCAATCTCCCGTTTCATGCCTTCCCACCAGAAATGCTGTCGTATATCTCGGTGCATCTTCGTGCCTCCTGGATGTATGGAATACGCGGAACTGTGCGCCTTCTTCAAAACTTCTTCGTGAATGTCTCCTTTTGGCACACACAAACGGCTACCATAACGTAATGAACCATCTTCATGAATCAACAAGTCCGTTCGAAGTCCAGCTTCAACCCGTTCTCGAAACTTCTGCAATCTAGGGTCCTGTAACTGCGCTGCTTTAATATTCTCGATCAACGACAACTGTCTTTGCAGCTGCACCAACTGTCCCGAAGAATGCGGTAGCACAACCTTCAAATCAAATCTTCGAGAATCTTCAATAAGTTCCTTCTGTGCAGTCAATGTTTGAATTGCTGGCAACCGACTAAGCGCATTCGGTGTTAGTGTATATGCCCTAGAGGCCATTACTGTATCATACTAGTTTGTATATTACTTAATGGAAGCTTGGGATATTCACCTTTTATAGACAATCTTGCTCAAAATAGTAGTATGCTACTTGGTTTGTTTCTGCTTTAATGTGTATATGTGTTTATTTTAGTATATCACCTATACACATTAGTGGAGCCCTTAGGATCTTTGCTTGATTACCAGCGTTGTGATGGCAGTCACACTCGTGGGGGCTGGGTAATCCACAAGCACATCCTTATGCAGGTCCCTAGTCATAGGACTATCGAGACAGGGCATCGATACTCCGGAGTAGACTAGCGTATGCGCTTCTCATCCCAGCAGGTGAGACGGTCTGTCCCACAGCCGTCAGTACGTCGTACTTGAGATAGTATGTGGGTGCTCGTTAGGTTACAAGTACACTGGACAGGACTCGTCGGGAACTGTTGGTTGGTACTATACCTATCGTCAGTTATCTGTTCCCAGGTGACATGAGTACAGCTTAGTCCGCTGACTTGACACTGTCACTTCGCCTCGAGTGTGTTCCTACCGTACTTAGATTACTACCCTACCACGGCTCAAAGGAGTCATGCAAACAGGTAGTAGTCGGGTGCAGTCCCGAAGCATTTGGAGGCAGTGACGGTTAGACAGGATTCGTCTCTCCCGGTATTGGGGGTTGATATCGCGCTGTGTCTAGGAGAGCCATTACACAAAGTCCCTGGCCAGGGCAAGCGAGATATACTGGTAGGTTTCCAGTGTTATCTCAGGGTGTTCTGGGCTACACTCCGACACGACTTGTACCGCTATTAGGGGACTGACGTTTACCGCCCCCTAGGCCCGCCATGCGATATTCTTAGACAAACAGACCGGACTGTACGGAGATTGTCACATTCAGGCTCAGTAGGAGTTCAGATGGGTTTCACCTCGTCAGTTTTCTTATCGGCATCTACCTGGGGGCCGTTACGCACAGCTAGTGCCGCTTGCGGTCTGTGGTTAAACCCACTGCCAGCGTAGTGCCGAGTCTTTAGAGTCCCACACAGAGAGCTATTCGCCTTTAGGCAAAAGAGTATAGGTCGCATGGTTTTGCGACAGGGTTCGGTCACATCCATGCACTTGTGCACATTTAGTGTCCGGGCAGTTAACACTAGCGGGCTTTGGTTTAAGCCAGATCCTAGTGTACGTTTTGGGATTTGTTTTATCTCGTTTGTATTCGTGTTCCTCGGAACGCGGATGCGGGTGTGTATGCACAGTTAACAGAGAGACAGAGGCAGAGGATTCTCATTAGGGTTATTGACTGTTGACTTTTGCTAAACCCTAATGAGAATAAGGAATATGATTAACAATAATATTAATTAAGTATTATTGTGACATGGTTGTTGATGGTTGACTTTGTTGACTTGTTGACTTAGTTGACCGGTTGACTAGGTTGGACTTGTTGACCATCATCATGACAATGGCTATCATTTCTTGACATTGACTTGAGCTTGCTTGTTTTGTTCACAAATTGCATTTAATGCAAGAAATGATATTTCCATTTGATATGATAACAACCATCACATAATACTCAATTATTATTACTTGTTATCATGATTTTGGATTATGAGAGCTTGGATGGAAAAAGTCTTGCTCATTCTTTCATTTCCTTTCTTTCTCATGCTTGAGCTCTCCCTCTTCCTCTTGCTCTCTCTCTAGTTCATGGTTCACTTGTCTCATGTGTTGAGAAGCAAGAACCATAGAGATAAAACCCAACATACTCCTCTACTCATTCGAGTTCACAAGGTCTAACAAGCCAAGTGTTCTAATTTCTTCTAGTTTGAAGTGAAGCCAAAGGTAGAAGCTTTCGGGTGGATCCATCTTCGGTGCGAGGAGACGACGAGGTGAGGCCGATCCGACCACCGCAAGGAGTTAAAGACGAAGGAGTTCAAGTTAAGGTATAACCCCCTAACCGAGTAGGTAAAACTCTTGTTAGGATTGTTAGATAGTTGTTTAACAAAGATCCGAATTTTGAGTCCATGTTACCACCAAAAGAAAAATCGTTTTTTTATCATTTCCGCAAGCCCGTAAGTACCGGGAGAGGTAACGTGGACTTACATCCGGCACAACATTAACTTCCCCGGATGGTACTTAAGATCAAAATCGTAGTCAGCCATCAGCTCCAACCATCTACGCTGCCTCATATTAAGCTCCGTCTGCGTGAACACATACTCCTGGCATTTGTGATCGGTAAATACTTTGACCCTTTTGCCTAATAAGTAATGTCTCCAAATCTTCAAAGCGAAGATCACAACTGCTAGCTCCAAGTCATGAGTTGGGTAATTCTTCTCATGGGTCTTCAACTGTCTCGATGCGTAAGCTATAACCTTCCCATGCTGCATCAAAACACATCCCAAACCTTTCCCAGATGCGTCGCTGTGAATCACCAATCCTCCGGAATTGTCTGGCACGGTCAGAATAGGAGCGGTTATCAACTTTTGCTTCAGCGCCTCAAAAGCTGACGCACACCTATCCGTCCACACAAATGGTACTTCCATGTGCGTAAGCTTGGTCAAAGGCTCAGCCAAACGAGAAAAATTCTCCACGAACCTTCTATACTACCCGGCAAGTCCAAGAAGCTTCTTATCTTCGCAACATTCTTCGGAATCGGCCAATCTCGAACTGCTGTAATCTTTCGGGATCAACGGCGATTCCATCTCCAGCCACAACGTGTCCTAAAACTTCACTTCTTCAAGCCAAAACTCGCACTTGCTCATCTTTGCATACAATTTCCTTGCCTCAATGTCTGCAGTGCGATCTTCAAGTGTTCTGCATACTCTTCAATGCTCGTCGAGTAAACCAGAATATCATCAATGAACACCACTATAAACTGGTCTAAGAATGGTGAAAAGATTCGGTTCATCAAGTCCATAAATATCGCCGGTGCATTCGTTACTCCGAAGGGCATCACTAAATACTCGTAATGTCCATACCGAGTTCGGAACGCAGTCTTGCAAATATCTTCTGATTTAGCTCAGACCTGATGATATCCGGACCGCAAATCCAGTTTCGAGAATACCCTCGCGTCACTAAGCTGCTCAAATAATTCACCAATGCGAGGGATCGGGTATTTGTTCTTAATAGTCACCCGGTTTAATTCTCGATAATCGATGCACATCCTCCTTGTGACATCCTCTTCTTTACTAGAAGAACTGGAGCTCCCCAAGGCGAGTTACTGCTGCGAATCCAACCCTTCTCAAGTAATTCAGTAACCTGCTTCTTGACTTCTTCCAACTCCACTGGTGCCATCGGATAATACGCTTTTGGGATTGAAACTGCACCAGGAACAAGATCAATCACGAACTCCACATCTCGTTTTGTAGTAAACCCGAGATGTCCTCGAACACGTCCATGAACTCCCGAAATATAGCTGGCACTTCTTCCTCATCAACTTCCATCGACGAAAGAACATTATTTGTCGGCCTAGCCCTAAACTCGACTGTCCCGACAGAACTTCTTCCTCCAGCAAAACAAGCTCCGGATGTCCGGGAATCTGGAGAATCACTTTCCTTTCCTTACAATCAATATGAGCGTAGAAGTGCCGCGAAATCCATTCCCAAGACAACAACAAACAAAGGGATGCACCACAATTGAATAATCCTAATGCGGGGAAAACAAGAACAAGTAAGATACCGAGATGACTTCATCCGAAGTCAAGATACTGAAGAGGATTAAGCACGGTAAACATGATTCAAGCTAGCGATAAAACAAGAACTGGTAAGCAATGAAACCGAGAGAAGCAAGGTAATATAACGATCATAAAACAAGGAAGTGAATCAAAACTAGAATTCCAAGTTACTTAAATAGAGTACCGCATTGTAACCATGCTGCAGTTCATAGTTACAATCACATAACTCCACTCAAGTCGCCCGAATCCTAGTATCGGAATCAAGAAACAGGGAAAAACAATAGAGAACCAAAAATGTTTCAAGTCGAGATGCAAAGTGGTTTGCATATCGTCAAGAAAAAGGATAAGAGAAAGATATGATTCAAGAATCACGATAACAAGGTGGCAGGACATGTTCCTAATCACGAGTATTCTGATTCGTGTATTGGGTCCAATACCCAACTACAAAAGAATCACACTCGATTAACATATATCCTATGTCTCTGATACCAAAAGAACCATGTCACGCCCCGCTTCCCAGAGTACGCTTAGATAGGCACGTGACATAGCCAACCATGCTACCCGTGGATAGGAAAAATCCCTCCACAGTCACATTACGGTTGTAGAGATATCAAGAACAGGAAAATAAACTAAACTATGTAGTACATGTCCTTGAGCCAGAATAAATGAGTCAAGAAATAATAATATGCGGAAGCAAAAGATCCAATAAATAAAACACCTGGAAAGTAAAACTGGATACCAACAGGATCCTCACCGCTCGGTCTAACAGCGGCAGTACTCCTGATCAGTCTGCAACAAAGGTAGAGGATCTGGGCCATGCAAAACCCAGACGTCAGTGCGTCATAACATCAAGCAATAATATAAACAGGGTAGCAAAACATGCAGGTATGTGTATGAACAATAAAACAGTAATATAAGTGAGGACAGTGAGGGTAATGTGCAGTGAGTAATCTAAACTGGTCTACTGTGTTAACTACTCTCAAGTCTTTGAAATCAATTTGATGAATCATCGTTGTAACTCAATAGTATCCCGTGCATGCCCGGGATCATGGTGAAGATTCTCGGGCTGAAACCGAGACATGCCTCTAGGCACTAAAAGGAAAAGGGGGAACGATGAATGATGTCCATGGCATCATCCCAAGGCTGGCCTAGCCTCTAAAAAGGTAGTGGATAATGATGGATGATGTCAACAGCATCATTCCAAGGCTGGCCTAGCCTCTAAAACTGATCGGTAAAGGTAGCAAACTGTCGAGTTACAAGTCAGGTTTCATCATTGATTTCCCCATACCCCCAAGTTATATATGTTCAAGTCAGGTATTAAATAATCTGGAGCTAATGCCAACACAGGATCAGGAAGGTACAGGTTTTTCTGGATAGGTAGAGGATCTGGGCTATGCAAAACCCAGACGTCAGTGCGTCATAACATCAAGCAATAATATAAACAGGGTAGCAAAACATGCTGGTATGTGTATGAAAAATAAAACAGTAATATAAGTAAGGACAGTGAGGGTAATGTGCAGTGAGTAATCTAAACTGGTCTACTGTGTTAACTACTCTCAAGTCTTTGAAATCAATTTGATGAATCATCGTTGTAACTCAATAGTATCCCGTACGTGCCCGGGATCACGGTGAAGATTCTCGGGCTGAAACCGAGACATGCCGCTAGGCACTAAAAGGAAAAGGGGGAACGATGAATGATGTCCATGGCATCATCCCAAGGCTGGCCTAGCCTCTAAAAAGGTAGTGGATAACGATGGATGATGTCAACAGCATCATCCCAAGGCTGGCCTATCCTCTAAAACTGATCGGTAAAGGTAGCAAACTGTCGAGTTACAAGTCAGGTTTCATCATTGATTTCCCCATACCCCCAAGTTATATATGTTCAAGTCAGGTATTAAATAATCTGGAGCTAATGCCAACACAGGATCAGGAAGGTACAGGTTTGTCCGGATAGACAACAGGAAATGTCCGTAAGGACAACAGGTCAGGTTTGTTGGCATTAGTCACAAGATCAGGTAACAGGTAATGCCATGGTACATCAGGTCAAGTCAGGTAGCATATAAGTATCATGTCATGTCGAGAGGTGCACGGTACCATGTTGTGTCAAGTAGTAGGTGTAACAAGTCATGTTAGGGGTGCACAAAATGTCATGTGGGTGCTCACAATCAAACTAACTTAAGCATGGGTATACAAAACAAGCATGAAGTACTAATGGAACAATAAACTGGAACACTGTAATGTGAAAAGCAATCAGGTACAGATTAAGGCATATAGATGCACAGTTATGATTAAGGTTACAGTTAAAGTTCCAATACTAATTAAACTACAATGTATCAAATGTGGAATGTTAATGTTGTAATATTATATATTCAAGTGATCTATGGATGCAATATTATGTATACTAGACGAGATGGATGCAAACGGGTGTTTTCATGATTACAAACTATTAAAAGGGTACTATGGGCTATGTAAATAATTATTATGTAATTTAAATACGGATGTGGGTACTAGGTATAGTAAATCAAAATGCAACATAATATGTTCCAAGTTATGAATCTGAAATGATAAAATGGACATCAAATGTTAAAATGTAACATGAGACATTGGATTAAATCTATAGGTTTAACATGTAATCAAATAAGCATAAAATATTATGAATAGCATGTAGCAAGTTTCACTTGCCTCGATGGATCGCGATACGGATACGCACGGCAATGTACAAAGTCGGTAAAAGTCTCGATGCACGCTCGCTCTTACGGAACAGGACCAGGAAATGCACGAATGTGACCACGCAGGTAGGGGACGTCCACTAAATCGTCTGGAATGGCAGCGACGGTCACGGCTCCGGCGATCACCGGAAAGAACACGATCAAGAAGAGAAAGAAAAAGAAAAAGAAGAAGAAAAAGTGGAAAGGGAAAGAAGAAGAGCAAGAGAAGGGCTGTACTGGGCCTTTGGTATGGCACTGGGTCAGGGACAGAGGAGGCGACGCGAAGCCGACGTGGGTTTTCCGGCGATGAACAATGATGGATACAAGTGGGTTTTTGGCAGTGAAAGATGGGTTATTGAAGTCGGGGCTGTGGGTTTCTAGGATTGGGTTGTGAGTTGGGGTCGGGAGAAAGAAGGTAATGGTGGTGGTGATGATGATGATGATGGAGTCGGGTCGACGGGGTTTTCCGGCGAGGTGCGGGTGAAGTGAGGTGAAAGTTTCTGGGTTCTTGGTTGCGAGGTTTGGTTTGCAGAGTCAGGTTCTGGGTTGGCCGAGAAAGGAGAGGAGGCGGAGGAGATGTGGTGGTGATGCAGGGACGGTCGCCGGCGACGACGAGGCGTGGCGGCGACTAGGAGGTGGCGGTGGAAGTGGGTGTGCAGGTGTGCTTTCAGTGAAGGGAGGAGAGGGAGAGGAAGTGGAGACGAGGCGAGGGTGTGGTCGGGGTTTAGGCGGGGACGAGATGGCGGAGGCGGCGTCGGCGACGAGGAGGCAAGGTTAGGGTTTTAGGTTTGTATGAAAAAGAAATGAGGAACGAAGAATTATACAGAGAGAGGGAGAGAGAAAGAATTAGCGAGAGGAGAGAGAAAGAGATTCTGAGAGAGAGAAGGAGGAGAGAGAGAGAGAGATCGAGATGAGAGAGAGTAAGAGAGAGATAGAGAGAAAGAGAGAGATCGAGAGGAGAGAGAGGGGGGAGAGGAGAGATAATATTGTATTTTAGCGGGGAGCGAGAAAGAGAGAAGAGATAGATTCTGAGAGAGAGAAGAGAGAGAAAGAGATATATTGAGAGAGAGAGAGAGGTGGGGTCGGCGCATAAAAGAAGAGTCTGATTGGCCTAGTAAAATATTTTAAAGAAAGAAAATTTTAAAAGATTTTTGTGTAACCAACAGTATAGAAGAAAATTTATTCGATTAATATTAAAAGATTTTAAATAAATGATTTTTGGCGAGATACAAAAGTATTTCAAAACGCGCCTGGGACGGGTCCAAAAATTTAGATTTAAAATACAAAAAATATATGCGACTTCCCAATTTCAAAATGAATGCCCAGTTAAAGAAAAATCATACGCCCAAGAACGGATGCATGTACGTACGCGTAGCCATCCAAACACGGCCGTTTCACTGAACGGGACGAGAACAAGATGTGCGGATGCTACCACGGGGTTAGGGGTATTATGCAGGTTATGAAATGCAATTTTAATTTATTTTCTGTGACCTGAAATGTTATATGATAAAAGATGCAATACTAGATAAATACCAGTATGTACTAAACATGATATGCACGTGTCCATGCAACAAGTCAAGGTAATCTATAAATAAGAATCAAACAGGTTCAAGCAAGCAGGTTCAAGCAAGCAGGTCGGGTCAAATGTAATGTAAAAGTGTAACTACCATTCGCATCCAAACAAGACATATATCAGTAAAATACCACAGATAATAAATACGAAACAAAATTTTGTATAACTGAACTCAGTTGTTACAATGGGAAAACGAGGTTTATTTTAATTAGGTCTGTGCGAAAGCATGGGAAACCTCTCTCAAAGTACCGACACTGGCCTGGCTGAACGATTGGCCAACTTGTTGGGTGTAATTAATCCCGGCTAGTCCTGCTTTGTAGGGTTTGAAGAAAGATTTGATAAAAACAGTGGAAGCCATCCTGATTAGATATGATAATAACCAATCTAATCATGCAAGAGCATACGCTAGTATTTTCTTCTCTCTCTCCAGATAGCGTGTCACGACCCGAAATGGTACGTGACTGGCACTTGAATCATATGAAGTCTATAGGACCCCATCTAATTCAAGCAAGCCAAAAACCCAGAAATCTAAACCATTTAAAGAAGAAAGTAAAGGAAAAATTTAGTTTTAAAGCGCGTGGTTTAACAAAATAAGCCGAAGTATGCATTTTTAAAATCTCAAGTCTTTTCTGAAAATTTCGGCAGAGTTTCCTTTGTAAATACTGGCCCCAAACGAGTACAACATGCATAATATGAATAAAGGCATCCCCAAGCGGGAGCTAGCTCTTCGCCAATTGGCGGTCACAACCATGCAAGCAATATAATATACAACGCCGAAGGACGAGGACCAAAACTCAAAAGGAAACTCAATAACATCAAGAAAACCGTAATAATACAAGCGCGACTCTAAGGTCGAAATAAAATACACTGGTCTTCTAAGGTTATCAAATATACAAGTTTGGTTGATGGAGTTTACTAGATACAACAATGTAAATAAAACACAAGGGTGGTCACGATGCGAGTGAACCCACCTACCAAAGCAATCACCCGGAAATAAGCAATGTGCCTGCAAAGCCGCCAAGGAAACCTGTACGGCAAAACCTGCAAGAAACTTTGGCACAACGGGGGTGATGTTAGTTATATGTATGCCCTAGAGGCCATTGTTGTACATGTGATGTATATTATAATGGATTCTTCGATATATATAGAGAGGACTTTCTTGCTCGATATGATAGTATGCTATCTGGTTTCACTTTCTCTTAACATGCTAACGAATACTGTTTAGTGATCACGTGTTGATAAAGCCCTTACGATATGTACTCGACTACTAGGACTATGATGAGATCATACTAGTAGGGCCAGGGTAGTCAAGGAGTACATCCTATAACTGTTCCTAGTCGAGGGTGTATCGAGACAGGGCATCGATATTGTCACACCCCGCTTCCCAAAGTACGCTAAGATGGGCGTGTGACATAGCCAACCATGCTACCTGTGGGTAGGAAGTATCCATCCACAGTAACATTACGGCTGTAGAGATATCAAGAACAGTAATAAACTATCTAATACATGTCCATAAGCCAGAAATAAATTAGTCAAGAATAAAATAATGCGGAAGCGAAAGATCCAATACAAGAATAACTGGAATGTATGTCCAATAATGCGGGCTCACATCAGAAACGAAATAATACTGAAAATAAAGAACTAACTACTAACGAGTCCTCACTGCTCAGCCTGCTGACTGAAGTACTCCTGCTCTGACTGCAACAAGGGTAAGGAATCTGGGCCATGCAAAACCCAGACGTCAGCGCGTCATAACATCAAGCAATAATATGTAAACAGGGTAGCAAGACATGCAAGTGTAATCATAAATAGTAAAGCAGGTGTAACAGCAATATAAATCAGGGTAGTGAAAGGTAGTGTGCAGTGAGTAATCTAAACTGGTCTATTGGGTTAACTACTCTCAAGTTTTTGAAATCAATTTGATGAATCATCGATGTAACTCAATAGTATCCCGTGCATGCCCGGGACCACGGTCTAAGACTCTCGGGCTTAAACCGAGACGTGCCGCTAGGCAATAAAACAGGAAAATGTAAAGACGAACGATGTCAGCAGCATCATCCCGAGGCTGGCCTAGCCTCTAAAACTGATCGGTATAAGCAAGCAACTGTCGAGTTACAAGTCAGGTTTCATCATTTATTTCCCCATACCCCAAAGTTATATGTGTTCAAGTCATGTATTAAATAATCTAGAGCTAATGCCAACTCAGGATCAGGCAGGTACAGGTTTGTCTGGATAGACAACAGGAACGGTCCGTAAGGACAACAGGTCAGGTTTGTTGGCATTAGACACAAGGTCAGGCAACAGGTAAGACCATGGTACATCAGGTCAAGGCAGGTAATTTATAAAGGTGTCATGACATGTCAAGAGGTACACGGTACAATGTCGGGTCAGGTAGTATGTGTAACAAGTCATGTCAGGGTGTACAAGATATCATGTGGGTGCTCATAATCAAACTAGCATAATCATGGGTATACAGAACAAGCATGTGTGTACTAATAAAAATCAACAAGCTGGAACTTGTAACTTGAAATGCAATCAGGTACAGATTAAGGTATGTAGATGCACAATTATCAGTTTGGGTTTAAGGGATACTTTCAACATTACTTAACTACAGTATAACAAATATGGATGTTAAAATCATGTCAATATGTACTAAATAATCTAAAGATGCAATTGAATATGAATCAGGTTAGATGTATGCAAATGGTCGTCCGACAAGGTATAAAATATAAATGGGGTACTGTGGGCTATGCAAATAATTGTTATAAGATTTACAGATGAATGTGGGTACTATGTATAATAGAACTAAATGCAACCTGGTATGTTTCGAGCTATGAATCTAAATGATATAATGGGACGTCGAAATGTTAAAATAGAAATTATGGTATTAAATGGAAACTACAGGTTTAACGTGCACTCAAAATAGGTATATTGTAATTTAAATAGCATATATAGTAATTTAAATAGCATGTAGCAAGTTTCACTTGCCTCGACGGATCGCGAAGCGGTATACGGAACGTCACGCGTCGGCGGGAAAAGTCGCGACGCGCGCACGGTACACGGAATGAGTCCAAACAACGAACAGTGGGATCATCCGGGTCAGAGGTCCTTGCTGGGTCGTCGGGATCGTCGACGTCGTGGCCAACTCCGGCGATCTTGACAGAACAGCGAACACAAGAAAACAAGATCTTAAGAAAAAGAAAAAGAAGGCAAGAAAAAGAGAATAGAGGAGGAATGTGTGTACGATGGCTTACTGGTTGCAGAGGGGTGCGCTAGCAGTGGCGACGAGATCGACGGCGGTGAGGGGCGCCGGTGAAGGGTTTTAGAAGAGCTAGGGTTTGGTTAGGGTTTGAGCTCGGGTTAGAAGTTGTTGGGGTTTTGTGTGCAGGGTTTTGGTTGCTTGAGGAAGAGCAGAGGAGAGGGAGGAGATGGCGATGGCAATGGGGGATGGTCGGCAGCGATGGAAGGTGGCGTTGGGTTCTTGGGTTTTCCTCGGGTGTGTGTGCAGGGGAGAGAGACTCGGGAAGAAGGAAATAAAGAGAATAAGATGGAGATGAGGTTGACGAGGGGTGCAGGGGGTGTCGACGAGGTCAGCGGAGACGAGGAGATAGGGTTAGGGTTGATGGAAGCGATGAGGGTTATGGGTTCGGAGGAGAAGCTGTGGGTTTTAAAAAAAGAAGAAGAAGAATTATAACGAAGGGAGGTGACGGGATCCGTTAGCGGTGACGAGAATCGAGGAATGCACAGTGATCGCGAGCAGAGAGAGAAAGGCGTGAGAGGAGAGAGAAAGAAGAGAGAGAGAGAGAAAGAGCTGCGCGGAGGAGAGAGAAGGAGAAAGGGAAAGGAGAGATGGGAAATCAGTGGGGCCCAGCTAAAGGAGGGGGGATTTCTGATTGGTTGAGGAATAAAAGAGAGAGAGAATAGAAGAGATTTAGTGGTGTGGCCCGGTGCAACAAAAGAGCTCTGATTGGCTCGGGAAAAAATTTGATAAAATTTTTTTAAAAAAGATTTAAGTTAGTTAAGGAAAAATATTGTGAGCTGTTAACTATATTAATAGAATTAGATTTTTTTTAAAATATGTTTTGGTTAAAACAAAAATCTTTAGGCTGTTCAATATTTAAACATGAACGAATTTTAAAGAGATTTGAAATTATTCGAATTTTGCGGAAATACAAATGTTTCAGAAATGCGCCCGGGTCGGGTCCAAAATTTTGAATTTGAAATATGAAAATTATTAGCAAGTTCCAAAAATTAAAATGAAGGATTATCTAACAGAAATGCATAACCCCAAGAACGGACGCACGTACGTGCGCGTAGCCATCCAAACACGTTCGTTTCACTGAACGGGACGAGAACACGATGCAAGGACGTTACCACAGGGTTAGGGGTATCAAGCAGGCCATGCCATGTATTTTTAAATTATTTTAAGGGACTTAAATTGTTATATGCAAAATATGTGATGTTGGGGTATTCTACAACTATGAAACAACAAGCTCAAGCAAGCGGGTCGAATATAAAGTAAACTACCATTCACAACCAAACACGGTAAATGAAATAAACACCACAAACAACACATACGGTAACAGAAATTGGTATAACTGGACTCGGTTGCTACATTATACCCAACTGCAAAAAGAATTTCGTTCTCGAAATTCCAAGAACACAAAAGGATAAATGGCCAACAAACTACAAGAAAAGATGGGAAAACTTCTGCCGGATTTCATCTTCTCGTTCCTAAGTTGACACTCCATGTGAGCGACTACCCCAAGAAACAAGTACAAGAGGGATAACCTTGTTCTTAAGAACCTTTTCCCTTCGATCCACAATCGCAATCGGCCGCTCTTCAAAAGTCAAGTCTTCTCGTACAGTAAGCTCCGAATGATCCAACACATGTGTTTCATCTTGAACATACTTACGGAGTTGAGATACGTGAAACACGTCATGCACATTCGCCAAGGATTGCGGTAACGCCAATCGATACGCTACCTCACCAACACGCTCCAAAATCTCAAAGGGTCCGACGAATCGAGGTCTGAGTTTTCCTCGACTTCCGAAACGAAGCACCCCTCTAGTCGGTGATATCTTCAAAAATACTAAATCACCCACGGCCAACTCTAGAGGTCTTCTCGACGTATCTGACCAACTCTTCTGTCTGTCTTGTGCTGCTTTCATATAATTCCGGATAGCGTTAACTTTCTCTACGGTCTGCACAACCAAATCTGGTCCCAACAATTTTCGTTCACCAACATCGTCCCAACAAACAGGTGAATGACACTTGCGACCATATAAAGCTTCGAATGGAGCCATCTGAATCGTCGCCTGAAAACTGTTGTTGTAAGAAAACTCCACCAAATGTAGATGATCCTTCTATGAACCCTTGAAGTCCAACATGCAAGCTCTCAACATATCTTCAAGAGTTTGGATCGTCCTCTCCGAATGACCATCTGTTTGAGGATGATAAGTTGTGCTAAACTTCAATCGAGTCCCCAAACTTTCCTGTAAGCTCCTCCAAAAGTGTGATAAGAACCGAGTGTCACGGTCGGACACGATACTCACCGGTACTTCATGCAATCTTACAATCTCCTGCATGTACCGTTCTGCCAAAGTTTCTGTTGATTGACCAACCCGAAAAGGAATGAAATGAGCTGCCTTGGTCAAACGATCAACAATCACCCATACAACATTGTTGCCTTTTGGACTCCGCGGTAGAGCTGTCACGAAATCCATGGTTATATATTCCTACTTCCACTGAGGAATCGGAAGTGGTTGCAATAAACCAGCAACCCTTTGATGTTCAGCCTTAACTTGCTGACACACCAAGCATTTTGCCACAAAGCGAGCAATTTCCCGTTTCATGCCTTCCCACCAGAAATGCTGTCGTATATCTCGGTACATCTTCGTGCCTCCTGGATGTACGGAATATGCTGAACTTTGCGCCTCCTTCATAAGTTCTTCGCGAATATCTCCCTTTGGTACACACAAACGGCTACCATATCTCAACGAACCATCTTCATGGATCAGTAAGTCAGTTCGAAGTCCAGCCTCAACCTGTTCTCGGAACTTTTGCAACCTAGGGTCCTGCGATTGCGCTGCCTTAATGTTCTCAATCAATGACGAATGTACCTGCAGCTGCATCAACTGTCCCGAGGAACGCGGTAGCACAACTTCCAAATCAAATCTCCGAAAGTCTTCAATGAGTTCCTTCTGAGCAGTAAACGTCTGAATTGCTGGTAACCGACTGAGCGCATCCGGAACGACATTAACTTTCCCCGGATGGTATTTAAGATCAAGATCGTAGTCAGCCATCAGCTCCAACCATCTACGTTGCCTTATATTAAGATCCTTCTGCGTGAACACATACTTCAAGCTCTTATGATCGGTGAAAACCTCGATCCTTTCGCCCAAAAGGTAATGTCTCCAAATCTTCAAAGCAAAGATCACGGCCGCAAGCTCCAAGTCATGAGTTGGGTAATTCTTCTCATGGGTCTTCAACTGTCTCGATGCGTACGCTACAACCTTCCCATCCCGCATCAAAACACATCCCGATCCTTTCCCAGATGCGTCGCTGTGAATCACCAATCCTCTGGATCTGTCTGGCACGGTCAGAATAGGAGCGGTTATCAATTTCTGCTTCAACGCCTCGAAAGCTGACGCACACCTATCTGTCCACACAAAAGGTACCTCCTTGCGCGTAAGTTTGGTCAACGGCTCCGCCAGACGAGAAAAGTTCTCCACAAATCTTCTGTAATACCCGGCTAGTCCAAGAAAGCTTCTTATTTCCGCAACATTCTTCGGAATCGGCTAATCACGAACTGCTGCAATCTTTTCGGGATCGACGGCGATTCTATCGGCAGACACGACATGCCCCAAAAACTTTACTTCTTTCAGCCAAAACTCGCACTTGCTCATCTTTGCGTATAATTTTTCTTGCCTCAGCGTCTGCAGTGCGATCTTCAAATGTTCTGCGTGTTCTTCAATACTCTTCGAATAGACCAGAATATCACCAATGAACACCACAATAAACTGGTCCAAGAATGGTGAAAAGATTCGGTTCATCAAGTCCATGAATATCGCCGGAGCATTCGTTACTCCGAAGGGCATCACTAAGTACTCGTAATGTCCATACCGAGTTCGGAACGCCGTCTTGCAAATATCCTCTGATTTCACTCGGACCTGATGATATCCGAATCGCAAGTCCAGCTTCGAGAATACCCTCACGCCACTAAGCTGCTCAAATAGTTCGCCAATGCGAGGGATCGGGTACTTGTTCTTAATAGTCACCCAGTTTAATTCTCGATAGTCAATGCACGTCCTCCTCGTGCCATCTTTCTTCTTAACTAGAAGAACTGGGGTTCCCCAAGGAGAGTTACTGCTTCGAATCGAACCCTTCTCAAGTAATTCAGTAACCTGCTTCTTAACTTCTTCCAACTCCACTGGTGCCATTGGATAATACGCTTTAGAAACTGGCGCTGCATCAGGAATAAGATCAATCGCGAACTCTACGTCTCGCTGTGGCGGTAATCCTGATATATCTTCAAACACGTCCATAAAATCTCGAACAACAGCTGGCTTTTCATCTTGAGCAACCTCCATCGACGAATGAACATTAGCTGTCGGCCTAGCCCTAAACTCGACTGGCTCAACAGAACTGCTTCCTCTAGTAAAGATAAACTCGGGATGTCCGGGAATATGGAAAATTACTTTCTTTGCCCTACAATCAATGTGAGCATGGAAAGTGCCGAGAAAATCGATTCCCAAGACGACTTCATAGCTGCCTGTATCAATCACCAAGAAATCTGCAAAAAGCTCCTGTCCGCAAACAACAACTGCACACTCCTTACACTCTCTACTAGTTATGATTTTCCCATTCCCAATGTGTATGTCCCAGAAACTAGACAGGGTCGTGCAGGTAATCGAGTGTGTAGCTATAAACTTGGACGACATAAAATAATGGAATGCACCAGAATCAAATAACGCTAATGCGGGAAATCCATGAACCAGTAGAATACCTGAAACAACTTATCCTGAAGCCTTGGCTTCCTCAGCCATCAGGGTAAATGCTCGAGCTTGATTGGGTCCTTGAGTCAGCTGCTTCTGTCCCTGAAATGGTGTCTGCGGTGGCTTCTGAAGATCATCCTTTGTGCGAAGCTTCGACGAACAAGAGTTAATAATATGATCCGCCGATCCACAAACCAAACAGAGTCCCCGCATCCTGCGACATTCCCTTTGCAAATGTCCGGGTAAATGGCAGTAGTTACAAATCACGCTCTTTCTCTGATCAATGACAGCAGGCTTCTTCATCGGTGTTACACCGCGACGGTCCACTGGAATACCTCTGCATCCATGTGCTCGGTTCGGTGCAAATGCCGGCTTCCGTACTGTAATTGCTGTCTGCTGTGAACTCCCAGCCTTTCTACATAAGCTCTGCTGTTCACGGGCCGCCGTAAGTACCTATGAGAAAGTGGTCAAACCCAGGGAGACAATCTGCCTCTGGATGTCCACATCCAAACTGCGCATGAACCTTCTTGCCCTATCCGCATCGTTGGCAACTAAAGGTCCAGCGAATCTACTGAGCCGCGTCCACTCAGCTGCATGTACGTCTACAGGTGCACCGTTCTGCCTTATACTGATGAACTTCTCTTCCATTTCCTCCCGTGCAGTCCGCGGGAAGAACTTCTCCAGGAAACTCTTTGAAAAATCCGCCCATTTGATCGGCTTGGGCAAGCTGGTCTCTTCCACAAGCCACCATTCACGGGCATAATCCACCAACTGGATGCGTACCACATCCACTCTCTTATCTTTGTAGATCTATGCCGCAATGAGTAAGTTCTCCGTGTCAACTAGCCACTGCTCCGCTGGCAACGGCTCCTCCAAACCAGTAAAGACCGACGGACCCAGTCTTCTGAAATCTGCTACGATTCCCACACGATCCACTGGTCTGGCCACAACATTGTTCACGGACTGTTGAACGGTCCGCAAACCTTCCTGAAAAGATTCAGCTTGCTGCTGGATCAACTCGGTCTGCCGCTTTTGGTTCTCCAACATCCCACGTATTACTCCAAGTATAGCGGCTTCGTCAACACGCCTTTGGTACGTCTTCAGATTCTTGTCTGCCATATTCCTGAAATCAAAACACCCAAGGATTAGCATGATAACAGATTCAAAATGCATATCAAGGCTAGAACTCCGAGTTACTAAAATAGAGTACCGCATTGTAACCATGCCGCGGTATCATAGCCACAATTACATAACTCCACCCAAGTCGCCTAGGTTCTAGAGATAAACAAGGAACCACGTTTCGAGTCGATATGCAAAGGAAGTTTGCATACCGTAAAAGTATAATTAGGAGGAGGTTAGATTCAAGAATGGTAAAACGGTAAGGTGGCAGGACATGTTTCCTAATCACGAGTATTCTGATTTGAGTATTGGGTCCAATACCCAACTACAAAAGAATCAACCCGATTAACCTATGTCTCCGATACTAAAAGAACCATGTCATGCCCCGCTTCCCAGAGTACGCTAAGATGGGCACGTGACATAGCCAACCATGCTACCAGTGGGTAGGAAGTATCCATCCACAGTCACATTACGGCTGTAGAGATATCAAGAACAGTAATAAACTATCTAATACATGTCCATAAGCCAGAAATAAATGAGTCAAGAATAAAATAATGCTGAAGCGAAAGATCCAATACAAGAATAATTGGAATGTATGTCCCATAATGCGGGCTCACATCAGAAATGAAATAATACAGAAAATAAAGAACTAACTACTAACGAGTCCTCACTGCTCAGCCCGCTGACTGAAGTACTCCTGCTCTGACTGCAGCAAGGGTAAGGAATCTGGGCCATGCAAAACCCAGACGTCAGCGCGTCATAACATCAAGAAATAATATGTAAACAGGGTAGCAAGACATGCAAGTGTAATCATAAATAGTAAATCAGGTGTAACAGCAATATATATCAGGGCAGTGAAAGGTAGTGTGTAGTGAGTAATCTAAACTGGTCTATTAGGTTAACTACCCTCAAGTTTTTGAAATCAATTTGATGATTCATCGATGTAACTCAATAGTATCCCGTGCATGCCCGGAACCTCGGTCTAAGACTCTCGGGCAGAAACCGAGACGTGCCGGTAGGCACTAAAACAGGAAAATGTAAGGACGAACGATGTCAGCAGCATCATCCCGAGGCTGGCCTAGCCTCTAAAACTGATCAGTATAAGCAAGCAACTGTCGAGTTACAATTCAGGTTTCATCATTGATTTCCCCATACCCCCAAGTTATATGTGTTCAAGTCATGTAATAAATAATCTAGAGCTAATGCCAACTCAGGATCAGGCAGGTACAGGTTTGTCTGGATAGACAACAGGAACGGTCCGTAAGGACAACAGGTCAGGTTTGTTGGCATTAGACACAAGATCAGGTTACAGGTAAGACCATGGTACATCAGGTCAAGCCAGGTAATATATAAAGGTGTCATGACATGTCAAGAGATGCACGGTACCATGTCGGGTCAGGTAGTAGGTGTAACAAGTCATGTCAGGGTGTACTAGATATCATGTGGGTGCTCATAATCAAACTGGCATAATCAAGGGTATACAGAACAAGCATGTGTACTAATAAAAATCAACAAGCTGGAACTTGTAACGTGAAATGCAATCAGGTACAGATTAAGGTATGTAGATGCACAATTATCAGTTTGGGTTTAAGGGATAGTTTCAACATTACATAACTACAGTATAACAAATATGGATGTTAAAATCATGTCAATATGTACTAAATAATCTAAAGATTAAATTGAATATAAATCAGGTTAGATGTATGCAAATGGTCGTCCGACAAGGTATAAAATATAAATGGGGTACTGTGGGCTATGCAAATAATTGTTATAAGATTTACATATGAATGTGGGTACTATGTATAATAGAACTAAATGCAACCTGGTATGTTTCGAGCTATGAATCTAAAATGATATAATGGGACGTCGAAATGTTAAAATGGAAATTATGGTATTAAATGTAAACTACAGGTTTAACGTGCACTCAAAATAGGTATATAGTAATTTAAATAGCATATATAGTAATTTAAATAGCATGTAGCAAGTTTCACTTGCCTTGACGGGTCGTAAAGCGGTATACGGAACGTTACGCGTCGGCGAGAAAAGTCGCGACGCGCGCACGGTACACGGAATGAGTCCAAACAACGAACAGTGGGATCACCGGGGTCAGAGGTCCTCGCTGGGTCGTCGGGATCGTCGACGTCGTGGCCAACTCCGGCGATCTTGACAGAACAACGAACACAAGAAAACAAGATCTTAATAAAAAGAAAAAGAAGGCATGAAAAAGAGAATAGAGGAGGAATGTGTGTACGATGGCTTACTGGGTTGCAAAGGGGTATGCTAGCAGTGGCGGCGAGATCGACGACGGTGAGGGGCGCCGATGAAGAGTTTTAGAAAAGCTAGGGTTTGGTTAGGGTTTGAGCTCGGGTTAGAAGTTGTTGGGGTTTTGTGTGCAGGGTTTTGGTTGCTGGAGGAAGAGCAGAGGAGAGGGAGGAGATGGCGATGGCAATGGGGGATGGTCGGCGGCGATGGAAGGCGGCGTTGGGTTCTTGGGTTTTCCTCGGGTGTGTGTGCAGGGGAGAGAGACTCGGGAAGAAGGAGTGAAGGAGAATAAGATGGAGATGAGGGTGACGAGGGGTGTAGGGGGTGTCGACGAGGTCAGCGGAGACGAGGAGATAGGGTTAGGGTTGATGGAAGCGATGAGGGTTATGGGTTCGGAGGAGAAGCTGTGGCTTTTAAAAAAAGAAGAAGAAGAATTATAACGAAGGGAGGTGATGGGATCCGTTAGCGGTGACGAGAATCGAGGAATGCACAGTGATCGCGAGCAGAGAGAGAAAGGCGTGAGAGGAGAGAGAAAGAAGGGAGAGAGAGAGAGAAAGAGCTTCGCGAAGGAGAGAGAAGGAGAAAGGGAAAGGAGAGAGGGGAAATCAGTGGGGCTCAGCGAAAGGAGGGGGGATTTCTGATTGGTTGTGGAATAAAAGAGAGAGAGAATAGAAGAGATTTAGTGGTGGGGCCCGGTGCAACAAAAGAGCTCTGATTGGCTCGGGGAAAAATTTGATAAAATTTTAAAAAAAAAGATTTAACTTAGTTAAGGAAAAATATTGTGAGCTGTTAACTATATTAATAGAATTAGATTTTTTTTTAAATATGTTTTGGTTAAAACAAAAATCTTTAGGCTGTTCAATATTTAAACATGAAGGAATTTTAAAGAGATTTAAAATTATTAGAATTTGGCGGAAATACAAATGTTTCAGAAATGCGCTCGGGTTGGGTCCAAAATTTTGAATTTGAAATATGAAAATTATTAGCAAGTTCCAAAACTTAAAATGAACGATTATCTAATAGAAATTCATACCCCCAAGAATGGATGCACGTACGTGCGCTTAGCCATCCAAACACGTTCGTTTCACTGAACGGGACGAGAATACGATGCAAGGACGCTACCACAGGGTTAGGGGTATCAAGCAGGCCATGCCATGTATTTTTAAATTATTTTAAGGGACTTAATTGTTGTATGCAAAATATGTGATGTTGGGGTATTCTACAACTATGAAACAACAAGCTCAAGCAAGCGGGTCGAATATAAAGTAAACTACCATTCACAACCAAACACGGTAAATGAAATAAACACCACAAACAACACATAAGGTAACAGAAATTGGTATAACTGGACTCGGTTGTAACAGATACTCCAGAGTAGACTAGCGTACACGCATCTTGACCCATATGATGGGCGATGGATGATCCGATATCCATTGGTGTTGGACATCAAAGATGGTATACGGGTGCTCAGTGGAGACTGGGTACACTGAACGGACTCGCCGAGAACTCCTGGATGGTATTATACCTATCTTCAGATTGCATGTAACGTTTCAGAAATCGTTTTGCGAATTTTCCTGTTTTAGAGCAAAATTGTCGGTATTTTCCGTTTTAACCCGATTTCGATCAAACGTCTGTATAAGCTTACGGGAACCTTTTTTAGCTAAAATAAAGCTTGTGCGCGAACTTTAGGGATATTTGGAGGTTTTGGTTCAAATAGAATTTTTCCCAAATAAAATATTATTTTAAGCGGTATTTGGTGTACGTAAATCCAGAAATTTCTTTTCTTAAGAATAAATTTATTTTTTTGTCACTAGAATATTTTGGAAACTTCTTTTTAAATATCTAGATATTTTTTTGAGTGCAACAGGTTTTATTTTAAAAGAAAAGAAAATGTGTAAAAGTGGCATATAGCATTTATTAGCATTTATTACTCTTTTTCCTAGCAATTTCTTCACTAAAATTCACAAAAATACCCCCTCACCTCCTTGGCAGGCCCTTCCCTTCCCCTTGCTGCCCCTTATCATTTCCATCCCTTTTCTTCTCATTTTGCTTCAAAATAATAAAGAAATATCCAAATAAATTCATAGAAATTCAAATAAAATCCAAAACCTTCATTCTTCTTCACAAAAGTTGCATGGATGTTCATTCAAAACATAATTTTGGAGGAAAAGATGATGAGTTTGGTTTCTTGGTTTTGAGGTTTTGTGGAGGTATAAAACCCTAACCCTAATCCTTTTTGTTGTTTCTAAATTTCTAATTAGTATATTAATTGTTTATTTAAGAATTTAATTTCATGTTTGAAATTCAAGACTTGATTTTTATGATAATATAGTTAGGGTAAAACTTGATTTATGTGCTTAATGTTCATTTAAAGAGTTAATTTGTGTTTTGGAGATGATTAACCTAGTAGAAAATGTTAATTTTTGCTAATGAACACTTTATTTTAATTATGCAATTTTGCTTACTAGGTTTTTGCTAAAATTTATTTAGCAATTGTTAAAAATATAGAAATGGCTTAGATAGATTAGTTAAGCTATTTTTAAGGTGTTTGTAATCGCTAGATATGCGTTAGCTCGAACTAGTGCGAAATATTGCGATAAGTTGCTTACTAGGTTTCAGGGTTTTTCCGACGTGGGTTCGATTGGTCGTTACGAGGTTATATCTATTTTATTCCTCGTAATTGTTTGTGTTGTGTTGCGCGATCGGGACGATCGGGGTCTAGACTTAGTGTTTTGTAGTTTAGCGACCCCGATTAGGGTTTTTGGCCGATGTCGTGCGCGATAGATGCGCTAAGCGCGCAGTGTAATTTTCAGGACGTTATTCTTGCGTTTCGATGTCTTTTCGTCGATATAGGATATTTTCTTATGTGATGTGTTTGTGAAATTTTAGTTCGCAAGCGGGGACTTCGGACGCTACGACAAGGGAAACAAGTGGTAGGCTTCACTTAGCCAGGAGCGTTGGTGAGTAGGTTTAACATCTACATGGGAATCGTCCGCATGACGTTATGCGTCTGGGCTAGAGATATTATTTCTGTCGCATATTCTATGTCATATTTAGAATTGCGCATTTCCCCTATTACTTAGATATTGTTGTGCTTGGACTAGTATCCTTAGGACACTGCACATATTATTGACGATTCATGTTGCACGAGCACTGATTGTATGCTATACACACCGTCAATAATTGCCATGTCACGCACAACCCACTTATAGATATGATATTGCTTGGTTAGGGACATTGAGACTTTGATTCATATTTCTTTACGCATAGACTTATAGCATACCTGTATATCTATATGCTTACATATATGCCTTGACATGCTTACATGCTAGTTACATGTATACCTATAGGGTATTGTACCATTAGTGATAGGTACATACACACATAATGACATAACTACATGTATACCTTGCATACATACTTCACTTATACCCGGAGGGTATATTACATCATTACTGATAGGTAGATACATATACCTTGCTATACCTTCATGTTTACACACTTATCTGGTTATAGCTACATGTTTATCTTTACTTGATTTTATTTAGAATTGGAGAAATTAGGAACCGCATATATTTATATTTGACTTGTTGCAGTTAAATAGCGGCTTTTCCTTTATATGCTTACATTACAGTTTTCTGTTGCATATAATATATTCATGGATTTTCGCATTAAGATATGGATTTTTCATGATGTTTTCTGGATTTGGGGACCGTGGTAGTTCATGAAATTATGCATTATTTGAAAAACCCCGGTTTCCCTTGATGATATGATATTACAGTATCCACCATGAGATTTGTCGGTTCTGATTATATACCAGATTCGAGGAGCGGGAGGCACCGTCTGCGGGTATATGGTGGGGCCCGGAGGTACCCCGGGGAAAGAATCTCAGTGAGGAGATGAGTTAGTGGGGGAACCATATTTCCGGTGACATTACCAATGACTCAGCGGTTATCATGGGGATACCGACGGGAGTCATGTACGTATAGATACGTCGAGAGGCGAGGGTCAGAGCTAGGCACTCGAGCTTTCGGGATAGCGTATGATACGTACCTATCAGGATGCCAGTCGTGGTGACAGCACCTGATAGACGTGCATTTCTGTGTCGATGCTTGACACATTGGTTTCTTTATATTTCTTTTTACTCCTTTGTATATATAACAGGGGTTTAGGCCGCTAATATATGTGAGAATTTATTTGATATTGTATTATATACATCATCATATTTATTCATGCAAATATACCTAGAATGTAAAGGACTCATTGACATTTGAGAATTTATTTGATATTGATTACAGGATATATGTGAGATCTACTTGATATTGTACATTCGGGGTATGTGAGATATACTTGATATTGTACATACGGGATATGTGAGATCTACTTGATATTGTACAATAAGGATATATGAGACTTACTTGATATGATAGCCAAATTGGGGGCTGATTTGAGGAAATTGGGGTTTGGATTGTCTTGATGGATTTTGATCCTACCACGATGTCAGGATTCCGTGGAAATGACATATTTCATTCCATACTCTACATTTACTGTTTATGCACTGCTTCATGTATTAGTGTGCCTGTTAGAGTACCTTCCATGACTGTTGCGTTTACATACCTTTATTCATATCATTTCTTCATGTATTAGTAGTACCTGTTAGAGTACCTTTCATGACTGTTGCATTTACATAACTTTATTTATATGCATTGCTTCATGTATTAGTTGTACCTGCTAGTGTACCTTTCATGATTATGGCATTCATATGACTTTTTATTGCTATTAATTGCACATGTTAGATTCACGCTGTACGTGTATACTCGCAATTACCTGCATATGTTATTTACTATTCACGAGTTAGCAACTCACCCCCGTTGTGCCACAGTGTTTGCACCTCAGGATAGTCAGAGGCAGTCTATTATCACCCATCTTATAATCTTTTGCTACGGATACCGCATTAGCTCTTAGTGTGCAGTTTGCTTAGGTGGGTTTTTCTGTTATTCGTTGTATTGTATATTCGTTGTATCCCTGTACTCTCCATCTTCTATTTTCATATTGACCTAGAGACTTGGTGAGGACGATGTTGTATATTATGTTGTGACTTGTTGTCTTTTATATGGTTTCCTTTCTATCTTCTTTTATTTCTTCGCTACGGCGTCATATATTTGTTGTGGTGGTTGTTTTCTGCCTTTGGGTGTGTATTTGCTCCCGTTTGGGGATGCTTTACTTTTTATTTATGTTGTAACCACTTTTGGGGTTGGTTTAGGTGCTGCCGAAATTTTCAAGAAAGAAAATTGGACTTAAAGAATTTATACTTGAGATTTTTTTACGGTTTAAATAATGTTTCTTATCTTTTCTTGTCTTTTAATGGTTTAGATTTCTGGGTTTTGGCTTTCTTTTACTGCGTTACGCCTGTAGACGTTGCGCAGTATTAGGGTCGTCACGTGCCAATTTCGGGTCGTGACAAAGTTGGTATCAGAGCGCTAGGTTTTTATCTTACGGAGTATAGGATGACCTTGGTATGATGGAGTAGGTAGCTTAAGCAGAGTAACATAGTGTGTGTATGTCTGCAGCATACTCACGATGCGGTACTCCGTCTAAAGTGACCTAAGTACAATTTTTTGAAATTCCTTCCTTGATGATTCATATCCTTATGATTCGATTTTCGTGTTCATATCGAATCCTATCCCTATTTATGGCCTTTTCCGCCGACGACTATGGGGACTCAGTGAGGTGCAGCGAGGGACGAGGTCAGAGTTGACTCGGGTGGGTCAATGACTGACCAGGATGGCACGCTCGTTGCACAGGTGCAGACGGATCCGCCTTCGATAAATAGTATCGCTAGGCTTGTGGCAGACGATGCAGGACATGCGCCAGACGATGAGTTCTTTGGTGGAGACCATTCGAGCGCAGCGACAGGAGGTTGTCATCCCTGTTACCCAATTGTTCCTGCGATCAGCGCACAGCATTCCGTCACCTACATAGCACCAGTGGATGCAGCCCTAGTTGACGAGACATGTATTCCTGAGACTTTGGGAGTTCCGGAACAGTGGAGGACTCATACCGGTTGTACCATCCCAGAGACAGAGGCTTAATCGTCGAGACAGCTTTCGGGACCGTTGCGGGAGTAGCAGAGGTTTAGGACGAGGGGATTCGTGTTAGCTAGATCATCCGTTTATTGTGTTAACTTCTGTCTGCGATTCTTTTGTTGCGCGACACGTATTTCAGTCGTATGCCAATCGGTTAGGAGATTCATCCGTCACTTGATCCTTCTAGAGATGTTGGATTTGACGTTCTCCTGGGCATGGACTGGTTAGTTACGTGCTTGGCGTCTGTGGACTACCGCGAGGAAACAGGAAACAGTCAGGTTTTTTTTCCCGGCAAGTCAGTTCTTGTTGTGCAGGGGGGCAGTGGTGCCGCCTCTCACAGCTCGAATTCAGCCTTTTTCGCTAGTCGGCTTTTGAGGAGAGGATGTCGAGGATTCTTGGCATTCATTCGTGATACCGGAGCCACAGTGGGTTTGTTGGACCGTGTTCTTATCGTGCGAGAGTTTTTCCGACGTTGTTCCAGATGAGCCGGCGAAGCTTAGGGAGCTTAAGGATCAGCTGCAGAGTTGTTTGTTGGGGGGATTGTGCGTCTGAGCGTTTTGCATTGGGGAGCTCCTATTTCTGTTCGTCAAGGAGGAATACGACAGTTTAGGTTGTGTCTTGATGGATCACCAATTGAACCGGCTTACGGTGCGGATATGTATCCTTTACCTCGCATTGACGATTTCTTCGATCGGCTCTAGAGTGCGAGACATTTTCTAAGTTTGTTCCGGATCAGGTCATCATTGCTGCGGGTTCGGAGTGATGACATTCCGAAGAATGCCTTGTGCGTGCTACGGGCTTTGTATGTTTTGGTGGTGTCGTCGGACTCACCAATGCCCTCGCAGCATTCGTATATATGATGAACCGGATTTCTTCAGGCCGTTCCTTGACTAGTTATTGTTGTGTTATTGATGACATTCTGGTCTATTCTTTGTGTCTTGAGGGACATGAGCAGCACTTGAGGATTTGTTTTGCAGACATTGGGAGAGCCCCAGCTATTTGTTAGATTCTCGGAGTGTTCTTTCAGGCTTGTTTGTGTTGACTCTTAGGTCTTGTAGTTACGGTAGACGGTTTTTCGTATGGTCCCGAGGAAGATCGTGGTCGTACAGCTTAGTCCCAGGCTTGTGTTCAGACGGAAGTCCGCAGATTTTTGGGCTTAGCAGGTTTTTACCGCCGTTTCGTGCAGGATTGCTAGTGTGGTGCTGCACCGTTGACTGGACTGACCTGAAAGGAGCTTTCTTTTCTTCGGACAGAGGCATGCGTGCGGAGTTTTTCAGAAGTTGGAGATTCGGTTAACAACTGCACCAGTTCTTTCTTGC